>OX467716.1:661611-1323222 GCA_950111635.1 Agelastica alni | reverse complement strand
AAACGTGGCACTTTGTGTTTTTTGGGCGTTGAACTGAACAAGATTGTTGGTTCCCCACTCGACGATCTCTATTGATGGAATCAACTTGTTCCTGCCTGAGTCTAATTGTATCATTCACCGAAAGTGATCGATAGGATGTGAAAGTTGAGACAAGTGTGCTATCGTCTGCGAAACTGTAAATGGGGTTCGTGGTGGTTTTCAAGAGGTCGTTGATGTGTAAAAGAAATAAGGTGGGGGACAGGATGGAACCCTGGGGACCCCGGCATTAGTTTTAAACGCATCAGAAGAAATACCGTCAACTGCCACATGTAAGGAGCGATCTTGCATGAAGCTCAAGAGCCATTGGCGCAGTTTGGTTGGGAGACCGCAGGCAGATAATTTACTTAACAGTGCCTAGTGCCTTGCTAGCGGCAGATACGATTTTGATTAAATTTTGTGTATTTGTCAAGCGAGTCTCAGTCCAGAGATCAAAAAATCTGTAAAGTTCTGCGGAGTTTATTTTACGCGCTATTTGATTTGACGAATAAGCGCGCGGTTAGAGTTGGCCGTCAGACAGACGTCAACCAATTTTCTGAGAGTGTTGTGTATTAAGTTTGCTGTTATATGAGTAAACTATATAAATAAATATTTACTGTTGATAATAAGTGTCAATAAAGTGCAGATCATTGATAAAAAATTCAAGTAAGTAATAATAAATAAATATTCGAATAAAATATTTCAGTATTTAGCTTTTTTAAATTTTGTGGTTGATTTCTGTCACTCCTAGTGTCAACTAAATAAAATACAATTTTCATTAAAAATATCTATTGTTTGTTATGAAAAATCATTTCAAATAAACCTTACCCATTTTTTTTAGAATATAATTTTAAAATTGCTTATTACTAAGGTGAGATGTCAAATGTTACTCATCATATGCGACTCTACTGTAAGGCTTGCTCGTTTTTATACTGAATACAAGATCCTATTATGTCATTATAATTTAGCATGTGGCTTCTATCTCTATTTTTTGGTCAATTTTTGGGGGAAGGAAAGTTAAAAAAAAACTTTCGTAACAAAACAATTTTAAGCTCAATCGCCATATTTTGGTGTGTAGTATCTCCAGTTCAGAGATTGCCCATTCTTAATGAATCACTCTGTATAGTAACCCACCGTATGTTACGTACATTGGTAGCAGTTTTTATTCGCCGGATTGTGGTAATGAATGAAAAATGGGTAAATGACCATGAGCTAACAGACTATTAGCCGCGTATTATAATTTATGCTGCCAGCGAAATATGACTCATTTACTTATATTATTTCAAAATGAACCAACACTATTCTCTCGCACGATTATTTTACTATAATATTATGGAGGTGTGATGTTTGTGCCATTATTCTGCTAAATATGCGCGTAGGTAGCGCTCACTCGGTAAGAAGTACGTATTACCTTTCGGACAATATCAAATTTCCGTTGGGGAAAAAACTAGCTTTGTCACAAATATTAATAATAATTCATGACAGACAATATGGATTTCGACAACTTCGGTCTACTGGAGATTTGCTGGCTTACGTCGCTCAGCTCTGGACAAACACTATTGAGAAGTTTGGTGAATCCCGTGCAATAGCCTTGGATATATCTAAAGCCTTCGACAGCGTTTGGCACCAGGCATTGTTAAGCAAATTATCTGCCTACGGTCACCCAACCAAGTTGCGCCAATGGCTGATGAGTTAAAGGTATTTCTTCTGATGCGTTAAAAACCAATCCATCCTGTCCCCCACCCTATTTCTTTTACACATCAACGACCTCTTGAAAACCACCACGAACAGTTTCGCAGACGTCAGCACACTTGTTGTAGTACAATAAAAGGCTTTCAAAACATAGTTCTGTTTTCCTATTCACATAAAAGAACCTCCAAAGGAGAACATATCTTAATCAGATCAATATTGTTGTGAAGAAAGGCCAGGTCAAGAGTACCAACAACCGACGAGCATATATGAGAGCACTGATGAAAGTAGAGGAAGCAAAAGATGTGTGTTAGAACCGTAGCAAGTGGAAGGAAGTGGTTTCTGCCTACCCCTATGGGAAAAAGGCGTGACTTTATGTATGTATGTGTGCAAAAACTTTTGTTGGTGAAACTTCATATACTTAGATCTTATAAAAATATTCTAATAGGGTACAAGTACATAAATTTGTCCAATAAAATGCTTCTAAAGCCATGTTACGTTTCCCTACCCACATAAAATTACTATCACCAACTTTTGTCAAAAAATAAACGAAATTATATTTTTCAGTTGTAAATATCGATAATTATTTAAATAATTTTTTTTTTTTTTTTTTTAAATTAATACATAAAATTCGTCGTAATTTATTGAAATGACTCGAACAACTCTGTTCAGATTAGTCGTTTTAGGATCTCTTTTTAATTATAATTGTAATTTTTTATTGTGAATCGTGCATCCGAATATGGAATAATAAATTGTTGAGCTGAACAGCACAAGTGGGGTGGTTCACAGAGCGGAACTAATATTACGGCGAAGAAGACTGAATCAATTAACAGTAAAATTAAACAAGCAGTTTATTTTTCGTTTTCGCCGTGTTTGGTTTTCGTTAGATAATGATGTCGTTAAATAAATTTAAGTCGTCTTCGACTGTTATAATTAATTCATCATCATCATTATGGCATTACAGCCCTGGGTGGGCCTTAGCCTGCTGTAGAATTTGTGACCATTCGTTCCTGTCAGACGCCTTCCTCTAACTCCAGTAACTCCTCAAGTCATCCTCAACATTCTCCATGTATCGAGTCCTTGGTCGCCCTCGTTTACGTTTTCCTATTGGTTTGTCTAGGAGGGTCTTTTTTGAGGGGTCATTGGCATTCATTCGCATCATATGTCCCAGCTATCTCCCTATTTTTATGGACCTTACGATATCTGACGCCCGATAAATTCTGTACAGCTCGAAATTATAACTGGATTTCTACACTCCATTCTCGTTGACGCCTCGAAAGATCCTTTCGTTCGAAGCATCCCAGTGCAGCTTCGTCCTTAATAGTAAGCGTCCAGGTTTCAGAGCCATACATTAGCACTGGTTTGATTCTTCTTCTTTCTGTGCCGTCTTCTACCGAAGGTTGGCGACCATCATGTGATAGGTTTCTCTGTTCTGCGCCGCATGAAATAAAGTTGAAGCTTTTGGTATTTGGAACCATTCACGCAAGTTTTTCATCCAGGATTGTTTCTTGCTGTCGAATCCTTTTCTTTCTTCTATCTTTCCCTCCATGATAAGTTGCAATAGACCATACTTGTCATAACGAAACACATTGCCCTAGTAGGATGCGTCTATATGGCCACATTTCAAAATCCTCTAATTTGCTCATTGTTGTTTGTTTCAATGTCCACCCTTCCACGCCATACAGCAGCGTAGAGAGCACGTAACATTTCGAGGCTCTCCATCGGGTACCAATGCTTAGGTTGCGGTTACTCAAGAGCTTTCTCATTTTTATGAATGATGATCTTGCTATCTCAATTCTAATCTTAATCTCTTCGGTTCCTATTTGTAGATCGATATTTTAGATATTCCTACTACTAATCACCATAAATTTGGTTTTTTTTCTGTTGATCTTGAGTCCAAAGTTGCTGCTTATTGTAGTTATTCTATTGAGCATCATGTGTAAGTCTTCGATATTATCCGCTAGCAAGACAGTATCATCTGCATAACGGAGATTACTGATTGGTACCCCATTCATTTTAATGTCTTTATTGTGTTCTTCCAGTGCCTCTGCAAAGATGTGGTGAAAGGATGCAACCCTGTTTGATTAGCGTCTTATAAAGCTTACACTTTGTTGTTCTCGATATATTTTGGGATTTTAGCTGAGGCATTAGTGCGAAATAGCATCTGTTAGCACTAAGAATTCTCCTACGTATCTCTATTGGTCGACGGATTCTATTACATCGTCAGCATAAGCAAGAATTTGGCACGACTTATTAAAAATTGTACCATTTGTGGTTATATTGGAAAGTCTCGCGATTTTTTCCAATACATGATAATGCGTCACCCTGACTTCTTCTTCTTCTTCCTTCTTTAATGTAAGCAATTTGCTTGTTTTTTTTCGTATCCTCTGCCGTTCAACTGTTAGAAAGGTTGTCGTTCCATCTCTTGCAGGGTCTTCCAACGTTTCGGTGTCCTAAGGGCGACTTGTCTCTAGTTATCTTGACCATTCTGTCGTCATTCATCCGGTCTATGTGTTCGTTCCACTCTATCTTTCTTCCCAGTATCCATTCATTTACATTGTCTATTTTACATGTTCTTCTAATGTCCTCGCTTCTATCCCCGTCAAAAAGTGTTTTTCCAGCGATACTGCGCACTATTTTCATTTCGGTGGTTTCTAATATTCTCTTTGTGTTCGATGTATCTGGTCTAGTTTCCGCTGTGTATGTTACTATAGGTCGGATGACCGCCTTGTAGATTCGGGATTTGGTCTCGATTCCGATATATTTGTTTCGGAGGATTGTATCGTTCAGGTAAGCTGAGGTTCGTGCTGCTTTTGCCGCTTGGTTTCTTACCTCCGCCTCGATGTCACTGATATATCTATGCCTAGGTATTTAAATTTTATTTCCTGTTGTAGAATTTTATCATTCACAACCAGTTTACATCTGATTGGTGTTTTTGCGGTGGTCATGCATTTCGTCTTTGCTGCTGATATATTCATTTTTAGACTTTTTGCGGTTGTGCTGAATTTGAATAGTAATCTCTGTAGGTCATCTTCGTTTTCTGCAATCAGAACAGCAACATCGGCATAGCATAGGATTTTGACGTGTTTGTTCCCCATTTTATACTCTTTCAGGTTACGAGTGCTTTTTATTATTTCGTCCATAACGATGTTGAACAATAAGGGGCTAAGAAGATCTACTTGTCGAATACCAATATTTACAGGAATTTCTTCGGTAGTTGTGCCATTAATTTTGTTTATCTGGTAAATATTTTCGATGGTTTTTATGATGTTGTATGGGATTTGCCTGTTGTATAGAAGGTGTACCACGCCCCCCAGTTGTATTCGGTCAAACGCCTTTTCTAGGTCTATAAAACACATGAAGGTTGGTTTGTTATACTCGATGGATTTTTCAGTAATTTGTCGCAGGACAAATATCGCATCTGTACAAGATCTTCCTGATCTGAATAATATTTTATTAAACCTGACTTTAAGCTTATATCAGGTTCATTGACTTGGAAAAGAATATTTTTTTTATTTTCAGCTTTGAGTAAAGTAACTAGGTATTTCGTTTTGCGATTAGTAACATTTAGCGTTAGACCGGTCACTTAAAAGTGGACAAAAATTCCGTCAGAATACTGACAGAATACAGACGAGACCATTCGACTCGCACTGTCAAAAAGTTATTAGATCTCATGTAGAGCCAAGCTTCTAACTCTACATGCCCTAACTGTACAAGCTCTAACTTCACAAGGTCTACACCTTGGCTTGGCCATTTCGTTACTACAAGAACTATTGTGTAACAGAAAAGTGTTGAACAGTGAATAAATTTTTTTTTTGAATAAATTTTTACATCCATGTGAATGTAGCGAAATGGCCAAACCATATATTTTGACTAAGCTTGTGAAGTTAGGGCGCGTAGAGTTGGAAACTACGCGAGATCTCATAACTTTTTGACAGTGCGAGCCGCCTGGTCTCGTCTCGGCAACATTTTACATAAAAATATTTTTGATGAGATTTACTTCATTTTGTAAGTTGCTTATGGCAATATTTTTGAAGTGAAACTTCTATACGCGCGCTGGAAGTAAAAACTCAAGGTCGCGTCACACGAGCTAGCCTGACGAAAATGTGTAACGATTCATAACGCGCATGCGCGTTCTGTTGTAGAGGAGAGGTGACGCGTAGCATAGAAATACTTGGCAACGCGACGTCTATTTGTGTAGTCCACGTGTTTGTCAAAATGACAATTGCAATTTTTGTTAATATTTTAGCCGTTTAAACGTTAAAAGTTTCACGCATAGTGCACACATATTTTTTTTTTGCACATCAGAGGTGCCTTTTTTCATAACCCACTCCCTATCTGTGCCTTTTTTCTTTGTTGGTTTACTGTTTATAATAAGTGATGAATCAGGGCGATAATTGGCTCTTAGGCGATTATATTCGGATATAGATGACTGCTGTGTTTTAAAACTAATTAAGTTAATATTTATAAGGTGATAAACCTACAAATTAGTCACTCTATAGAACCAACCAGAGAAGACTGGTCGAAGAAAACACCATTGACCAGCCCAGGAGTGAAACTATGGTACACTGATGGATCAGGGTACCAGGGACGCTACGGGACAGGTGTCCTGCAACCGCAGGGAAAGCATACCACTGCGAAAATACGCCTCCAGGCTGAGGTCTATGCCATACTCGGGTACGCCACGCACCTGACAGAAAACAAGTCTTATACAAACTTCTATTTCATAGTTTAAGGGGTTGAGGGTAAAATATTTAAGTTTTACAATTTTTTTGTTGTTTGTGTAGTCTATTCCATTCTCTAATAAGTTAATGAACTGATTTTCGATTAGCAGAAAGAGTCATCTAATTGCAATATTGGAATAACAACGATAACAAAACTCTTCAACACAATACAATACAATAAAATCCCTAAGAAAAACAGAGCTACAAAATGTAGTGACTACCTTACCATTAGCTTGATGAGCCACCTCCTTAAAGTATTCTTGCGTATTATTCATTCGAGAATATATCAAAAATTAGAAGCGAGCATCGGCAGAACTCAGTTTGCGAGCGAGAATATGAATTAAATGACCATAAAAGCTTGGAAGAATTGGCGTTGATACTAAAAGAAGCAACGGTGAAGACCATGTGGAACGTTTTGTGCAAACTTTTGCAAGAAAAGTACTATAATGTCTATTATATTATGATTGACCTGTTTAACAATATAGTATTTAAACCAGTATAGATATATATGTCGATTATACATCATAAAACAACTACTCCTCTGGCTATATGCCGCGACTGGCATTGAATTACATCTGATGTATAGTCGTGTATACTACCCCATCACAGGAAGTAAGATGCACAGGTGCTCGTTAAGTAAGAGAAAGGGCTATTCAATTAAGCTAATCGCAGTTACCACCTTGTCCCTTCATCCCTTTGGCTTTTATCTCCAAAGGCGCTCATGCGAGGTAGCTCTACATCCTTAGGTTAGCCCGTTTATAAGAAAAAATATATCTTTTGCTTTTATGAACAGTTGCTGTGCAGTTAATTCAAATAGTTGCTGCCTGCGCAAACTATAAAATTTCCACAATGGACCAAAGAAGTCAGATTTTTCGTTTGGATGCTTCTTATGGGCATTGGATGGTGGTGTTTTTTTTTACCAGCCTTACACCTCAGTATTTCTCTTTGGTAATTCCTTCGAAATAGACGTACTTGAGCGGTGGGACAGAATTTGTTCATCGCTTGATCGCTATACCGGCCTAAATAGTATCCAAACTGGGCCTCCGTTGACCTTCGTTGGCAATGTAGCTGAAAACGACAGAGTGCGTGAGCCGCCTACGCATTTGCGTTGTAAACAAAACATTGACGGATTGTTTTATATAAACTTGGTTTAAAAAAAATAATAATATACGCATACATCGATCGATAATTATTGTTAACTTGATAATCAAACTAGAACAATTAAGAATAACATTCGTAGCACCTACTGAGGTCGGCGATAAATTAGCATTTTTTTCGCTACGGGGTCAATGCGAAATTGCGACGAAAACTCTACAGAGTGGGCCTCGGAAAACAGTTCACCCTGCTATTTGGCAGTACTCATAAGAATTCAAGGAAATGCTGACACACGTCGATTTTTGTTCCAATGAGGACACATTTTTACGATGCGGTTATCTATCATTTATCATTGAGATAATTCATGACAGACAATATGGATTTCGACAACTTCGGTCTACTGGAGATTTGCTGGCTTATGTCACTCAGCTATGGACAAACACTATTGAGAAGTTTGGTGAATCCCGTGCAATAGCCTTGGATATATCTAAAGCCTTCGACCGCGTTTGGCACCAGGCATTGTTAAGTAAATTATCTGCCTACGGTCTCCCAAACAAACTGTGCCAATGGCTCTTGAGCAGACAACAGCACACTTGTCTCAACTTTCACATCCTATCGATCACTTTCGGTGAATGATACAAATAGACTCAGGCAAGAAAAGGTTAATTCCATCAATAGAGATCTTAAAGCAATCATCGAGTGGGGAACCAACAATCTTGTTCAGTTCAACGCCAAAAAAAACACAAAGTGCCACGTTTTCCAAGAAAGTGAATTTCTCAAATCATCCCATCACAATGTCCGGAAATACCCTTGAACCAAGTCCCTCCATCTCGATCTTGGGAGTCACGGTGTCCAATAATATGTCTTGGCATGACCATGTTGCTAACATCGCAAAGTCGGCAAGCCAGAGGCTAGGTTTTCTTTGGAAAGCCAGAAAGTTTTTTACTCCTGATCAACTGTTGACGACGTACAAGGCTCAAATGCGACCTCTACTGGAGTATTGCTCGCATATTTGGGGTTCAGCACCAAGGCATTCTCTTCGTCTTATAGATTCCATTCAGAAAAGAGCCATTCGCTTGATAAACAGCTCAACTCTCACAGATACCCTTCACCCTCTAGAACATAGAAGAAGAGTTGCAGACCAGTCATTGCTCTACAGATATTTCCATGGCAGATGCTTCAGAGAAATAAAAACTCTTGTACCACCATTGGCCACATTCGGCCGAAGAACTCGGCACGCTGATCAGTCTCACACATTTACTCTCAAGCTTGACACTACAAGGACCAATCTTCATCAAGAATCCTTCTTTTACAGGGCTGCTACGGAATGGAATAAGCTTCCAAAATTAGTTTTTCCAGAGAACTATGACCTGCAACTTTTTAAAAAGCGTGTCCACAATCATTTCCTTTCTATAATCCCTTCCCCTTCTAATAGTCGCAGTGCGGGCCGTCCGCGGCCCACACGATAGGTCTACCCTTTTTGCGACTATTTTCTTAAAAAAAAAAAAACTCCACTTTCCCAAAACCCTTAATTTAAAATAGGAATGTACCATGTGTGGCACATCATTAGATACGCATTTAGATGGAGTATTCAGGCATATGATCATCCATAATTTTTTTTCGATATTTGCACCGCCATTGCAAAAAAAGGCTTACTTAATTTAAAGTGCATGAATGAATGAATTGGCATCACGGAGAATAAACTCAAAAATTGTCCGGAAGTGTGCCGAAAACCTACGAACCTTAGCTAACCATAACAAGGTCACTTTGTCGTGAGTGCCAGAGCATAAAGGTATTTCTGGTAACGAAGAAGCGGACAAACTAGCTAGGCAGGGCTCTGGCACACCATTGATTGGGCCAGAACAAATAATAGGGATAGAGGTAGCTACGCACATCAAGTTAATGCTGAAAGAATGCTTACCTAAGCAGGCAGGGAATCTGCTCTGGCCAAGTAGGAAAAAACTTAAAACAGTTGTAGGGCTTTGTACCGGACACTGGTTTTTGAGGAAACATCTGACACAGAACATATGCAGATTGTGTAATGCGGAGGAGGAAACGGCCACTCATATTATCTTTGAATAAGAAGCCACCGCCCAGTGGAGGCACTACCTGGGGTGTATACAAGACCAAGGGAGTGATCCACCTGGGGCAATAGCAGTACATGAGCTTCTCTTCCTTAACAAAAGAATCAAAGCAATGGGACTAAACTAAGGAGCTGGAAAGGTACAAGAAGCAGACAACGCTGCAGTGCCTAGCCAAAAATTAGACCTTAGATACCTATTAAGTGTAATGTATCTAAAATTAACCAAATTATAAGTTAAAATGTACAAAAAAAATACCGTATGGATTAAAGAGGGAAATAAACTATCAAATGCCTTCAAAACAACTAAGGGTCTCCTCCAAGGATGCTCAACATCACCCACACTATTCAAAATATTTCTACAACAGACACTAAGACCATGGAAGAGAAAATGTGCAGGAATGGGAATACCAATTAGAAATGATCATCTGTATACTCTAAGCTTTGCCGATGATCAAGTAATCATAGCTCAAGATGAGGAGGATTTAGGTTTTATGATGCGGAAACTAGAGGAGGAATATGGGAAAAATGGAGTGGAAATCAACCTCGAAAAGACCCAATATATGTCAACGGCACAAGACAGGATATATCACCTAGAAATAGATGATAACCGACAGATCTCAGGAACAGACAAATTTAAGTACCTAGGGTTTATAATATCAAAAAGTGGAACAACAGAGGAAGAAATAAAAAATAGACTAGGTCAAACTAGGGCATGTATTAATCAATTAAACCCAATATTATGGGATCGCCACATAACCAAGACTAATAAAACAAGAATATTCAATTCAATAGTTCGCAGCATAATGACTTACGGAGCTGAAATGTGGGTGATCAACAAAAAAAACAAAGGGAAGATTGTAGCCACAGAAATGGACTTTTGGAGAAGGAGTTGTGGAGTGAACAGATTAGATCGAATAAGAAATGAGGAGATCAGGAGAAGAATGGAGGTAAAAAAAGACATACTAGAACACATAGAGGAAAAGAAACTAACGTGGTACGGACATGTTAGAAGAACTCCGGAGGATCGCTGGATACACCGGGTAACTGAGTGGAGTCCATTAGGCAGACGAAAGAGAGGTCGACCAAGGCGATCATGGAGAGACGAAGTGGATGAGGCGATGGAATTAAGAAACCTGCAGGACGGAGACTGGCAGGACAAGGACAACTGGAGACAAGGGCTGAAAGCAGGAAGGCAGCGACAGCTGTAGATATCCTGGATTATATATATATATATATATATATATATATATATATATATATATATATATATATATATATATATATATATATATATATATATATAAGTTAAAATACACAAAACAGTTCACTCAAATTAATAATGAATTTATAAATTATGTGGTGAACATACCGCCCAATTGTGGGTGCAATAAAAACCCTTAAATACATTTGTGAAGCAGACACACTCGCATTTTTTTATGATCGAGTCCTGTCTGCTGGTTTATGATAGGAATAAGTAATCCTTCGGTCGGTAGGCACTGTAAAAATGTATGGCATGCAGCCTTTAACGGACCGACCGTGCCGCAGATAATGGAAAACCGCACGCATGTAAAATAGGTAAATTAGTTGCAGACCAGCGCATCCGTAGCTTAGCTACTAAAAACAGTCAGTCGATTAACAGACACCATCGGGTGCATACCGTATCTCCTCCTGCCAAAACTTGTATCATAGATTAAATCATTCAAGTAAAAGTATTTTTAGTTAATTAGTTATTAGACTGCATTTATGTATTATTCGTCGTCTTAGTTCTTCCAACGAAGCGGATTTGGTCGTATAAATATTGCTCTTTAAATAAACCACACAAAAAGACATCCGGGGGCTTAAAATCGGGGGATCTTGCAGGCCATTCAATAAAGCCTCTTCTTCAAATCGATTGGCTAGGAAATCGTTCATTAAGATATTGCCTTACAGCTCTACTATGATGCGGAGGTGCGCCGTCTTGTTGGAAAAACAGATCATCTTCCGAGTATCTATTATCATTTTCTATTATATCTGTGAGAGAATGCCGGGTATGTGTTTCGCGGAATACTATTCGTCAGCCCAGTAACGGTAATTGTTTCGTTTTACGGTACCATATAAAAAAAACATTCATCCGAACAACAAATATTAAATAAAAAATTTACATCAGTATTTATTTTGTCAGTCATAATCTCACAAAACTGTAGTCGCCTGTCCAACCGTAGCGCGCGAAAAACCACAATCTTCGTCCTCTTTTCTTGTACTCGTTGTAGGATCTAAATTAATACATGCATACATAAAGTCACGCCTTTTTCCCGTAGGGGTAGGCAGAGACCACTTCTTTCCACTTCCGCTACGGTTCTTACATACATCTTTTGCTTCCTCTACTTTCATCAGTGCTCTCGTACATGCTCGTCGGTTGTTGGTACTCTTGACAGCTGGCCTTTCTTCAAAACAATGTTGATCTGATCGAGATATGTTCTCCGAGGTCGACCTCTACCGACTTCCGTCCATTTACACTCGCCATATAAATTTGTTTCGTCAATCTTTCTTCATCTAAATTAATATTACCTAAAATTGCTACTTCTTTGTTTTATTAGCTACTGACCCTATTTGCTAATTAAATAAATTTGCTGTTATTCTTTTTCAAAAAATATGGAAATAATATTAACTCGTTCTGCAACTGAATATTGTCGTTTAATGCTAATCAATACGCCATCTGACGGAATAAACTCGCATCAATATCCCGTGATGAGCAAGTGTGATTGCTTTGTGTGTATATACCCTGAAGAGGAGTTGCAGGCGATGGTTAATGTTATGCATGATGCCCTTAAAATCAAAGGGATGAAAATAAATGTAGGCTAAACGAAAGTAATGGTTTTTGAAAGGGAAGAAAGCCTGACAAACTCTGTGAAGTTCTAATTAAGTGAGAGAGAGTGAAACAAGTAAATGAGTTTGTATACTTGGGTTCATAGTTTACAAAAGATGGAAAGTATGACAGTGACATTGAGCGAAGGGTGTTGGCAGGAAAAAAAAATGAATGGGGGCACTGAATAGCTTTATGAAGAGCCAGAAAGTGTCAAAAAAGGCACGTCTGGCTGTGCACAGAGGAGTGTTGGTTCCTACTCTTATGTATGGTAGTGAATGTTGGGTTTGGGAGCAGAAGCATGAAAATAGGAATAATGCTGCGGAGATGAGTAGTCTGAGAATTGTATAGCCGGAGTGACTCGGTTGGATAAAGTAAAGAATAGTGAGATAAGAGAACGCTGTGATGTGAAAGAAGATGTGGTTACAAAGATAGATAATGGAATGCTTAGATGGTTTGGACACGTAGAAAGGGTGGATGAAGAAAGAATGACGAAACAAATTTATAAGGCGCGTGTGAATGGACGTAAGTCGGTAGAGGTCGACCATTTATCTCGATCAGATCGACATTGTTTTGAAGAAAGGCCAGCTGTCAAGAGTACCAACAACCGAAGAGCATGTATGAGAGCGCTGATGAAAGTAGAGGAAGCAAAAGATGTGTAAGAAACGTAGCGGAAGTGGAAGGAAGTGGTCTCTGCCTACCCCTACGGGAAAAAGGCGTGACTATATGTATGTATGTATGCCACACATGGTACATTCCCCATTTGAAATTAAGTGGTTGGGGAAGTGAAAGGGAGGGGTTTAACAAATGACAGATATCTGTCCCACTTGAAGCAAAAATTGACGTGTTTTAGCACTTCCTCGAGTTCTAATGAATACTGCCGAATATCAGGGTGGACTGTTTTCTGTGGCCCAGTCTACTTATGTGTGTGAATTTATATTTTAGCGAATCATGTTTTCAGCGCCTCGCGAATGTACTATCGACCGCATTTTCAACTAGGACAGGCTGCATTAAGTTCAATGCACTTTCACTGCATGACGGCTAAAGGGTGGACGGTAAGGAGGGGAGTGGGGGGGTTGGCGGATATAAGGGGAGCACTTTGATAGTGGGTAGCAGCTTATTTGAAATTTCGTAATGCCCCAAAGTTCGTGCAGAACCGACTTATTTTTTTTCGCATCGATTTTACATTATTAATAAATGTTTATTTGTTGTATCGAAAAGAGCTTGCCAATTTAAGCGTTATGATTATTAATTAGCAGAGCTCAGTAGTTCTTTACAACTATAATTTGAAATGCTCTCGTTGGTACCCACTTTTCTGTGCATTATAGTTGTTTATAAGCAATTTTTAATAGTTCTGTACAAGTATTATTTAAATAGGCTTCTATCCACTTTGCTGTCAATAAGACCTGCCTTTATTTTGAAATAGATGACATTTTATATTGCTCCAGTGAAATACATCCGTCTTACGAATTTTCGATCAGGCCACGTGTCCTGACGCGAGTTTAACATTTTTTACCCATTACAAAAAAAGTTCACAGCGTGCCATAAGAAGTTATCACTTCAAAAATATATAGAAATTACGATTAGGCTCTAAATGTTATTAAATAAGTTACACTGATCTAGTTTATTAATAATATATTGACACTTGTTGCATAGACAATTTCACTGTCTAAATCATTCCAAATATTGAAAATTCTGTTCAATAATTTAGGGCGTGAGATTTCATTATTGATTTGATAAAATAATGTAAGTAGATCACTTCTTATTCTTCGGTTGTAGAGAGTTGGAATGTACAAATATGTTAGAATAGTCTCATAATTGTAGTTTCCAAATTGTGGATTCAATCTGTAAGCCACATGTCTCGGAAATCTTTTCTGAACACTTTCAATGGACTCAATGTACTCGATAGTGGTGATACTGAAGTATAGAACACACTAATGAGTTGTAAAGAATCTTCAAGACATTAATTGATAAGTCTCTCGAGTTACGTAAAATGAAGCCCAGCATTTGGTTTGCTTTTCTTATGGTTATGGTTCAAGGGAGCTTTTAATTTTGTGAACGATATAATGAAGCATTTATCAAAATTGAAGGCTAGACCATTTGTGAGAGACTATTCATGTTATTTATTTATATCATAAGGTTATTGCTGATAGTAATACCAAGCATCGATATGGATGACTTCAGTGGTATGGTTACTCCTGACAAAGTTATGTTAGGCACAGTGAGATCGGCTTTTCTAGAGAAAAGACATGCTTGTGTTTTGTTTGCATTGAATTCTACCAAGTTATTGGATCCCCATTCGAGAATTGTTGCCAAGTCCATATTTATATTGTTAACATTTCTTCCTCGTTCATTTCTGGTTTCACGGGCTGATATAGGGGCCCTGGAAGAGAAAGCGGTATGGAGGGTACTATCATCGGCAAAGCTGTGTACGGGACATGAAGTTGCTTTCAATAGGTCGTTGATGTGAAGTAAAAATAGTGTTGGTGCTAGAATGGATCCTTGCGGAACACCAGCATTTATGAATAGAGTGTCAGATGAAACTCCATCGTCCACTACATGGAGAGACCTGTTTGAGAGAAAACTAGCAAGCAGAGAACACAGCTGAGGGGGCAAGCCATAAGATGGAAGCTTGGCGAGGAGTCCCTGGTGCCAAACTCGATCGAACGCCTTGGAGATATCTAATGCCACAGCGAAAGTTTCTCCATACTTTTCAATAGATAGCTGCCATATATGTGAGACGTATGCGAGCAGGTCACCAGTTGATCTCTGATGGCGGAAGCCATATTGCCTATCATTGATAATTCCTGAGTCTTCCAGATATTTCATGAGCTCGATGTTGATGGCTTTTTCCATGACCTTTGAAATAATAGATAGCAGTGCGATAGGTCTGTAGTTGCTAGGTAGGGTCTGGTGTAGGGTGTAGGGTGTTTCCAAAATTTATGATCTCGTATATGTGATCGAACGATTAATTATTTACAAATATTGCGGTTACTACGTGAATTAACTTGATATTTATCGAAAATATGAATAAGGAAATTCATTTGATCGGAAAACCTGTGCAAAAATTTGTATTGCGCATTTTAAGTCATTTATTGTCGAGTTATAAAATTTATAAACAAAAATTAAATTTGTCTTAAAATAATCAAAATTAAATCCTTAATATCTTTCAAATGGTGAGGTTTACGGAAAAAATATAAGATACCTTTTTTGTAGAGCATTAAATTTCCTAAAAAATTCTCTCGGGACATTTTTCTGTTCAATCGATAAATGATGAGGTATGAATTTTTTTCTATTGGACTGAGAAAAAAATACAAAAATTGCGATGCGGAGGATCTTCCTATTAAAATTAAGAGCTCATGCTTGGTGAGCATTTTTTTAAAGGGGTCTGGCAACCCATTTTTCCGTGTCACTTGTAAAAAAAAAGTTTTTTTTTTACCCACCCTAATGTATGTATGTATGTAACAAAAAAACATATGGTATTTTTTCATTCTTTCCACTGGGAAGTTAGTCGTGTGGGTACCTCTCGGGTCGCTCACCCAGACCACTGATATTTCTAACTTCTAATTAACCAATGTCCATAAAAAGTTAATAAAATTAATTCATTGCAACAATTTCTTTTTCCAAAGACCACCGCGTACCAAAAGTAAATTGAATCATTTGTAAACGGATGAATCGTCGGACGGTTCGATGAAGATATTCCAAGAATTTTTAAAACACGTCGTGTTCAGCCTGAGTAAGAACATCGCTTGAATTTCATTTGTTATCGAAATATTAGCGAATACATATTTTAGACTTCTTCGTCCAACTTGATTTACATTAGATATGTCGGTGTCTACAAATTTGAATCATTGCCATTGTTGTTGGCTTTTTTACGAAATGCGTTAAAAGTTTTAATTATTATTATTTATTTGGCATCGAAAATTCCTTCTACGACGAAATCGTCAAAACAGCAACGTCGTTCTTCATATTCGAGTAGAAGTGAAAATAGTATATTACACTACTATGGCAGAAAGTTGAAATTCCTGAGCTGCGCGTCATGACACGCAGCTCAGGGCTTTTAAGTATCTGCTCGTGTGGTGTATAATATTTTTCTTACTACCTACCCGGTCATAGTTTTATGAACAGCCAGAAAGTGTCAAAAAAGGCACGTCTGGCCGTGACGGTTCCTACACTTATGTATGGTATTGAATGGGTTTGGCAGAAGAAGCATAAAAATAGGAGTGGTTCAATGGCTCATGAGCTTCATGCAAGATCGCTCCTTACACGTGGCAGTTGACGGTATTTCTTCTGATGCGTTAAAAACCAATGCTGGGGTCCCTCAGGGTTCCACCCTGTACCCCAACCCCCATTTCTTTTACACATCAACGACCTCTTGAAAACCACCACAAACCCTATTTACAGTTTCGCAGACGACAGCACACTTGTCTCAACTTTCACATCCTATCGTTCACTTTCGGTGAATGATACAAATAGACTCGGGCAGGAACAGGTTGACTTCATCAATAGAGATCTTGAAGCAATCGTCGAGTGGGGAACCAAAAATCTTGTTCAGTTTAACGCCCAGAATACACAAAGCGCCACGTTTTCCAAGAAAGTAAATTCCTCAAATCACTCCATTACAATGTTCGAAAAACCCTTTAATCAAGTCCCTCCATCTCAATTTTGGTAGTCACGGTGTCTAATAATATGTCTTAGCATGACCATGTTGCTAACATCGCAAAGTCAGCAAGCCAGAGGATAGGTTCACTGTGGAAAGCTAGAAAGTTTTTTACTCCTGATCAACTGTTGACGACGTACAAGTTTCAAATCCGACCTCTACTGGAGTATTGCTCGCACATTCGGGGTTCAGCACCAATGCATTCTCTTCGTCTTCTAGATTCCATTCAGAAAAGGGCTATTCGGTTGATAAACAGCTCAACTCTCACAGATACCCTTCACCCACTAGAGCATAAAAAAAGAGTTGCAGAACAGACATTACTTACAGATATTGCCATGGCAGATGCTCTAGAGAAATGAAAACTCTTGTACCACCACTAGCCACTTTCGGCCGAAGAACTCGGCACGCTGATCAGTCTTACCCATTTACCTTCAAAATTGACACTACAAGGACCAATCTCCATCAAGAATCCTTCTTTTACAGGGCTGCGACATAGTGAAACATCTTAATCATCTCCTTTCTATAATTCCTTCCACTTCTAGCCGCAGCCCACACGATAGGTCTACTTTTTTTGCGACTATTTTCAGTAAAAAAAAAGGATGAATAGTTTAAGAAGTATAGCCGGAGTGACTCGGTTGGATAAAGTAAAAAATAGTGAGATAAGAGAACGCTGTGGTGTTAAAGAAGATGCGGTAACAAAGATAGATAAAGGAATGCTTAGATTTATAATGCGAGTGTTAATGGACGGAAGCCGATAGAGGTCGAAATCGGCGAACATCGATCTCGATCAGATCAACGTTGTTTTGAAGATAGGCCTGGTCAAGAGTTCCAACAACCGACGAGCATGTATGAGAGCAATAATGAAAGCGAAGGAAGCAAAAGATGTGTGTTAGAACCGTAGCGGAAGTGAAAGGAAGTGGTCTCTGTCTACCCCTAATGGAAAAAGGCGTGACTATTTGTTTGTATGGCATTTATCTCTTTAATAAAGCCATTATCATGATTTTTGTGTATTTTATTGAATTTTAAAGTTGTAAACCTGTTCATCCTGAGAGTTTGGGCCACACACCGCGGAGTCAGGTGACCCAGGTAAGTGGCTCGTTGTTTTTCTGCAGGAATCTCTCGTACGTTTGATTATTATTTTTGTAATCTCTTAAAAAAACCTTCTACTTGCTCGATCTTAACACAAAATGCAAGATTCTTGCAGGATCTTGAAAGATCCGATGTATGGAATAAGAAGTATAAAGGCTGCAAAAACATCTTTTTGAGTATGCACACACATTTGAAGAAACGTGCAGCAGATACCAAGCGTTTCAATTTTCATCGCCATTTGTACTACTCGATTAAACTATAGAATGAATGACGGAATAACTATAACGGCACTAAAGATGCGACAATTAATGGTAGAAGGTACATCCTGCTTATTAAGCTGTATTAATTATTTAAATTCGTAAATTAAAATGGGAATTTTTTAACATCCTTACGGAAAATTCAATTGCCGCTACAATATACGAGGTGTAAAACTGTTACGATGCTGTCTGTAGTAATATCACAAATTGAAAATAATTTGACAGATTTTAGAAACCTTTGTTGCCAGGCGATAGACACGAGACCCCGAAGGGCTCGAGTGGCTATTGCCAAATGGCAACAATGTTGAGAAAAGGTCTGGAGAATTATTATCTAATTTATCGAACTCTCGGGTGGTATTCGATAGTTTATTTTTTGACGTTACAATAAAAATCACTTACATTTTTTTTTAACAAATTTATATTATTCGACCTAATATAAACTGAATGAGTTATTTAAATTAGGATGCATTGAAGAAATGAACATAAAAAATACAATTTTAGTAATAAATGTTCGCTTAATTATTTCTAATTTCTAATTTATTTCCACACGATGTATAATGCAACTAATTTATATTGGCAATAATATCTATATTTACAAGGAACTGTTTATTTATCATCTCTGTAGATTCTTTTATCCACTTAGACATCATGTTTGCCCCAATTGGCATATTTGTGTGTGTGTGTGTGTGTGTGTGTGTGTGTGTGTGTGTGTGTGTGTGTGTGTGTGTGTGTGTGTCACTTCCAACTGTTTGAAAATTTAAGGAGTCCTAGAACATTTCTGTCCTAGAACTTTTCTGTCGTACCCCGTAGTTGTAAACGTTGAAAAACAACCCACCCACGTATTTTCTTCAACAAATACGTCTGTCGCATTATTCGTAAGTAATATCTAAAAGTAAGTAAGTACGCAATGCGTGGAATGCACAATAGTTTCCTGTCAGACGAACTTGTTACCATATATAGTAAATTTTTATGAAAATTCCACCGACAGTTTTGCATACGGCATAGCATTTATATTATTCACTTCATCGTACCAGAAGGAAATCAATTACCATCCCCAACCTCCTCAACTACCACGATTAGATGAAGATAAAAGTTGCATGGTTTTTATGTCTTTTTCAGCCAGTGTCACGCCGCACGGTTACAGTGTACTTAAACTCAGTCCAAAAGGCTCAAGAGGGCTTCGATTTAGGTTGTATTTGCTCGATGCAATGCTGAATTCTGCAGATGCAAATTTGTTTTCTTCTTTTTTTCTTGTTTGGCTCTACAACTTGTCGTGAGTCTTGGCCGCATTCACTATTGCCCTCCATTCTTGGCGGTCTTGATGCCCATCTTTCCAAGTTCTGCCGCTACAGCGTCCTTCCATCGGTTTCTGGGGCGTCCTCCTGGTCTTCTGCCAACTGATCTCTCCCAAAAAGCTGTGTTTATAAGGCGCTGATCGTCGCTTCTTATTACATGACCTGCCCATCTAGCCTATTAGCTTTTATATGCATAGGAAGGCTCTCTTTCCCAAATAGTTGTTTGAGCTCATGATTATGTCGACGTTTCCATTCTTGCGTGTTAGCATGGATCGCAGTTTGTTTATTCTCTTATGCTGGGTTATTATCGCTCACAGGTACTTGAATTCCTTTACAACTTCAAAGTTGTGGTCGTTAGTATAAACGTTCTGCCTGAGCCTATTTCTGGTATTTCTTGACATTAGTCTGTATTTAGCCTTGTCCTCGTTTACTTTGAGGCTCATTTGCAGTGCAGTTTTATCAAAACGGCTGAAAATTCCACACACATCTCGTGTTGTCTAAACTATGGTATCGACATCGTCAGCGAATGCTAGAGCAGCAAATTTGTTTTGCATCTGCTGGGTATTATTTAGCTTGCTGGTGTGGCAAAGATGATAAAAGGTTGGTATGGGATATTATTTGAAAATAACCCACAGTATGACGAAGATCATTTTTATTTTCAACAGTACGGTGCTCCTCCGCATTATGCTGCGATTGTCCGTCAGTATTTAGACCAACGTTTGCCACGGCATTGGATTGGGAGAAGGGGCAGCGTTGAATGGCCTCCATAATCGCCAGATTTATCGCCCCTCGATTTTTTTTGTGGGGACATCTGAAAAGTAAAATCTATAAAACACAACCAACGTCATTGGAAGATTTGCGTCAAAGAATCGTTGACGAGTGCCATCGAATTACTCCGGAAATTCTTCGGAATGTGCGTGAACGTTTTGAACGAAATCTTTATTATTGTATGGAAGCGGGCGGTCATCAGTTTGAATATTTAATCAATTAAGTAGTAAGTAAGCAACTAAAATAATTGGAATTTTAACAGGTAATTTTTTTCAAAGTATTAGAAAGAAATGTTTGAAACTCAATATTTTTTGGTAACTGTTATTAAAGTTCTGTAGAATTTTGGATTTTGAGTTGATCGAAAAATGTTGTAGGACTTTTTGGTAGAACTCTTTGGGATAGAAACAGAACTCTCCTTAGAATCCCTAAATCTTCAAATTTTTAAAAATTAAAATTTTTTGGTAACTTTAAAGTCCAGATGAATCGATTTCTGGATATCAACTGCATCTGCACTTAATACTGCTGATTTAGCTAAAAAGCCTCGTAGAATTTTGGATTTTGATTTCATCGAAAAACGTTGTAGGACTTTTTGGTAGAACTCTTTGGGGAAGGAACAGAACTTTCATCAAAACTCCTGGAAGTTGTGATGAAAAATTTCCCATTAATAACATTTTTCAAAATGCTGTGATTTTTTGGATTTTTAATTTTTCCAAATTTTATTTTTGTAGAACTCTAGAACTCTTTGAAGCAAACAAAATGGCCGGAAGAAAAACAGATTTTTGAAAAAGTGGGGGGACGGGTCTTTTTTTCGAAAATTTTTTTTTGCGGTAAATTCGCTGGAACTACTTTCGAAAATCATCAGGAACTCTAGAAGCTAAATCTACCCAGAACTCCGAAAAAATAATCACTTTTTTAAAAGTGGGGAGGAACGTGAAGTTAGCCCCCCATTTTGAAAAATTGATTTTTATCACCCTTTAAAGGTCAGAACTATTATTAATACCTAGCAGCAACTCTAGAACTATCGAAATAGAACTTAAAACTCTAAAAAACATTTCGAATTTTTAATAGTGGGGGTGGAACTTCACAGGGATGTTGGTTTGTTGTTCACACCTCGAGAAGTTCATACCATCAATAATAGATGTCGCCTACTCCGTGATTTTTTCCTATAATTAAAATTAAAATATAAATATTATAGAAAACTGTAATATTAGTTTATTTGCTGACAAAAATAATATGATAAGTTTCTACAATATTTATAATTTAAAAGAACACTAAATTGTTGGGTGCAGCAGTGGTTAGGCACCCAATGATTTATTGTGACTGTGAGGCCGATGGTTTTTGACGCCATTGGAGAGTATTTTAGAGAAATTTAGTAGAAATATGCGCTCGGAATTGGAAGTAGTTTTGAAACATAACTAGGACATTGTTTATTAACTTCCACAAAAAAAAATATAAACGACAGAATTAAAGATAAGCCGATATAAATTATTTACACGTTAAACTCATTACTATGCCCAGACACAGCAAATCTATAAAAATGCAATTCAAATATTTCGTCTATATGGTTTTAAAAGTTTGCCAAAAAAAAAAAACAACAGATTGACAAATTTGTTGTCTTGTGCTAGGTACACCGAATTTGAATTTTTTGCATTCAAATTCGAGACCACCGACGCACTTCAAGTATTCATAGATTCCATTTTTAACCATTTTTTTACTCCTTCTCGACTAATATATGTTAATGCATACCGAGCGTCTGGGAATCCTGAATTTTTTCAATACATTCAATACACTGACTAATTATGTTCAAACATTATATTCCCATTTTAAAGAAAAACAATGAATAAATACGACCACACCATACATACATACATACATACATATAGTCACGCCTTTTTCCCGTAGGGGTAGGCAGAGACCACTTCCTTCCACTTCCGCTACGGAGCTTACACACATCTTTTGCTTCCTCTACTTTAATCAGTGCTCTCATACTGCTCGTCGGTTGTTGGTACTCTTGATCTGGCCTTTCTTCAAAACAATGTTGATCTGATCGAGATCGATGTTCGCCGAGGTCGACCTCTAGCGATTTCCGTCCATTCACACTCGCCTTATAAATTTGTTTCGTCAATCCAACCGAGTCACTCCGGCTATACAATTCTCAGACTAGTCATCTCCGCAGCATTAATCCTATTTCCATGCTTCTTCTGCCAAACCCAACATTCACTACCATACATAAGAGTAGGAACCGACACGCCTCTATGCACAATCAGACGTGCCTTTTTTGACACTTTCTGGCTCTTCCTAAAGCTATGCAGTGCCCCATTCATTTGTTTTTCTGCTAACATTCTTCGCTCAATGTCACTGTCATACTTTCCATCTCTAGTAAATTTTGAACCCAAGTACACAAATTCATTAACTTGTTCCACTCTTTCTCCCTCAATCGAAATCCCACAGTTTGTCATGCTTTCTTCTCTTTAAAAAACCATTACTTTCGTTTTGCTCACATTTATTTTCATCCCTTTGATTTTCAGGGAATCATGCATAACATTAACTTTTAAAATTATATTCCGAAAAATTGGGCCAGGTATTATTTGAAATCATTTTTCATAACAATCATTCTTTTTAATGAAAATTTTATTCTATTTAATTGACAGTGACAGAAATCAACCTCAAAATTTAAAAAAGCTAAATACTGAACTTTATTGAGATTTATTATCAACAGTAAATATTTATTTATATAGTTTACTCATATAACAGCAAACTTTATACACAACACTCTCGGAAAATTCGTTGACGTCTATCTTAAGGCCAACTCTAATCGCGCGCTCATTCGTCAAATCAAATAGCGCGTGCTTCCGCGACTTCCTGTTACTGTTATTGTTACACATTTCACGAAATCACTCCCTTTAATTGCGAGTCAGCGATAGGAAAGAGCTTATACAATCAATTATTTGACGTGATGTTCGATTATAATCGATATTTTGACATAATCGATTATACTCGATTTTTTGACATATTGTTCGGTTAACATCGATTGTTTCACGTAATAATCGATTAAAATCGATTATTTCACGTAATGTCAACTTGACCATACCCGTCAAACCTTTTAAAAACGTCAAGAACGCTATATTCGTCGTGAATTAACATATGTCAATAGGAAAAATTTGAAAACTTGAGTTTAGACGCAAAAAAAATATTCTTTTGTTGATATAAAAAGACTTCATGCTATTCATGGTGTATTTTATTTACAGCCTTTGGCGGAAAAGCGTTCAAGACACCAAATATCGATCTATCTTTAAAATTAATCGACCCACAGGATGTGATCGTCCGCAACGAGCAAAGCGCCAGCTTCTTCTGCCGAACTAAGTCCCTAAAGGGCCGAGTAGAGGTAAGCAAATATCTCATTTAATATACTATCGATCATAGTATCGATTACAATCGATAGTTTCGACTATCGAAATGATATCGATTATAATCGAGAGTACAATCGATATCGTATAATCGATAGTATGCCGCTTGTCCAGCAATGACAGTATTGACGTCAAATTTTTTATGTATGACACATTTACTGCTGTACGAAGCTCAGCCAATAGAAACAGCTTATTTATTTTTAGATTACTTGGTTCCACAATGATAAAAAAATACTCGAGACGGACTACGATCGAATTGTACGCGACAATGGAGAATTGTACATCCCGAAAGTTATTTCGAATGAAAGTTCAGGAGGCGGATTTGTTGGAGAGTATCGATGTTTGGCCAAAAACCGAGCTGGAGCCCTTTTATCTAATGTGGCCAAGTTGAAAATAGCCTGTAAGTTACTTCCGTAATATTTCTTATAAAAATTCTTTCTGTCATACCAACGGAACTGCAATTCTAACAAAAAAGTTTATCGATTTTATCACGTTTTAAAGCATTTATAAAACTTTTATTAAAATTCCAGCCTACCTTCTGTACGCTGAATCTAAAAGTTACCTCCGTTTTTTCATTATGTTTCCTGACAATTCAGGCAACTATGTTAAATAGGGCAATATTTCAAAATAAATGAAAATATTTATTTTTAATTACAAATTCCACATAAAAATCATTTTTGAATTTAAATCAGCTCACTAAAACGTATTAAAATTCTTTTTTCTTCACTGTGGGACTCCTCTTGGTACATTTATAATTGCGAGTAGAATCTGGAAAGCTCATCTGAAGCATCAATTTTCACTTATATCTTATCCACCTCTTTAATGTCTCGGTGGAATCTTTCACCTTGTTCTTAACTCACACCTCTGAAATTTTCAGAAAAATATTCAATCTGGGATTGGAGGCCACACTAAAATCGTTTCTCCTTTCCTGTAAGACTCCTCTTGGTTCATTTACAATCATAAGTAGCATCTGGAATGTTTCTTTGAAGCATCCATCAGTAGTCTGACAAAATTGTAATGCTTTATTTTCCCTGATATCTTCTTTTCATCTCTGTAATGTCCTGGTGAAATCGTTTAGCTTGTTCTTCACTTACAGCTCCCAAATTTTCAGAAAAGAAGTCAATGTGGTATTGGACGACAAACTAAAATCGTTTTTTCTTTCCTGTGAGACTCCTCTTGGTTCATTTACAATTGTAAGTAGCATCTGTAATGTTTCTTTAAAGCATCCATCAGTAGTCTGACAAAATTGTAATGCTTTATTTTCCCTGATATCTTCTTTTCATCTCTGTAATGTCCTGGTAAAATCGTTTAGCTTGTTCTTCACTTACAGCTCCCAAATTTTCAGAAAATAAGTCAATGTGGTATTGGACGACAAACTAAAATCATTTCTTCTTTCCTGTGGGACTCCTCTTGGTTCATTTACAATTGTAAGTAGCATCTGGAACGTTTCTTTGAAGCATCCATCAGTAGTCTGACAAAATTGTAATGCTTTATTTTCCCTGATATCTTCTTTTCATCTCTGTAATGTCCTGGTGAAATCGTTTATCTTGTTCTTCACTTACAGCTCCCAAATTTTCAGAAAAGAAGTCAATGTGGTATTGGACGACAAACTAAAATCGTTTTTTATTTCCTGTGAGACTCCTCTTGGTTCATTTACAATTGTAAGTAGCATCTGGAATGTTTCTTTGAAGCATCCATTAGTAGTCTGTCTTAATAATAATGCTCCATTTTTCCCGATATCTTCTTTTCATCTCTGTAATGTCCTGGTGAAATCGTTTAACTTGTTCTTTACTCACAGCTCCCAAATTTTCAGGAAGAAGTTAATGAGAGATTGTAGGACAAACTAAAATTGTTTATTATTTTCTGTGAGACTTCTCTTGGTACATTTATAATTGTGAGTAGCATCTGGAACGTTTCTTTGAAGCATCCAACAGTAATCTGCCATATTTGTTATGTTTTATTTGAACGAAATCCCACCATTCAGGAGTGTGGTGTTAACAAGATTATAAATCTGTATAAGCCACCGAACCCTCGGTTTACGAACAGTTTGTTTTTTTTTTGCAGCAATGGAAGAAGAGTTTTCTCAAAATCCTTCAAACTCTACCGTTAGCCTCTCCCAACCTACAATACTTCGTTGTGGTATTCTTTCTACACCTCCTGTTGACATTCAATGGGAGCACAACGATAATCTTATACTACCTCACCAAACAAGGTTAGTTTATGTAATAATAAGCTTCTGTATTCGTGTCGCGATGTTTTATTCGAATTAATAGTCATCATCGTCTTACTATTATTTGTGCACGTTGTACTTTCCAAATCTGTATGTGTAGTTGTATTATAGCAATTTTGTACAAAATCACTAATGTTAACAAACGTTTCAGCTATGTTCCTCTTCCCAATGGAGACCTATTAATACAGAAATCTGAGAGTTTCCACAGTGGGACCTATAGGTAAGACTTTTTTATAGTATTTTTAATATTTCTTTTCAATCTTTGCCAAGTATTTGCATTTTTTTGAATTCTAAACTCGAGGATCTCTTGGATCGGATATACAGGAAGACAAATCTTGTGAATATACTTAACTTTTCCAAATTACTAAAAAAATACCATATCTCCAACGCGTGGTTAAAACTACGGTTATCGCTAATAGGACAGACGTCTAGCATGCTTCAAAGCTAGCGATCGAAAGATATACTATCGATGGTTCGCACATCCTTCTACAAAGCAGACCCTATAATGTGTAGGTGTTGGCCTGTAAGAATCTTTGCCTAAGCTTTAGGATTTTTTTCCTGAATGACCCTCAGATAAAAGATTTCGAATGTCACATACCTGTCCAGTTATTTGTGGCGGTCGTTTCGTAGCCAGCTTTTAGTTTGCCCTCTAGCAGCTATAAACAATGTTGCAAGTTGGCTGCGAGTCTATCAGCTGTTGCGATTCACAAGCTCTTGCTAGCCTGTTTGTCTCCTCGTTGCCACGCACTCCCTGGTGTTCTGACATCAGTTGTGTTCCACCAGTTTTTAAGGCATTCCAACAATTGGCAAGATGTATGGCCAGTGTACCATAGTAGGCTTCAGCACCTTCTCCCCTCACTGTTTTATCAAACATCCGCCTGTAGGTCCAGAAGACCTTGATGGCTATGTTTGCAACATGCAATAAATGTTGTTTAACTGGTAACAGCTTACAATAAAGATTATAAATCAACGTTTGTCTTAAGATACAGTTAGTTCTTATGTGTTTTTAGAAATTTTATAAATAAGTTCAACGAGGGGAAAACATTTAGGAACTTAGGGCGTTAGGAAAATTCTTGCGGGCTGCAACGAGGGCAACGAGCACCGCCCCTACAGAGGGACTACAAATGGCCCTCGACGTACCAACTTTAGATCTCCTAATCAAAGATCGGGCCAGCAACACTGCATACAGAATAAAGTGTCAGAGTGGGTGAAGGAGCAACAGGATTGGTCACACCAAGATCTAGGCCCTCCACTAACACCCCTTCACAATAAAATCGAACAAGATTCCGATAAACACCCTGATAGGAAAAAACTATAAAACAAAAATACCAACCAGAAAAGACAGGTTAAAGAAAACACCATTGACCAGCCCAGGAGTGAAACGATGATACACTGACGGATCGGGGCACCAGGGACGCTACGGGGCAGGTGTGTTTGGAGCATCCTGCAACCACAGCGAAAGCATACCCCTGGGGAAACAAGCCGCAGTCTTCCAGGCCGAGGTCTATGCCATACTCAGGTGTGCCACGCACCTGACAGATAACAGAGTGACCAACAGTGAGTCACTGACAGTCGCGGGGCCATTGGGGCCCTCGTGAGTTGCACCACAACATAATCAGTGGTGTGGGACTGCATGCAGGCCCTCACTGAGTTAGCGACTGCAAATAAGGTCACTCTTACATGTGTTCCTGGACACACAGGGATAAATGGCAACGAGGTATACAATGAACTGGCAAGAAATGAAACCCTGGTGGAACCAAGAAGCCAGTTGGTCGGAGTGCCAATTGCCGAAGCGAAACATGAATTGAAACTAATCCTCGAGCAAGAACAAATCGTTCAGTGGAATGCAAATACTGGCTGCAGAACATCAACACAGCTGATAAATAAACCTCTCCAGAAGAGGGCTGACGCACTCTGGACGATGGACCGGAGTAGGCTAAGCAGCACGTTTGGCCTGCTCACAGAACACATCGCACTAAGGGCGCACCTCTTTAAACTTAAGGTGGCTGCTGGTAAAAACTGCCGACTATGCGGCGAAGAGGAAGAGAGCAGCATACATGTTCTGTGTTGCTGCCTGATGCTAGCGGTGTACAGGTATCAAACCTGGGGCCGCATGATAATGGATCCAAGTTATCTAAATAAGGCAGGGCCAATAGAAATCCTGCGGTTCGCCAAAACCAGCGGACTGGAATTCTGATGCCCTGATGACACAGCGGTAGTCACAGAGGATCAAAATATCTAGATGACGTAGGTGCCTATACCAATGGCCCAACCGCAAGAATGTAATGTAATGTAAATGGGGGGGGGTTTATTGATGGAAATATAACAGTATATTCCCGTCGGTCTCGCAGGATGTCAGTATTTTCTTTTCATCTCTTATTTTATTGCTTTATAGTTTGTCTGTGAATTAAATCAACTTGGAACTGCATATATTATTTACTTTTAGGTGTAAAGCATCAAATAATATACTTAATACGACTAAATATAGTAAAGTAGCATTTATGACAGTGTTGCCGGAGTTAACCGAGGCAACAGTACCTTCAGTCCTACCTCTCGATTTTTCACCGAATGTAACTGTCCTTTCTGGTGAAAACCTTACTCTATATTGTGCTGTGATGGGATGGCCTATACCTACAGTACAATGGCTTAATAGTAAGTAAATTATGGTTTAATTTTTAAAATTATATGGTATAGATAGTCGGGGTTGTGAAATATGGGTAAATGAGAGGAGTTTTGGTAGTAATACGTTAGGGAAACGGGGAAAAATTACGTATATGCAATAATTCGGAGACTAAAAACGTTTTAAAATTCTCAACAACAAAAAAAAATAGTAGTAGACCAGTGTTATACAGATAAGTGAATCTTTTGTTTTTTCTTTTAGAAGACGGTGTAGTGATAGGCAACGCATCCGCTTTGAAAGTACCTGATGTACAAACCAGCAATGAAGGCAGCTATACGTGCTTAGCGTTCAATAATATGGGTCACAGTAGACGAAATTTTAACGTCGTCGTAAAGGAACAACCCACTTTCGTCGTTACGCCCATTTCCAAGTCTTATCCAGCCGCAATAACTGCGAGACTCGATTGTCGCGCCACCGGCGTACCCGAACCCGACATCGAGTGGTTGAAAGACGGTCAATCTTTGAAGTTCAACTCTAGGATTAGGAAACAGGCGAACGGAATTATTTTCAGTCATACTTTTACAAACGATTCAGGTAATTCAATTGTTAGGGTTGCTGTCTCGGACATACATTCCGTCGAATACGTTGCCACGTCTTATTCGTTCTCTATAGAGTACCCTGCCAGCGGTCTCTCTACTGGCAAATTATGCCCGAGCTCAGCCGTAGAGGGTAGAAGAAAAAAAATATATAAAAGTGAGCCGCGCCACCGACTTGGACGGTTCAAGCCGGAAACCCCTAGGTCTTGTAGGCACTAGCAGAGCTACACGATAAACAACTGAGATTATGGTGAACTAAATAAATGAAATTATAGCTAAAATATATTGGATACTTTACCCCTACAATAAATCAAAATACACAGTTCAATAATAAACTTATAACAAATATAGTCAAAATCAACAGCTAACAATAAATCAAAGTACACAGTTCAATAATAAAACTATAACAAATATAGTCAAAATTTACATCTTTATAAAATAACCAAAACAAAAGTAAGAGTAACAGACTTAACCAAGTTACCAAAAAAAACGTATACAAGTCAACTCCTTAATAATACTAAATCAAACGTTTACATAAGGCTGCTAATTTACTCATGTTTTTACCATTTACATAAAGATTTACACTGTTAAAACAATCGAGTTTATTTAAAAATATTTTTACAATGGTTGTCTTTTAAAATATCAATATTGTAGGATATTTACAAATAAGTATGAAGAAAATATTTTTACTTGGACATAAAGAATTATTGAGAAGGTTATTTTAATCCAAGTTTAGTTTTGGCATGTTATCTAATGCAATAAATAGTTTTTAATAATGTATTATATTAATAAATTAAAACAAAACTTAATTGTGGTGTCAAAAATAAGTCACGTCGTTAAATATTCAAAAATAATTCACTTGTAACCTTTGGGTAAACGTATATCGTAGATCAAATATAAAAAAAAGAATAACTTTAATCTTGAACACCTTAATACGGAGTTCCTGCTAAAAACACCAAGCAAGTCTTTATAACACTGCAATTTATCGTCGTTATGGATGATACGAATGCACTACTCCTGTGGCCGGTTTGGTTATGGAACGGCACCTGCTAATTAACAATGGCTTCCCTCAAATAAATCCCGCATGCGGTTATTTTAACTCGACACCAAAATCCAAAATATCAACAACGAAGGTAAGATAGAATGGTCAAGTTAAAAATTAAATGGTTTTTCTTCAAAATCCAATTAAGATGGCCCAAATACAGCCAGATATGAAAGAAAAAAACCGTAGAGGTTTTGCACACTTGTCAATATCACACCGTCCCAAAAATTCTCACCACACCACTCCCAAGACTCTCAACATCAGACTAGAGTACTTCCCAAGCCGGATATAAAAAAAAATGACACGGAATTGACGTAAACCAAGAATATTCACAAGTCCATGTTCCACACTAAGAATCACGTTTGTCAGTGTTGATAGCTAGCCTCATCTACACAGAAATGTAAACCAAACCGCTCACCTAGCTCAGATATTCGCAGCTTTATGACAGAATTTGAAGACTTAGGTGAGAATATCTTTAATGAAAGCAATAAATGTATTCTGGTAGGTGACTTCAATCTCAACCTTCTTGACAATACTAATAATTATGTTCGTGATTTCAAATCACTTGTAAGTATAATTGGTGTAGATCAACTTGTAGATAAGCCCACAAGAGTAACCAATGTTAGTAGTACTATAATAGATTATGTTCTATGTAATCAATCTTTTGTTAGTTGCAAGGTACATGATAGTCCTAAAATTAGTGATCACTCAATTATCACAATTTCCATGTCAAAAGGTAGAAGCTCTACTGAACAGCAAATTAGACACTTTAGAAATAACAATCAGGCAACACTGGATGAATTAAATGTCAAACTAATATCTTGTGAATGGCACTTGAATTCCATGGATGTCAACTCTATCTACACCAACATTATTGATAATGTGCGATCAATCATTGAAATAATTTCCCCATTGAAAACATTCAGCTGCAACAATAAATTGCATTGGTATGATCACGAAATATACGAGTCTGCTAAGAAAAAAAATAAAGCATACCGATCATTCAAAAATTGCACACTGGTTAATGAGAAAAAAACATCCTGGGAAGAATATAAGTACTTCAGAAATAGACGGCAATATGTCTAACCCAAAAAAAATGTGGCAATCTTTAAAATCCTTACTAAAACCTCAAAATATTGGACTAACACAAAATATAATCTTTATAGTTGATGGTACACGCACAATTTCCACAACTGATGTTGATAAAGATGAAAACTTCAACTCATTCTTTATCAACAGTATATTAGAAATTAAATCAACCATTCCAAATTCAGAAAGCTGGTCAAATACTGATCTTCCCATTATTAATAGTCAACTCAATGAATTCAGACCACTTAGCCTAAATGACTTGAAGAAAATAATAACTAGTTTAGATAATAAGTGCGGTTATGATATTATGAATAGCAAAGTTTTAAAAAGCGCTTCTCAAGTCATTGGTCATGTTCTATTGAATCTCATAAACACTTCACTTCAAACAGGGACATTTCCTCAAGAATTAAAAACTGGCACAGTGATTCCTATCCCTAAAGTGAACAATACGAAGGAATCAAGTAATTTTCGACCCATAAACACATTACCACCATTGGAAAAACTTCTTGAATTAGCTGCACACAACCAAATTAAAGAATATTTTGAAAGCAACCATATAATTATGGAACATCAGTCAGGATTTCGTCAAAATCATTCTTGTGAAACTGCTTTACAGTTCACAATGTCCAAGTGGAAACAAATAATGGATGAAAATAAATATATAGTAGCGGTTTTCCTTGACTTCAAACGTGCCTTTGAAACCATTGAAATCGACAATTTGCTTGAAAAAATGAAATACTATGGAATAGGTGGGACTGTAATAAAATGGTTCACAAGTTATCTCACCAATAGATCACAGAGGACGAAAGTGAATGGGAAAATATCATCTAATAGGGATATAAACACGGGTGTTCCTCAAGGCAGTGTTTTAGGACCTTTTTTGTTCATACTCTACTTGAATGATATAAAGACTATTGGTGATATTGAATTCATGAAACTTTTTGCGGATGACACACTTGTTGCAGCAAGTGATGAAGATCTGAATATTGCTATAGAGAAAATGAATGGCTACCTGGAAAAAATATCCTTGTTTCTGAACGTGAATAAATTGAAACTTAACCATCAAAAGACTAAAGCTATGATTATAACTTCAAAATATAAGCACAATCAAATAAATGTCCAAGATTTGAATATAGAAATTTATGGAAATAAAATAGATATAGTAACAGAAATAAAATACCTTGGTGTAATTGTAGACAACACACTTGATTTCAAACCACATTTTAACTATATTTACAAAAAAAAATTGTTAAAAAACTATATTTTTTCTCGAGAGTCAGAACACATTTATCATTCCAATCTTCTACCACGGTTTACAGAACAATCATACAGCCACATTTCGATTATTGTTCTAGTTTGCTTTCTCTGCTAGATAATAATAGTGTCTCCGCATTGCAAAAACTGCAAAATCGTGGAATGAGGATCATACTTCAGTGCAACATATATACCCCTGTTAACTCTATGTTATCAGTTCTTGATTGGATGGCAGTAAAACAGAGGATATTATATTTTTCCCTGATATTCATTTACAAGGTGGTTAATTGTGAACTTCCAACTTATCTCAATGAATTCATAACATTTAATAACCAAATTCACAACTATGAGACTAGGGGTAGGTTTGATTTTCATATTAATCGTACTAGAATGAAAAGAACTATGAATTCATTATTTCACCAAGGTTTAGTTGAGTACAATAAACTTCCCATGGAAATCAAGATGAGTCCATCTATTCAAATATTCAAATCTAAAATAAAAAAATTAATTATTGATTAGTTATTTACTTATATCAACACATACATTGTATATCTATTGTAGTTACGTATTGTGTAATGTTAAATACCATGTTCACATTTTTTTTTAGATTAGTTAGTTATCTATATATATTTATTTTGTTTTTATTAATGATTTTACATCATACATTTTTTGTAAACTAGGATTTCCTATTTAATAAAGATTATTATTATAATTATAATGGAACTGTAGAAGGGAAAAAAAAGGCACGTTACAACGTGCCGAGTGATCTTTGAGCTTTCTTACCAATCGAAACAATAAAATTGCCGATTAAGGTCAATCCTTCAACATACGAACACCCTTTACAAACTTACCCACAGTTATGCAGGTGACATACAACTGAGCGAGGTATAGAGAACGTGGACTGTAATTCTGAGTAATGATTAAAAATAAACAACGATGAACAATTAATTAAACGGGAAAACAAACAGTTGCCGCTCACCTTGGCGGGTAGTTTGGAAGTTTCAACTCTATACTTTGACAGATACTCGTCGTTATGTAAATAAAAATTATTCGATATTTTCAAAATTAACCAAAATGGGGAACCAGTAGAGTTTTAAAAGTCCCACCCGCGACTACTTACCCTTACCCTTAATTATTTTTATGTGTGTTTTAAGATTTTTTAATTATTTCTTATTTCTTTTTTTAACACGCTTATAATTAGTTTCACTTGTATGTTTGTAACTGAATCTGGCCTCGATTTTGCCCTACTTTAAGCTATCAGATTTAACAATGCAATAATTCGATCAAAATATCCGATTATCCTGATTCGTTGCGCCAGGATTCATAAATTTCCTCAGGGATCCTTTGCATGAGAATAAGAGAACTAGTGCTTGAACTACGCATGCGTGCAGTTCCAATACTGTTTTGCAGAAATGCTTAAAAATACGCGACAGTATTCTACTTTCCAAAATAAGTAGTTTGTCTATCATCTAGTAGATGGCGCCACTAGCAATTTGCAGTCATACAAATGGTAGTTTGTATTTTGTGTTGCATAAAAGTATAGTGTTTATTTTTAAAAACACTAATGATATAAATTAAAGTTTAATAAAACTAAAAAACACGCTTTTAGAGTTAAATCAAACTAAAAAGTAAAAAATAATTCTTAGCATAAGAATAAAATTACTGACGAGAAAATTAATGTCAAAGTTCTAAGAGCGTGGGGTGTTTTGTATGACATTTTTAAACTAGCGTTTCGAAATGAAAGCACGCTTTTAGAACCGTGACATTAATTTTCTCGTCAGTAATTTTATTCTTATGTTAAGAATTTTTTTTACTTTGATTAACTCTAAAAGCGTGTTTTTTAGTTTTTTTAAACTATAATTCATTAAATTAATCTTTTAGTGTGGAGGATTCTGCATTTGTTTACCTTAAGGTCATTATCGTGCTTTAGTTAATATGTTTTAGGAATTTCCTAAGCGCACACTTGTACATTTATTACTTTCGACATTTTGTAAACGAACATTCAAGACGTTTAAGAAACGGTTTGTTTGAACTCGAAAAACACACAAGAAAATGATCCAAGTGTATTTTATTCTGAGCTGGAAATGTTCGGTTAAATTCAGGTTTTGCAGTTGATAAATTTAAATAAGTTAATTTGGACAAAGTTTATTCAAACCGCTACCTTTTTATAGACTTTGTTAGAGTTTTAAGGGCAAGCACGCAAGACGTCTGATCAAGATCATCATAAATTAACACATGCACTGGTAGTACTTGTCCTTTTTAACGTCATATTATTTTCACGAATATTCTCCCTCTGTAGAGCCATTACACCCAAATGCAATTCATCGCCAATCGGAGTTTCTCTCTTTAAAACTTACGGTAACAGAGCAAAACCTGTACAAGCATAACAGTCAAAATCCAGGGAGCAGTGAATGCTTGATTTTAAACTAATTATAGTGCTATGGCGCTAACAATTACTTATTGACGTTTTAAGGGTAAGAATTTAAGACGTATAGTCAAGAACATCATAAATTAACATCGGCACGTTGCAGTACTTGTCATTTTTAACACGTAGCGCTTCATTGTAAATTTTTGGTGAATAAAATCTATCGAGATCCATGTCTTTTTCATTGCACCTACGAACAAACGAGCCCTCACCAACAGTAAATTTTTTGGATGTTCTCTGTTTTCTTTAAGGTCGTTTTCAGTTCACAATTGACACATTTTAGATATCTCCCAAGTCGATCCTTATGAATTTATTACTTTATACAGCTGAAAAACGAATATTTAAGTCGCCTTATTGAGCCATTTATGACTTGGACGTTTTAGGACAAGCATGTAAGACGTCTGGTCAAGATAATCATAAATTAACATCTGCACGTGGTAGTACTTGTCCTTTTTAACGACATATCATTTTTACGTGTATCCTCACTCCGTAGAGCTAATACACCCAAATACGATTCCTCACCAATCAGAGTTTCTTTCTATTGTAGAATGTTTCTTTAAAACTAACGAAGCAGGACGATCAGTATAATAAAATCATTCAAGTCGGTACATAACGTGCATTATCTTTTTTGTTTTTGAAAGTTCACTATTGTGCGAGAACAATGAATGTTTGTAATTCACTTTTAGTATTAAAGAAACACAATTGGAAGCTAACTTCTTGGAACAAAACATGTAACGGAACACAAAAGATTGAATTAACGCGTGGCGACAGCGGCCAAAGTAAAATATGAGACTTACTGTCTCGACGGCATTTTGAATGCTAATATAATTTAAATGAATAACTCACCAAATGTTGGCGACGCTAGCACCATAATGTGGGCGGAATTAAGGGGTTCCTCGTCGGTACGTTAACGATGATACGGAATTCTAAAAATCCAGGGTGCGGTGAATGCTTCATTTTAAAGTAGGTATAGTTTTATGACGCGAACAATTACTTATTGACGTTTTAAGGGTAAGCATGTAAGACGTATGGTCAAGAACATCATAAATTAACATCTGCACGTGGTAGTACTTGTCATTTTTAGATACATGTCATTCCTCTTGCGGGTCAGTGGGCTATTACACCCACATCTCTCTAGTGTGAAGTGTTTCTTTAAAACTTACGGTAAATCAGGACGGGCAGCACAATAGAATCATTCAAGTTGTTATGTAACGTGCAATACTTACTTGTTTGTACCAATACGGTGATTGATATCTATTTCTTTTCCTAAACATAACGAATATTAACGAACAATTATACTTAAACAATTATGTTTGAGTGGCACGAGGAATTTTAGAACTAATATGTTAGAAGAATATTTGTTTACGTATTAAAAGTTTTTTTTATATTATTAGGAATGTACCAGTGCGTCGCTGCAAATTCTGTCGGAAAAGTTTGGACGGCTGTCCAAATAGATATTATAAACGTTTCGCAAACGCCCAGTCCTCCTCAGAAGCTGAGATGCAGACCTTACAACTCATCCACCATCTGCCTGAGTTGGAAACCTCCCGTTAACGTTAGCGTGACTGGTTACAGCGTTCATTCTTTTTACACAGGTAAGTGCATACCTTTGGATACTGAGTTCTACGTGTATTTAATCAAAGTCCAGGTCGTGTCGTTGTCATCATATGCGACTACTGTAAGGCTCGCTCGTTTTTTTTTTTATCTACTCGATTTTTCTGTTTCAGTTAAAGGCGATGAATCCGTGGGTCCCGATTATGCAAGAAACGTCACTGAAATGGACGCCGGTGGTCTAAACAGTGACACAGACTACACTTTTTACGTAAGATTGTACTCTACAGGAGCTAGCGATCCTTCCGAAAAAGTAACCTGTCGAACTGGTAAATTTTGATTCGTTATTGATAAAAAAAAACGCACCTAGAAACGAACTCGTGGGAGAGGGATCAACTGTACACACTCTATCGCGTCCCAATTTTCGGTAAATTTTGGCGCGTTGGAAAAACTTGTGTTAGTCGGTAACGACGAGTTGGTTGATGCGTTGAGCTCTCCCCCCAAAACGATCGAAACTATTCCAATTTTTTTTATTTTTGCGTGCAGGCGTTACGGGAAATCGAAATTTGGATATCGAGCAACACAATGATAACAGCTCGGTTATTTTGAAGTGGAGCGAAATCAGTACCGATACTTCCTGCACCGGCGAGAAATATCCGTTTAAGGTACAATGGAAAAGCACGGTTTCATGGTCGGTGCATAGTCGCGAAACGAAAAAGAAGTACTTCATTATAACCGGTAAGTATATCGAAAATATTTAATAAGATTGTGTAGATTTATAAAGAAGTCTACACCGATTTATATCTTGAGATTCTGGAGAAAAGGATCTTCTTCTTTTTTAAAGATAGATACTTAAATGGTCTGTGTTCCGAAAAGCTCTTTTTAATGGACTCCTATCTGGAAGTGAGCATGTATACCAGAAAGGTCTCTGGATTGTGGATTCACTTCCTTGTTGGGTTTTGCCTTTGTTTCCTGACCCTCAACTCTTAATAGTTGTAATTTGTAAATAAGTGCCTCTGGATTGTTGATTCATTTCCATGTGAGGATTTTTCTACGAATCCTGATTTTTAACTCTATAACAGCTTCAAATACATAGTAACCTCTAAATGGAAAGGTAATTTTGTAAATCTTTGCTTCTGGTTTGTGGATCCACTTCCTTGTTAGGTTTTGCCTTTGTTTCCTGATCTTCAACGTTTAATAGTTAAGGTCATTTGTAAATAAGTGCCTCTGGATTATGGATTCATTTCAATGTGAGAATTTTTTCTTTGTGTCCTGAATTTTAACTCTTTAACAGTTCCAGATACATGAAACATTCCAAATAGGAAAGTCATCTTTTAAATAATGGGCTCTGGATTCATTTTTATGTTAGTTTTTCCTCTCTATCCTGACCTTAAACACTTGGGGGGGATCAAAGAAGATTATTTACAAAAAGTGCCTCTGTATTGTGGATTCATTTTTATGTGAGGATTTTTCTTTGAATCCTGAATTTTAACTCTAACAGCTCCAAAAACATGGAACTCTCCAAATAGATAGTTCATTTTTTAAATCATTGCCTCTGGATTGTGGATTCACTTCCTTGTTGGGTTTTGCATTTGTTTACTGACCTTCAAATCTTAATAGTTAAGGTCATTTGTAAATAAGTGCCTCTGGATTGTGGATTCATTTTTATGTGAGGATTTTTCTTTGAATCCTGAATTTTAACTCTTTAACAGCTTCAGATACCTAGTCTTCTCCATTTGGATTGTGGATTCACGTGTCTAAGTGAGGTTTTTTCTCCTTATGTATTAAAGAGGCTTATAAGAACACCAGAAACACATGGAACTTTTCAAATAAAGTAAAAATTGCTCATGTTTTTGAACTTTTTACTGTGTTAACCATCTAAAATTTCACTCCTTACCGAAGGATATCTTAACATATGACTAAATACATGATTCTGTTCGAGGCCTGAGATCGCTATCCACCATCGCACTATCAGGAAAATCCTACGAAATCTTGACTCTAATAATGCAGTAGGACCAGATGGAATTCCGGCAATTGTGCTGAAGACCTGTGCTTAAGAGCTCACCCCAGTTCTTTGTAGACTCTTCAAGCTATCATACAACAAAGGAGTATTTCCGTCCATGTGGAAAAACGCTAAAGTCCAACCCATTCCGAAAAAAGTAAAGAAGACTATTTCTGCGAATTATCGCCCTATTGCATTGCTCTCAGTCATATCCAAAGTTATGGAAAAAACGATTAACATAAAACTAATCAAATATCTGGAGAAATTTGAGATAATTCATGACAGACAATATGGATTTCGACAACTTCGGTCTACTGGAGATTTGCTGGCTTATATCACTCAGCTCTGGACAAACACCATTGAGAAGTTTGGTGAATCCCATGCAATAGCCTTGGATATATCTAAAGCCTTCGATCGCGTTTGGTACCAGGCATTGTTAAGCAAATTATCTGCCTACGGTCTCCCAACCAAACTGCGCCAATGGCTCTTGAGCTTCATGCATACATGTGGCAGTTGATGGTATTTCTTCTGATGCGTTAAAAACCAATGCCGGGGTCCCCCAGTGTTCCATCCTGTCCCCCACCCCATCTCTTTTACACATCAACGAACTCTTAAAAACCACTACGATTCCCATTTACAGTTTCACAGACGACAGCACACTTGTTTCAACTTTCACATCCTATCGATCACTTTCGGTGAATGATACAAATAGACTCAGGCAGGAACAGGTTGACTCCATCAATAGAGATCTTGAATCAATCGTCGAGTGGAGAACCAACAATCTTGATCAGTTCAACGCCCAGAAAACACAAAGCGCCACGTTTTCCAAGAAAGTGAATTTCTCAAATCATTCCATCACAATGACCGAAAATACCCTTGAATCAAGTCCCTCCATCTCGATTTTGGGAGTCACGGTGTCTAATAATATGTCTTGGCATGACCATGTTGGTAAAATCGCAAAGTCAGCAAGCCAGAGGCTGGGTTTTTTGTGGAAAGCTAGAAAGTTTTTTACTCCTGATCAATTGTTGACGATGTACAAGGCTCAAATCCGACCTCTATTGGACTATTGCTCGCACATTTGGGGTTCAGCTCCAAAGCATTCTTTTTGTCTTCTAGATTCCATCCAGAAAAGGGCCATTCGGTTAATAAACAGCTCAACTGTCACAGATACCCTTCACCTTCACTAGGACTCGGCACGCTGATCAGTCTCACGCGTTTACTCTCAAGATTGACACTACAAGGACCAATCTCCATCAAGAATCCTTATTTTACAGGGCTGCTACGAAATGGAACCGGCTTCCAAAATTAGTTTATCCAGAAAACCATGAACTGCAACTTTTTAAAAAGTGGGTCACCCACAATCATCTCTTTTCTATAATCCCTAAAATAGGCAGCCTTTAACACTTCCCTTATTTTGGACTATGAATGAGGACCCCAAATTTGTGTTTATAAATTTTTGTAGTGCGTACAATTTTTCATATAATATTGGTTGAATTATCAATTAATGATCGAATGTCGTGTTTAAGGTTTAATTCCCGGAAAAGAATACAGCTTTCGAGTCACATCTACAAACAAAAGCGATAGGACGACGAATAATTGGACGCATTACGTTATTCCCGACGCGTCTAACAGTACAAACGTCAATGAGCTGGAAGCCAACAGGACCGGCGAAACGACACCGCTACCTCCCATTCAAATCAAAGCTGTATCCCTGTCGCCATCTTTGGTTAAATTGAGATGGAGCAATACCGATAAAACTACCAAATATTTTATGGTTTGTTATGCAGTACTCGAGGCGAACGCCAAATGCGATGAGAAAAAACTCTTGAAAAGGTACTATTGCTATTTTTTCAAACTGTCTATCATTTACTTAATTGAAATATTCCTTATACTCGTAGATTTGAACTACTTTTTATATATTTGAACTATTCATTATCGATTTGAACTACTTTTACGTGAATTATTCCTTATCGTTTCGAACTATTTTTACCTAAATTATTCCTTATTAATTTAAACTTTTTTTTTTATCTCTTTGAACTAATTTTTATCTAAATTATTCTTTATCGATCTGAACTAATTTTACCTGAACTCTATTCCTGATCAATTTTAATTATTCGATATATATTTGAACTACTCTTTCATGAACTATTCCTCATCAATTTATACTACTTTTTAAGTAATTAAACTTGATGTGAATTATTATTTATCTATTTGAACTACTTTTGCCTGAACTATTTCTTATCGATTTGAACTACTTTTACGTGAATTATTCCTTATCGTTTCGAACTATTTTTACCTAAATTATTCCTTATTAATTTAAACTATTTTTTTTATCTCTTTAAACTACTTTTTACCTGAATTATTCTTTATAGATCTGAACTATTCACTATTTATTTTAACTATTCCTTATAGATCTGAACTAATTTTACCTGAACTCTATTCCTGATCAATTTTAATTATTCGATATATATTTGAACTACTCTTTCATGAACTATTCCTAATCCATTTTTTATTACTTTTGAAGTAATTAAACTTAATGTGAATTATTATTTATCTATTTGAACTACTTTTGCCTGAACTATTTCTTGTTTATTTAAACTACTTTTTGTCTGAACTAATTTTACCTGAACTCTATTCCTGATCAATTTTAATTATTCGATATATATTTGAACTACTCTTTCATGAACTATTCCTAATCCATTTTTTATTACTTTTGAAGTAATTAAACTTAATGTGAATTATTATTTATCTATTTGAACTACTTTTGCCTGAACTATTTCTTGTTTATTTAAACTACTTTTTGTCTGAACTAATTTTACCTGTTTGAAGTAATTAAACTTAATGTGAATTATTATTTATCTATTTGAACTACTTTTGCCTGAACTATTTCTTATCGATTTGAACTACTTTTACGTGAATTATTCGTTATCGTTTCGAACTATTTTTACCTAAATTATTCCTTATTAATTTAAACTATTTTTTTTTATCTCTTTGAACTTATTTTTATCCAAATTATTCTTTATCGATCTGAACTATTCACTATTTATTTTAACTATTCCTTATAGATCTGAACTAATATTACCTGAACTCTATTCCTGATCAATTTTAATTATTCGATATATATTTGAACTACTCTTTCATGAACTATTCCTCATCAATTTATACTACTTTTTAAGTAATTAAACTTGATGTGAATTATTACTTATCTATTTGAACTACTTTTGCCTGAACTATTTCTTGTTTATTTGAACTACTTTTTGCCTGAACTAATTTTACCTGAACTCTATTCCTGATCAATTTTAATTATTCGATATATATTTGAACTACTCTTTCATGAACTATTCCTAATCCATTTTTTATTACTTTTGAAGTAATTAAACTTAATGTGAATTATTATTTATCTATTTGAACTACTTTTGCCTGAACTATTTCTTGTTTATTTAAACTACTTTTTGTCTGAACTAATTTTACCTGAACTCTATTCCTGATCAATTTTAATTATTCGATATATATTTGAACTACTCTTTCATGAACTATTCCTAATCCATTTTTTATTACTTTTGAAGTAATTAAACTTAATGTGAATTATTATTTATCTATTTGAACTACTTTTGCCTGAACTATTTCTTGTTTATTTAAACTACTTTTTGTCTGAACTAATTTTACCTGTTTGAAGTAATTAAACTTAATGTGAATTATTATTTATCTATTTGAACTACTTTTGCCTGAACTATTTCTTATCGATTTGAACTACTTTTACGTGAATTATTCGTTATCGTTTCGAACTATTTTTACCTAAATTATTCCTTATTAATTTAAACTATTTTTTTTTATCTCTTTGAACTTATTTTTATCCAAATTATTCTTTATCGATCTGAACTATTCACTATTTATTTTAACTATTCCTTATAGATCTGAACTAATTTTACCTGAACTCTATTCCTGATCAATTTTAATTATTCGATATATATTTGAACTACTCTTTCATGAACTATTCCTCATCAATTTATACTACTTTTTAAGTAATTAAACTTGATGTGAATTATTATTTATCTATTTGAACTACGTTTGCCTGAACTATTTCTTGTTTATTTGAACTACTTTTTGCCTGAACTCTATTCCTGATCAATTTTAATTATTCGATATATATTTGAACTACTTTTTCATGAACTATTCCTAATCCATTTTTTATTACTTTTTAAACTAATTAAAATTAATATTTTGAACCTTCTTTTTGACCAAACTATTTCTTATTGATTTAAACTAATTTTACTTGAACTTATTATTTATCGATTTGAACTACTTTTTACCTTTTTAAACTATTTATTATCGATTTTAACGCTTTTTACCTAAACTTTTTTTTATCCATTTGAATTATTCACGATTGATTTGAACTACTTTTTTATGAACTATTCCTTATCGATTTAAACTACTTTTTGCTGAACTATTTCTTATTGATTTAAACTAATTTTACCTGAACTTATTATTTATCGCAAAAGCTTGACAAACTGCGAGGTTCTGATTAAGGGAGAAAGAGTGGAGTAAATTAATTTGTGTACTTGGGTTCAAAGTTTACGAGAGATGGAAAGTATGACAGTGACATTGAGCGAAGGGTGTTGGCAGGAAAACAAATGAATGGGGCAGTGCATTTATGAACAGCCAGAAAGTGTCAAAAAAGGCATGTCTGGCTGTGCATAGAGCTGTGTTGGTTGCTACACTTATGTATTTAATTGAATGTTGGGTTTGGCAGAAAAAGCATGAAAATAGGATTAATGCTGCGGAGATGAGTAGTCTGAGAATTGTATAGCCGGAGTGACTCGGTTGGATAAAGTAAAGAATAGGGAGAATAGGAGAACGCTGTGGTGTAGAAGAAGATGATGTGGTTACAAAGATAGATAAAGGAATGTTTAGATGGTTTGGACACGTAGAAAGGATGGATGAAGGAATATTGACGAAACAAATTTATAAGGCGAGTGTGAATGGACGGAAGTCGTTAGAGGCCGACCTCGGCGAACATCGATCTCGATCAGATCAATATTGTTTTAAAGAAATGCCAGGTCAAGAGTACCAACAACTGACGAGCATGTATGAGAGCACTGATGAAAGTAGATGAAGCAAAATATGTGTGTAAGAACCGTAATAGCGGAAGCGGTGTCTGCCTACCCCTACGGGAAAAAGGCGTGACTATATGTATGTATGTTTGCTAATTTTTATAGTTGGTTACCAACTTATGTTGGCGCTCAGGGACTGCTCGAGGATGAATTTAAAATGGAAACAAAAAAATCATTAGAGTGTTAAAATCGACCGATTCGAATAATATCATTTACAGTGTTATTATTTTTTTAGTTTTTCAAATAAGCTGCAAGTGAAGAGACTTAAATCGAATACCAAGTATGAATTTAGAGTTCGAGCACACAATTTCGACGGAGTGGCAGGAATTTTTTCCGACCCCGTATTCGTCACTACATTGGAAGACGGTAAATATCTTGATAAAAAAATGAAACAATTTTTGTACATTACTTTTTTTTTGCAGTTCCGGTTCCGGTCAACAACCTAAAGTACCAAGTTTTAAACGACACCACCGTCTACATTCAATGGCAGAAACCCAAAGAGAGTGGAAATATTCACAAAATCCACCATTACGTCATCTCTTATACTCCAGACATAAATTGGCCCGTCGAAAAATGGTTAAACGTCACTTTTAACGCCAAAGAGCTCAAGGGCGAAGATGTAGTATCGACGATTTTGGGCAATTTGGACGGCGACGCGCGTTACACCGTATTAGTAAGAGCTGTGTCGGATGTCGGTATCGGGAGACCTGCAAGACCGCTCGATGTGTCCACAAACACGAAGATCGCAGCGCCAGAAGTGTCCAATACCGATATCAGATATAACCAGAAAGTCGGTGAGCAATTATTTTATTAAAATATATTAATATTATGGAAATCTATAATATTTGTGTCGGTGAAAAAAATTTCTTCTTCTTCTTCTACTTGTTGGAGATCTAGATGATCTGTTGATTCCGGACTTGCCTCTGTAATATTTCCTGAGATGTGGACTGCCAGCTGTCTCTCCATCTCTTTGGTGGTCTTCCGGGTGGACGGGTCCCTGCTGGTTTTCCCTCTAGAACAATGCGTGGTAGTCTATCGTCGATCATTCTCTTCACGTGGTTTAACCATTCTCTTCTCCTCTGCCTTCCCAATCTCACCACATCCTGCACGTCGCATTGTGCTCTAATGTCAGTGTTTTCTTACGTGATCTTTTCTTGATTTCCCGGCTATTGTTCTCAGTTTTTTTTTGAAGTGATAACTTCTTATGGCACGCTGTGAACTTTTTTTGTAATGGGTAAAAAATGTTAAACTCGCGTCAGGACACGTGGCCTGATCGAAAATTCGTAAGACGGATGTATTTCACTAGAGCAATTTAAAATGCGACTTTTCTTGACTGGTAACTTGGCAACCTTATTCAAAAAAAGCCATCAACATCGAGCTCATGAAATATCTGGAAGACTCGGGAATTATCAATGATAGGCAATATGGCTTCCGCCATCAGAGATCAACTGGTGACCTGCTCGCATACGTCTCACATATATGGCAGCTATCTATTGAAAAGTATGGAAGTATGGCATTAGATATCTCCAAGGCGTTCGATCGAGTTTGGCACCAGGGACTCCTCGCCAAGCTTCCATCTTATGGCTTGCCCCCTCAGCTGTGTTCTCTGCTTGCTAGTTTTCTCTCAAACAGGTCTCTCCATGTAGTGGTCGATGGAGTTTCATCTGACACTCTACTCATAAATGCTGGTGTTCCGCAAGGATCCATTCTAGCACCAACACTATTTTTACTTCACATCAACGACCTATTGAAAGCAACTTCATGTCCCTTACACAGCTTTGCCGATGATAGTACCCTCCATACCGCTTTTTCTTCCAGGGCCCCTATATCAGCCCGTGAAACCAGAAATGAACGAGGAAGAAATGTTAACAATATAAATATGGACTTAGCAACAATTCTCGAATGGGGATCCAATAACTTGGTAGAATTCAATGCAAACAAAACACAAGCATGTCTTTTCTCTAGAAAAGCCGATCTCACTGTGCCTAACATAACTTTGTCAGGAGTAACCATACCACTGAAGTCATCCATATCGATGCTTGGTATTACTATCAGCAATAACCTTTCCTGAGAAAATCACGTGAGGTCCATTGCCAAAAGTGCATCCCAAAAACTTGGTTTTTTGTTTCGTGCCAAGAGCTATTTCACCTCCAGTCAGCTGCTTATGATCTATAAGGCACAGATCCGACCTGTACTGGAGTACTGTTCCCATATTTGGAGTGCAGCACCTAAACATATCCTGAAGCTACTGGATTCTGTCCAAAAAAGGGCAATTCGTCTCGTCGGTGATGCCTCGCTTACAAACTCGCTCACTTGTCTGGAACACCGTAGAAAAGTTGGCGATTTGTCTCTATTTTATAGATATTTTCATGGGCGATGCTCTTCTGAAATATCAACAATCGTTCCTCCTTTGGCAGTCTCTTCGAGATTAACCCGTCAAGTTCAGTCTTCACACCCCTTCGTGGTCACTTTGGAGACCTGCAGAACATCACTTTCCAAAGACTCATTCATCAAACGAATTGCGAGGCTTTGGAACTCATTGCCTAGGGAGGTGTTCCCCGAGGCATACAACCTCCAGAAATTTAAGAAGAACACCAACTCCTACCTTCTTTCCCTTGGTTCCCACGATGTTCTCTGAACATTACAGGATATCCCTTTTCGTGGGAATCAGAACATAAAAGAAAAAAAAACAAACTGACAAATTCAAGTACATTTTTTATGTCATTTTGACAAATTAATTTAGTAGGTAAATTCAAAATTTAAGTGCTTTTCATTAGTTTATCGATTAAGTTCTGCTTTTGCTGCATTAAAATGGTCCAAGGAGAGGTGTCGTTTTTAGCAGATGTTATGGACACCATAGCGTGTCTTAATGACTCTAATGGTTCTCCCCCCGACAAAATTTTAGATCAAATAATTTATCAGTGCAAGAAGCCGTTAAAAAATGCATCAATTTGTGTTAAAAAAGCATTAAAAACTGGACTGAAAGCTGGTTTGATCAAAGAGAACGGGGGAAGGTTTAAATTAGGTTTTGGTTTGCCGATAACGGAGGCTCGAAGACGAAGAAAAAATAGAAGCAGAAGCCGTAGACGACGTAGCCAAAAGCGACAAAACCGAAAACGAGGTAGCCGAAAACGAAAAAGTCGAGGTAGGAAGAAAAGCGCCATATTGAAAGAAGATCAAACAAAAAGCGGAAGAAAGAAATCGAAATCTGGTACTGATGTTTAATATATGATTTATAATAAAGCGTTAATAAAAATAATGCATTATTCATAAACTATGGAAATCTGGAGACAATATTTTTAAGAATAAAAATAATATTTTCACGCGCGTTAATACTTAAGTTTTCACTTCTGCCGGCACTCCCAGAGTGCAACACGTAAAATTTTTTTTTTTTATATGTTCTGGTTCCCACGAAAAGGGATATCCTGTAATGTTCACAGAACATCGTGGGAACCAAGGGAAAGAAGGTAGGAGTTGGTGTTCTTCTTAAATTTCTGGAGGTTGTATGCCTCGGGGAACACCTCCCTAGGCAATGAGTTCCAAAGCCTCGCAATTCGTTTGATGAATGAGTCTTTGGAAAGTGATGTTCTGCAGGTCTCCAAAGTGACCACGAAGGGGTGTGAAGACTGAACTTGACGGGTTAATCTCGAAGAGACTGCCAAAGGAGGAACGATTGTTGATATTTCAGAAGAGCATCGCCCATGAAAATATCTATAAAATAGAGACAAATCGCCAACTTTTCTACGGTGTTCCAGACAAGTGAGCGAGTTTGTAAGCGAGTCATCACCGACGAGACGAATTGCCCTTTTTTGGACAGAATCCAGTAGCTTCAGGATATGTTTAGGCGTTGCACCCCAAATATGGGAACAGTACTCCAGTACAGGTCGGATCTGTGCCATATAGATCATAAGCAGCTGACTGGAGGTGAAATAGCTCTTGGCACGAAACAAAAAACCAAGTTTTTGGGATGCACTTTTGGCAATGGACCTCACGTGATTTTCTCAGGAAAGGTTATTGCTGATAGTAATACCAAGCATCGATATGGATGACTTCAGTGGTATGGTTACTCCTGACAAAGTTATGTTAGGCACAGTACTGACATTTCGGCGACTTATAGCATCCTTTTGGTATCCTCTCTCGCTTCTATACCATATGTCATTATTGGCCTGACGCATGTCTTAGTCCATACAGTTTCCCTTAGACATCCTGATATTATGGCTGATTTGTTAATTTGGTTTCTCAGGTCTTTTACCGGGTCGTGAGCGCTGGACATATCTATGCCCAGGTATTTAAATTGCACGACCTGCTCTATGGGTTTATTATCTATTACCAGCTTGCATCTCATTGGCTCCCCAGCGATGGTCATGGTTTTCGTTTTACCTATGGATATATCCATATTGAGTTGCTGACTGATCGGTAGAACTTAAATAACTGTCTCTGTAGGTCATTCTCACTTTCTGCAAATATTGCAGCGTCGTCGGCGTAGCAGACCATGCTGATAGCCCTATTGTTCATTCTATATCCCGAATTCATGGATGTTACTTCTTCTATGAGGTTGAATAAAAATGGACTAAGGCTATCTCCTTGTCTAATTCCTCCTGGAGTGGGTATGCTAGATGTAATATTCTCTCCAGCTTTGATTTGCGTTCTGTTAGTAGTGTTAAGGTTGTATACCGTTGGTACTATGTTGGCAGGGGCTTTTTTTTCCTTTAGGATTTTTATGACGTCTTCCAGGCGGACTCTGTCAAATGCCTTGCTTTTTCCTTTATTTGCTTGGTAATAAAGATGGCATCGGTTGTTGATCTATTCTTTTTGAATCCTTGTTGTTCCTCTCTGGTTTTTATTTGCTCCTCTAGTTTGTCCTTAAGCAACCCTGTAACCAACTTCATTGTTGAGCATAGTAGAGTTTGAAAAAAATGTGAGTACATAAATCTGATTTTTAAATCAGATGCATTCACCTATACATTATACATATAGGTATACGGTGGGTCAAAAAACAACTAGTTTCCTGGCAACGTGCCTCGACGAACATTGAATGATAAGTGATGAATAATCGTACAAAGTCTCTTTTTAGGAGCACAATGCAGATGCTTGCTACGGAAAAAAAGAAATATTAATTTATATCTTAAAAGTGACCACCCATGGACCGGTTTCGGGGTGTTGCCCCTTATCAGCATAGGGTAGGTCCTGCAAAGGTATCCTTTCAGTGAATGCATCTGGTTTGAAAATCAGATTTATGTACTTAAATTATTTTATTTACCACTACGAAAAAGCGAACAAAAAATTCTCGAAAATTTATCTATGACGGCCGGATGTTTGGTGAGGGGGTAGAAAATATAATTTTTAGTTTGGACGAACGAGAAAACGTCTTTTTTGTTTTAGGTTTTATTATAGGGACTATAATAGCGCTACTTTGCATAATTTGCTGTATAATTTGCATTCTCCTCCGACGGCGCTGCGTGAAACGTAGAATATTGGCTCATTCCCGAATGGCAGCGTCGAATAATTATTATCCCGCAGTGGCGCGCTACGCGTCCGAAGTGGGTGCCGTGCAAGTTCGACTCGAAGAAACGAGAAACGCCGAAGAACAAGAGAGTCAGTTTTTGGTTTCCAAAGCGATGACTGCGAACATTCCCCCCGCGCAGGTCGAGCATCTCGACACGAAGGTATAAGTATCCGAACAAAAAATATATATTTAAGTCGTTAACTTTCATTTTTGTGTACGCAGGGCGGAGAGGAATTTCCAAATGGACGCACCAACGGATCTGCCAGACCTTACGCGAACGGCCACGTCCATATCACTGAAAATCCGCAGGTAAGAACGCGTCGCACCGAGAAACGCATCCCCCGTTTTAAATTCGTTTCGTTTCAGTTTTACTCGTTCAACGGCCGAGCGACGAGTAACAAACCGGTGGACACGTTCGCCGCGTTACATTTCGAAGAGGATTCCAATTCGAACGTGAAACCATCCGAGTTTTACGATCTCCACGAATTGTTCGAGCGTTCGAAGAACATCAAGACGGCACCCCACCGTTGCGATCCTCATTTCGGAGCTAACGAAGACGCTAGAAGTTCCTGCGACGAGGTGCACTCTTCCGAATCCTCGAGAGACGTCTCGCTCAACGGGACGTCCTTGAACGCCACTCGCACGACTTCGCTGAGCGACACTCTGAAAGCGTCCGATCTGAGCAGAAGGAAGAGCCCCATTTTGGGACCGAACGGGTAACGATTGCCGAACGATAACCAATTTTAGAATAACTTTCCCCTTGTAGTTGTTACGCTATTGGTACAATGAGCAAACGCTCTTTTTAAACCTTTTTTTTTTTTTTTTGCTAACTCGAGAATTTTTAATCGTCAACGTTGATTAAAGAAAAAGAAAAGTAATAAATCTAGACGGACTGAATGTGAATATTGAACCTGAATTTATTTGGCAATATTCGAAGTTTTTGAAAACAACAACGAATCTTCATTTTTCTTGAAAGTGTACATATTTATTACGGTATTGCTCAAAAAGTAACCTTAATTTAGTAAAACTTTGGTAGAGACACTTTTTAGAAGGGGGCGACATCGAAACAATCGTATACTTATCGGGTTTGGAGAGTGCTCGACCACACCGAACGCCATTCCGCGAGAAACAACTAAATTTTTAATCTAATTCGGGTCTTAATGGACTGTAATAATACACACGACAAATCTATAAGAAAGAGTGGTACACAAACCAATCTTAAATCGCCGAAGAATGCTCGTCTAGGCAGAGTGGGCTGGTGACTGGAGTTCGCAGGCCTGCCACTTTTTGAATACCACGTAAAATCACCGTTTGTCGTTCGCTCTACAAGCGCGATCTTCTAGTCTGTTAACAACCCACACTGTTCGTGGATATGGATCCACTCGAGTCAAAACCGGGTTCTCTCTCGCACGTCCGTTTTCAGTCGGTTCCAAATGAATGAACGCTTTTTCACGTGTTATTTGACGTACATAAATTGTCCGTCAGTCTCTTCTTCTCTTTTTCGTTCCGTCAATCTTCCTTCGTCCATCCTTTCTACGTGACCAAGCGTTCCTTTATCTATCTTTGTAACCACATCATCTTTTACACCACAGCGTTCTCTTATCTCACTATTCTTTACTTTATCCGACCGAGTCACTCCGGCTATACAATTCTCAGACTACTCATCTCCGCAGCATTAATCCTATTTTCATGCTTTGTCACGTGCCTATTATTTTCTTCTCCTATCTGCCGTTTCAATAGTCTGCATTTGGGTTCGTTGTATGTAGTGTTGCCTATGTAGTAGTGATAGAATTCGATTATTGATAGCTGTGACATTTTTGTCTCTCTTATTGGACTTCGCCTTGATTATTGGCCTCGATTGTAGTGTTTTGTTAGATATATTATTGTTGGTTTGCTTGGGCTGGCAACTGATGCGAACGAGCGCGTTTATGAACTAGGGACTTATACATGGAAAGGTTCACTACCATACTGATAAGTGTAGGAACCAACACTCCTCTATACGCAGCCAGACGTGCCTTTTTTTACACTTTGTGGTTGTTCATAAAGCTATGCAGTGCCCCATTCATTTGTTTTCCTGCCAATGTCTCTCAATGTCACCGTCATACTTTCCATCTCTCGCAAACTTTGAACCCAAGTACACAAATTCACTTAATCGTTCCACTCTTAATCAAAACTTCACAGTTTGTCATGCTTTCTTCTCTTTCAAAAACCATTACTTTCGTTTACATTTATTTTCATCCCTTTGATTTGATTTCTGAATGGTCAATCGTGAAGATTATCATTGACTACATAGTGAATCTCGTGGATTATTTATTTCATGGATTGTAGGATTAAATGTCGGTGCAGAGAAATTTCTGTTCGTACCTGCACGAGCGACTAACCGGTGGCTGTGTAAAACATGGTACGGACTTTCGATTTTCCATAATCGATTGTTAATCTTACTCAATTGTCCCAACCCATTAGGTGGCATTGTTCGACTTATGCATTTACCCCTTGCGTGTTGTGCCATTGTCAGTCAGCATCTGGTTTAGCTTGATTTTTGGATAAACACTTTACTTTTCCAACGTTTTCTTAAAAATTCCGAGACAGGATCGCCTGTGTTTGACAGGATCACCATGTCTGTGTTTTGCAGGATCCTTATGATAATTTTTCATTAAAAAAACTATTAGTTGTACTGAGAGAAACACAGACACAAAGTTGCCTCGCACCTGATGCTCGTCGTGGGGTAAAAGGCTCGGAAATATCGATAAGGAAAAGAATGAGTTGGAAGGTATGCCTCTTTACTTATCTGCTCTGTTGCTTTTTTTAGGTACTGAGTTCATCGACACGAATTATCCGGTTGTATCGTCAATTATTTGCTGATGCAGCAAATACAGACGCGGTTACAGACAACAATCAAGCAATAACGAATAACATCGGGTTAAAGTGTCATAATGGCAGTACAAACGAACCAGTTTTCGATTTCGCGAATCGATTGTGCTGCCATTCGTACTGTGTAGTCTCGAGCACTTTCCGAACGAATTAGGTCGAGCCGAACAACAATCAAAATTATTTTTTCCCGTTTGTGAAATTAATTTATCCGCTAAAAAAAATTGGTTTCCCGCTCTAAAAGTGTGTTACACCAACTTACTTTATAGGGAGAAAAAAAAAAGAAAAAAAATTGGCGTTTAGGTTAATGAAACGAAAAATCAATTAATAGGACGCGCGAGAGTACACGTTAGATGTATGGTTAAGAAGTAAATTGGTGTGAGCGAAATATTTACCTTTCTCTGTGGGTGACGCGAATTTTTTTGGGCCACCTTATAAAATAGTTTAAAAAAAAACAACCTGGTACCTGAAATTCCTTACATATAGCTAGACGATAGGAATTATTGTACAGTTACGTTAACAATGTTTGTATCATATCCGGATAATAATATTGATTTTCGATTTTCGTTCGTCGTGCGTGTGGACGAAAATCGATTCGCGTTTGTTTTTCGCTTATTCTCATTTCTACATCTCTGTAAGTAAGTGTGTACGAATCCGAATTTTTGGTCACTGTGAATTTCCCTTTTCGAAACCAGATCTCTTATTTTCTTTAACTTCTTCCAACGATAAACTTGAAATTGATTAATCCGGCTCGAAGGACCAATAATACGGGCGAGAATGAAAAAATACTGTATATCTGAGATACAGCTTTATTTTCGACAATGACCACCAAATAACTCTTCACCTAATCTGTTGATCGACTAGGACGGCCTTCCCTTTGATCTTCTTTCGCAATGTTGCAATCACACTCTCGCAAATAAACGTAACTTTTAACAGTGTCCCAAATTTCTTTCGAGGAAAATGATTTGTTGCAATAATACTGAATCTGAATGCAATTAAATTTTGCAAAATTGATTAATCCGGCTCGAAGCACCAATAATATGGGCGAGAAACGCAGTTTTATTTTCGACAAAGACAACCTTATCAGTAGACCATCATTGACGAGATTTTCCTGAATGGCCGTCCCTTTAATCTTTTTCCCAAAACGAACACCGGTTGTTAAATTAGGTGACCTAGGTGGTCAGTGATTCGAATTGTGGCACGAACAAACTTCAGTCGAATTGCCTGAGGCACACAAAATTGTGGAAGGGAACCGTTTGCAGTGTCAAAAACGGCGGATTCGTTTCGATGTGACTGTGTGTGTTTTCGTGAAAAAATTGTGCGTAAAAACTTACTGTATAATTGTTGAAATATGTTAAATGTGTTACTTGTTAAATATTAGACGTTACCACTGATGTGTATTGGTTAAAAAAGAGGTTGTTATCCGGAAAAATTCATTTAATCGGATAATTTGGGCGGTTTAATTTTACCCTCCGCCTGAAATGAACAAAAAATAAGGGAGAGAGTGGTAAAAAAAAGAAAATCTTCAACGTTTATCGAGAAAAAAATTATTAAAATTAATAGGATGGTAAAAATGTAAACGTAATTGATTTATTTTATTACAAATAGGAAAAATCGACCTGGATTATAATAATTTTTTTGTTCACTGGAGGTCTATTTGTCAGCTCTCTTGCACACAGCGAAAGTAGCATACCTACTGACGCTGGGTGACCATTTTTGATGTGCTATCGCCATCATCCAATACAATTACATATTGTTAAGAAACATGGGTTTGTTTATTAAAAAAACACACAACAAATATTCTACAATTTACTAGTGTCCGTTAATTTCAACACAAAAAAATACTCTGTATATAGTTCAACTGCTTGTCAAATAAAAATTGTCCCCTTTCGCATTTTGACCAGCGTTATATACTCCTGCCTCCGCCTCTGGAACTTCCTAGAAGTCTAGGGCTGGCTCGGCCCTTTCTCGTAACAATATTATGAAGTATAAATGATTATTACTAAACATCCGGATGAAATTTGTGGGGGAAAGTTTCTAAGGCGTTGTTCTATCGTTTCGTGATGCCCGATTTAAGATTTTCCCATCACAGAAATCTCCGCCGCCCGATTGTTATCCGATTAAAAAAAAAGTCTGGTTAATGACCTTTAAAAAAAAAAAGAAAAATAATATCCAAAGAATAATCTGTTGTTTGAAGGGGAAAAATACGGTGCGTACAAAATGTTTTAATAAAATGTTATTTATGTCACAGATTAATTAGTATGTGCCTTTTACATTGTACAAAAACAACGATTATTTCTTTCTTTTTCTTTTTTAAAATTAATTCTCGTATATTTTTTTTAGGGTAGATTCCATTTAGTTGTGTAGTTACCGATTTTTCTGTAGTTGCGCGACGAAAAATGTGCTTATCTTCGATTTTACCAAACGCTTCGTCTGCGAAATTAAATTAAATGTGTACCTAACGAACAAACAGAAAAAAAGAGCGAGTCGATATTGCATTGTCATCCAGTTCTGGGCTATGTTTTAAATTTCAAGTCTCTAGCTCATCGGGAAGTTGGTTTAAAATCGATTTTAAAATTTGGTATCGAACAGACAAGCAAACAAACAGTTGAGAAAGCGCGGTAAAGAAGAAATCGAAGATATGCACGTCGAATTTCGGCGCAAAATATTCTGTGCATAATTTTTCGATACAAGAAAATGCTCAAGTAATACGTTAAATCATTCGAAATGCTATGGAAAAAATTTAAAGTAACCTTTCGCATAGAATATTTTTCTATAATTGTAAAGTTTTTCCTTACTACGAAAAAAGGAAAACGAAAATAATAAAAAATACTTAGCACGCATATATATTTATATATTCAGGGTTCGGATAAATATTGATATACCTCAAGCGAACATTCCTTGTAAAAATGGCACATTTTCTTTTCTTTAACGCCATTTGCCAATCTTGTATCGAAGCCACAACGATCAAAGCCTTTGATGGAAGGTTTCCACATTAATGTCGATAGAAATGGTACTGATCAACTGTCGAATCTTTACTCGAGTATCAAAAGTTCATAAAAAATCAAAAGGTTAACTTTTTATCAAAACATTTTTCCAGTATTCTGCCGTGTGACAATGTGTAAATCATGTTGTGTCACAATAGGAAATTCTCTTTACCACACACTCTACGCCTTTATGAGACTTTCGATCATCATCAATCAAATGTAACTATTAAATCGCGCGTATTTTTGTACATACTTTTATCTAAACAAATAACGACTTTGATAATTCGGTGAAATTTCGCAAATTCAAATACTGTTTTAAAATTAGTGACATATTTTCTAAATATTCCGGTTATGCGGAGTCGTAGGCACGGCCAGTCGCAACTGTCAAATGTCATGATGGGAAATTTGATAATAAAAATAAATTGGAATTACACTTAATTGAAATTAAAAATGTCACAAGAAACTTTTAGCTTTAATAAAAAATAGTTTTTGTAATATTTTCGATAACAAAAAACCCAAAAAATATATTAAAACTTAATAAACAATATCCAAGTGACGTTGTGATAGATGATACAGCTGGAGTCAAGTGAGAGTTTATTTAAATCACTATTACTTGAATGATTATCCCTCTTAAATGTTAATCTATCTTCAAAACATATTTTTTTCTTAAAAAGTCATTTTGTCTCAGAGATCAAAGTTAATACTTACTGTTACCAATTTTATTTATTGTGAACAGTCAAACTAGGACCTCCAGCAATGTAAATTTTTTTAATCATACTAGTAGAAATTACTACTTTTCGTTTTAAAATTTTGGAAATTCAGGTATTTTTAAATCGGTGCAATATTTTCTAATTCTTCCGGTTATGCGGAGTCGTAGACACATCCAGTCACAAGTTTCAAATGTGTGAAAATTTAAAAAAAAAATTTAAAGCACGATTATCGCCCTTATTTTGAAATTGAAAATACCAAGAGATTTAAAACTTTTAGGAACTGGTATAAACTACTACTTTCGGTTTTAAAATTTTGCAAATTCAAGTATTTTTAAATCGGTGAAATATTTTCTAATTCTTCCGGTTATGCGGAGTCGTAGACACATCCAGTCACAAGTGTCAAATATCAAGAGAGAAAAGTTTAAAAAAAAATAATTTAAAACATGGTGATCTTTTGAAATTAAAAATATCAAGAGACTCAAGCTTTTAAAAAACTGGCATAAATTACTACTTTTCGTTATAAAATTTTGCAAATTCAATCAGTGACATATTTTCTAGTTCTTCCGGTTATGCGAAATAGTAGGCACGGCCAGTTACGAGTGTCAAATGTCAGAGAAGAAAATTTTAATAAAAACAAAAACGTGGCTTCGCGGGACTGACCGATAGAAGCTACGCTTCAACTTCTTACGTAATAATTAGAACAAACGTTTGATGTACGATGATTTTTTAAAAATGTGAGTTAGAGTATAAGTTTCAAAGTCTGGTAAAACGTATCACAGTCACCACTCACCAAATTCACTAATTCTTCCGAACCACTTTTATATTTTAAACTTTATTAAATTAAATAAAAAATTTATGCAATAAAAAAAACCATGACTCAAGAACCTCGGTGTAACTAAATTAAAGAATGAAAGTCCTGAATTATGGCTTTATTCTACATAATAACACTACTTATTTAACATGACATATATCAAACATAATATAACCAATAGAAAAAAATACAAATGTCAAATATAATACAACCAATAAAAATAGATGATTATATAAAATAACCGATTAAAACCAGCCGCGGGCCGCATGGAAGGGGAATTTGACGTATACGTCTCGTTTACGCTTTCGATTTTCTACGGCAAGTCCCGTCCGCGAAGCCCACATAAGAAGCATAGCTTCAAAAAAGTATTTAGAACTCGATGATTGCCCTTATTTTACTATTAAAAATACTAAAAAACTTTTAGCTTCAAAAAAACTCTTCGACTGCTAAACACAGATAGATTATAAAACAAAATTAACGATACCCAGTGGCGTGCGAGTAGTAAAGTTATATACATACTTATGAACATTATCTCTAATATGATTATTCCCTTTTACTATTTTGAATATTTATCAATTATCAAAAAACCATAATTTTATTTTTAAAGACATTTTAAGCAAGAGCTCAAGGTTAATACTTGCAAAGTATGTGATTTTAATTTTGTTTATTACGATTGGTGGATTTGTACATACTTTTGTTGAAACAAAGTAAAACTAGAACCTCCAGCAAAGTAAATTTATTTAATTAAACTACTACTTTTCGTTTTATTATCTTGCAAATTCTAGTATTTTTAAATTAGTGAAATATTTTTTAATTATTTCGGTTATGCGGACTCGTAGACATATCTAGTCTCAATTGTCAAATGTGGAAAATTTTAATAAAAAAAAATAATTTCGAACACGATGATCGCTCTTATTTTAAAATAAAAAATACCAAAAGACTTTTAGCTTTTAAAAAACAATGTTTTTTTAATATTTTTTGACTGCTAAACACAGACAAAAGATAATAAAAGGAAGTAAACGATACCCCAGTACTCCATTTACTGATCTGAATGTTAATTAATTATCAAAACATTATCGAATAAATTTTTAGCTGAACATCAAATTTGATATAATTCAGTGCTTTTGTTTTGAAATGTTGCAAATTCAAGTACTATTTTAAAATCTGTGAAAATTTTCTAATTACCCGGTTATGGGGAGTCGTGGACACGGCCAGTCACAAATGTCAGAATAGAAAATTTAAAAAATAAACTTACTTTGATATTAAAAATGTCAGGTGACTTTTAATGTTAAAAAAATTGTTTTTGTAATATTTTCGGCTTCTCAACACAGACAGAAGATAATAAACGATACCCCAGTGGCGTGCAAGTAGTCAAGTTATAATATGCATAGTTATGAACATTATCACTAGTATGATTATCTCCATTTATTATTCTGAATGTTAATTAATTATCAAAACAACATAATTCTATTCTCGAATAAATTTCAGTGCTTTTGTTTTGAAATGTTGCTAATTTTATTTTAAAATCTGTTAAAAAATTTCCAATTACCCGGTTATGCGGAGTCGTAGGCACGGCCAGTCACAAGTGTCAAATGTCAGAGTAGAAAATTCAAAAAATAAACTTACTGTGATATTAAAAACTGTCTTTGACTTTTAGTGTTAAAAAAATTGTTTTTGTATTATTTTCGGCTTCTCAACACAGACAGAAGATAATAAACGATACCCCAGTGACGTGTGTAAGTAGTAAAGTTATATGTATAGTTACTTATATGATTTTTTATGGAAAATATTGATACTTATAGACGGTTTATTATTTAATGATGCACTTGTAAAGATTCAACTGTAAATTCTTTTACAATCCGATTAATACAGAAATTATTTGATACCTTCTTCCACCGATGGCTTCAATTATTATTTATAACAAAAATTTGATTAAACATTCGATTTCAAACCTTCAAACGAAACGTATGTAACAATAATTTAAAATGTATTGTGGCTTATGTAGAAAGTTGGCAATGCTGCGTTGAAAGTACTAAAATAGGCCGCTTATTGGACAGTTACCCCCTTTGCATTTTTCTTACCATCTACATTCCAATGCTACTTGTACAAAAAAATGGTTAACATTATAAGCAATAGTTTTTTTATTTTGATAATAGCGCTTTCGATACATTGTTGGTTTATTATTTTTTTAACGCAATAGTTTTTATTAGGAATATAGTTTACATATTTTCACGCAAGGTTACGTTTTTAAACGGCAACCGGTATTTAAATGATTACCACTTTCGTAAATATTACCGTTCCGTTCGAAAACTACCCTGTACATATTGTTTTGTTAAAGTTTGAATCGACCACCCTTCTGTTTTTAGAGCGGGAGCCGGTGACACTAAAAGTGCACTTACATGGATTCTGAAATATAGCATAGGAATTAATAGTATTTAATCATAGGTACAGCATATGGGCCCGGATGAATGCGAAAAAGACCAAATTCATGATTATCTCTTAAAAATAGACGCATGGATGGCCAGCTACTGATACATAACAGACCCATCCAAAGAGTTAACAAGTATGTCTATTTGGGAACAAATATTAACGAAGATTGGGACCACTCGGTTGAGATAAGATGCCGGATTGAAAAGGCTCGAGCCATATTCCTTAAAATGGCAAAATTGTTCAAAATGCGGATACACTGAGGTGCTATGTGTTCGTGTTCTTCTTCTTCTTCTTAAGGTGCCATGATTGCTTGTCGATCGTAGGCTCTCATATTGCACAGCAATACAAATAACAGTCATAGTCTTATTTATGGCTGCGCAGAATAATTCACTGGTAGTTTTTCCAAACCACTGGCGTAGATTTTTAAGCCAGGAAGTAGTACGGCGGCCAACACTTCTTTTTTCCCATGATTTTGCCTTGTATAACAAGGTGTTGTATGTTGTAGTTTTCTGAGTGACGCATTATATGACCGAAGTAATCCAATTTACGTCCTTTAACCGTGTTCACGACTTCGTAACTTTTATTTAAGCGTTGCAATACCTTTTCGTTTGTGAGTCTATCTACGCAACTGATCTTCAGGATACGACGATATACCCACATCTCGAATGCTTCTAGTCTCTTCAAAAGCTGCCTCAACCCCGTAAAGCAATACTGGGAATATATAACAGCGAACCATTCTCATGCGAAGTTCCAAATTGAGATCATGACTGTAAAGTATTTTTCTAAATTTAATAAAATTTGTTCGTGCTTTAGCAATTCTACTTTTGATTTCTGCACTAGGGTTTCAGTTTTCGTTAATATTAGTACCCAGATATAACAGCTGACTTACGCATTCAATTAAATATAGTGATTATTATATACGACTGCTTGTTTACCGATGACCATAAACTTTGCGTTCAGTTTGAGCCCATATAACGCGCAGATCGCAACCATTCGGTCCAACAACGCTTGAAGGTGTCCAATTGACCCTGTCACTAACAAGGTGTCATCTGCGTACCCAATATTATTCATAAGCACGCCATTAATGAGTATGCCTTCTTTAGCTTGTTCTAACACTTCCTCAAGGATTGTTTCAGCATACAGATTAAACAAAAGTGGTGACAATATACAGCCCTGTCGAACTCCACGCTTGATCTCTACTTCTTCGGAGTATTGATTTCCAACCCTGACGCAGGCAGCCTGACCCCAATACGTATTTGCGATGAGTCTAATGTCATTACCATCTAGACTGGAGGTCTTGAGAATTTTCAGCATTTTTTCGTGACGAACTCTATCGAAAGCCTTTTCAAAATCGATGGCGCACAAAACGTCTTGGTTTATATCTCTACACCTATGTGTTCTCAACTCTTCTATACGGCATTGAGTCATGGACGTTATCTGAAACATCTTGCAAGAAATTAGAAGCCTTTGAACTCTGGCTCTACCGTCGTGTTCTGAGAATTTCGTGGGTGGATCATATAACCAACGAAGAGGTGCTACGTAGAATGAAGAAACAAAAAGAAAAAAAATATTTCTGCCAGGATAAACTCTGGCACTCCGGGCCCACATGTTGTACCTATGAATAAATCCTATTAATTTCAGAATCCATATAAGTGCACTTTTAGTGTCACCGGCTCACCGCCTATTTCTATAATGTCATCCTCATTTTCTCGCACATTAAAGATGCTATTAATATTTCCGTAATTTAATGAAATTTTAACAGTTAAATTACCCGATGTCATCATTGTCATAGAATTGAGATGATAACGAAGATAGAACAACTTAATAAACTTGTCACTTAACACTTTGCTGACAGATAGTGACAGTTTAGTGACAGTCTCTGTACGCTAGTGTTTCTTGATGTCGCCACTCATACTTCGATGACAATGTTGACATTGACAGCTGCTGAAAGCGTCATAATTTATTTTATATAAATATTATTTAATATACACCGATCGACACACCTTTTTTGTTCAAATACTTAAAACTGTTTAGTCAGTTTGAAGAACTACCTCATTATATTTATGTTTTATATATATATATATATATATTTAAGTTTTGTCCTAATATTGTTAGTTTTAGTTAGTTTGTTATTTTTAATTTATACAATTACGTTTAAGCGTCTCAGGGCATCTTGAGAGTAGATAAAATTTACACATTTTTCACGCTTTACACCGTTCTTACACTACGGGTGTTCCAGATTACCAAAAACTGTCGATATTGTTCATACATGTAATACTAATACTGTTAACGAAGATAGACTCGCGGTGAAGAGAAGGCGTTGACAAATAAATAGCGACATCAGATGGCGCGTCGTCGCATGTTCACGGCGTTGGACTTTGCCCCGGGTCTTTTTAAAACGCCTAACATTTTTAAGGCCCTAAAAATACAATTCGACAACGAAATTTAAAATTTTGTTACGATAAAATACGTCCCTGATATATTATATCCGGCCGAAGCGGTCACACAAATACGAATATCCCCTTTGCGGCATAAAAAGATGACCCACATTTAGCGAATGATTTATGGCCGCGGCGTGATTGAAGGCGTCTAGAAAGGTCTATTAATTTCGATAGAGAAACCGCTCTATCTAGGAATTTCCAGAAATATTATTCAGATTTATATAAGAGGGAAGTCGCCGATCGAGTGGGAAGTTGAATTTTTGAAGTAATTATAAAGTGTTAAATTTTATAGAGTTGTGGTTATCCAAGTGATTTGTCTTGTAAAATTTATTGCGTAGAAATGTTAGAACAAAATTGTTTATTTATTGTACTGAGTGTTTAGAATCATCGAACCCAAGATTAAATATCGTAACATTAATCAAAACAAAAAAGTAAAAAAATTATAAAACGTTATTTTAGCCTTATAAAAGTAACTGCGAATATTCACATGGAATTTTTTTATTAGTGAACAATTTTGCTTCTATTATTTTCTACTTTATAAAGAAAAATCGTATTTTCTAAACAAAAAAAGTATGTTGCTAATTTTACATGTACATTTCTTTAGACACTTGAAATTTTGTTGTTGTAAATCATACCCGGTGAAGAGTTAACGATGAATTATTTCGTTTTTTATTTGTACATTCTTCATAGACGCAGGATGCTGGCATTGTTGCTCCCAAGAAGTGCACACGAAATCAAGCTTGTTATAACGGAATATAAAATTTGTTAAAAAAAAAACTTTTAATTCGATTCTGTTGAGTTAGCTCTTGTGCATCAGTTGCTATTTCATTGTTTAACTGCGTTTATAATACTAGAGGACTATCAAACTCAGCGACCCCGAAAACTATGAATATCACTATTAAACTCGGCATCTCCGAAGTCTATGAATTCGATACTAATATCAGCCGTTTTTGATAGTTTTTACATTCCATCCCCTTCCCACCCTTTTCGTAGGGGGCTAACAAAATTAAGAATGTCACTATCAAACTCGGCGACCTTAAAAACTATGAATTCAACACTAATATTGGCCACTTTTGATACTTTTTATATTTCAAACCCTTCTTACCGTTTTCGTGGGAGCTTATCTGGATAAAAACTATTCTCTCTCAAGTGAAGCGTCAGTACAAATTTACAAAATTTCATTTAAATCGGACTGTGAGAATTCGACACTAATATCAGCCGTTTTTGATCATTTTTATATTTCATCTCATTCCCACCGCTTTCGTTGAACCGATCGCTACCAAACTTCACAGGAAAGATATAATGGGCCGAAAAGCCTAAGTGTCATCGAAGGCAATAGCCACCTGATAGACCGATTTCTTTCTTGAAATATAACGAACATTCGCTCGCCTCCCGCGGTAATAAATCATCCGCTCTTTTGATGACTCTGAAAAACCGCACCACTGCCTCGAGATAAATAATAGTACATGGGCAACAATATTTAGAATAATTATTACTTTATTAATATTTTTTTTTATGAAAATAGTCGCAAAAAGGGTAGACCTATCGTGTGGGCCGCGGACGGCCCGCACTGCGACTATTAGAAGGGGAAGGGATTATAGAAAGGAAATGATTGTGGACACGCTTTTTAAAAAGTTGCAGGTCATAGTTCTCTGGAAAAACTGATTTTGGAAGCTTATTCCATTCCGTAGCAGCCCTGTAAAAGAAGGATTCTTGATGGAGATTGGTCCTTGTAGTGTCAATCTTGAGAGTAAATGTGTGAGACTGATCAGCGTGCCGAGTTCTTCGGCCGAATGTGGCGAATGGTGGTACAAGAGTTTTTATTTCTTTGGAGCATCTGCCATGGAAATATCTGTTGAGCAATGACAATTCATTTCCATGTTTAAAAACTCGCATTTTCTATAACCGCATAAAGATTAAACAATTATACTGAAGATGATAAAGAATCAAATCAATTATAAAAAAACGTGGCAGTCGCGGGACTGATCGATGGAAGCTATGCTTCAACGTTTGTCTGCCACCCGATTTCATCATTTCTTCCGCACTTCACGATGTGTCCCGCGTGTAAAACTATTTCACCCTCAATGAAATTTCTTTGACCAAGATTTTCACCAGCCCAAAGACAAATACTATGGCGATTCACGGACATACTATTGATATTTACGCGAAAGTCTTATGCTATGACATGTGTATTTCCGTGGGATTTGCATCGGTGTCAGCGCCATGTTGAATTTTTTTAATTAGGCCCCGCCCCTAGGTCAGATCCCAATAACTGCTTTTTCATTAACTGAGCCATAAAAATACTTTATCTAATGTACCATTATTTCTGGTTTTAATTGACAACGTCACAATTTCAACCTCGAGTTTGGAAGGCTGTCATTTGTCAAACAAGTTGATAGTAAAAACTTGTTATACAATATACTCTTTGAAGTGGCCAACATATTAATTACTTACCAAATACTAGTTTTACCACACTTTTTTTTTAAAAGTATTTTCCAAACGTTTCCGTGCTAAAATTTCTATCAGTATAGTAATTTTATCGTGTTTTTTAATGACCTGTTAAAATTTTATAAACATTCCTTTGGCTAATACATTCCCGAATTTTACTCAATAATTGTACTCTATTTTATGAAGACTTTACATTACAAACCTCTCCAGAAGAGGGCAGACGCACTCTGGACGATGAACCGGAGTAGGCTAAGCAGCACGCTTTGCCTGCTCACTGGCCACATCGCACTAAGGGCGCACCTCTTCAAACTTAGGAGCTCGCGGCTGAGAAAAACTGCCGACTACGCGGCGAAGAGGAAGAGAGCAGCATACACATTCTGTATTGCTGCCCGATGCTAGCGGAGTACAGGTACCAAACATGGGGCCGCATGATAATTGATCTAAATGAGACGGGGCCAACAGAAATCCTGCGGTTTGTCAAAACCAGCAGACTGAAATTCTGATGCCCTGAAGATACAGCGGTTTATCTTTAAATACGTACATACATATAGTCACGCCTTTTCCCGTAGGTTTAGGAAGAGACCACTTCCGCTACGGTTCTTACACACATCTATTGCTTCCACTACTTTCATCAGTGCTCTCATTCATGCTCGTCGGTTGTTGGTACTCTTAACCTGGCCTTTCTTCAAAACAATGTTGATCTGATCGAGATCGATGTTCGCCCAGGGTCGACCTCTACCACCGACTTCCGTCCATTAACACTCGCCTAATGAATTTGTTTCGTCAAACTTCCTTCATCCATCCTTTTTACGTGTCCAAACCATCCAAGCATTCCTTTATCTATCTTTGTAACCACATTTTTTTAACAGCACCACAGCGTTCTCTTATCTCACTATTCTTTATTTTATCCAACCGAGTCACTCCGGCTATACAATTCTCAGACTGCTCATCTCCGCAGCATTAATGTTTAAATGAATGTAGTATTATTTGTAAAAACAATAGAGCGATATTGCAAAAATATTTTTTGTGGCCTTATTAAATTGAAGAAGTTACAAAGACCTCTATTTTAATCTCGTAATAAGTTATCTAACGTTTAATAATATTGTTTTATGTACAGTGTGTTGTCTACTTAACACGACGACACTTGTATTTTTAGTTCTTAAAAAAAAAGGCCTGCATGATCGACTTATGCAGATTGTCCTCGAAAAATAGCTTGTATTAGAACAAATCGAATGGGGATGAATCTGTTGACAGAGGCGACCGAGATTGAAAATATTTTTAACGTGTCGTACCTGTAAACCGTGCTGAACTTTCTTCGAAGAATAACTTATGCTTAATCTAGAACACCTCGTACAATTCCGTTACTTTTTTGTTTTTATTTTTCTCTATAAGTCTGATATGTGAGGCTGCTAGTTTATATGTTTGCAAGCCAACAGACTATCATTAAATCGTTGAAAATAATGTTTGGGAATAATGTAGGCATTTTATACTAATTTCGCAAAAGAAATGTAATCGAGTTATTTTTATTTTTTTTTTAGTTTAAAATGTCTATGCTAAACCATCGATTCGTATTTAGTTTCATCGGTTCTGTTTGGCAAGTTAATATTTTTTCATTAAACTCTAAAAAAATAATGTAAAGTTCCGCAAAGTCGCTTGAACTGTGGGATAATAGTACAGTCAAATTTAAAAAGAAAAACAAAACTAGTAAGTAATTTGCTAATTATGCCTTTTCAACACAAGTACTCAAATATCTAGTTCCTCATATACAATGCATTAGATTTTTAAGAAAACTGTTTTACCTCCCGTAAGTAACATTTTTTAATGCAATATTTTTAATTTGAAGTATTTTTCTGCAAAAACACCAAAATTTACGCCACAACCATTTGCGATTAACGGAAAAAAAAGTACAGTCCACAAATAAGAGAATGATACAGTCAAATAACACTCTGCTGCTGCTTCTTCTTATTCTTCTTCTTCTTCATGTACTATGCCCTTCCAGAACTTTGGTCACCAACACAGCTACTTGAATTTTGTTCACCGCCATCCTGAAGAGTGTGCTCGAGTTTACGCCGCACCAATCGCGTAAATTCTTCAGCCATGACGTTTTGCGTCTACCTGGACAACGCTTGCCACCAATTTTACCCTGCATGATGTTCTGCAGTAGTCGATATTTCGCGCCCCTCATTACATGACCAACGAAATATTCTAATTTTCTCCGTTTGATGGTGCATAGGATTTCAGTGTTTTTATTTAGATGTATATCTAAATTTCGGACTATATCCATCCATGATACTTTCAGGATTCTCCTATAACACTACATTTCAAACGCCTCCAGTCGCCTCATTTCATTGCTATTTATAGTCCAGGCCTCGAATCCGTAAAGCAAAATTAAAAACACATAACGGCGCATCAAACAGATCCTCAAAGGCAATCTAAGATCTCTCTATTACAAAGAACTTTTCTCATTTTTTTGAACGCTGCGCGAGCGTACTCTGTTCTTGACCGGATTTCCGTGTGATTCTCTCCATCCTTATTTATTAAACATCCGAGGTACTTGATCTGTCTAACCTGCTCTAGTCTCACATCTCTGACTGTTACAGTAGCTGTTGTATCATGCTGTTTGCTTATTACCACAACTTTGGTTTTCTTGATATTTAAATCAAGACCTGCTACTGCACATTTAGTTGTGACCCTATCGAGCAAGCACTGTAAATCCTCCTCATTGGAAGCCAGAAGTACCGTGTTATCCGCATATCGCAAATTATTTATGACTTCGCCATTTACTATATTGCTCTACATTCCTTCAGAGATTGCGTCCCTGAATATTCTTTCCGAGTAGACATTAAATAACTCTGCTAGTACAGACATTTCGTCAAGTGGCCTCGGTAGCGCTTATGGTTAGTTACAACCGCGCTCTGATTGGCTACGTCAAAGTATTAAAACTGACAGATCATTCAATCGGATGGTTATAGAGAACTCATCTCTTATTGGTTACTCCAATGCAATGACAGACAGTTTAGCACAACCAATCAGATGCTTAGATAGAACTGCGCTCTGATTGGCTACTCTAGTATGCTATGGTGTGGTCGTAAATGGGAAGCCTATCAACAACATAAGATATGCGGCAGACACAGTCATGCTTACATAGAACATTGATGACTTGCAAAGGGTTGTTCATAGGGTGTATACAACACTAAATTTGGCCTGAAAATGAACCCGAATAAAACAAAATTTTTGATATTTTCTAAAACGGTAAATACAAACGTTCAGCTGACCATAAACAACCAAGTTATTGAAAGAGTTTTTACGTATAAATATCTAGGAACTATAATAGAATCTTCAAAATATCAAGGATCGAAATAGCTCGTAACGCGTTTGTAACGATGAAGCAGTTCTTTTGTAACCATAATCGTTGAATCAAAGACTGAAAATACGAATGATTAAATGTTACATATTCTCTATTCTCCTCTATGGCATATAAGCAACAACACTGAATAAAACATCGTTGAAAAAATTGGAAGCCTTCGAAATGTGGTTATACAGAAGAATACTCTGAATATCGTATGTAGACCGAATCACTAACAAAAGAGTACTCGGACCACTAGAAAAAGAGACAAAGAGCTTGAGAATGAGACAAAAATCTGAAAACTACAGTACCTGGGCCACGTTATGAGAGAAGAAAGATAAACTCTGTTACAAATGTTACGCAGCATAGGTTGAAGACGAATGTCGTTGCTGCGCAACTTGAGAGAGTGGTTCAACTGTTCGTCAGTCCAACTTTTTAGGTCAGCGGTGGATAGAGTTAAAATAGTCATGATCGTAGCCAACCTTCTAAAGAAGACGGCACCATAAGAAGAAGAAGTATGCAATGACATTGACAGTTCAGTACAACCAATCGAATGGTTGGGTTTAACCGCGCTTCGATGTATTAACGCGAAAGCTAAGTAGTACAGCCAATGAGGATTGCAATTTATGAAAAGTGTAGTTTGTAGAAAAATACTCGACGTTATTACAAAGACATAATTGACCGAACGTTACTATTTATACTGCCACATGTATTTTACTTCTCGTTAATATATACTGGGTGATTATTTTTGTAATCTCCACACATGTAAATTTAAATTTTATAATGTTCATACCTACTAGTATATACACCGTACAGAAGATCTCGATTTCTGATCGTTTCAAGTGTGTTGAAAAAAATTATTTCCCAGTTACACCGGTGTTTTACAATTATTATAAAATATAATATAAATAAGCTAATTTAAAAAAAATAGATATCTAACACAAGAGTAAATTTTTCTATTATCCTATGGTCAAAAGATGATTAATCCTTTAATACTGTTTTAAAATTTTTCATATATTTATTAGTATTAAGACTGTAATTTAATTATTATACATGGTATAAATGTGTTAATAATATATTTTTGTACGCTTGAATGATTGCGATCTGATAAGTATTCTAAACGAATAAAATAAATATGAACAAATCTTATAACGACTTTTTCTATCACACAGGTATCCAACAATTTTGTAGCTTGACCCTCGTCCATAATACTTTCTTGCACGGAAGAGTCATGTTTACTTACTATCAAACTGTAAACAAATTAAATGAGACAAAAAAATATTGGAATAAACATTAATTACCCAAAAAAAATTACTCACCTTTGACGTCTCTTCGCCTCACTCACTGTTGTTCGCCATGGGTGTAAAAGGCTAGGAAAATACTGAAAAGAACAGGAACATATTCGTCTGTCTTCGTATTAATGGCAAGAATGAGCTTTAATGTAACTTAAAAATGAAGGATAATTCGAATAATTTGGCTTTACACACGACGATTTCGGCAAAGTTGAACATGAAATGCTATGACTAAGCTAAACATATTAGTACTATAATTTTACACGTGGCATATGCTCCTCTCCGCTCGTTTACTTTAAAAGAGGGCAGCACCCGACAGAGATCTTTTATTTCAAAATCCGAATTGCATTAAAAAAAAACAAATAAAATAAATTATAAAAACAAAAAATTAATAAATTTTCTTCTGGTGACGTGAACATTGAGAATCTATTAAAATTATAACTACACAAAAAAATACCCCGATGCTTTAATAGCATTTTTTTTTAATATTCAGCTTCAATTTAGTTTGGTCGGTGATTTCTAGTCTTTTTTAGGCGCCATTAAGCAATTTTTGGGAGGGCGAGAAAATAAACTTCGCGTCACTACCGTGACGACAGCGTCAAATGACATTTGAACTTTCGAGTAAAATGTTGGGTAAATGCGGATCCTACGAGGTATTAAGGGTAAAGTTAAGTTGTGTAATTTAGTGTAGTATTAATGGAGGACAGTTAAGATGGGGCTTCTACAATTGCAGTGACAAAACGTTCGAGTTATTTGGCCGAAGTAATTAAAAAGAGGAAGGATGGTAAGGTTAGTTTTTTTGGAAGAAGCAATTCAATTGAAGTTCATATAAGTTGCCGTAAGATCGCTCCTTACATGTGGCAGTTGACGGTATTTCTTCTGATGTGTTAAAAACCAATGCCGGGGTCCCCCACCCTATTTCTTTTACACATCAACGACCTCTTGAAAACCACCACGAACCCCATTTACAGTTTCGCAGACGACAGCACATTTGTCTCAACTTTCACATCCTATCGGTCACTTTCGGTGAATTATACAAATAGACTCGGGCAGGAACAGGTTGATTCCATCATTAGAGATCTTGAAGCAATCGTCGAGTGGGGAACCAACAATCTTGTTCTGTTCAACGCCCAGAAAACACAAAGCACGTTTCCAGGTAAATAAACACAAAGCAATCATAATTGCTGGTCACGTGATATTGATGCGAGTTTATTCCGCCAGATAGCGTATTGCTTAGCATTAAAACTCAATAGTTGGAATTTCATAACAAAAGGCCACAATGTTTCAAAACATGATTGCAACTGGACGCCATCTGACGAGTAATTTAAAAAGCTAGTTGGTAAGTAATCAACAGAAGTAAATTTTTAATTATTTTCAGTAAAACTTCAAAATACATAAAATATTCTTTATTTTTACAAAAACAAACAAAAAAAAAATAATTGAAAGTTATCATAAAATGCTTACTGAGTGCAGTTATGGATGATTTGTTGTTAATAAAATGAGTCATTTTTATTTGTCTTCTTCAAAACTATCTAACTAATATTGCGAGCATCATAATATTTGTTCTTGTGAGTCCTTCAATAGCAAAGCAAAACCAGAAAAAAAATAAATAAAAAAAAAACAAATTGTGTGCAGCAACTTGTGAAATTATCAATTTTATGTCACTATTAAATTTAAAATAAATACAACCTAGTCCATTTTAAAAGTGTGGCAGAGATGTGCTTGTATTTCCCTGATGCTCCAACTTTACAAGTACACACGCAAAGTGAATTTAAATTTCCACTATAGCAATCCAACTCCCGGGACTCGGTCCACATTGGATTTTCTATCACAAATGCCACGTTAAAAAAAGGTGTTTACTTGGTTGTCTTCTACGGAGCACCGATAGGTATTATGTGTTGCCTACAAATAACTAAAGACCGTCACCAAATTTAAATTATACTCTTTTAAATAACAAGAAATTTCATTGTAATCATACTTTAAGGAATGACGACACGTTCAATAACCCATTTTTCCTAAAAAATCATCAAAAAACACGAGGAAAGTAAAAATTCCGCATATTTGTTTACGTCTTGCAGCGCCCTCAACGGTAGTCAAACGCGTTGTGGTAGGTAGTGGGATCAGTTATTTAGATGTTTACCCAGGAGCATAAAAATTTAAGAGCAGACTCACATTTTTTGGTTATAAAATTGACATTTAATAAGTGACAGTTAAGTCGTAATTTGAAATAGTTTATTACCTATTTATAAATTAAAAAGAAAAAAGCTGTGATAACAAGTTTTATGGTACATAACGTTAATAATCGAACTACAAAAATGTCTAATAAATTTGAAACGTAAGTAGAAATTTGATTTGTCATTGCGATTTAAAAGTCTCTTTGTTTATAAATACTTCCGACACAGATTGAAACACCATGTGGACAATGATGACAGTGGAAGTGGAGAGGAAGAAACTAGTACGAATGTAACAGATTTGGGACCGATAGAATATCCCCAAGGAGAGCACAGGCTTCAACATCCTTACTGTCTTTGGTTTTCAAAAAGGCCTTCACAGTTACAAGGATCACAGGTACTGTCATTGTTTATGTTACTTTTTAGCTTAAAAAATATCAAATTGTTATCCGTTTTCTGGGAACAACACATTTATCACCCAAAAAGTAATGCTACCAAATTTTTTCTCACAAAATTGTAAAATTTGTTTAGTCTGAATACCGAAAGAGTTTAAATAAAAAAGATTTTTTTACTACGTATTGTTTTTGATTCCATAGTTATTTGTGTGTTTTTTGAAGGGGTATATTCAAGCGCTAAGGTTGGTAGGGCAGGTAGGAACAGTAGAGCAATGGTGGGCCTTATATTCTCACATGGTAAGGTTGCAAGATATACCAGCCCATAGAGATATACATCTTTTTAAAAAAGGGATTAAACCCATGTGGGAAGACACAGCAAATAAAAAAGGGGGAAAATGGGTAAGTATTTTCGATTTCACTTATTTTTTACTGTCAAATTGTAACGAAATTGTGATTTGATAATTTTTTTTGTTAACAATATTGTTGTGACGAACGAACTAATTGTATCATTTTCTTATCCACAATTTATTATGCTTTTAAAACTGTTTACTATCTTAAAATATATAAAAATAGTTTTACAATCAATCAGGGCGAATTTACTGTTAGTTTAAATCTACAAAGTCTCATGTTTGATCAACGACTCAAATTCTACGAATAATCTTTCTAACCTCTATTTTTTTGATAATCCTGATCATATTTTTTTAATCGGTGTCTTTAGTATCGGATACTGGCAGTTAATCTTGTGTTCTTGTTACTTAGCGTCACTTTAAGTTTAACAGTAGTTCATTGAAATCATACAGTGAAGTGTAGATTGTCCTAAAAATATTGCCAACAGTTCCTGTCAAAAATTCCCAGGTATTGTGTACGAGCCTTCATCATATCTCGGAAATCGCTTAATATTAATAGCTATGTTCTTTACAGTTATAGTGATTTGAAAAGTGTGTTGAGCTGTTCTGTTTGCGTATTTTATATTTGCGATAAATTGCCCAAGATTAGATTGTAGATTGTAGGGGGGTCATAAAGGCTATGCTGCCTCTCAAGCACTTCGACCTATCAAATCTTTCATGCAAAACCCTTAATCTATTCAAGGGCCTGGGATTCTGAGTTAAACAGTTTTCTGGGAGCTAAGTTCCTGACATCGAAGGGCTTTAAGAAGGCCCCTTCCAGAAACTTGAACTTCTTGCAGAAAAGCGCTGGGCATTTGCAAAGCCAATGTTCTGCAGTTTCAGCAGAGTTTTGGCAGTAGTGGCAACAATCACTTTCTGTTTTGCCCATATTTTTCAGGTGATACCTCAGAGGGCAGTGTCCAGGAAGGAGTCGTCCTGTCACCAATTTTAAGTCTCTCTTGTCCAACTCGAGAAGCTGTTTAGCTTTGTCCTGGCACTTTATGCCAGTGAGATTTCATTTCATCTGTTTTCCAGCGTTGAACCTCTTCTTTCAAGTGGACTTTGGAGAGTCCACAGAAGGGTTCTTGGCTAGAAAATTGTGTATTTGCCCTTTATGTGGCAAGGCAGTTTGCTTCTCATTTGCCTTTAACTTCCTTGTGACCTGGAACCCACATCAGAGTAACCTGATTGTTTGCTGCCAGTTGTCTCGGGGATTGTTAACAGTCCCAAGTCAGCTTAGACTCACAAGTGTATAACTTTAGAGCTTTTAGTGCTGCTTAGCTATCTGATAAAATATAGCTATCTGCCCTTCGGGTGTTTCTTTTGATGCACTCCTTTAAATGTCCAATCCGATTTCCTGCTTAAGATTTATTGTCTGACTCAGTTTGAAGGCACTGATTGCTGCTTCTTTCATTACACACAAGTGCAATGGTGGAAGGTTCAGCATTACCTCTACAGTTGCAGTAGGGCAGGTAAATGTTGCCCCTCCGATTCACAGACAAGCTAGCCACTGCACTTTCTGCAGCTTGGCTTGTGCCGAAATTTGTTGCCTTTTTGGTAAAAACGAAATAGAAAATACGTTTGCGCAGACGAAAGCGGATCAGTTCAACACACTTTTCGGATCACTTTAACACGCAAAGAAAAATAGCTATAGGGTTCGTTTTTAGGTTATACGTTTAAGGAAAGAGCAAGCCGGTAGAGCCTGGGAGAATTTATGCATGGCCATGTTGGGCGAACAGTTTATGGTAATTATTGTTTTTAAATCCGGTTGAATCATGTACAACGTTCGCATTTTCAGGCAGGTAATGAAATATGTGGAGTGGTAGTATCAACGCGATATCAAGAGTACCTGCTTAGCGTTTGGAATAGGACGGCATCAGATCAATCGACGACGGCACGAATTCGCGATGCTTTGAAGCGACTGTTAAATATACCTCCTACTACCTCGATGGAGTACAAAACGCACAATGATTGTCTCAAATATGGGTAAGTACTTTTCGTCTATCTGCTGAAACGAATCGAAGCTTCCCAAATAGTTATGAGGCTAGTCGAGAAAAGTTTCCCAATCCCAAGTCGAGAAATCGATAACATTTAAGAAAATATTTTTTTCTTTAATTTTAACACAGAAAAGACCCCTAATCGGTCTCAAATTATTTTGGGATTTCTTTGTTTCAGGGCTTCAAAAACTGTACCAAACAATTTGTTAAAAAGTTGACCGCTCAAGAAAAACTAGATATATGATTTTATTGTCTATTGATTTCTGCAATTGAAAAACATTTTTAAGTAAGAACAACTTCATTAGTTTTTCTGCGTTTTATTTTACATCTCGTTATATTATACACTTATCAGTATGGTAGTGAATGTTGGGTTTGGCAGGAGAAGCATGAAAATAGGATTAATGCTGCGGAGATGACTAGTCTGAGAATTGTATAGCCGATGTGACTCTGTTGGATAAAGTAAAGAATAGTGAGATAAGAGAACGCGCTGTGGTGCTGTTACAAAGATAGATAAAGGAATGCTTAGATGGTTTGGACACGTAGAAAGGGTGGATGAAGAAAGAATGACGAAACAAATTTATAAGGCGCGTGTGAATGGACGTAAGTCGGTAGAGGTCGACCATTTATCTCGATCAGATCGACATTGTTTTGAAGAAAGGCCAGCTGTCAAGAGTACCAACAATCGACGAGCATGTATGAGAGCACTGATAAAAGTAGAGGAAGCAAAAGATGTGTGTAAGAACCGTAGCGGAAGTGGAAGGAAGTGGTCTCTGCCTACCCTTATGGGACAAAGGCGTGACTTTATGTATGTATGTATATTATATTAACCAATTATTATCATACAATCTCGTGGACTCACGAATTGCACAATTTATAGGACCTGTTCACAAATTACCATAATGTATCAAGAGCTGCATAAATTTAATCGGGGACAACTCTCTAAAGAATAATTGTAATTTAAATCCTGAAATCACTGAAGGCGTTAGGGGATTACAGTTGAGCTCTTCTGGTATCAGCTTGTTCATGGGAACGCTGTGAGTGGTAATTACATTGACTCAAACAAAAATAACGGCGATGTATTTCGCCACTCGTCACGTCTTGTTTTCCATGGAGGCGAAAAGTGGATTGCAGATAGTCGCTTTGAATGTGTATTGAATGATAACATACATATAGGCACGGATTTTTCCCGTAGTGGTAGACAGACACCACTTCCACTGCTACGGTTCTTACACACATCTTTTGCTTCCTCTACTTTCATCAGTGCTCTCATACATGCTCGTCGGTTATTGTTGGTACTCTTGATCAGGCCTTTCTTTAAAACAATGTTGATCTGATAGAGATCTTTACGAAATTATAACGGAAAAACGAATTGTTGCAATTTGTGTGAATGAGACCAAGCAGAAAGGATGCGTAACCACTATGAATGGACTATATACAGCCTATTGGTCAGAAGTTCCGAAAACCAGCAGAGGTTGGTGTGATACTTTTTGCTAGAATGAATGAGTTTATGAACGACTTCAAATGTGTGAGCCCTAAACTTCTCTGGGTAAGGCTGGGTTGGTCTTACTTGCATCCTTTTACTAGGGATTTATGCCTCACAAGATGCACAGTGAAACCGGTCTTCGAAACCCCAAAAAGAGAGGTAGAAGTTTCGGAAAAGTGTGACAGATAATCTGAATAAGTGTAACCAGAATGAAAGAATAGTAATGATAGACTGAATGCTAGAATGAAACGTAATGGATATAATAGTGTTCTGGGAATGTGCGGTGATTGCAGAGTGAATGAATAATATTAAATTCTACTGGAAGTCCATTCGGAGACATGAGTGAAAGTTGCAATGAAAGTGAAATTAGTATAACGGGGATTGTGGAAGCGTTGAACATTATGAATTTGGGTAAGTCTGCAGGATATGACAGGATTACGGTTGAAATGCTAAAAGTCGGACAGGGCGTGGTAATTGAGAATGAATTATTTGATCGTCAAATGCCTCCTTTACGTCGATGATCAGGTCATATTAGCATCATCTGAAGTGTTGCAGGAGACGGTTAATATTATGCATGATTCCCTAAAAATCAAAGTGATAAAAGTAATGGTTTTTGAAAGAGAAGAAAGAATGACAAACTGCGAGGTGCTAATTTCAGGAGAAAGAGTGGAACAAGTGATAAACAGCTCAACTCTCACAGATACCCTTCACCGACTAAAACATAGAAGAAGAGTTGCAGACCAGACATTACTCTACAGATATTTCCATGGCAGATGCTCCAGAGAAATAAAAACTCTTGTACCACCATTGGCCACATTCGGCCGAAGAACTCGGCACGCTGATCAGTCTCACCCATTTACTCTCAAGATTGACACCACAAGGACCAATCTCCATTAAGAATCCTTCTTTTACAGGGCTGGTACGGAATGGAATAAGCTTCCAAAATCAGTTTTTCCAGAGAACTATGACCTGCAACTTTTCAAAAAGCGGGTCCACAATCATCTCCTTTCTATAATCCTTCCCCCTTCTAATAGTCGCAGAGCGAGCCGTCCGCGGCCCACACGATAGGTCTAACCTTTTTGCGACTATTTTTAGTAAAAAAAAAAAGTGAATGAGTTTGTATACTTGGGTCTAAAGTTTACGAGTGACGGAAAATATGACTGTGAGTCGAACTCGGCGAACGTATCTCGGTCAGATCGACATTGTTTTGAAGAAAGGCCAGCTGTCAAGAGTACTAACAACCGACGATCAATCATACATGAGAGCGCTGATGAAAGTGGAAGAAGCGATAGATGTGTGTAAGAGCCGTAGCGGAAGTGGAATAAAGTGGTCTCTGCCTACCCCCCCGGAAAAAGGCGTGACTATATGTATAAATGAAAAACAGAAAAATAGTAAATCGAAACAAATTTTTTCAACCTTCACTAAATATTAATTTTAAAACTCGAACAAACGAACTGCCAGAAACTCGGAACTTAAGTTATGTATAAATGTCAGATGTCATTTCAAATTCATAAATTAATCGACCGGTGATTATTAAGGTGTGGCCTCATGCAGTCTCTCGACGCTTCTTTTCAGCGATAAATTGGGTCGCTTGGTACTATTTTGAGTATTCCGCGACAAGTTGTTTCGTCAAACGTGGCTAAAGTACATTCGGAAATGAGCATCAATTAAAATATCGAAATCCTTAAGTAACAATATCATTAGTTAATAATCATTATAAAATTATTTATTAGTCACAGGTCGATTTATTTATGATCTATGAACTTGTTTCGACACATGACACATAACCTGAGTTTTGAGTTTGACATTTCCTTTGTTTGTATTAAGTTTGGAGAGATAAGTTTTATATCCTCAAAGATAATTCCTATGTAGCAAAAATTAGAAGAGTAATTAACCATGTTAGGAGAGTTGACAGGATACTACATGAGTCGGACGTTTTAGCGACCTCAGGTAACAGTCCTTTGGCCGGCGATCTTGTTTATCACAAGGACTTTAAAGGGTAAAATTCTGGAATATAGTAGCCAAAGGAATATTCATAAAACTTTAACAGGTAATTAAAACACACGATAAAATTACTGTACTAATAGAAATTTTAGCGCGGAAACGTTTGGAAAATATTTTTTTTAACAAAAATGCGTGGTAAAACTAAAGAATTTAATATGGTGGCTACTTTAAGAGTATTTCGTTTAAGTTTTTACCTCGATCAAACACTTAAAATTCCTCGTACTTTATTGCAGCACCATTTACACATTGTAATTCACCTATTTCATACATTTTTTTGCAATTAACGGAATAAACCTCAATAATTCGGAAAAAATTTATCATTATTTGATAGACTATCAACTTGTTTGACAAATGACAGCCTTCCAAACTCGAAGTTGAAATTGCGACGTTGTCAATTCAAACCGGAAATAATGATATATTAGATAAAATATTTTTATGGCTCAGTTAATTAAAAAGAAGTTATATCTTATAGATTACTTTATAAATTTATATAGTTTTTAGGTTAATGAGCAAGTAAGTAGAGAACAAGTGCGCGTACAAACGTTAGGTTAAGTTATTTGTTCACCAGGTAGTGTTGGTGTTAGGTTAGGCTAAATTTTTTATGTTCATCATCGATTAACAGTCGAATCCATCATTTCTTAAGTGGAAGAAAGAGGCAGAAAGATAGACGCGCACTCTGGCAACGTCGCAATTCCAACTTTCAGTTAAATAATTGCAAAAAAACGTGTGAAATAGGTGAATTACAATGTGTAAATTGTGCTGCAAAAAAGTACGAGGAATTTTAAATTTTTGATCGAGGTAAAAATACTAAAGTGACCATATTAAATACTTACCAAATACTTTAGTTTTACCACAAATTTTTATCAGTATAGTAATTTTATCGTGTTTTTTAATGACCTGTTAAAATTTTATGAACATTCCTCTGGCTATTATATTCCCGAATTTAAACGAAAATGCGTCTGGGTAAATAATTAAGTGGAAGCTGTTTCCATCAGAAAATTCGGTGCAATTCACGAAACGTAGGTATAGCAGGTAAGGGTTTATGTTTCCCCTGGAATATCATCTTTTATGTAAATGTTTTAACTGGGATAATGGGAAGTCATAAGCAGTTAATTAATCAAGATTTCAAATCAGTTTATTGGGTTGTCTCAGCGTAGTACGCTGAACTCTTTATTTATTTATATCACTAAAATATCCAGCTACTGAGTAGATACAAAATATCTAAAATTGTGTAATGGTATTCAAGAGTATAAAAAGGTATAATTAAGCTTGTAACCCTAATGAGGGTTGAAACATGATACAACAAGTTAAATAATCGTTTTTGGTGTATAAGTATAGTTTTTCAAGATATCACATTAGTGTAATGAACATTGAGTGTTTGTAAATCCACCACCCTTCTACGACGAGCTTTGTACACTATTAATAAATTGATAGAAGAGTAAGAACTTCCAGCAGGTCGTCATCCCAAGAAATAGACTAAAATCGGTGTTGTTAAGTCATTTTCAGAACAATAAATAGGTCGGTGATACATAAAAAGACAGAATCCGAACCAAGAAGCCTTCAATCATGATCTAGTTGAAAGAGTGAATTAGTCGATTTGGTGTCCTCCGGAGTTTGGCATCGAACTTTCTAGAACTCGCTGATGGTGTGATGCAATGCAGGAGTTTATTAAGTGATTTTACCATGTGAACGAGGTCATGCGTCATTTTGGCACGAGAAGGCTGACGAACCGGCCAGGGAGGGTGCGTAAGAGTGGGGATGTGTGACTGAGTCGTAGTTGGAAGCAGACGAACGGTGCTAAGCAATTTAAAATTTTCCTCGGCGAATAAAAAAGAATCGATGAGTTTGGTTGATCTGTAGGGAAAGGTTACGGCACAGACATTGAAAGAATTCATCATGCCGAGTTTTTTGGGGATAAACAGCATTAGCAGCCCTTCTTCTTGAGGGAAGAGGTACTGAACTTCATTTCGGAGTTCAGGCTTACTCTGTCTCTATTTGGTATGGGAGGTACGAAGGGTCTCGTTTTCTGGGCCCCACGAAGAAAGCTCTCGGTGCATTTTAACAGTCCACTATCTCCCAAGAACGAATTTATAAATTTAGTAGGTTTTTGTTTTAATACAATAGCGAAATGGGCAGCAGCTGTTGAAAAATCGATTAGAAATAACAGAATAGTGAGAATTATAGGCTTGGAGAATTATCTTTAGCTTGGGAATAATCAGTTAGATATCGATAAACAAATGTCATTAAAAATAGTGAGTTATGCAACACTGTATTTTACTGGACCCGCGGATTTAGCGATAAAATACAACAAATTCTGTAATAGGTTCGTTTGGGGCCTACATACATATTGCTGTAATTTCTGATGTCGTAAAAGGTTCAGGATTGCAGCAATGGAAGACTGTATTAAATTATTTATTTCATCGAGGATTTACATATAACGAAAACTCTAAATGCTACAGTGTGTTTTAAACGATGATTTATATACATATTTAATCTCGTAATTAATTGTAAAAAAAAAATTACCATATTGGAAAGAAAGAGATAAGTATGTATAACCCACATATTTGTCACAAATACAATTTCCCTGACAACTCGGTGCCAAAAATGTGATTTTCATCAGGCTGATATCGAAAATCTAATAAAGATAGAAGCAGTACCTGTAGAAAGGACACTCATCCTCCAAGCGACATCTACAAAGCATAGGGTGAAGCACATTCTAGTCGCAGCAATAGCAAGCTGCTGGGATAACACAGAAGAAAAACTACCGCATTGGTCTTACTGGTTTACCAGTTTGTTTCCTACTCAACATTGAAATACTGCAGAGGTTTCAGTCAAAGATGCTTAGGATTATCACAAACTCCCCTTAATTTGTAACAAATCATCAGTTACACCACGATTATTTGTGCCCAATACTTTAAAACCATTCGAAGTATTATTGTCATATTTGGTGCACACATGATATTGTTGCAATAAAAAGCATTCAGAACTCTCTTTTGGTGAATAATATTCTGAAACGAATAAAAGTAAGGACGTAACTACAAGTATCTAGGATAGACAAGAGTAGGGAGAAAGTCTGAGAGATATTCTACCTATTCTAAGATCAGCTGTTCAAATTTAAGTTATGAATGAAAAACTCCCGGAAAAATTTAAGAATATTTATTAGCATTAAACAATGAACTTGTGGAAAAACTGCAAGCAGATCAACTGGATGACTCCAAAAATAGATGCAGACTTTGATTAAAGGATGAAGATCAACCGAGATCGGCATGGACAAACATTTCCAATGATATTGTTGCAATTAAAAGCATTTCTTTTGGTAGAATATAGATTGTAGGGTTGGTCGTGAAGGCTATACAGCCCATCAAGCACCTCGACCTATCAGATCTTTTGTGCATAACCCTCAATCTATTCAAGGCCCGGGATTCCGAGACTTCGAGTAAAGTTTATCAGTTTCCTGGGGGCTAAGTTTGTGATATCGAAGGGCTTTAGGAAGGCCCCTTCCAGAAACTTGAGCCTCTTGCAGAAAAGCGCTGGGCATTCGCAAAGCAAATGTTCTGCAGTTTCAGCGAAGTTCTCGCAGTAGCGGCAACTATTACTCTCTGTTTTGCCCATCTTTTTCAGGTAATTTCTTTTGGTAAAGAATAATCTTCTGAAACAAAATAAACTTAAAACCCAAATACAAGCAGCTAGCGACAGACCTCATGGAAACCCAGACCGATAAGACTATGTAGGAAGTCCGAGAGATATTCTATCGGTCGACATCTGCTACAAGTAAAAGACCGAGTGGGCGATCACAAAGTTAGAAATAATACAGAGTTGCAACCGGCCAGAAATACGTGGCGACATCATTGTAGATTGTAGGGGGGGAAGGAGGTCGTGAAGACCTTTATTTATTTATCAACAGTGGACGTTCGTGACGTGTTATCAAAATAAGGTGTTTCTACAATTTTGCCCACCCCCGTAAGGAAATCTAAAAAATGTGACGAGGCATTGAAACTAGAAAATATTAAAGAAACAAATAAAAAGCTGGATAATATTGTATTATACGTATATATATATATAAAAAAAAATACAAAATAAAATAAATCGATCGGCAAAATTTGCTCGGTTATGAAATGACGCTTTTTTATATATATATATATATATATATATATATATATACATACACTGATGTAAAGAAAAATACAATTAATTTGTGGTTATTAAATATAATTTGGAAATAAAAACCTACAATTTCCTGTGGAATATTTGTGCATTATTGAAAAGAGCCCGAAAAGTTCGATTTACAATTGCACTCAAAAAAATAGATAACATTATCGATCCTAAAAAAAGAGTGATTAAATGTACGAAATTATCAAACAATCCTCGTATATATTATATAGATAAAAAAAAAATCGATTATTTTTTATCTGAAGAATGCAACTTACTACGCAATCGAAGGCTCTTTTCAAATGTTTTTCGAAACCGGCTTTCCATAAAAAATAAAATAAAAAGAGTACACAATCCAATTAATATATACCAATTTATAACATTTTAATCTTTGAATATAAAACAAACAGGAACGAGCAATGCTACTCTGTACGGATGCTAAAAGTGCAACGGACCCTCCTCGTATGACTCATTTAAATGTTTACCTGCGAGTATGTCAATTAAGTGAATTTTTAATCAATTTTAGCAGATTTAAGTTTTAATAATGATTAAAATTAGTGTGACAAGACATTGTTGTATGCTTCGGTGTACTTACTTAGTAGTTAATCATTATAGACATCTAAATAAATTGCTGGTAGTTAAAACATCGCTTTATTACTAAATTTTTAACCAATTTTATCAGATTAAAGTTTTAATAATGGTTAAAATTAGTGTGACGAGACATTGTTGTATGCTTTGGTGTAAATACTTGATAGTTAACCATTAAAGACATCTGAATAAATTGCTGGTAGTTAAAACATTGCTACATTACTGAATTTTTAACCAATTTTAGCAGATTAGTTTTAATAATGGTTAAAATTAGTGTGACAAGACATTGTTGTAAACTTTGGTGTAAATACTTGCTAGTTAACTATTATAGTTATCTAAATAAATTGCTGGTAGTTGAAACATTGCTATATTACTAAGAAAGTAACGACAAATATGGCTAGTTGTTTATCTTGTGGACACCAAAACATAAGTGCTGGTGTAACATTGCCCAAGTGTTTTTAATGCTAAATTATTTAAATACTTAAAAATGAAGAATGTGTTGGCGTAGCTTAGGGTAACATTATAGGTTATCGGTTTTTATAGCGTGCGAAAAAAATACTAAATTGTATATTAACAAAATTAAAAATTTTAGAATAAAAGTTTCTTAATTATACATCTGAAATTAATTTTCCATTGATTGCAGAATTTTTAAATGTAGCAATTTGTTTTTAACATTTATGAGTTTTTTATTCTTTTTAATATAATTTAAAGCCCTACGCCTCTGTCAAAACGGAAGCAGTAGTCGGCCATATGCACCCTCCATTCCGGTCGACACTTATCCAAGACTATGCTTCTTCCTGCTGTTTTATATTTTAAGATTTTACTATAACCCATGAAGAAACTCGATATACAGTAGCTACGTTATTTGGCATTTAAAGTGATCCAAAAAGTGTGGGAACTGATCCGAACGTATTTTCTATCTTGCTTTTAATTGCGCAAACTCGTAAGTAAAAGCAAGATAGAAAATACGTTTGCACAGGCGCAAGCGGATCAGTTTTTGGATCACTTTAAACCCCAAAGAGCATAGCCTGTAAATACAACGCAAATTCCAATGCACGTCATCGATGACGTAGACGCTACAAAGTAGTGACATTGACAAGCAGTTTGGCCAACTTTTTTGTAGAATAAATTACGTAAACACTTCGATCCATGACACTTTATGCTGCTACTATTTATTTGCTAGTATAATCAAATAATGTAATTAAACTGTACCTAAAAACTCTCAAAACACGAAATATTCAACTACAAAATGAAATATAAATGATATAAGAAGTTCAACCGTTAAAAAACTGTTCTTTTCAGAGCATTTTCGTAAAATTTCTCCTGGTGTGTCGTGCTTCGGACTTTGATTTGTATTAACTCGATATGTGTGAGCGTAAGAGTTAACATCTTTAATTACGCCATCTGGCGGTAAAACTGAAAACCTGGAAAACATCTAAAATTGCAACTCTTAACAATACAATGCTGCCACCTGGCGCGTATTAATGTTACATTATTTTTTATTTGGTACAAAACCCGACGGACAGGTGGCGTTAAGTCTGCTCGAAACATTGCTTACTACTCGGAAAAAACACGTTATTATAATAAGCGGTAAAGTTTATACGCCATGTTTTTTTCCGATTAAATAAACTAATCTAGTTGATATTTATACACAAAATTATTTAAAATTAGATTTGTTACATAACAAAAAAATATAGTAAGTTTGTACATTTCTGCAACTCGAGTGCGAAATGAAAAAAAGTAGTTCAAAAGAAATTAGAAGCGGACATATTTAGCATTATTTATGTAGAAACGTCAATGCTGTGTGTGTGTACAGTGACGTATAGGGCAGCACGAGATCTCATACGTTATGGGCGTCGAGGAGCACGTGGCCACTTTTTGACATCGGTGGAAAAGGTGACGTACAAGCGATGACCACAGATGCGAAAGTTGAGGCAGAATGTCTTACGGCGAGAGAGATAAACTTTTAAACCAATTTAAATGTTCTCGTGTGTATTCAAAGAGCTTTCGGGATGTTCGCACGTAAGCCTCGATCACACAGAAACGTTATTAAATAATTTGAGCAACGATAGTGGCAACAATGCAATCAAACCCCATTCAAATCATCACCATCAGCCATTTCTCGTCCAGCCCATCTCCACTTGGAATTAAATTTAAATGTCCATACAAAAATCATCCTTTGATCTTTTGCAACGATAGTGGCAACAATGCAATCACACCTATTTAAATGTCCATACATAAATCAGATAATCCTTTGATTTTTCACAACGATAGTGGCAACAATGCAATCAAACCAATTTAAATGTCCATACATAAATCAGAAAATCCTTTGATCTGTCGCGGGGTTTCGCATTTGTGCGTAGTTAATCTGTGACGTGACATCACTGCTTGATACTGATGGTACAACAAATGAGTTATGTGTGTTTGGTTAACGAATTTGGGATTCTGAGCGGTTTAGTTTTATTAGTGATTTTTAAAGTCTAAACAATAATATTCAAGCGTTCTGTAGCCGGCCATTTTGAGTTGTGACACGTCACACGTACGTCGCTCTTTCCACCGTTGTCAAGCTAAAACGTCACGTGCACGTTGCCCATTTTCGCCAACTTAAGAATGAAATAGAAATAATCCCGATAAATAATACTAAATACATCTCATTGGAGTAAATGTGATTGACACACACACACACACACACACACACACACGAGAATTAACGAAATACTTTCTCACGAATTTAATTGATTTTGTAAAAATGGATTCTCGTGAGTGCGAAAACAATCCTTAATAAAAGAAAGTTGGACTAACCTTGCACCGAGCCTTCCATTTGAAGGACGGTGTCGGCGGGCGTGTGGGGGATTCCCCCTCCTCTCAGCTGTCGTGAACACAGATGGACCTACCTTCGGTTATACGACTCTCTCTCTTTCTCAACGAGGGGCGGTATTTTTATTTTTACCGTAGTAATAATGAAGGCTACGCGAAATTATCGTGCCGCACTTTCTTTTTAGCACTACCGGAGACATTTAGGTGTCTTAATAGCAAAAATAAGTGTACTTTTTTATAATTTAAACATTTTTTTTAATTTTTCTGTTGCAGTGCGTGCGTGCTTTTTTTCGGTTTAAACAATTTCGTCTACTCATATTAACCCGTTAAATGTTTTTTTTTTTCATAGCGTCGCTATTTTTACGCAAAATCATTTCGGTAAAAGCTAAAAACAATTTATAAATAAATAAAACATTTATTTGACTATACAAAAAGTAATCCAGACAAACGTTAAAAAAAAAACAGTTCACCTGTGTTCACTTCACCAAAAATCACAGCTAAAAAGCGTCCCTTTTGAATAATTACTTACAAAAAATTATACAATAGTTTATCATTTAAAATCTATGTACAATTATTTAAAGCACTCTTTGTACACGCGACATTATTGCGCTCACTACGTCGAAACTGCCATCCGTTAGGTACAACCCCCCCACCCCTCCCTCCCTCCCACCTCGCGGTCATCCAGAATGAGAAACTCACTTAATACTGACATAAATCTGTGACATTTAGTCGAATTCTCTCATTTTGGACGCACCCCGACTCCCTACTTTTTTTTTATATGTATACCTACCACAAATTGTTTCGATGATGTAATAACGTTAATCTGCAGTCTCGGTGGTGGCCGGTTCTTCTGGCCCGCCACAACTTTCTTGCGGCGCGGGCATTTCATCGACCACCGGCGTGCAAGTGCCGTCTTGGGGAATCGTTTCTGCTCCGTCGCCACTATCGTCGGCGACACCGTTCGCGTCCCCTTCCGTCGTCGCATTCGACGCTTCCATTATCATGTCGGGTTGTTCTACCGCATCTCCTCCTGAAAGACAACGTGTTCGTTACGTACAATATTCATAGTGGACAATGATTCAGTAGTCATTTTGCGCAGTAGACTTAAATTAATAACAAGGTTATTCAATAAAATATATGAAACAGGTGACATCCCGCGTGATTATCCAAAGTCTACATTTATTACCTTACCTAAGAAGCTACATCCAAAACAATGTAGCGACTATAGACTAATAAGTCTCATGTCACACATGCTGAAAACATTACTGCGTATAATTCATGCCCGTATTGGAAGTAAATGCGAAGAAGGCGCCTAGATCAATCACAGTTCGGCTTCAGAAATGCGTTTGGTACAAGTGAGGCACTGTTCGGAATCAACGTGTTGCTACAGAAATGCCAATGTAGGGATGTGTTCATATGCTTTCTGGACTATGAAAAATCGTTCGACCGAATTCACCGTGATAAACTTATGGTAATATAAAAAAAGAAAAGGGATTAGATACACAGGATATCCAGTTCATAAAGAATCTGTATTGCGGACAAAGAGCAAGTGCAAGAATAGGTAATATATCAACGGACGATATTGCAATACAAAAAAGAGTAAGACAGGGATGTATACTTTCTCCACTGCTTTTCAACCTCTATTCCGACCGAATATTTAAAGAAGGTCTTGAAGAACTGGGACACACTGCGGAATTAAAATTAATGGCTTACCCATAACAACAATTAGATATGCTGATGACACGGTAATACTATCAGACACAATAGAAAATCTGCAAACATTGCTAGACAGAATTAACACAGTTGGAAAAAGATACGGCTTGAATATCAACGCTAATAAAACAAAATTCATGGTAGTGAGTCGTACGGTACAGAATAACGTCAATCTAAACCACGATGGTATCCCATTAGAACGTGTCACGAAGTTTAAATATCTCGGAAGCATCGTAACGAAACCTGATACAGAAATAAAAAGCAAAATGGAGAGGGCGCGCGCAGCGTTCAATAAAATGAGACCGCTTCTTTGCAATGATGATTTGAACCTTAAGCCAAGACTACGGATGACCGAATGTTATATATGGTCAATACTGTTGTATTGTACGGTGACGTGGATCTCAAGATCAGTACAATGAACCGATTAGAGGCATTCGAGATGTGGCTGCACAGGAGGATGCTTGGGCGGACCATGTAACAAATGAGGAAGTCCTCATAAGGGCTAAAACTGACAGGCAATTAATGACCATCATAAAATGCCGCAAAATTGCATACCTTGGTCACATACTAATGGGAGATAAATATCAACTACTCCAAATGATAATGAAGGGGAAAATAGAGGGGCGCCGTGGACCTGGAAGAAGGCAACAGTCATGGTTAAAGAAAATTCGTGAATGGACAAATATACGTTCAGTAGGAGAACTCATATACTTAGCAGAAGATAGAAATGCTCTAGCCAGAGTGATAGCCAACGTTCGGGAGACCGGATAGGGTACATGAAAGAAGATTTGAATTAGCATTGTTAGACGGACCATTTCCGGCGGAACGAAACGCCAAAAAAACACGACGGTTGCCGATAAACAAAGAAGTATGTATGTTACGAGAGATGGAAAATATGACAGTGACATTGAGCGAAGGGTGTTTGCAGGAAAACAAATGAATGGGGTACTGCATAGCTTTATGAACAGCCAGAGAGTGTCAAAAAAGGCACGTCTGGCTGTGCATAGAGGTTTGTTGGCTCCTACACTTATCAGTATGGTAGTGAATGTTGGGTTTGGTAGAAGAAGCATGAAAATAGGATTAATGCTGCGGAGATGAGTAGTCCGAGAAGTATAGCCGAATCTTTGGTTTAGCTCCCCAGGTGAAACCGATTAATTTTCGAATGATATTGTTTCTGCCACTGACTTTCATCTTGATGTTAATGCAATGCTTCTTGTAAGTCAGAGATCTCTCCAATGTTAACAATTTTATCGTTAAAATCTTGCAATTTGTTAAATATAATTTCTAATGTTGGGACTTGATTTTCTTTGTACATATTGTAAACCGTTTGTCGAATCACATCTTTAGATGCATCAACTATCCGACGGCTGACGATACGTTTTCGTTTATTATCGTGTTCAATCACAACGCCTCGTTTAATTACTGAATAAATTGAGGAATAAGTAATTTTCGTTAGGTTGCATATTCTTTTCATTATTTCATCTTGGGTTGAATTGACATTCTCAGCTCTTAAGCATGAATATATATTTAAAATTACTTGTTATTGTTCGAGTAAACACTTGCGAGCTAGATAGTCGACCGATGATTTGATGAATGCGTATTAGCGACGTTGATATCCAAAAATAAGCTGTGCTACCCGTAGCTTATAAAAAGAAGCGGCCGATATGCATTGCAAAATTTATCGGTATTACTTTGTATAGAATAAAGCGCTTATTACCGGAATAGCGCACTGCCCTGGTAAAAATAATCTTTTTTAAACTGAGATTGGAAATACTTAAAGAGCGAATATTTTTAAGCGGAAATATGTAATCATCCAGAAGGTTATAGGTGTGGTTTAGTTTTAGTAGTTGTGGGTATGCGTGTTTTTTGTTGCCGTTACATTATCCATTTAAAATAAAAATTTGAAATGGGTAGACCGAAAAATAAGAACTATTATGCAGAAACAAAAGAGGAAATTAATAATGTAATTTAAAAAGATATAGAGTATAAAAAATTTCATCGTAATTGTTGGACTTTTTTTTTATTTTTTTGAAAATCTGTTTACCTTCGCCAGTTGTCGCGGATTCTTCGACATTTCCTGCTTCTCCGTCTGCTTCCGATTCTCCTCCCCATCTGCTGCGTCTGCCACCTCTGGCGGGCGGTTTAAAATCGGGTCTGACCCAAGTTCTATCCTCGCGCCGATGCGGACCGCCTCTAAAGCGTCCAGATGCGGGACCATCAAAGGGTCTGTTGCCTCTGAACGACTGTTCATCGAACGGAGGACCATCGAATGGAGGACCATCGAATGGAGGGCCGTCGAACGGAGGACCATCGAACGGAGGACCGTCGAACGGCGGTGGACCATCGAACGGCGGGGGACCATCGAACGGCGGGGGACCATCGAAAGGAGGACCGTCAAACCGGGGATTAAAACCACCTAAACAAGATAATGAATGTTAAAAAAAGAAACGCACGCAAACGGGCGAAAAGACACGAGCGTAAGCCATGACTCACCCCTGCCTCTGCCTCTGAAGAACTGACCCCGTCCGCGTCCGCGTCCTCGTCTGAGACCGAACTCGTCTCTGGGAAAGAAATCGTCGGGCGGGGGGCCTCTGATGCCGCCTCGTCTGCCGCCCCTCATGAACCTGTCGTCTCTGAACGGCATCATGCCAGGCGGTCCGTCGATGATCGGTGGAACGCCGCCATCCGCGTCCATCGGTCCATCCATCATATCGGGAGGACCGTCCATGCGTACATCACGTCCTCGTCCTCGACCGCGTCCTCTACCTCTGCCGCCGCGCATCGGACCGCCGCCATCCATCATGTCGTTGAACATATTCGGGTAACCGTCGCGTCTACCGTCAAACATTCCTCGAGGGGGACCATTGTCGAAAAATCCTTGAAAATAATTTCATTTATGCTAGGAATACATTTCACAACTATACTTGTTTGAAATCACCCAATATTTTTCTTATAAAAATTTGTTACGTTCGTAAAAATAGTTATTTACGCACCAAGGAAGAAAAACTGTATATTATAGTCGAGTCTGCAAGCAGGCGAGACATTAAACAGTTTTTTTCGCCTATTACATTTTTTTGTCGACCTGTACATACCGCCTCTATGAAAGTAATAAATGTTTGTTTTTCGTATAAAATTCGTGATTTCTGGGGGAGTAAATCCAACGTGGCCGTAGTTGCCAACTCCCGCAGCTCCGGAGGAGTGTTACTGATATCCAAATCGCCATCACTATCCATTTTTGATTATTATGAACACTAATATTCACACCCCGCGATCTTATTCACACGTAAAATCTAGCGGATTTCGTAAGTAATTAATTTGAAAACAGCAAATGACTGTTATTGTCACAGGCGCCTATGTTTTTATTAAATCGTGGATTTACGAAAATTACCCAATCGCCGCTCTCGCGCACCATGCTGAATCATAGTGACCGCAGCAGACGAAAAGTGTTTGAGGACGAAAAATAGTTGCCTTCAAAAATAGTCGATTTTTCATCCGGAAATTAGTACGTAAAATATCATTTTTTTGCAGAGGTCGACGAAAAATATATTTAATTCTATTGCGAAATTGTAGTATGTACTCGAGGTGATGAATTGATACTTTGGTATATTGAAATTTTTTCCTTATATTTACAAAAATAAATGTATAAAAAATATGATGGGTGGCTAGAAGATACAACTAAATGAGTAATTAAAATTGGTTTGCGAAAATTTTGTGAATAGTTTGACAGAGTAACAAAACAATTGCATTTGACCGACAAGAGATTCATTGAAGCGCATTGCAACATCTGTAAGACACTTTTTATATTTTCATAGTTGGTTAGGGTAGGGTAAGTCCTTAACAATAATTTTGGTTAGTCTCTTGTAGAGTAAAGAGCATGTCCATCTTCCCAGAGTTCGTCTCAATCAAATAAAATATTATTAAACACGATCATACATCCCCACTTTCTGGTCGACTGTATCGTCTTGATACGGCCGACTGATTATGGCAAGAGATTTGTGATTGGTATTGAATCGTCCATAGTATTTGTTAATTATATTTGCAACAATATTGTGACCATAATGCTATCTCTTATTATTAATATTTCATGAATTATAACAACCTGAATAATATAACCCATTTTATGGAATGTTGAACCATTAAACTATTTCATTCCGTTAGATCATAGATATGTGTTCCTCAATAAGCGACAACGCAGCACGGCTTGTCTGAATGGTGCCATGTGCAGAGATGTATGGGTGTACTATGAAATCTGACAGTTTCAGCCATCATTAGTACCGTTGTTGCAACGAGATTTTGGAGTATCATCGGTAATTTTCAGCATATAATTGGTAAAATTCAGTGAAATCTATTATAAGAAATGATTCGTCATTGCCAAGTATGTAAAAAAACAGACTATTTAAGCCCCAGTGTTTCTTTTCACAAGTAAGTTGGTATATCTCTCTTTGTTTACTAAATTTTCATCCAGTGGTGTAGCGATGACGATTAAAATAAACAGGTATGGTAATTATTCCGTCTGGTTGTTATATGATGGATAAGTTTGGATGATCTCCATTGGAAACTCAACGATCATTTTCCTGTGATTGTAAACTGAGATGCAGACGTTTCCATGGTAGGAAAAATAGGATATCCTCCTAAAGAAGACATCCACCGTGGAAATCTATTCCTTCCAACATTAATGTGAACTTTGAAATTTTCAATTCATGTTATTATTTTTTTATTTTTTTTTCGGCAAACTTAAATAATTCTTTCTGAGTGATAAGAACGAAGTTTGTACCTTGAAGCCGAAATACGTCGATTATTTAGCTTGTTTTGTGGTACTAAATTAAAATAATATGATTGGATTTGTTTGTGGTTAATTCATTTTTAGTGATTATTCTTTATAGAATCACTTGGCGCCATTACGTGTTAAGTAATCTTAGTTAGTTTGATATATTCAGAAAATACGGTTGTATAGATCCGTGAACTGATCTAAACATCCCCTCAAATTTAATCCAATCGAGAAATCAAGGAACCCTGAGTATAATATTTTAATCTTTTCCATTAGGTTACTTAGCTGTTAATAAATAGTTTAAACATTAAAATTTAAAATACATTACATTTTATTTGTACAAATAATATTAATGATAATTATTTAAGTTTTTTTCATTTCAGTTAGGTAAAATTATTTAAAATTCTTTTTTAGTTCTATAATTTGATTTTATAATTTAGTTTAACAGGTATTAGTAAAACTGTTCGCTACACACAATTGGCTTTAGAAAGGAAACTTTAACGTAACACAAAATTGGCACCCCACTTTTGTAACTTTAAAAAAACAGTTTAGTTAGGGTAACACAATTTGGCGCCCAACTTTTGGGGTTTAAAAAAATACTTTTAGTAGGCTACAACACTTCAATTTGATTGATTATCACCTATTCATAAATATCTCATAAAAAACTAAATATTACCCAGAAGATATATTCTCATTTTGAACAGCATGCCATTGATTACAGGCGTGAACATAGGTCCACAATAATAATTACACATTGTTTCCAGCACGAGAATGGGACAAAGAGAATCGATTGGTATTCTTTGTTATACTCATGGCCACTCTCGTGTAATCATTGCGACAAAATAAACAGAGTTTTATGAATGGGATGTTGCGTCTCCTCTGGATAATAGGCCTATGAATAGAAGTAACGTTAACTTTCTATCCAGTTCTTATCATTTTTGATAAGAGACTGGTTTTCAAAGTATACATTGTTACAGTAACTCCAAAAATGGGACAGTAAGAATCAAATAGTTCGGATCAAGCAGAATGAATTAAGCTTTCGACTTTACATTTACGGTCTCTCAATTGTTGTTCATTTTAAGAGTATCAGTTCCCAAGGGCAGGAGCTCATACTTGGAGCGGAAACGATAGATCGTGGAAACTCACAATAGGGATTTCTATTACTTACATTGGAACCAACGTTTTTTTATTAAAGCCGAGTAATTCTTGGACTTACAACCCTTTTAACCCATTTCAAATCACGGTACTTACAATGACAATCACATAAATGATCCCCGACGCCGTGTTGCCAATGCAACTATTAATTGACACAAATATATTTACCTCTGGGCGGTCCGTCTCTCATATTGTTGTTAAACATCCCTCGTTTCGGTCCGTCGCGCATGTAATCGAACACACCGGGTGGGCCATCGAACGGTGGCGGACCGTCGAAGTTCGGAGCTTCGAAAACGAATGAACCTTGCGCCTCGCTGTCCGCGGCTGTTTGGCTATCCGAATCATCCTTAACGGTTCCTGAAATATAAGAATTTAGCAAAAAAAAAAACGGTAAAATTGGCATTATATTACCTGTAGCTTCGGGTAATTTTTCAACGTCTTCTTTAGTTTGAGCGGCAAGTTTTTCATCGTCTTTAACTTCCGCTTCTCCTTCAATTACGTCTTTTTTCTCACTTTTTTCGTCCGGTACGGTCTCTCCTTTTTTCTCTACTGGTTTGACATCTTCAACTTTAACCTTATCATCTTTCGATTTATTATCGCCGCTATCGACGCTGCTTCGCCTCGGCTGCGGCGGTGCGTCGTTTCTTTCGAATCGATCCCTTTGTCTAAACGGACCGTCTCTGTCCCTCACGAACTCGTCATCCGGTCTGGCGTTATTTCTGGGCGGAAGGAATTTGAAACCTTGATCTTTATTATCTCTGTTGAAACGATCTCCTCCCCTATTTCTATCTCTGTCCTCGAATCCCCCGCCTCCCATGCCGGCCATCTCTCTCAATCTATCGTTTAACGTCTTTTCTCTATCCCGCCTATCGTCCCTTTCGGCATCTCTGTTATCCCTGCGATCCCCTCCTCTATCTCTGTCACCCCAACGGTTATTTCGATCTCTGTCTCTTTCCCTATTATCCCGTCGATCCTCCCTCCTGTCTCTGTCTCTTCCTCGGCTCGTTTCTCTGTCATTTTTGTACCTTCTGTCGCGATCTCTGTCTCTGTCGCGACTGTGACGCTCGCGACTCTTGTCTCTATCCCTGTCTCTGCTACAAAAAAAAAATTTAAACTATCACACGCCAACTAAACGACTGGAATTTTTGCTCAGGGCTACGCAGATGACATTGTCATTTTAACCTCAAGTACACTGGAAGAACTAACTCAAGTAGCTCTAAACCAGGTGGAACAATGGTGTCAGGATAGGGGACTTAAGGTCAATTCCTAATAGGTTTCACCAAGAAACGACCTTTCGGGTCCACGTTTCATTGGGAACACTGCAGTACAGTGAGGGTACAAAATACCTCGGGGTCTTTCTAGACAAGAAATTGTCATGGAATACCCACATGCAGCGATAATGATGCTAATGGCCACAAAAAGAGTCATTTGAAAGTCTTGGGAACTGAAACCGAAAATAGCTCGTTGGCTATACACTGCTGTGATAAGACCCAAGATAACATATGGCTCTTTTTGCTGGTGGACCAATGTATGGCAATCCCAAACCGTAAATACACTCAGCAGTATACAAAGGCTGGCTTGCCTGTTTATTACGGAGGCTATAAAAACAACCCCCCACTGCTGCTATGGAAGCAATGCTAAACCTCCCACCTCTAGATATTTATGTCCGGCGCGAGGCAAGATAATGCGCGTATCGAACAACAGAACTGTTGGAAAGGTCCTAAAACATATGGGCATGCAACCATAAAAAATATAATCACACACCCATTTCTAGAAATGGCAGAGTGCAAAAATATCCTGAGACAAAATATGAGGTTCACGTAAAATGATGATCAACCCCGTGAACTCACCTGGTACACAGATGAATAAAAAATCAGCGAAGGAACTGTCCCAGGCGTCTACTCTTCAAAACCCAAATATGAGCAAACAAACTCATTGGGGAGACATGCCTCGGTCTTCCAATCCTGAAGTACATGCCATAAACGCTTGTGCTGTTAAAAATCTGAGACGAGGATATAAAAAGAAAACAATCCCAATTAGATCAGATAGTCAGGCGGCACTTAAAGCTATGGAATCACAGAGAATAGACTCAAAAATTGTCCGGAAGTGTACCGAAAACCTACGAACCTTAGCTAACCATAACAAGGTCACTTTGTCGTGAATGCCAGAGCATAAAGGTATTTCTGGTAACGAAGAAGCGGACAAACTAGCTAGGCAGGGCTCTGGCACACCATTTATTGGACCAGAACCAATAATAGGGATACCTAAGCCAGCGTTAAAACAGAGATCAATGGCTGGGTCCGCTCTCAGCATCAGCTGAAGTGGGTACAGCCAGAGGGAGCTACTAGGCACAGCAAATTAATGCTGAAAGAAGCCTCACCTAAGCAGACAGGAAAGCTGCTCTCGCTAAGAAGGAAAAAACTTGGAACGGTTGTAGGGCTTTGTACCGGACAGTGGTTTTTAAGGAAACATCTACACAATATAGGCGTGTCTGACACAGAACCTATATGCAGATTATGTAATGAGGAGGAGGAAACAACCACTCATATTATCTTCGAATGCAAAGCCACCACCCAGTGGAGGCACTACCTGGGGAGTATACAAGACCAAGGCAGTACATGAGCTTCTACTCTACAAAAAGCAGACAATGCTGCAGTGCCTAGGGAAAAATTAGACTTCTTCCACAACTCCCATTTATCCATTCATTCATTCAAACCAATCACCAAACGAACATTTAAATTTGTATAATTTGTCTTACGTGTCTCTATCTCTTTCTCTGCTTCTATTCCTCTTTTCTCTGTCGTCTCTGTCGTCTCTTCTGTCTCTTCGGTCTTCGTCCCTGTTCGATCTGCCGAATTGGTTGGGAGGAGGTGCTTGTTCGTTGAAAACGGGCACTTTAATTTCCGCTGGCTTCGACTCGGCGTCCTCCATTTCGATGTCCATCGTATCTTCGTGCGGCGCCGGCGGTTGGGGGACCATCCCGAAGGACTGCGTCAGATTCATCAGCGATTCGCCCAGCGTGTGCAGGCTCGCGTCCGCGCTTACCGCGCCCGATTTATTGTCCACCGAGGGCAGTCTGGGCGGCATTATGCCCGGCGGTCCTACTTTAAATTAAACGTCAATTATTTTATTCAGACAATTAGTCGTTATGAACATATAAAATGGCCGTACGCTAACGAAATATGACAATTTTAATGGCATAGCAAAAGATTTGAATTTGTTTAAAAAACAACGTCGTGTTGAAGTGGCTAAAGTGATGCTTTTTATGACTGATAATGATCTACATTACATTACATTCTTACGGTTGGGCCATTGGTTTAGGCACCTATGTCACCTAGATCTTTAATCCTCTGTGACTACGGCTGTGTCTTCAGGGCATCAGAATTCCAGTGCGCTTGTTTTGGAAACCGCAGGATTTCTGTTGGCCCTGTCTTATTTAGATCACTTGGATTCATTATCATGCGGCCCCATGTTTGGTACCTGTACACCGCTAGCATCGGGCAGCAATACAGAATGTGTATGCTGCTCTCTTCCTCTTCGCCTAGTCGGCAGTTTTTCTCAGCCGCGAACTCCTAAATTTGAAGAGGTGCGCCCTTAGTGCGATGTGGCCAGTGAGCAGGCCAAGCGAGCTGCTTAGCCTACTCCGGTTTATCGTCCAGAGTGCGTCTGCCCTCTTCTGGAGAGGTTTTTACATCAGCTGTCTACATGTTCTGCAGCCAGTATTTGCATTCCACTGAGCGATATGTTCTTGCTCAAGGATTAGTTTCAATTCATGATTTGCTTGGGCACTTGACAATCCGACCAACTGGCTACTTGGTTCCACCAGGGTCCCACACCACCGATGATGTTGTGGTGTTACTCACGAGGGCCCCAATGGCCGCGCGACTGTCAGTGAGAATATCATTCTCACTGTTAATCACTCTCGTTTTCTGTCAGGTGCGAGGCGAGTATGGCATAGATCTCGACCTGGAAGACCGAGGCTTGTTTCACCAGGGGTATGCTTTCCCTGTGATTGCAGAATGCTCCAAATACACCTGCTGCTCCGTAGCGTCCCTGGTAACCTGATGCGTCATCTATTCACTCCTGTGCTGGTCAATAGTGTTTTCTTCAACCAGTCTTCTCTGGTTGGTATTTAATTATATATTTAGTATTTTATTAGTATTTTTATAATGATCTAAAATGCATAATTACTGGCGATGACACTTGGATGTGTGCTTAATATTGTGCTTAAGTCAAAAAACAACTTGACTTTGACTTTTGTCCACGAAGATTTCATTCCAAGAGTCAACAAAGATTATTTAGACCTTTTGCGTCGCGTACGTCAATCAATTCGTAAAAATGACCAGAATTATGACGAATCAATTGACACATCATGATACAAATGTTGTTAGTATAAATAAATGATCAAACTATTTGCTAATTGCAACGCTCACCTTGGAATGGAGATCCGATGCCCAACAGTTGATTGCCCATCATCGGGGGGGCGGTCATATTAGGAGGAGGTACTCCAATGGGAATGTTCGGCATCATACCAGGCGGTACGTTCATGCCCAATAGTCTGTTGTTAAATTGGAATGGATTAACCATCGACATCATCGGCGGGGGTTGCAGCAGTCCGCCAGGTATGGGTGGCGGTTGGCTGGTGTCTATCGCTGGAGCGAAACTGGGAACATCGACGCTGGGTTTTTTGCCCATCTTCTCTACTTTTTCCTTCATCCATTGCGGCATCGAGTCTTCGTCTATCATGCCGCCGTCTTCCAACATGTCAATGTCGATATCGTGTTTTAATTTGCCGTAAGGTATGTACGACACTCCCAAATCACCCTCCCAATAGTCCTTCAATTCTTTACCTTTGACGCCTTTACCCGGTGCCCAGGCGAGCTTTAAAGAAAAACGGCATTCATTAACATTCACTTTTATTTTATAGTAAAATAAAAATTCGAAAATGACTGATTAGGCGGTTTTAAGCGGTAAGACCAGGCTAATTCAAAGCAGTTTCCAGTCGATAGCTAACAAATGAATAGTTAAATCGTTCAAATAAACAAGTTATAAAATGAATCATTAAAATCCTAAACCCTATTAGTGGGATTGCGATTGTGGAAAGACAAATATTACGCAAGGAAAACGGCAATTCAAAATTTACTTTGGGATTAAACACTGAAAATTATTTGATCAGAGTTTGTAACAAACCCCAAGAGGAACAATTAAGGGGGAAAACCGGTTTAGGAGGCAGAAATTTTGGTGTTTTTAAACACGGAAGGAATGATCAGAAATTGTTTAAACTTGAAGGGTATTTTTTTATTCATGTTTTGAAGTACACTTTAGAATTTTTTCAAGTAATTTCCGCCGGAAATAGTGGCGTTAGAACGTGCCGTCAATGGACGATTGTCACCCGAGTATTTTGCTGGTGGGCATTTCAATAGTAGTAATTTTTATCAGTAATCATCACAATTTTTTTTTTCGTTACGCTCCACTTCAGATGACGCTAATATGACTTGATCATCGGCGTAAAGAAGGCATTTGACGATCAAATCATTCATTTTTAATCCATACGCACTCTTTCAAATCTTTTAAACAATCGTCTATATATAAGTTAAATAGCCATGGTGAAGCCACACATCCCTGTCTCACACTCTTTTCGATGTTAAACCATTCCGTGCAAGCTTCGTTTATCCTGACACAAGCAGTGGAATCCTCATAAAGTGATTTCAGTGCTCGTATTAAACTACCGTTCACCCCATACATAGACAATGTCGACCACAATTCACTCCTTACCACTCTGTCATAGGCCTTTTTCAAGTCTATAAAAGCGCAATAGACCTTCTGACTTCTAGCCAAGAATTTTTCGACTATACCTCGTAATGAAAAGACCATATCATCTTCTCAGTTTCATTCGTCACTCTTTTAATCAATATCTTTGCATACAGTTTGCTGACTATGCTGAGTAAACTAATACCTCGGTAGTTCTTACAGTCCTGCTGCGAAAAATTTCACAGTAAATTAAATTCAAGGTTCAATATCTCGAGAAATATCAATCTGAGCAATTTGGTTTCCAGGATCTTTTTTTGCAGGAAATTAAATTTCCTACAAATTTGTCAGTTACATTTTTACTTTTCCGAACCGAAGGGTAAAAGAGGAAAAGTATTGGTTTACCCCAAAAAATCAAAATCGCAAAAACTATGTGCGCTGGCACGTTTTATGGGCCCGCGCGTTTTGTACGTTTGTACTTTTCGCACGATAACTTCAGAAGGAGAAGCTAGGGCGATGAAACTTTCAGGTATTTTTTTTTTACTTTTCCAAACCGATGGGTAACTATATTAGATAGAAAAGAGCCCTCGGTTTGAAAAAGTTAGTTTTGCTATGGGCAATACTGTTTATTTTTAATATTAGCTAAATATTTTGTTTTTGATTATGCTATATTTATTTCCTTTAATTAAACCATCCCTTTTATGCAAATTTTGTGTATCAAATAGAATTCGATGTTTCACGACCACGAACGGCTCATTTTTTTTTACCACTCTCTGTATTGTTGGTCGAAAGTTCCTTAACATTAAATCCTGGTGCCGTGCCCGATTATTATAACAGTGATTCAGTACGTTACACTTACCGTAATCGACTTTCCATGTAAATTGTGTCCCTTCAATTTCGTCAAACATCGAGCAGCGTCTTGCCGTCGCAACATCACTATGAAAGCGCATCCTCTGGGCGGGATCAAATCTATGCTGACGACGTCGCCGAATTCCCCGAACGTGTTGGATAAATCGTCTTGATGCACCAATTTGGACAGATGACCGACCCAAAGAGTCGTGCTGCAAACTATATAAAAACGAAAAATAAGTAAAACATTCCATTAATACCGGGCGTTGTTCTTACCGCTAAGATGTTCTTTCTTCATGACAGGCAATCCTCTCTTTTTTCTCTCTATATCCTTTTCTGTCTCCTTTTCCTTATCGTCTTTGGATTTGTCCTTCTTGCTCCTGCTACTTTTATCCCTCGATCTTGATCTAACAATCAAATAACACGTTAGTTAGTTGTTTGCTTATGCTCAAAATTTTACTGCTTCCAGTTAGAATATTTGTAAACAGGTTTGGAAAGTGCTCATGCACTATAGTGCCATTAGGTAAATCTACTATTTGTATAAACATTCTTCATTATTGTTAAATTGTTGTATATTACTCGTCGTGTCTACTGTCAAGTCTTGCTGTATCGACAAATAATTGACGATACAACCGGATACTTCGTGTCAATAGTTTGTTGTTATAAGATAATATAATTATTGCTGTTAAACGTCCTATATGTAAAGAATAATGAATGTATCAAGTAAGCTTAAAATCACACAATGAAAATAAAAGTATCATCAAATTAATTAATAACAATACCTGGACTTTGATTAAATACAATTCGTAAAACTTAGTATCAAAATATATACACCTCTTACTAATAAATCAGTTGTTAATCAGTTATCTGCTAAATTTATGTATGTCGTAATGTAATCTTATTGTAAAAGGTTATGTTCAGTTATGATCATTAGTGTACAGTTAAAAATGTAATAAATTAAGTAATAGTTCTGCTTAACTTTAACTGTACATCTCTTATAAATGTCGTTAAATAAATACATCAAGTGAAGAGTTGGAAATAGTAACGTAATAAAAGAGTTTAAACTACCCCTGTATTTTAGTCTAATCCACTCTGGTAGAAATACCATCTCGCACATCACTTCCAACTCGTTCATTTTATTATCAATATTTCCGAGCCTTTTACCCCACGACTAACACCACTTGTAAAACTGATAAACTTTGTACGAAGTTTTGAAATCCCGGATCTGGAATAGATTAAGGGTTATGCACAAAATATCTGATAGGTCGAGGTGCTTGAGAGGTTGCATAGCCTTTGTTTGCTGCCCTCTTTCAAAGTGCACTTGTACTACGCGTGAAGAGGGAAGACTGGTCTCTTAGATGGGCACCTACCTAATCGTGGCTGTTCATGCAGTAAATAAAGTAAGATAGTAAGCTTCGTCGGAGTAATATATAAGATTGAATCTAGTCGTGGTAACAGCATATATTAGGCTTTGCCGACGGATCGAGTACCTACGAAGCCGAATTATTCAAATTCGCATAAATATTTAATTTTATTCTCGCCACCAACTCGAAGACAGATGAATCTGTTCCGTCTCTTCACTATTTCAGCAGAAACGTCGATGTAAAACGCATCCCTTTCATTATCAATATTTCCGAGCCTTTTACCCCACGAGTATCAGGTGTGAGGTGAAAACATTTAATTCATTTAATTACACAAGACTATGTATCTCTTACTAAACATAGTGTTATTTAGTACATAAGTGTTTTTAAAGAAATATTCAAGTTATTCCACAAACGAAGGCACTACATTGAGTTATGGTACCTTTTTTTTCTTCGAAAATTTCGCGTTTTTTCCAGAATGTACCCGACTCTTCGCGAGATGGGAACCCTGCAAAGAATGTATATCACTCATTTGGTGACGCTGCTCTCAAACCACAGTATCTGAACAAGAGACTGGCCAGCGGCTCTGTAAAACCGGATACACTCAGCGACAGAGTCGTCGATTACGAAAACAGTTATGAAGATAACGAAAACAATCAAAAGTACTAACCTATGCCTCCTGGAGCTGGATCTCGACCTGGACCGCCTTCTGTCTCGATCTCGTCCCCTTCTATCTCTCGACCTCGATCGACTTCTACGTCTTTTTCTGTATCTGTCTTCGTTCGGAGAGGCAGACCGCGAATCGTCGTGATCTAATGTGATGACCTCGACATCAGGATTGCTATCCTGCGATTTGTCCATCGCGGATTGATTGGTCGACGCGTCGAATTCTTGAGGATATTGCTGCAGCTGCTGCGGCGCCGGAGGGTTCATACCTTCCATGAAAAAATTCGCTTGACCAACGGCGACGTGATTGGCGGCAGCGATGCTGCTGCTGGTGCTGCGGAAGTCGCATTCGGCGGCGAACGGTAAATTCTGTAACATTTTAATTTAACCATAAAGAACTGACCGATAATAAAAAATATAACCAGCTAAACCGACAGTGTGGTGGTTGTTACAAATAAATTATTAAGATTCTTATACAATTCCAACAATTTGGCAACAGTGTGTAGCTGTAACGTTGACAAATGATGTGGCGTGCATCGTATAGCATTAGGACGAGAAGTAACTTAACGAGAGACGAAGAGGGAAGATAAAAAATGGGAGGTACCAGGCATATTTTTAAGGCGGAGTCTGTATACAGTTTCACGCATGCTGAGCCATCTATCGGCTTTTAAAGAAGCTACTGCGGTAGTACCTACCTTTGTCAATTACCAGGCTTTGAACCAAATGGCGATTATGTGGACGAAGACATTTTGTAAACTATAATTGTGAACTCACGAGTTAATGTTTTTTAATGACCAAACTGTTGATGCTTACAAAAATAAATCTATTGCAAATATGATGGGTGGTCGGAAGATGTTCTCCAGAAGAGATACAACCAAAAGAGTAATTGAAATCCTTTGTGCCCCAAACTTTATATTTTTATTGTTAGAAAAGGAAGAAGTCCTTAACAATAACTTTGGTCAGTCTCTTGTAGATTTAAAGATCGTGTCCACCTTCCTAGCGTTCATCTCGTTGTCAATGTGTAACAAAATTTCCGATACAAACGACCGTTACCTGATGAATATTCCTCGCAGCTCGTAATAACTCAAAGTTTCCGAACAAAAATAATTCTACTTTAGGTTAAAATGATTCATTTATGTGGTTGTAAAGTACACAGCGGAAAAGGCGCCATCAATAACTTGGCAACGATGGTGGTCAGTCACGTGAGAAGATTGAAACGCCTTCGACGACCATTTTGCAACGTTGCTACGTCAATTACACGATTAAAAGCATACAAACGACAAACATTATGGCTGCCACGCTAACTCTTACTTACCGGTACTGTTTGAGCGAGATGTTTGTCGAATTCCTCTTCTTGTTGCTTCATTTCCTGCATTTTTCTTAATCTATCCATGTCTACTTCTTGGGATTGTGGTTGCACGGCATTCACCATCGTTTGTTGCAAGGTTTGAAGTTGACGGAGAACTTCGGGATTCGTCAGAAGGCTAAAAATGTATTTAAAACAATCAGTATAATATTTCTTTTATAAAAATAATGCAATTTACGACTCAATGGTTTCGGTAACATCTATCTCTACACTGAGTACTTAAAGCAGGAATACAGTTGGCGGCAGAGTAAATTACGTGCCCTAGAGTTTGTAATAGCTTAAGACGTCTGTAAATCTTGACTAACAGAAAACTTTTATCTTTTCATTACATTGAAAAATTCATCCTGAGAGTTTATATTATCACGTAGTAATGTACGAGATATTCTTTGGACCTGTATGCGGACACTGTGCGTTCGTCTTACCTCAGCAACAAGTCACAAGATCTGACATTACATTCTAAGAGAGTCTCTTTTTTAAAAACCTCACTCGACACCGCTAATGTTTGCGTTAATGTTCACTTAAATACGCGTAAAACTGTAATAATGTGTCCTGTGTCCAATTGGGAGGTTCTCTTAAACGGGATCAGATAGAGGTGAGAATTTTTTTATGTGAAACATCTAATGGCGCGCTTGGGGAGTAAGAACGACTGTTGGTGTCGCGATGCGAAAGCTTCGGGCAGCCCCGTTACTACTCGGCTCGCTCCGTCGCTTAGGTTCCGCTTACGTTACAACGTTGCTTATTTTAGTTATCATCGGCCTATTGTAACTTTGATACCATCATCATTACAAAAATAACTGATGATAACTGAATTGTAAACTTTATTTGAATTATTATTGTTTTTATGTATATAAATTAAATAATAAATAAATAACATTGTATTGATAACATGAAACTAGAATGTGATGTTTTTTTTTTAAATTTCAAATAAGAAAATTTATTTAAAAGTAATAACTACAATAAAATATGATTGACGGTAATGGTTTAAAATATGAAAGTGAACGGCGGCCTTTTGCGAAGACATACATACATACATATATACATATAGTCACGCCTTTTTCCCGTAGGGGTAGGCAGAGACCACTTTCTTCCACTTCCGCTACAGTTCTTACACATATCTTTTGCTTCCTCTACATTCATCAGTGTTCTCATGCATGCTCGACGGTTGTTGGTACTCTTGACCTGGCCTTTCTTCAAAACAATGTTGATCTGATCGAGATCGATGTTCGCCGAGGTCGAACTCTACCGACTTCCGTCCATTCCCACTCGCCTTATAAATTTGTTTCGTCAATCTTCCTTCATCCATCCTTTCTACGTGTCCAAACCATCTAAACATTCCTTTATCTATCTTTGTAACCACATCTTTTACACCACAGCGTTCTCTTATCTCACTATTTTTTACTTTATCCAACAAAGTCACTCCAGCTATATTTCTCAAACTACTCATCTCCGCAGCATTAATCCTATTTTTATGCTTCTTCTGCCAAACCTAACATTCACTACCATACATAAGTGTAGGAACCAACACACCCCTATGCAAAGCCAGACGTGCCTTTTTTGACACTTTCTGGCTGTTCATAAAGCTATGCAGTGCCCCATTCATCTGTTTTTCTGCAAACACCCTTCGCTCAATGTCACTGTCATACTTTCCATCTCTGGTAAACTTTGAACCCAAGTACACAAATTCATTTACTTGTTTCAATCTTTCTTCCTCAATCGAAACTTCACAGTTTGTCATGCTTTCTTCTCTTTCAAAAACCATACTTTCGTTTTGTTTACATTTACATTTTGCAAAGAACGTAAAATTATTAAGTGATTCAAGTCAAAAGTAAGTTAATTATGTTTTTATAATTAAGGTGTGCATTTATGTGTGTACATGAATGCGTCGTGAATGTTTTTAATATTATTTGAATATTTTGTTTTTGATTATGCCATATTTATTTCCTATTATGCAAATTTTTTACATCAAATACTTTCGATGTTTCACATTTTCAAAGGAACCTCTCATTAAATGTAATTAATTTTATTTTAAAAATATTTCTTGAACAATAACAGATTCTTGCTGTGGAAGATTGATAAATAAATTAGTTTTTTACCTGGTAACTGGCAAAATCGATTCGGGAGTTGGTTGTTGAGGTCTCGGTGACGGGTGTATGTCGTCGTCGTCTTCGTCATAGTCAAAATCCAACAATTTTTTGTCAAAGTGTACCTGTTCAGACCGCGAAGAATTTTCGACATTTTTCGTAATGAGCCTTTGCAGCTGTTGCAACTGTTGAAGAACGTTTGGATCCGTCAAATTCTGCAGTAATTAAAAATAATAACGTTAAATTGTGTACTAATAAATGCACAACAATAAAAACATATTCCCCACTCCCTCCGACAAAAATAAAAAACGAACATGCAATGCACAATTTGTCCAGTGAAAAAGTTTCAAAAATTAACCACCACCACATAAGTAAGATTAGTAGTATTACCCATTTAATTGAGGCTGGGTGATAGCACCATTGGGGAAGAAAATTGGAAGGACAGTCGTTCAAAATAAAAAAAGTGTTGTCGAAAACCGAGTTCAAATCAGTGGGATTCTAATAACAAAAAGGACACCACTAAGCAAGGTCATTAAAATTCCAAAAAGGGACGAAAGGCTGAAAACAAAAAAGGGGGCTCAAGCCTGGTACAGGGTGGATCTGGTCTGGGAGTTTCTATGGACGATCAAGGGAGATCTCTAGATCGATAGGAAGAGGCGACACAGTCTTTTAAATTAATATAATGGCACGAATAACTGAAGCAAATGACAAGATGCGACAAAATCTGCCTCGTCAGCTAATTTTGGATGATGAAAAGCCAATGTATAGCCAAAAAAATTAGGTTCATAGGAGCTACCAATAGATTAAGAAACATTCTGTGCATATACCAAACAATATAATAAAGCAGAAACCAGAAGGTAGGAGCGAGGGCTGTAATCCTTTTACTGGAGTAACCTAGATCAGTATTAACACATATGGGACTATTAAGACAACAACCTGAGATGTAATTCTCATACTGAAGTAGTCTAGGAAGACCGGAAGACAACTAAAGAGATGGAGAGACAGCTGGCAGTCAACATCTCAGGAAATATTACAGGGGCAAGTCCGGAATCAACAGATCATCTAGATCTCTAACAAGTAGTAGAAGAAGAAGTAGTCTAGATCAGACCAAACGCCTTTTGAACTGTTAGAACAACAACCTGTTACTCCTAAACAATTAGTTAGGATTACTGTAGGTCAAATAAATATGTAAACAAGATGGGTAAGGTACAGAATGATTCCTGCAGATTCTGCAGTGAGGGCATCAAATTTATGCAGCATCTTCTGACAGATTGTGAAGCACTATCACGAAAAGACTATCCCTAACTACTAAGATCTTAAACACTATATTGCAATATCACTGATTTTGTGTTCGAAATGAACCCAGAAGTAACACAATAAATAACCCAAGTGATTGAACAAAATATCTTATATTATTAAAAATAAAAGGGTCTTTAGCCTGGTACAGGGCGAAGCTGGTCTATAAGTCCCTTCACAGAAATCTCTAGATCACTAGGAAGAGGCTGCACAGAGAGTGTTTGAATTATTCTTAGAAAGTTTTTATCATATAGTAAGGCTGTGACAAGAGGCAACAAAATCTGTCTTATTTGGTCAATGAAATGGCAAAAAAAGGTTAGGTGCATCTGAATGAAGGCTGTGACTCGAAGAAACTGACAAGTGGCAACAAAAATTGTCACCACACTGTTTTGGGAAATGAAGTTGCAAAATGGGTTCAAATGAACTACCATTAGGTCCAAAACCATTTAATGAATAAACCAAACAATACATTAAAGCAGAAACCAGAAGAAAGGAGCAAGTGCTGAAATCCTTTAAATTTTAGACTGACAGGAACAGCCAGTTAATTCTAAACGACTAGTTGGACTCTTTACAGCTCAAAGAACGTCTTATAAAGATGAGCAAAATGATGTCTGCAGATTCTGCAAAAAAGACGGAGAATCTGAACACAATCTTTTGATAGAATGTGAAGCACTATCATGAAAAATAGTAAGATCGCTAAGTAAGGCAATCTCTACGTATTAAAACCTTAGAAATTGTGATGCCAGATCACTAATTTCGTGATCAAAATTGACCCAGAAGTAAAATAATGGCAATTATAGAGTGCGTCTAAATTATTCTTAGCAAGATTGAAAGCAACAGACAAGTGGCCAAAAATTTTGCCTCATTTTGTCTTTAGAGCATATCGAGCATTGAAATGGTAATGCGCGCCGGCGCCGACCCGACCAGGCGTAATAGGGCTTGGAGCAGTGTGATAAGGTGGAGGACAGCTTCCCCGCCGGTACCTCTTTTGCCTCGGATATACTTGCTCTAGGACGGCGTCGTTTTACTGCGTAGATGATGAATCCTTCGATAACTCAGTAATCGCTGGCTCGATCTGTCTTTTTACTACTGTCGGCTAACGGGTTTACTGCCTTTTATCGCCATGAATTAGTATTTTCACAGTAAATGAAACAAACACGTGTCATCGATAATATATTGTTAACTTTAATACATGGAGCTTAGTTTTAAAGCCTCCTGTATCTTTAGAATGATTGAATGATGAAGATATGCGAAGCGCTGTGCTCTGCATTGCTTGAAGGTCGGAAAGCGAAAAAGGGTCGAGAAGCTGGAAACCCTTTCGAATGTGGCTTCTTGTGTTAAATTCAGCGTTTTTGATTGGTCACTGAGACTGTATAGCCGCTTGCTAAAAATTGCGCGCGACGATTGGAATGTTCTCGGCTAAAAACTGCACGTGTTCTTAAGATGATCTATAAATTGCACGGGACCCGGGACCCTTTGTTTATTACGAAAGCTAATTTCCACGTAACGAATGCGTGACTTTTAGTTGATCTTTGTCGGCGTCAGTGCCGTACTGAGTAGTTTTAAAAATCAAAGAATTTCTTAAAGAGGAATTGAACTGATTGCACGTGTTCTTAAGATGATCTATAAATTGCACGGGACCCGGGACCCTTTGTTTATTACGAAAGCTAATTTCCACGTAACGAATGCGTGACTTTTAGTTGATCTTTGTCGGCGTCAGTGCCGTACTGAGTAGTTTTAAAAATCAAAGAATTTCTTAAAGAGGAATTGAACTGATTTCCAACAGGTAAAAAAAGGTTCAAATGAAATACCAGTAGTTCCAGAACCATTTTACGAATAAATCAAACAATATATTAAAGCAGAAACCATGAAATGGGAGCAACGACTCTCAAAACAACGACCTGTTAGTTCTAAACGTCTAGTTGGACTCACTACAGATCAATGAACGCCTAATAAAGATGGGCAAGATGAAAAACGATTCTGCGGAGAGGACAATGAATGCATACACAATCTTTTGATAAAATACGAAGTGCTATCGTGAAAAAGAGTAAGATCACTCGGTAAGGAGAAATTGCCATACAAGATTACAGTTTTCGCGCAAAAGTAACACAACAAAGGCGAGGTTCTTTCGCAAGACCCAACCCCATCGTTTCAAATGATAACAATAAAAGTTACTTAAAATTATGACAAAATGCAAGTTACATACAATAATTTTCTTTAGACATGATATAAAACAATTCGAAACACATCTAAATAAGTTGTTCATTTATAAGGTGGATCTAAAATAAAATTTTGCCACTTTTCACGACAAATATTCGTGTGCCTTGAAAAATAAGCGCACAATTCCAAGTTTATATTGTAAAAAGAATGTCGCTTATTTGATTTGATTATTTACACATTTCCAAACGAACAGAATTTTTCGAATTTAGCAAAAAAGAACACGAATATAACGTTATTTTTAACAATCTACTTGTGTTCAATTTATAATACAATACGAGTACCGAAAATTTGGGAAATTTTATTTTCAAAAAGCCATTAAGACGGATTATTTTTGTAAAATTATCAAAAAAAGCACACAAATTGCTTTACTTTTGTATCGTTTTATATCGTTTTAAAATAAACACAGTAATCAACAATAAACGTTTTCTTCAATAACAAAGAAAGAGACGAGTTGTGATAAAAAAATTTCATAATTCATTTTTACCGGTTTAAAAATTTATTCTCGACATTTTTGAAAAAGTTTTACTCATTTTCGAAATGACTTTGTTGTTTTGTTACAATTTATTAGTTTAAAAAAATATTAATAAACGGTAACAACATTTTTTTTAACGCCGATTGCTGGCTTTCGGAACATTTTACGAAACTTTTTGGTTTTTATCATTACTTGATTGTTACCATTTATTAAAAATATACAAGATTATGTATCGATATTTTTCGAAAAGACAACCATAATTATTTACAATGCGTGTGTGTGTGTGTGTACCTTTGTTCCGATAAGTTTGAACACTTCTATACATAAGATCGTACAAAATTACGATACGCGTAAAAAGATAACCAAAACAAAAGAACACAACAATTTTCTCTTTGGATTAACCGTTTTAGATTAAAACATAATAAAATTATCGATACAATATTGGATAACCTTTGGTACAGTTAAAATTTGATAATAATAATTCTAATCCCAACAAAGTACAAATTAAGAACGAACAAATATTTTTTTTGGTAATAATTACACACTGATTTTGAAGATGAATGTTTGCCCCCCCTTTTTTTGTTGTTTAGTAAGAAGCGATCGCGTTAGAACAGCCCACACTGCAGCTTATTGTGTTCCACTACTGCCACATGTTAGCATAGTTGACATTGTTCCTTATACTTTAGTGTAACAGGCTTTTACACTTTAGTGTAACAAGCTTTTACGCTTTATTGTAACAGGCTTTTACACTTTAGTGTAACAAGCTTTTACGCTTTATTGTAACAGGCTTTTACACTTTAGTGTAACAGGCTTCTTATCCAAGTTTCTAGCTAGTTCCGCACCAATCATCTTCATACTGAATGCGCCAACTAGTAAGAGCGTTACAATCATGCGGGGATGCCATTTGCTCACATAGTCTGCATACAATAGTGCGCTGTTATCAGCCTGAGCCTTTCCCGTGTCCAGCCAATGCCTAAATAACAATTAGAAAGTTTGCACTTGCTATGCAGGCTTTTGGTTTCTAGCCAGTTTCGTTTTTGCCCACAGCAGATCTTGTTATGACCAGCAGTGAGTCTGCATAATCCATCCTTGCGAATGAGTCAGCCATTTCGTTTCTTTTAATATCCTTGTGTTCTGGCACCCGCCCAAGTTCAACTTGGTTCTGCTTATCTAGGTTTCCCAGGCGTTCCTTTACCAGCCTGAGCTCCAAGTGCAAGGTTTGGTCGCCCCATCATTCTCTTGCAATGCCTTAAACTTTTGGTTTCTAGCCAGATTAGCATTTTTCTTGACAGCAGATTTCTTTATGCCCACACATGGTTCAGGCCACAGCAGCGGTTCTGCAGAACCCATCACTGCAAGTTATGTTCAATACTTTTGTACACACACCCACCCAAGTTAAACTCGGTTATTTTCCAGGTTTCCCAGGCCCTCCCTTACCAGCCTGAGCTCCAGACCACATCAGCGGGTCTGCAGAACCCATCCATGAAAGTGCTCTTTCGTTGCCTTCAATACCCTTGAATCCTAGCACCCGAAGTTCAACTTGGTTGTGCTTTTTAGTTTCCAAGGCATTCCTTTAAGCCTAAGACTTTTCCTGTACAGCTCCAAAGCCTGGGTAGCAAGTACAAGGCTTGGCCTTCTTCCTGACAACAGATTTTGTTATGACCAGCAGTGAGTCTGCAGAATCCATTCTTGCGAATGCATCTGCCCTTTTGTTGCTTTCAATACCTTTGTGTCCTAGCACCCAACCAAGTTCAACTCAGTTGTGCTTTTTCAGGCATTCCTTCCAGCCTGATCTTTTTCAGTCCAGATTCAAAGCGTAAGTAGCAAGTGTAAGGTTTGTTTGCACCATCATTCTTTTGCTATGTCTCAAGCTATTGGTTTCTATCCAGCTTCGATTTTGCTATCAGGTTAACATTTTTCCTGACAGATTTCTTTACGCCCAACACCGGGTTCAGGCCCCAGCAGCTGGTCTGCAGAACCCATCCTTGCGAGTGTGCCTACCCTTTCTTTGCTTTTAAAGTCCCGGCACTCACAACTCAGTTGTGCTTTGCCAGGTTTTCTAGGTACATTTGGCATTCCTTTACCAGCTTAAACTTTTCCTGTCCAGCTCCAAGGCCTGAGTAACAAGTACAAAGTTTGGTCGCCCCATCATTGCTATGCCTCAGCCTTCAGTTTTGCTGTCAGGCCTTCTTCCCGACAGCATATTTCTTTATGCCCCCAGCGAGTTCAGGCCACACCAGCGGGTCTGCAGAGTGCGTTTGCCCTTTCGTTGCCTTCAAATCCCCCTAAAATTCTTCTTTATGCCCCCAGCGAGTTCAGGCCACACCAGCGGGTCTGCAGAGTGCGTTTGCCCTTTCGTTGCCTTCAAATCCCCCTAAAATTTAACTCTGTTGTGCTTTACTAGGTACATTTGATATTTCTTTGCCAGCTTCGATTTGGTTTAGCAGCTTCCAGTCGCCTGGAACTACTTTTACATATTTACAAAAGCCTAACAAAATATTTCACAAATATTCGTGCAACAAATAAATTAATTACATATATACTATTTACATTTTACAATATCATCAAATCAAATAATTTTTTCTCTTCACAATTCAAACTTTTCGGATAATCGTTTCGGGATCGTAGTTATATGTACTAGAGAAGTGCATTTTGATATTATTTTTCGTTTGTTTTGATTGAGTACATAGGACTAAGATCGACCGAAAATTGCACAAAAAAGCCGCCCAAAAGGTCCCAGTTTTTATTCGAGGAACGATAGATACCAAGTTAGTGGATGTTCCATGAAGACTGTCATTTCCTTGTTGTATTCCTTTGGTTGGTGTCCTTTGTAGCGCTGGTGAACCTAATATGAACAACTTATTTAGACATATGACAGGGCTTCGCAGCATGCCAAACCACTTTTAAAGTTAGCATGGTTATTTATTTTGGCAAGCTGCATTTAAACGTTAAATTTTTTTGAAAAAGTCATCTATACAAACCTTTGATCATGGATGATCCGGTGTTGTTCATGCCGTTGGCAGATTGCTGGATGACGTTCTCCAGTTCCTTGTGGATGGGGTTATTGGGGTCCGCCAAATCGAACAGAGGCTGTATGACCTCTGGCTGAAACACATTGTTCTTTTGCCACAGATTGAGCACTCTGATAATTTTACTCTGAAAAAAACGTATACAACAGGACTAATTTATCATTGTACAGCTCTAATGCATAAATTTACAAAAAATTTACCGGACTAATCAAGTTGCAAATATTCCACAACAGAATAGAATGCGTTTAGGATGAAATTGATTTAAATTCCAAACATTTTGAGTGCATGGTTAGCTTCATAGCTTGCAGAGTTCCACCTCAAAGCCATAAGAGAGTATGAGTTGTAGTTCATTACCTCTTCTAGTACTCAAGTTGCAAATTATACCCCGCGATATATAAATTGGGTCGGTAAGGAAATCAAGTGTTAATAAAAAGTTAAGTCATCCGCGCATCCGATTAGTCTTTCGTCCGACCCAAAATACTTTGGTTCTGTTAAATTTGTACAAACGAATTACTATTGAGTAGGGTGAAACGTCAACAAAACTCGAAGGTTGACAAATAACCTTGCTTGACGAAAAACAAGGAGTATTTTTAAAGGAGAATATTTAATCATGTAGAAAAAGTGTAAGTGTGGTTGGGAGATAACCAATTTGGTTTAAAACGGCACTTTTAAATGTGTACAAGGTTTTCTATGTATGTTATTTAGGAAACCAGTCAAAAGGATTTGACAAAATTTAGTGAATTATTAAAAAAAATTTCAATAATGGAAAATTACTACTTAATTAATTTTATCATTCAACATACAAATTTTGATGTCCAAGCAGTAACAAGTTTTTTGAAAATTATTTTTTTTTTCGCTGATACACAAAAGTCATCAATATTAATTGATAAAATGTTTAAAACCAATTAAAATTATTGACATAATTTGATGTAACATTACGATAATAAATGGGATCATCAAAACTGATAACACTAAATAATATTTAATTTAGATACAACAAACAACTTTGCATAATCTTTAATAGCTCACAAAACGTAATTCGAGCTTTGGACATTCATTAATAAAGATATCTAGTTTAACAAAGAAAAATTAATTTATTACAATTTAAAATAAAAAAAATGGAAAATTAAAATGTCTCACAAGTAGTTCAATCACCAATAATTCTAAATATTTATCCCGAAAATAAACCAATTAAATAATCAAAACTTGAATCAATTATTAAAATTTCTTATTAATATTTTCCTAAAATTTTCAATATTATTTAAAAAAATTAAATTGGTAAAATGCTCACAAAGACATTTGTCTTGTGCATTTAGCTGAGTAGTTAATGTTACAAACAATTAATATTAATTATATAAAAAGACTGAACAATTTGATTTTAATGCTTACCAGCAACCTGTTTATTTAAGTTTCAAAGTTTAATTCTTTATTTAGTTTGTACAATTCATTATTATAATTATTATTATTACTATAATAGTAAAATAGTTTAAATTCTACATTTTTTATTAAAAGCATATAGTATTAAAAGAAAAACTTATAATCTGGGCAATTGTAACTTGTTATATTTTAATTTGTGGATTTAACTAATTATTTACGTCAATTTGCATTTTTAAATGATTTGAAAGAATTTAAACAGGTGTGATTACTTATATGAACATTTTTCCCCATGTTAAGTATCTGGTTAAAAAATTTAATACTGTTACGTAGTAAATGTGTGTTTAAAAAAAAATTCTCACTTTGTCCTCAGCAGGGCACTTGAACAAATTGACAAAGGTTTGTTGCATATTTTTGGCAAATCTGGGAGCAAATACATCTTTATCGGACCCAAACTGATGCCTAGATTGCCGCACTATCGAGTCAATAACGTACAGTCCAGGCACTTTATATTCGGGTTTACACTTTAATATGAACTTTTCAACACTTTGCACTACATGTTTATAGAACTTAATGGCTTTGATTGCTCCTCTTGTTAGAGCTGTCATCTTAGCCTTGGATATTGGAGGTTTCACCTCGTAGAGAGATGAAAGCTGAAACAAAAATGATTGTTTATTAAATTAAAGTAATGACGAAAAATACAAATTGTAACCGGTTATACAATTTTCCGCCCATTAAGTACGCGTCTTTTTGGTAATACTTTTTAAGGGAAATATACAAATATTTACCTCCTGATTGAAGGACTTAACAGCGTCCATGATGTTTGGAGAAATATATATTTCTATTAGAGGTAGAAAAATTCTCTGTATACGACAACCATTGTTTTTACTAATACAAGCAGCATTAACAACTACGACGCCATATTAACATTGATTGACTTAACTTTTGGCATTTGACAACCTTTCCGTTTCCTTTTTGGTGACAATAAAAAAAATATGTTTCGTAATGTTAGTAATAAACGTAAACAATCAATATGTCAACAAACAAATATGAAATTTGATTTGTAAACACATATATGTATTAATTCACGAGGAAAATGCCTCTTTAAACTTTAATTCGTAAGCACTTTATTTTGTTTTAAATATTCCATTTTAAAAATTAATACAACAAATCATGTTAAAGTGTCACATTCTTGACGTAAGCAAAGAATACACAAGGCTTGTATACTGTGACGTAAGAATCAATAGCTTAATTTTGGCAACGTAGTCACTATGATATCTGCACGCAATGTTTAATATTTTGATTGGCTTTCAAAATTAAATTAAATGTGTAAGCATATGAAAAAGGGGAGAGCCCGTGGATATTAATAAATAAATATTTTTAACAGTATGCATGATAATCTCCACGTTTCGGGATTTGTTCCTGCGTTAATTTTCAATCGGCAAAAAGGGTTTTTATTGACGACCTTGAATCTGAGGCGTATCGCAAAATGCAAGGATTATTAAAACATTTTGACCTTTTAAAAATAATTTAAATGCCGTTTTTTAATAGGTTAACATAATAACAAATAAATAGGTTATTTTTATTTTTCCTCTTACAAATTTTTTATATGAATATGTTTAGAACTGGAATAAGTTAAAAGCTTTAACGTGTGAAAAATTATTGAATTTAAAAACTTTTTTCAATAACTTAAGTATAGACACTGTAAAATAATGACAAATGTGATTATTTACAATAGTTCGAGCTTCAACATTTAGAAACATTCTAAAGACAGTATGGTTGCCAAGTCTGACTCTTGGAAAAAAATATTTTTTTTGGTTGGTGATATAACGTAAAATGTTTTATTTTTAAGCGGGTAAAAATGTCAAATTACGATTTATTAAAACAATTAAGGTAACAAATGATCATTTATTAATAATAAAAGTCAGTAAAAATGTTTTATATCAGATACATCACTGAAGTCGGTCGGTTTCTGTAAAATAAATATTTAAATCTGACAACGTGTGGCAAGTAGTCAACGATGAGTAGAATTTTAGTGCAAACTGACAATTGAGTGTCATAAGCTGGCGTAGCCAATCAGAACGTAGTTTTACCTAATCCCCACCACGTTCTTTCCATATAACATTCATGTTTTTTTAAAAATATATCAGACACAACGTTCCAAAATCCAATCAAAATAGCTAATAAAAAGGATACGTCAAAGTCTCAACTACCAAATTGGTTACCAGTGGCGTATCGTAAATATTTTGTAACGGTTACCTAATATATTTATCAAAAAATATATTGAATTGGAAGTAAATTTAAATGGATATTTTCGTGATCATTAGGGGTTGCTATTTTTGGTACCAAATATACTACATATTACTTAAAAAATTCTAGTTTCATTTACAAACGCTATTGAGAAGTTTGGTGAATCCCCTGCAATAGCCTTGGATATATCTAAAGCCTAAAGGCATTTTTAAGCAAATTATCTACCTACGGTTTTCCAATCAAATTGTGCCAATGGCTCATGAGCGTCATGCAAGATCCCTTCTTATAAGTGGCAGTTAATGGTATTTCTTCTGATGCGTTGAAAACCAATGCCGGGGTCCCCCAGGGTTCCATCCTGTCCCCCACCCTATTTCTTTTACACATCAACGACCTCTTGAAAACCACCACGAATCCCATTTACAGTTTCGCAGACGACAGCACACTTGTCTTAACTTTCAAATCCTATCGATCACTTTCGGTGAATGATACAAATAGACTCAGGCAGGAACAGGTTGACTCCATTACTTTCATTTTGCTTAATTTATTTTCATCCCTTTGATTTTCAGGGCATCATGCATAACGTTAACCATCGCCTGCAACTCCTCTTCAGATGACACTAATATAACTTGATCATCGGCGTAAAGAAGGCATTTGACGATCAAATCATTCATTTTCAATCCATACGCACTCTCTTTCAAATCTTTTAAACAATCGTCTATGTATAAGTTAAACAGCCATGGCGAAGCCACACTTTCCATTCTCACACCTTTTTCGATTTTAAGCCAGTCAGTTCTGTGGTGCTGCGTAGCACTGGACCGCAGAAGACAGGAAATCTTTGGGCAGCCAACCGGCGACCCAGAACTATATTGCTCCCACCCAGTACAGAACTTGTACAAGATACGAAAGTACTGGATTGGGTACAATGATATAAAACATGGGCAAGATACAATGGGCCAACAGGCCTAAGTGTCACCGGAGCCAATAGCCAGATCGACCTAAATAGGGGTGGAGTTTTTAGTGAGTAGACCTGACATCAGTCAGAGAGTCTCACAGTAGACCTTGAGCTGAAAGACTCATAGCTTCTCCGCAAAGGATTTTCTCCACCTCTGCAAAAAAAAGCTCCGTTTATCCTGACACAAGCAGTGGAATCTTCGTGAAGTGATTTCAGTGCTCGTATTAAACTACCGCTCACCCCATATATAGACAACGTCGACCACAATTCACTCATCACCACTCTGTCATAGGCCTTTTCCAAGTCTATAAAAGCGCAATAGACCTTCTGACTCTTATCCAAGAATTTTTCGACTATACCTCGTAATGAAAAGACCTGATCCATACTGATCTCCTTCCTCTTCTAAATCCTGCTTGCACATCCCATATCATCATCTCAGTTTCATTCGTCACTCTTTTAATCAATATCTTTGCATAAAAAGACCAATGATAAAATATGCTTCCGGAACACCAAAATTCAGTTTAAAATATTCCCAAATCGGGTCAATTTTATAAGAATAAAAAAAGGGTGTGTACTAGTGATTTTGGTATCGATAAAGAAAAATAAAGTTTAATTTAAATATTTTATTTAATTCGCACACATGAAAATATTTATGAAAATAATAACTATTACCTTGCAAACTATGATTTTCGTAAAAATAACAGACTTCTAGACGTTAGTTAATAAGTGTATATTGCATTAACGTTTTTAAATGCTAAAACCTGTTTCATAATAAAATTTCATTCAACCCTTGATGCCGCAAACCATATTTCTGTAAGAAAACGAAAACAATTTATTTACTAAAACATTTATTTATATTAAATTAACAAATTTTAGATACTTTGTGTGACTGAAAGATGTTTTTGCTAAATCCAAATCTGAGAAGTAATCAAATATGTGCGGGGCCAAAGGGATTCATTGAAACATCTGCAAGCAACAATTAATATTTTTATAAGAAAAGTTGGTCAGGGTTTTGTAAATAATTTTTAGGCACTTGTACATTTTCTTTTTAGGTAAATATTGCGTTGTTGTAGAGGCATTCGAATAATTCGCCATAATTTGTGTTTAGACCTAGTTTGACGAATGTGCGTAGCCGGCATTGTTTATTAAACTGAGACTGTTCGTGTCATAACGCCTAAATTAATTAATCAAGTATTTACTGCCACGCTTGGATTTCTAGAATCCTGTAGCTCACTATCATACGGCCGAGGTACCCATCGACATATTCTAGGTACCGATTTATTAGCATTTAAAACGTCGCTCAAGACACATACGTCTTCCATTTCGTTTTGGTGTTGACCACCACGTGTTAATACACATGTTCAAGAAATTTCATGTCTTCCAGTTAAGGTTTTGTTCCAAGCAGTTAGCTTTCAATTGTGTTTCGTTATCGCTAAAAGTGAATTACAAACTTTTATTGTTCTCTCGCAAAACGGTGAAATTTCAACAAGAAGATACAGTCCGCTTTTCAAAGGATTAATTGAAGCGAATAAAATTACGACTTGTTCAAATTGGTTAATGTACTACTTCGGCCGCTGAGCCAACGCGCACACACACACACACACACTGTTTCCACGCAATTGTTTCTGACAAGTATGACAGAGATGTGGGGAACGAAAAAATACGATTCTGTAAAAACCTCTACCACAATTAGCACTAGAAACATTTTTATTTCGCTGGAAAAAAAAGGGGGAAATGAAATCGTATTAACACTTACACAAATTATATTTTACATAAGGTACTTCGACGTCTTCACCGCTGGCGTCGTTGCAACACAACTCGAATACCAGAGCTTTGACGTGCGGCTCGATCCTCTTCTTCGACACTCTTCTAACAACTTCGGACATCGACAGTCCGAAACGTTCCTGAGCCTTCGCTTTCGCCATGAAGAACGAGTACAGCATGCAAACGCCTTGCGACAACATCGTTATCTCTAGACCGTGCTTCTCTTTGAAGTATTCCAAAAATTCGCTGAGCGTCAGCTCGCCCTGAACTTCGAAACGGTCCCACAACGTCCACTCGTTGCCGCAGTATTCCATTTTGGGCGCGGCTATCGGTTCCGAAAAACCGAAGAACGGCAACGCCAGATTGACGAAACCGTTTTTGAACGGCGCCAAACTCTTCTGGCTTCTCGCCAGCTTGTAAAGTTCCAAACACACCAGCCCTGCCACCACCGAGGTCGTCGTCGCTATCGCCGGAATAATCTTACCTGAAAAATATTCGAAACGTTAAAAAAATTCATTCCCGCCGAGACGTTAATCGTACGCTTACCGGCGATTAGTTTGGATTTGTGTCTATCCGCGGGGGCTATCTTGTAATTGGCGGCTCGCAAGTTCGAGGCGGCCACGATGAAGTCCATGTGGAAATTGAAATCGTCGTCTTTTTCGAACTCGAGCGGAGTGAGACGCAACCCGTTCAGTTCCTCCGACGACGGCAATTCTCCCTTGATTTGAGACACGCGATCCAAATCGACGTTGTTGCCGTTCATCGCTATTTGGGAATCCGTCACCGCGATCTTGACTCCGGATTTCGGCACGAATTCGGGCACCTGCATAGAAATTTAAGTAAATCGGAGGCTGCAATCTGAATGTCTCGAGCGGCCACGTGTAACCTTCTTTATGCCTTACTCAATAAAAACAAACTAATAAATTGCTAAGAGTTTAAATACTGGAATTTTTTTTTTAAATATTTTTAACTAATTGTATGAAATGAATGGGAATCAAAAGCCGATAATTGATACTAATTAAACAAATGAAATTTAATGTGCTTTAAAATTTTAATTCAAATATTCGAACTATTTATCAACTAAGTAACTTAATAAAAAAAGATCAAAATATTATCTCGGGGTTCCGTTACTACTTCATTTCACGATTGGATTAAATTTGAGGGAATGTTCACAGATCTATACAACCGTATTTTTAATAAAAAATCTATAATTATTAACCACGTGAGGGCGCCAAGTGATTTTAGACTTAAAATCACTGAAAAGAATCAACCCCAAACAAATCCAATCGCATTATTTTAATTTAGTTCCATAAAACGAGCTAATTAATCGACGTATTTAGGCTTCAAGGCTGTACAAAACTTCGTTCTTATCTCTCGGAAACAATTTAAAAAAAACCTTAAGTGTATATAATTAAGAGACTCTACCAACACAATAAGGCCAAAGCCAGAACAGGACAAACAGTATCCAGAGCTTTTAAAATAGAGGCCGGTGTCAGACAGGGATGCATACTCTCGTCCCTCCTTTAAACATATATAGCGAATACATCATGAGAAAAGTCCTTGACGACTGGAAAGGTGGAATATCAATTGGAGGAAGAAAAATAAGTAACCTTAGATTTGCGGACAACACCTTGATTATTGCAGCAGACGAAGAACAACTGATAAACATAATGAACAAATTAGAGAACTATAGTAGAGAATATGGTTTAAAAATCAATAAAACAAAAACCGAAGTAAGGATTATCGATCGATCGATCCAATGACACATCTAATATCAAAAACGTAGCAAGATACGATGTGGTGGACAAGTTTGTATACCTGGGATCGTTGATAACCAAAGATGGAGGCTGTTAGGCTGTTCAGAGGAAATAAAGAGAAGATTGGCAATGGCCAGATCAGCAACAACTTAACTCATAAAAATATGGAGAGATCAAATCATTACAAAAACAGTGAAAGTAATGCCGGCCAATTCCTTGATCTTCTCAATTGCTGTTTACTCCGCTGAAACATGGACACTAAAGAAAACAGATCGAAAAAGAATTGAAGCCTTCGAATTATGTATAGACGAATCCTAAGAGTGTCATGGTTGGAACATAGAATAAACGCGTCTGTCCTACAAGAACTAAAAATCAAAAAGCGTCTACTAAACCAAATCAATAGAGCATATCCGTTATTTTGACCACATAACTAGAAGAACAGGTGAGATGGAAAATCTCGTGGTCGAGGGAAAAAGACCTAGAGGACGATCTCCAATGAGGTGGACCGACAGATTAAAAGAAATGACGGGGGACAATACATCTAGCACAAGATAGAAACGCGTGAAAACAAAAATTTTAAACACATACCTAAAATAGAGGGTAAAAGACTGAGGAGAAGAAGAAGTACATACAGGTTTATTAAAATATAAAAAAAAAATGTTTACAAGATAGCTGAAAGAGAACACAAAATATAAATTTCCTCGGTGGATGTTTTCTATAGAAGAAAATCCAACTGTTTACTACCATGAAAACATCTGCATCGTAGCTTCCAAAGGAAATCAATCAAATTTATCTAATTTTCCTCTTAAAGGAAATTTTGAATTCCGAATTTTATTTCAATAAAATCAATCCCAAGTGCTGTACAGTGTATTTAACGCCAGTCAACGAACAAAATCTCCGTTGACAACCATAAAACAACCAATAAAAACCAGCTAACAGAGAATAGAAAAAGCCATGGAAGCCATCGGCAGCAGCGAAAAAGCTACATCGGAAAAAAAAAGCATCCAAGAAAAACGCCTTCAGAGAAAAAATGTCGATTACTAAAAAAAAATGCCACTAAGAATAATTTTCGGCTATCTAACATTAGAAAGCGAGATCAAACACAAAAATTAAAATCTTTCTTACCATTTACATTGCACACCTAAAACTTCAATTAAGTATATATGAAAATGCACTCGACCTTTTTAACTACTAACTGAATAAAACCAATTGACGATGGCATTTTAATATTTCATCTTATCAGCATTAGTCGATAATTCTTGGTGGGACGGCTTAATAACAGGACCGGCTTTGAAAAACTCTCAATAAAAATGAGAGGAAAAATTCCCGTTTCACACGGTGGCGCTGATGCAAACTGATGTGCCATCAGTGTCGACGCCAATCGGAACGCAGTTCTAACTCGCCATCAGCTCCACCAACACCACGGCAACTTATCGAAACTTCACTGCTATGTGTTCGGAAATTACATGTCCATACTCACACGAATATTGGCGACAACGCTGGCGACGTATTCTCGATTTCTGTTGGTCGGTATGCCGTACACTTCGGCCTTCAAATTGGCCGCCGCCATGATATAGTCCAAGTGCAGCGGTTCGTCGACATCGAAGGTAAGACCTTGCGGACACCTCTTGGGACCGGACCAAAACAATTGGCCTGTACTGGTCAGTTGGTCGGGCGGAAAGTTGAATAGTAGCTGTCGAATTTGATTGGAATACTGTTCTTCCCAATGGTTGCGAGCCCAAGCTATGCAATCGTCGAAATCTTTCGGTCTTTCGTCGATTAAGGCCGATTTGACGGACTCCAACACCTCCAGCGGTTGGACGCCGGGTAATTTTACGGTTCTCTCGATGAAATCGGGATCCGAGAGGAATTGGGACGCGTTTTCGGCGTTTTGTTTGAACAATCCTTCGAACATATCTCTCGCCCATTGCAAAGTGTGTTCAATGGCGTTGGGGAAGTTCTTCAGAGTACAAATCGGAATACTCTTCTCCGGCGGATCCTGCGACGAACTATACGATTCAGATAGGAAAGGTATCACCACCTGGGTATTTCCTTTGGTACCCAAAGTACCGGATTCTAAAAGGGGCTTGCGATAGTACACGCATCTTCTGTCCATGTAAATTCTGGCATCTACGTTGTCGAGCGCGTTGGCGACGCCGTCCAAATTCTCGAAGAATTCATCGTTGTAGACGTTTTCCGTTTCGGGTCCGACGCGATTTTCGTGAGCCACCACGTTCACGTCGGGATTCATCTTTTTGATGACCTGCAAATAAAGTAATGCACAATAACTACTGATGTATTAATGGATATTCTATTGGACAGCAAAATGTTGCCGGTTTCAATTCAATAACGAAAAATTTCTAAATCAGCGAGTTGCGCGCGCACGAAAAGGAGTGCAGTATTTTACTGATAAAGTGTTATTGGAATGGAACTAGCCTCCAATCCGAAGCAGGTCGAGATTTGTACAAGTTATATTCTTCGTTAGTTGGATCATTAGATAGAAAACACGGTTGCCGGTAGTTTTCCGGAATTTAACTCCATTTTCACATAGTAGATAACCTTGAAAGTGGGATTACGCCTTTTACAACCTTACTGGTCCCCTCTTGCTCTTGCTAACCCTATTATAATACTAATACTTATAGAAGGTTAGTATTTTCTTTAACAGGGTTGGCCATAACTTTCTCCACGGGGCACAAATGCGCTCGCAGGTGATTCTCTTTTTACTGAGCATCTTGGACACTCGCAAAGTACACGAAAAAGGATTTTTTCACCTCCATCACATCCTCTTCATTTAGAGCTTAGTGTCGATTAGGTCGACAATTACCTGTTACTATGAATGTATGAATGAATAAATAATAATTCCATAGTTCCTCAATTCTCCTGTTAAAGAGTAGAAGCTCATGTACTGCTATTGGTTAGTGATGCGTTTATAAAAGCATTTGTGATCCGGCAGTGACTCAACAACTAGATTTCCAGTCTTATACAACCAACAACCTCAGGGGGCAGCCGCCCCGGAATGAGCTCCGGATCAGTGGGCACCATCGAGGCTTTACAATCAGCTTCTTTGTTTCCTCTTAATCGCGCGTGACCAGGAACCCAGAACAAGCCTTGAGCTAGGTTTTCCTACATACCGATGTTCATCGTAACAATGGGGAATACAGAGGCACCTCAAAAACTTCTCACATTTATTTTAAGACACAGAATATTTTCCTTTTGTTACCCCTATTTTAGGTAGATTTTAGGGAGAAGGAAAGTTCAAAAGATGGTAAACATTAAATTCTGGCACCCAAATTAATTTTCGCACTATCGAAGGTGCCTTGAGGGGGGAATAAGAACTTACCTTTGCTGCTGTTGCAGATTTTGTTTGCTGGACGTTGTGTGGTCTAAAGAGGAATTGTCTGTTCAAATTGGATTTTTCTATTAAGTCCATGTCAGTTACAGTAACTTGTCCTTTCACTCCCACTCCCATCATGGCGAAATTCTTTAACAGCTCACATCCAATGGCTCCGGCTCCCACGACAAAGTATTTCAGTTTTTCTAAAAGAAAAAAAAAGTTGTATTTGACAAAAATATTCATCAACAAAATATCTACCAATTTTGGTCTGGAAACTTTGACCGAACACTGCAATCTGTCCATCGTATCTACTTCCGGTGGGCGCTGCTAATGCTTCGGTGATTTCAGTTTTGTCTTGAGGCAAACATTCAATGGCATCAAAATACAACCATTGGTAAATTGGATGGAATTTACCGGAACAAGCTTTCATTACTTCTTGCGCCACAATACCCCCAATCGTTGCATTTATGGGATTTATATCTCCGGCTGAAACCTTTTAAACAAAGAAATTGTTTTTTAATAAATCATACTATCAGACAATCATACAAAAAAAATATATAGCAGGTAAACCCCAATATAACAAAACGATAGCGGAGAATTTCTAAAATAAAATGTTGCTTGATTGTAAGAGGATAGTTCACGAATTGTTGTCCCTAACATAGAAGCAAACACATGAGAAGAATGAAACTAATTTATTTTTCAACATAGTCACCTACAAAGTTTATACAATTGGTATATCAGTGTTGAAGTGTTTCAAACCCTTTTGAAAAAAATTCAGAACTTTCGAGTCTCCAGCCATTCATCTACCTCTGACATAACTTCGTTATCATCAGCAAAGCAAATTCCACGGAGATGTTCTTTTAATTTCGAGAATAGACGGTCACTTGGGGACCAAATCTGGAGAATAAGGGGGTTGTTGAAACACTTCAAATCCCGCATTGTGAATGGCAGCCATTGCAACACAACTTTTGTGGGCTGGAGCGTTGTCCCGGTGGAAGAGCACATCTCGAATCAATTTTTTTCTTCTCTGATCGCTTTGCGTACTTTTGGTATTAAATTCGCATAATATTCACCTGTCATGGTGCGCCCACGAAGTAAATAATACACGAAATTATCAAGGGGGAGGGGAACCCCTATGTCGCCATTCCATGCTTTGTTTTTTGGATTCTGGATCAAAGTGATGAACCCATGTTTCATCTTCCGTAAATTTTTTTCAATGCTTCCAACAGAAAACCTACATGTCTCTGTTATAGTCTTGACTGTATTTCTTCTGTCATTTAATACCATGTCATGGACTAAATTCACATTTTCTTTGGTCACCACAGTTTTGGGGGCTCCTGCACCTGGTGCATGTTGACAGGACTCTTTTCCGAGTATGAAATCTCATGTCCAGTTGATTACCTGGTGCAAATGGGCAGAGTCACCTAATACATCTACCATGTCCTTATAAACTTCTTGTGGTGATATCTCTTTTTATTAGAGATACTTTATGGCACCTCCTATCTCAATTTTGTCTATTTTTATAAAATCACCCACACCTCAATGGAAAAAAATTAATATTTAACATACACGAACTGATGAGCTGATGCTAATTGGCACACACTAATGTCATACAATAAGCTTTTGCCCGTCACTTTATTTGCATTTGTCATTCAACACCAACTCTATGTTAGGGACAACAATCTGTGAACTATCCTCGAATATACAAATTTTATTTCAAATCATCAGCAAAGAGAGGAAATGCACCAAGTCAAATTCTTTGAAAAAATCTGTGTAAATAGAATCAACCTGGTGTCCAATTTTGAAACCATTTCTCATGAATTTTTTTTCATCTTACGTGATTCACTTTTTAAAAAGGTGGAAGTTTTCAAAGAATTACTGAATATCACATGCATTTTTTAATAGGTAAATGACATTTTATTTTATTGTGAAGTTGTATCTGATGATTAACCAATGATTGAATAGCTTAGGGACTAGATAGATAATTCATTTGCAGATCTGCAGTTTTTATTTTTAGTGCTCTAGTAAAATTTGTAGTGCAAGGTTCGAAACTTATTTTTCAGCAAAGAATGATTCCTAAATCTTTGTGCGTTTCCATTTCTGCTTGCATGATTTTATGTACTAATTTTATTTAAAATCACCAGCAAAGGGAAGAAATTCACTATAAAGAATAACATCATTCAATTCACTGACAAACAAGTCAAAGAAGGGTCATAAAGAAGATCACTGTGGTACTCTTGAAATAAAGGACAACAGTGTTCTCTGTAAGAGAATCTATATATTTTTCTCTGTAAGAGACATTGGCTATGATCCGGATTGCTTTTTTTTGCATAAGAAAGGCTTTACTTTATGAACAGCCAGAAAGTGTCAAAAAAAGCACGTCTGGCTGTGCATAGAGGAGTGTTGGTTCCTACACTTATGTATAGTAGTGAATGTTGGGTTTGGCAGAAAAAGCATGAAAATAGGATTAATGTTGCAGAGATGAGTAGTCTAAGAAGTATAGCCAGAGTGACTCGGTTGGATAAAATGAAGAATAGTGAGATAAGAGAAGATGTGGTTACAAAACAAATTTATAAGGAGAGTGAATGGACCGAAGTCAGTAGAGGTCGACCTCGGAGAACATATCTCGATCAGATCAACATTGTTTGGAAGAAAGGCCACGTCAAGAGTACCAACAACCGACGAGCACGTATGAGAGCACTGATGAAAGTAGAGGAAGCAAAAGATGTGTGTAAAAACCGTAGCAAGTGAAGGAAGTGGTCTCTGCCTACCCCTACGGAAAAAAGGTGTGACTATATGTATGTATGTACATGTAAGTATAAAAATTCACTTTGTCAGTGAATTTATGTACTTGGTTCAAAGTTTCATTAATTTAGACAGATTAGAAATATGCAGCAACAAAATTCACTCAATTAAATGAAAATTATATAATATAATGAAATAATTTGATGAGGTAAAAACTATTCTTACCTTGGCAAATGTGTCTAGAAGATCCGAATTGACTTCAGTTTCTGAATCGCCATTTGTAGCAAGAGATTTAGCCAGAGTCACAAACTCGACTGCATCCTCATTGCTCCAAGGTTTGGGCAACTTTCCTTTTTTTTCCACAAATTTATGTAAAGCAGTAAAGGCCAAGTGGAGTTGTACGGGATGTTCAAATTTAGCAAAATCAGTGATGACAAATTCGGGATTTTGGAGAGACTCTTTAAACGGCTTGAACTTTAATTGTTTGGGCATTTTAACTTGGCTGGCAATACCTCCACGTATATATTTAGAAAATTTGGTCGTATCGCCGATGCTGAAAGTGTAAGGTCCTAATACTTTGATTTTAATCGGTTCGCAGTTGTTGAGCTCTGTCATTCCTTGAACTTCCGAAAATGTAACGTAATCGCCTTCTTCCATGCCATGCCTCGTATCATCTATACACGTTACTACACTTTCTACATCGCTCGAGATATCAGCTATCATTGCAGACACAGGAGATTCTCCAGTGACATCGACAACAGTAAAGCACGATCCAAAATCGCAAAATATTTGGGCGAATAAACCTTTAGTGTCAGCTATTATCAAAGCGATATTGTTTTCGTGCGTTATTTCACTGATACGAAGTTGTTCGGCGCGCGTACTTGCAGTTAAAACTACAACACTAAACTTCTTAATTAAATCTTCGTCGAGAGGACCTACGTTTGCTTTAGTTGGAACGTAAGTATTAAGTTCGGAGAGCTGTTTACAAGAAACTTCTGCGCGATTTTTGCCGATATCGGCCTCGGTTAAATAAAATTGAGATGATAAATCTTGAACGGTGCAAACGTTCTCATCGTGAAGAGTCACTGACTTGACACCACCGAGAATAACATTTTTGGCGATCTCTACTCCCAAACCGCCTAATCCTGATATTAGAACATCACTATTTGCCATGCGGCGCATAGCATCGTGACCCAAAACATAAAGTTGTCTCGAGTAAAGTCCCTCGTCGATGTCACCGGCGTTGTTAGATGATCCAGAAGCTTCATTGTTCGCCATTTCGGGGGTAGCAATCTTCGAGTCAAGCTTCCGCTTCTTTGCTGGAGGATCGATGGAGCTGTCTGCTATTCCAGCACTAGACATCGGACACAAAAGACACGATTTTTATAGTCTGCCTCTATATATTTTCACGTAAAAAAATCATATAATCACTTTCGTCAACCGGCACGACATGTAAAACGTAGGCCGAAAATGAACAGAATAATGGACAAAGAACGGCAATGACAGCGCAGGTTCTCATGCGCAGTAAAGCAGTAAATTACCACCAACTCTACATAAGAAAAATAACTGATCACGCTTAATGACCTCCGTGAATTGGTTGTTAATTTTTTATTTATGGAAATTAATGACGTTACAAAATAAAAAACATGAGAACAAATAATTTTGACGTTAACTCAAATTAAAACCAAGTTGTAGGAAATGAAAGTAGCTCGAGTTTAAGTTTAAGTTCATTTATCACTCAAATAAATTGAAATAGTGAGTAATTTTGTTTACGATACATACCTAGAAAGCGCGTTATTTTATAATTTGAATGCTGGAATTGCCAATTTTTAAAAATGTTTTTCCTATAGAAATTATTTTTTAAAGATACTTTTTACCTATTATTTATCTTATGTTTATATGCATAAAAAAACAAAAGCGCCAATCTTACTTTAATCAGCCATTGCATTCATCTACTACACTACTTCAGATGTTGACATGTGTCGTTTTTATTCACAAACACGAAGTTTAAAACAATATTTTTTTTGACTGATAGATACTTATACTTTTTTTCAACATAGTAATGTATTTTTTTGATTTTTTGTATCTTTTACCATGAAATATTTTGTATTTTTTTTATTTTGGATTGAAAATGGCAGCAGTCATTACGCTGGCGCTCTCTAATGGAGACGCGTTGAAATGCCACCAAAAACACCAATGACAAATCGTATCAGACGTTTTCGAGTTTAAATTACTTAATTACATATCGATGAATTTATTAGGTAGATATTTTTTCCTTAATTAAAATTTGTTTTCTCTTGTTATATTGTGATATTTGGATTTGTCTCTTTCTTTATCATAAAATTACATCGTCATTCATTTAATTAAATAGAAATTTTTCTTTTGTGATAAATCGATTAAGTGTATCGATTGTGAAGCAAATGTCACGAAGTTTGTCAGACAAATTTAGAATCGATTTATTTTAAATTTAAATAAATTACAATAATTGCCTCTTTCATAACTATTATTATTAGCTACAAATGGTTAAAATAAGAAACGTTTGACTTTTAATTTTATTATAAACATAAGATTGTGTTTAATACATCTTTGGAGTATAGAAATCTGTCGGGTACAGTACGAAGGTTTATCACATCATAGCTAGATGTCGTTAACGTATATTCTGACATTTTAAACCCAAACAGAAAATGTAAGTGGAAGAATTCACAGTAAAATGATTTTATTTTCGGCAAAAAAACTGCTGTAGATTTACTTATTATTCTTGAATTTTAAACCTTTATTTTTTATCGAAAAACCATAAAGGTAACAAATAATCCAGATAGAAGAAAGAAATGGCAAAAAAGTAAAGTTTTCTGAAGGAATTGCTCCTTATCAATTCATATTTTGTTCCTTTTTTTTTCGAATGATACAGCCATTTACTATAAATTCCTGATTTGTGTATTGTCTGTAAAAAATTTGTATTTTTGTATTTTATAATATTTTCGAATGTAAAAAAATATAAAAGAAATATTGTTATCCGAAGAAATATTTTTTAGCAAAATACAATTTAGTTATAATTTCTCAATTATAGAAAAACAATTTTTTTTAAATTTGAATAAAATAAATCCTGTCATGCGGAATCGTAGACACGGCATAGCCCAAGTGTCAAATGCCAGCCAAAGAAATGAAATTAGAACATACTTTAGAATGTCGAGAGACAGCTGTAAAGAAATTGTTTTTGTAATATGTTCGACTGTAAAAATATATTAAAGAAAGTCTTTTATCAGAAGAAATATTGTTTAGTAATATACATTATTTTTAAAATCCCAAATGAAAGAAAAATACTTCTGTTATGCGTAGGCACGGTTAGTCCTAAAAGTCAAATGTCAGGACAGGAAATTTTGACAATAAAGTGTAATAAGAACATAAATAATGTACTTACTATGAAATTAAAAATACCAAAAGACTTTTAGCTATAACAAAGCCTCTTTATGTAATATTTTCGACTGTAACATACAAATAAAAGATAACCAAACACAGCAAACAGATCCTAATGACATATGGTAGTGTACTGCTCTGGTCAAGAGAGAGGCTAATTAGTTCAACTGATTACAAGGTGCTTTAAAAAATATTTAAAAGAAATTATGTTTTCAGCAATAACATCTACTACAACGTTTTTCATTTTTAGACAACAAATTCCAGATGTGTGGAATCGCACGGCCGGGCACAAATGTATTGGGAAATTTTAATAATATAGTGAAATTAGATTACGATTATAGTACTTACTTAAAAATGCCAAGAGACTTTTAGCTAAAAAAAAATGTTTTTGTAATATGTTTAACTGTAAAAATATATAAAAGAGTAACTTTTACCAAAAGAAATATTGTTCAGAAATACTTATTTTTAAAATCCTAAATAAAAGAAAAATACTTCTGTTATGCGTAGGCACAGCCAGTCCTAAATGTCAAATGTCAGGACAGGAAATTTTTACAATAAAGTGTAATAAGAACATAAATAATTGTACTTACTATGAAATTAAAAATACCAAAAGACTTTTAGCTATAACAAAGCCTCTTTTTGTAATATTTTCGACTGTAACATACAAATAGAAGATAACAAAACACAGCAAACAGATCCTAATGACCTATGGTAGTGTACTGCTCTAATCAAGAGAGAGACTAATTAGTTTAACTGTATTACAAGGTGTGTCAAAAAATATTTTAAAGAAATTCTGTTTTCAGCAAAAACTTTACTATGATGTAATAAAGGAGGATTTTATCACAATCTTCTTTACATTTTTAGACAACTAATTCCAGATGTGTGTGGAATCGTACGGTCAGGCACAAATGTACAAACATACATAAAGTCACGCCTTTTTCTCGTAGTGGTAGGCACTTCCTTCCACTTCCGCTACGGTTCTTACACACATCTTTTGCTTTCTATACTTTCATCAGTGCTCTCATACATGCTTGTCTGTCGGTTGTTCGTACTTTTGACCTGGCCTTTCTCTAAAGCAATGTTGATCTGAACGAGATCGATGTTTGCCGAGGTCGACCTCTACCGACTTCCGTCCATTCACACTCGCCTTATAAATTTGTTCGGTCAATCTTCCTTCATCCATCCTTTCTACGCGTACAAACCTACTGAGCATTCCTTAGTCTATCTTTGTAACCACATCTTCTTTTACACCACAGCGTTCATTTATTTCACATTCTTTACTGTATCCAACCAAATTACTCCGGCTATACTTCTCAGACTACTCAACTCCGCAGCATTAATCCTATTTTCATGCTTCTTCTGCCAAACCCAACATTCACTACCATACATAATTGTAGGAACCAACACTCCTCTATGCACAGCCAGACGTGCCTTTTTTGACACTTTCTGGCTGTTCACAAAGCTATGAAGTGCCCCACTCATTTGTTTTCCTGCCAACACCGTTCGCTCAATGTTACTGTCATACTTTCCATCTCGTAAATTTTGAACCCAAGTATACAAACTCATTTAGTTGTTCCACTCTTTCTCCCTTAATCAGAACTTCACAGTTTGTCATGCTTTCTTCTTTTTCAAAAACCTTTACTTTCATTTTGCTTACATTTATTTTCATCCCTTTGATTTTCAGGGCATCGTACACAACATTAATCATCGCCTGCAACTCCTTTTCATCGGACGCTAATATGACTTGATCATCGGCGTAAAGAAGGCATTTGACGACCAAATCATTAATTTTCAATTCATACGCAATCTCTTTCAAATCTTTTAAACAATTGTCTATGTATAAGGTAAACAGCCATGGCGAAGCCACACATCCCTGTCTCACACCTTTTTCGATTTTAAACCAGTCCGTGTAAGCTCCGTTTATCCTGACACAAGAAGTGGAATCCTTCTACCCTTGCCATGTATTTTCATACTCTGCAATGTTTTAGAAATACACAAAAATAATACTAAGTACTTCACAAATGCTGACTTTCATAATTACCCAACTCGAAGAGGCGTACAATTGAGGCCTAAATTTTATTCACTGGATCTATCAGCTCGAAATTCACTCAACTTGCATTTATACAATAAAATACCAGCAGACATTACTGGTTTGAGTCATAACCGTTTCAAGGCTAGAGTTAAGCACTCACTATTGAGGCACTGTTTCTACTCCATCAAAGAGTATTTGGATTGTGAGACATTAATCTTTTAATATGTTAGATATGTTAGTTTTTGTTTTCAAATTTAAAAAAAAAACGATTTTAGATGTAGATGTTTTGTGTGTATAAACTGCAACTATTGTTGTTTCTTACTTTGTCAGCTTGACTTGTCACTATTGTACATTTTATAGCTAATGCGATAAAATAAACTTATCTATCTGTCTATCTATCTATCTATGCAGTGCCCCATTCATTTGTTTTCCTGCCAACACCCTTCACTGTCACTGTCATACTTTCCATCTCTCGTAAACTTTGAACCCAAGTATACAAACTCATTTACTTGTACCACTCTTTCTCTCTTAATCAGAACTTCACAGTTTGTCATGCTTTCTTCTCTTTCAAAAACCATTACATCATGCATAACATTAACCATCGCCTGCAACTCCTCTTCAGCTGACGCTTATATGACTTGATCATCGGCGTAAAGAAGGCATTTGATGATCAAATCATTCATTTTCAAACCATACGCACTCTCTTTCAAATCTCTTAAACAATCATCCATGTATAAGCTAAACAGCCATGGCGAAGCCACACATCCCTGTCTCACACTTTTTTCGATTTTAAACCAGTCTGTGTAAGTTCCGTTTATCGTGACACAATCAGTGGAATCATCGTAAAGTGATTTCAGTGCTCACCCCATACATAGACAATGTCGACCACAATTCACTCCTCACCACTCTGTCAAAGGCCTGTTCCAAGTCTATATAAGCGCACTTCTAGCCAAGAATTTTTCGACTATTCCTCATAATGAAAGGACCTTATCCATACTGATCTCCTTCCTCTTCTAAATCCTGTTTGCACATCCCACATCATCTTCTCAGTTTCATTCGTCACTCTTTTAATCAATATCTTTGCATACAGTTTGCCGACTATGCTTAGTAAACTAATACCTCGGTAGTTCTTACAGTCCTGATGCGTACTCTTTCCCTTGTAAAGCGGCACGAATATATTAGGAAGTTAGATTACGATTATAGTACTTACTTAAAAATTGAGTTCAATAAAGTAGCCTTCACGTGTTTCATTGACCTAACCCAGGCATTCGATAGGGTACGGTTAACAGACGTCTTGGCCCTACTACAAAAGAGAAGAATTCATCCGAATGTAATAAAGACCATCGAAGAATTGAACAAGAACAACTACACATATGTAAGAACTGCAAATAAGCTAAGCAATAAAATACCTATGACAACCGGAATCGGGCAAGGAGATAGCCTAAGCCCAATCCTATTTAATATCATCATGGATGAAATTATAAATGAAGTCAAAGTAACTGGGAGAGGATATCGACTGGGAGATAAAGAAATAAAAATCATATGCTAAGCTGATGATGCCGTAATCGTATCGGAAGACGAGGACAACCTACAGAGACTCTTACACAAGTTCCAAAAAACAGCTGAAGAATTCAATATGCAAATATCCGTCAAGAAAACCAAATCGCTAACAATATCCAAAGAACCGAGAAGATGTAAACTCGCAATCTATGAGCAGAGTGTAGAACAAGTGATGTCCTTTAAATATTTAGGAGCTAATATAACTAGCACTAGAAATATTAAGGAGGAAGTAAAAGCTCAAACAAAAAAGGCATCTCTAATCTCAGGATTCTTGAGAGACATAATCTGGAGAAATAAACACACGAGTACCAGAAGTAAGGTCAGAATATATAAGACATGTGTAAGACCGATTATGACATACGCGATAGAGACCAGAGCGGAGAACACGACTACAAAGCGACTTCTTAGATCAACGGAAATGCGAATTCTTAGATCGATAACTGGCTATACCTTACTTGACCATAAAAGAAGCGAAGAGATAAGGGAAATATGTGAAGTCCAAGACATAGTAAGATGGGCAAGAAACCGAAGAAGAGAATGGAGAGACCATGTTAGCAGAATGCCAAACGACCGGCTGGCAAAAATTGTGAGAGAGAAGCGGCCCAACACAACACGCCCACCAAAAAGATGGTATGATAGCTGGTCTTCATCGTCCCAATTGTTTTTGGGCAACCTTTGAGGCAAACACAGGACGTAGTCCTAACGTAAGAAGAAGAAGAAGAAGAAGACTTAAAAATTAAAAATGCTAAGAGACTTTTGGCCAAAAAAAAACAACTGTTTTTGTAATATTTTCGACTGTAACAACGCATCTGGAAGATAGTTAAATACAGTAAAGAATTACTCAACGTCAAATAACAATGACGTATTAGGCGTACAGCTCTAGTCAAATTAGTTTAACTGTATTTTCGAATATTATACAGGGCGCGTCAAAAAATATTTAAAAAAATGTTGTTATCGTCCACAACAATTCTCGAATGGGGATCCAATAACTCGATAGAATTCAATGCAAACAAAACACAAGCATGTCTTTTCTCTAGAAAAGCCGATCTCACTGTGCCTAACATAACTTTGTCAGGAGTAACCATACCACTGAAGTCATCCATATCGATGCTTGGTATTACTATCAGCAATAACCTTTCCTGGGAAAATCACGTGAGGTCCATTGCCAAAAGTGCATCCCAAAAACTTGGTTTTTTGTTTCGTGCCAAGAGCTATTTCACCTCCAGTCAGCTGCTTATGATCTATAAGGCACAGATCCGACCTGTACTGGAGTACTGTTCCCATATTTGGAGTGCAGCACCTTAACATATCCTGAAGCTACTGGATTCTGTCCAAAAAATGGGCAATTCGTCTCGTCGGTGATGCTTCGCTTACAAACTCGCTCACTTGTCTGGAACACCGTAGAAAAGTTGGCGATTTGTCTCTATTTTATAGATATTTTCATGGGCGATGCTCTTCTGAAATATCAACAATCGTTCCTCCTTTGGCAGTCTCTTCGAGATTAACCCGTCAAGTTCAGTCTTCACACCCCTTCGTGGTCACTTTGGAGACCTGCAGAACATCACTTTCCAAAGACTCATTCATCAAACGAATTGCGAGGCTTTGGAACTCATTGCCTAGGGAGGTGTTCCCCGAGGCATACAACCTCCAGAAATTTAAGAAGAACACCAACTCCTACCTTCTTTCCCTTGGTTCCCACGATGTTCTCTGAACATTACAGGATATCCCTTTTCGTGGGAACCAGAACATAAAAAAAAAAAAAAAAAACATTGAAATTAAAGTGTGGTTTTATCGCGCGATTCTCTTTTATTTTTGGACAATCCTCACAAATGAAATTTAAATAAAAGAAATAAAATATTAAAATGGTATATGGCAATTTTATTATACATATATTTTGGTATAAAATATTTTTAAAAACATTTACAGTTTTAATACAAATGCAATAAACAATTTTTTACACATATTTACATAAAAACGGGCGTTTATATAATAATAATAATAATAATAATATTCAGTACAAAATACTTTGATCGAGACTGCGCCTACAAAAATGTAAAGCGAATAATAAAAATGAATTCCGGAATTCGAACAACGCTATCTACGATATTTATGTATATAAACATTGAGATATAAAAATTGTTGTATATTTCATAAAATAAATTTGCTATGTTACAAACAATATTTCGAAGCACTTTTGTTGTCGTCAAGTTGCACTTGTAAGGCTTATAAATTTATTTTTGTTAGTAAACGGCCAATTTTCCAAAAACTTTTCGCGCTACATACAAACATACTTTTCTAAAAAACGAAAAAAAAAAAAAAAAACGAAATAAATAAATAAATAATTACTTTTCAGCGTCAAATCAAAATGATATGCACACTCTTCGATATCGAACGCGATTTTAAACATTTTTTTCTTTCAAATCGATCAACCGTTAATATTTATATACGCGTTTCACGCCTACTAATATTGCTCGTCTAATCACCGAAACATTTCATAAGCATCGAATAAACTTTAAACATAATTAAAACGTTATTGTCCATTAAAATCAACAATAGAAATTTTCGAAAGACGCGTCCTACGAGACGCTCTCGGTGCCCAAATGGCCGGCTTGCGTCAAATTCGAGTCCAAGCTATTGCAATCGGAATCATTGGAATAAGGACTAGAATAATTGGCGGCTTCTTGCAGCCTCATCAGCATATTCAAAAGGGGATCTCCGTCGGCGTCCGACTGCGCCGAAGGTCCCGCTTCCAGACCGACGTCCTTGGCCGAAATGGTGGTGAGACTCTGGGGCGGGGAGCCGGGCCACGGGTAAGTTTCCAGGACGAATTGCGCGGGATCCGTCCACGGGGCACGACGGCCGTACAGCTGCAAACCCTCGCGCGCCGCTTCTCGAAGATACGGAGCCAGAGAGTAATTCCACACGTCTGCGAACCAAGCTCGAGCCGCATCCAATTCTAGAGGACAACCTGTCGCATCCGAGCACGTTATTATTGTTTTTTTATTTATCGCTTTATGAACGGCCAGAAAGTGTCAAAAAAGGCACGTGTCTGGCTGTGCATAGAGGTATGTTTTGGTTCCTACACTTATCAGTATGGTAGTGAATGTTGGATTTGGCAGAAGAAGCATGGAAATAGGATTAATGCTGCGGAGATGAGTAGTTTGAAAAGTATAGCCGGAGTGACTCGGTTGGATAAAGTTAAAAATAGTGAGATAAGAGAACGCGCTGTGGTGTAAAAGAAGATGAGGTGACAAGGATAGATAAAGGAATGCTTAGAAGGTTTGGACACGTAGAAAGGATGGATGAAGGAAGATTGAAGAAACAAATTTATAAGGCGAGTTTTTAAATCATACATACGTACATATAGTCACGCCTTTTTGCCGCAGGGGTAGGCAGAGACCACTTCCTTTCACTGGCTACGGTTCTGACAAACATCTTTTACTTAATCTACCTTTATTAGTGCTTTCATACATGCTCGTCGGTTGTTGGTACTCTTGATCTGGCTTTTTTTCGAAACAATGTCGATTTGATCGAGATAGGTTCGCCCATTCATCATCGGAGTGAGATGTTTAATCTATTTTGTATATTGCATTGTTTATGTTTATAATTCTGACTGTCGGTTTTATGAATAGGTAGTCTTAGACCCTATTAGGAAGAATTATAAAATCAGGGTGTGTGTGTGTGTGTATGTAAGAACCGGTCAGTGTGGGCGCATACAAAATGAATATCATTAATTAATGCATAACGCAATGCATCATCACGAAATATTTATTTTATGTTTTGAAACTGGGACCTACTACTATTTCATCAGCTATGTTATATTAGTGCCATTATTATTTGTATTATTATATACCGTCAATTCTATCCTTCGTGCTTTCCCGCTATCTGACTTTTCAGGTTTTCTATTTCTAAGGAAAATTTTACACGTTTCAATAGCTCTGTCATCTTTTATTAAAGCCTCGAATCTCTCAAGTAATGGCTTTCATCCGTTCAATTGCTTTATCACCAGCCATATTTCATTTTTTGTTACGTCGTCACTCTCATACTCTTCCTGATTCTTGTCGCCTTTTCAGTCTTTGAGGTAATGCTGGCTCCAGTAATTGACCTTGTTCATATGTTTGTCGTTTTCCAATTTCTTCATCCTTCCAAGGTTATTATTTCCGCAACCTTCTTCCACCGCCAATAAGACCCTGTTGACTAGTGATTGGCAATGCCTGACGTGATTGAAGAAGATCCGCAAGCGACAAGCGGTCAAAGAAATTGATTCTTACAAATTAGTGATAACAAACAAGTATCACCAAGGAATCATCCAGATTCCAGTGTGACATTAAGAAGCCTCCCAGTGTGTAGGCCATCAAAGGACAAGGTTGAAATTTGTAAGAACTCATAACATGTTTATACAGTCCATTTTTTTTTAGTTAGGTTTCCAAAATTTTTATTGGTTTTAACACGCTTATATTAGTTGCACGTGTATGTTTGTTTGTTTGTAACTGACTCTTTGGACTCGATTTTGCCCTAATTTAAGCGATCAGATTTAATTTAAACCTCGCACACTTATCAAAGACCGACGACGATGCAATAATTCGATCAAAATGTCCGTTTATCCTTATTAGTTTCGCCAGGATTCATAAATTTCTTCAGGATTCCTTTGCATGAGAGTAAAAGAGATATAGAATGTACTTGGGTTCAAAGTTTACGAGAGATGGAAAGTATGACAATGACATTGAGCGAAGGAGCCCAGAAAGTGTCAAAAAAGGCACGTCTAGCTGTGCATAGAGTGTGTTGGTTCCTACACTTATGTATGGTAGTGAATGTTGGGTTTGGCAGAAGAAGCATGAAAATAGGATTAATGCTGCGGAGATGAGTAGTCTGAGAATTGTATAGCCGAAGTGACTCGGTTGGATAAAGTAAAAAATAGTGAGATAAGAGAACGCGCTGTGGTGTAAAAGAAGATGTTGTTGTTGTTGTTTTTTTTTATTTTTTTTATTTTCAAGGCATCGACTGCTATGGTCATTAGCCCCTTTTTGTCGAATCGGTCCTTATTTCATTGGAGTAGGTACAAATCTATACTTTTTTCATTAGACCTGTTTCTTTGAGAAATTGAATCGTTTTCAGGCAGTATTTTTCATTTTCCAGGCATTGCCTCAGTGTGTTCCTAGCTCGGGTGTATACTGGGCATAAAAGAAGTAAATGTTCCACAGTGACTTGCACGTCGCAGATATCACATATTGGAGGTCTAGAACCAGACAATAGGTAGCTAGATGTGATATGAGTGTGACCAATTCTCAATCGTGTAAGTGCAACTTGTTTTTTCTTCTGGTGTGATGGAAAAGGTAGTATTTCATCGACTTTGTTTTTTATTATCTTCAGTTTGTGGTTACTATCGTTCCATTCTTGGTTCCATTTATCTCTTATTTTATTCTTGTGATGTGCTTTCATATCTTCGGGTCGCAGTGTCATTCATATAATTTTGTCCTGTAGCTTCGCGCGCCGCCATATCTGCGAGTTCATTACCAGCTATTCCTATGTGCCCTGGAATCCAGAAGAAAATTATTCTCCTGTCAGAGTTCTGCAGGATGTGGACCACTGTTGAGATGATCTGAATCAGCGGATCGTCGTTATAACTATTCTGTATAGCTTGTAGTGAACTACAGGAGTCAGAAAGAATCAAGTATGTCCTTAGGTCCAACGTCCCGATGAATCTCAATGCTTGGAGAATAGCATATAGTTCCGCTGTGAATATGGAGGATATTGGGTCCAATGTCCACTGGTGAGTGTTTCCCATACAAGAAAAAGCTGATCCCACTCCTTGATCAGTTTTTGATCCATCAGTGTATATTATTGTACAATTCTCACATTTGTTTGTGATTTCGTGGAATATTTGGAGATATTGAATTCTGTTAGTATTCTCTTTCTTGAATATATTGCATTCGAAATGAAACTTTGGGGTTGTGAGTGTCCAAGTGGGAATTTCACTGAAAGATGAGGGGAAAACATGTGGGAGTTCAGTATCTAAGGAGTACAAATCATTTTCTATTCGCTTTCCTACTGTTTTATATGCTGGTATCGCATTATAAATGATTGAATGATTGGGATGATTAGGTTGAGACCATATTTGTTGTCGTGTCCATGATCTGTGCAAATGGAGAATAAATTTATATTGCTCCGAAGCTGTCGAAGACAGCTTCGGCGACTTTGAGAGCTTTGTCAGAAAAATTATTGCTTCTGGGTCTTCAAGGCTAATCTTGATAAGCCTGGCTAGAATTGCTGGGCAGCCAAAGATGTGTTGAGGAGATAATGGGACGCCAGGACAGTTTGGACAGTGTTTTGAGTAGCTTCTTTGTCCGTCGGTTAAGATTTTCATTCCTGCTACATGCTTTGTTCGTAGTCTGGTTATGATCGAAGCTATTGCGCGATCACAATTTAGAACTGGGATAGAATATTTAAAATTATTGTTGATGAGTCTTCTGCTGGCAACTGCATTGGCGTCTACGAGAGTTGTGAGGTTCGATGATTGGGGGCAAGCTCTTGATTCGTTGGCAAGCTCATCGGCTTTTTCATTTCCAAGAATATTTACGTGAGCTACTGTAACGTGCAGGATCTCTTGGCTGCGATGACTTTGTTGATAGATTGGATTATTTCATGGCTGGTTACAAAGATAGATAAAGGAATGCTTAGATGCTTTGGACACGTAGAAAGGATGGATGAAGGAAGATTAACGAAACAAATGTATAAGGCGAGTGTGAATGGACGGAAGTCGGTAGAGGTCGATCAGATCAACATGGTTTGGAAGAAAGGCCAGCTGTCAAGAGTACCAACAACCGACGAGCATGTATGAGAGCACTAATGAAAGTAGAAGAAGCAAAAGATGTGCGTAAGAACCGTAGCAAGTGAAGGAAGTGGTCTCTGCCTACCCGTATATATGTATGTATGTATGTATCGTAGGAAATACTCACTCAAAAACAATCTGGGACCGATGGCGACGTCGCCGCTGCTGTGGGTTTCCAAAAACGCGTTCAAATGCTGCCACACTCTCGGTAACCATCCCAAAATGGCGGCCAGCTCCGGTTGAGGTCCCTGCTCCAATTCCAAAGCGGCCAAACGTCTTCTCAACACCCTACCCAACAGCCCTCTGGCCGGTTCCATGTGCGGCGCTACCAACACCCATCGGAACCCGTGCTGCAGTTGTAGGCTCGTTGCAGAGCAAGCGCTTTGCGCCATCGTGCCCAACAGGCAAGGCAGATTGCGCGGTAGGGAGCCCAAAGCGTCTGCTAGCGTTCCAGCTTTGTGAAGATTGTCGAGAACGACGACGCACGGGATGACGCCGGCATCGCCAGCCGTCGCTTGCTCCCCCAGGTGGGTTAGATATTGACGAAGCTCCTTTCCAGACTTATTATCCACGCTGTAACATAAATCGGGACATTAGTGACGGCCTAATTGAACCGGCGAGCATCTTCTGGGCACAAACACCGAACGTTGAAACCGAAAAGTAGGCCGTTTAAAGGTATTTATTACTTACTTGAACGTAGCTACAGCTTCGGCGGGATCTCTTCCGAGGCTTTGCGAATGAAATTCGGCTAAACGGGTAGCGAGGTGCGTTTTGCCGGTACCCGGTGCTCCGCACAGCACCAGCCTTCTGTGTTCGGCTAACAAGGAGACCAATCTTTGAGCTACTCCTTTCGGAATTAAGGCTTCGAATGCTAAGGCTGCTACGGGTTGTAATACGACGTGTAAAGATGATACGCGCCCTATCGCGTAGCCTACAGGTAGAAGGTCAGGAGGACCTGCGTCCGGTTTGCGCTCTGCCTCACCTAGTTTATAACTAGCTATGGCATCGCTTCCTAAAAATAAAGCAAATTATTTTTCAATTGGTCATTCCAGGAAATTTTCAGTAGCCTTCGATAAGATCCTGTTGGGGATAATACTTAAAAAAAATTGTGTTTTTGTTACTTTTTTCGTTAAATTAAATCTCTAATTAATTTAAAGGTTCTTTTTATTGCACGTCATGTTAGTTGGTCAATAGACTTTTCTATGAACTGATATATCCCCAAATTGAATCTGTCTCTAAAATCAAGATCTCAGCCCAGAGATGCATTAAATTTTTGCGGTTGGGCCATTGGTATAGGCACCTATGTCACCTAGATCTTTGATCCTTTGTGACTACCGCTAGTTCCGGTCCGCTGTTTTGGCAAACCGCAGGATTTCTGATGGCCCTGTCTCATTTAGATCACTTGGATCCACGAACTAGAGGATTACACTACATTCTTGCGGTTGGGCAATTGGTATAGGCACCTATGTCACCTAGATCTTTGATCCTTTGTGACTACCGCTAGTTCCGGTCCGCTGTTTTGGCAAACCGCAGGATTTCTGATGGCCCTGTCTCATTTAGATCACTTGGATCCACGAACTAGAGGATTACACTACATTCTTGCGGTTGGGCAATTGGTATAGGCACCTATGTCACCTAGATCTTTGATCCTTTGTGACTACCGCTAGTTCCGGTCCGCTGTTTTGGCAAACCGCAGGATTTCTGATGGCCCTGTCTCATTTAGATCACTTGGATCTACGAACTAGAGGATTACACTACATTCTTGCGGTTGGGCAATTGGTATAGGCACCTATGTCTTATCATGCGGCCCCAGGTTTGGTACCTGTACACCGCTAGCATCGGGCAGCGACACAAAATGTGTATGCTGCTCTCTTCATCTTCGCCGCATAGTCGGCAGTTTTTCTCAGCCGCCAGCTTGAGTTTGAACAGGTGCGCCCTTATTGCGACGTGGCCAGTGAGCAGGCCAAGCTTGCTGCTTAGCCTACTCAGGTTCATCGTCCAAGGTGCGTCTGCCTTCTTCTGGAGAGGTTTTTTTCATCAACTGTCTTGATGTTCTGCAGCCAGTATTTGCATTTCACTGAGCGATATGTTCTTGTTCAAGGATTAGTTTCAATTCATGTTTCGCTTCGGCAATTGGCACTCCGACCAACTGGCTTCTTGGTTCCACCAGGGTTTTATTTCTTGCCGGTTCATCGGCTACCTCGTTGCCATTTATCCCTGTATGTCCAGGAACCCATGTAAGAGTGACTTTGTTTACCGTCGCTAACTCAGTGAGGACCTGCATGCAGTCCCACACCATCGATGATGCGTCCAGAGATAGAGCAACCATTTGTTTTTAATCCCCTTAATAATAGTTATCTTTTTGTACTAAGTAATTAAATATACAGTGTGTATCAGTCAAATCGAATAAATTCGATAAAGAATAATTCGAGCACGAACCACCTTCGTGTCTTGGCCGAGATTAGGCAGAAGCCTGTCGGTTTATCGCAACTGGATAACCCTTTAATATCTAAAAAAAAAAACAAACCAACTACTTCCAAAAATAATTTTACACCTAAAAATGAATTACTATTGTAAGAGATGGGAGTTGCTAAATTGGTCAGAGTAGAATATTAGAAGGATCTCTAATACAACGATTCTGGAACTTCGGTTGGCTACAGTTGCAACAGCGCGTTCGTTGAGGGTTTGCTAAAGAAAGTTACTGGAAGAAATGCGAACAATTTTTTGGGTGCTCTCGATTTCATTCATGTTTTATGGTATCCCGGGAACAGCGGGAATAAGGGTAAAAGGCGAACTCATAAACAATATCCGTTTTGCCGACGATATCCTGGTTATAGCCCAGAGTAGCGCGGGCCTACAAAGAATGATGGATAAAATCGTCAACAACAGTGAGAAAGCCGGTCTTACACTTAATATCAAGAAGACAAAACACATGATCGTCAGCAAAGCACATGTCCAGGGAAGTCTTTATATTCGCAATGAGGAGGTTGAGAGAGTGAGAGAGTACAAATACCTGGGTATTACGTTGAACGAGACTGGAGGGCACTCGCGAGAAATAACATGCAGAATTGGTCAGGCTAGAGCTGCGTTTACAAACATGAGGAAAATATTCTGCACTAGAGACCTGAGTGTCGAACTTAAGATCAGACTAGCCAAATGTTATGTTTTTTCAATACTTCGCTATACAATGGAGTCGTGGACAACGAACAAAGATGATTTAAATAGACTCCAAGCTTTGAAAATGTGGGTCTACAGACGGATACTCAGGGTTTCTTGGACAGAACGACGGGTAACAAACGCAGAGATATTGAGGCGAGAAGGTAAAGAGGCAGAAATAGTGAACACAATAAAAACAGGAAAACTTGCTTATCAGGGTCATGTTATGCGCGGAGAAAGATACCGCATGTTGCAGCTAATAATACAAGGAAAAATTCAGGGTAAACGAAGTGTGGGAAGAAGACGCACTTCATGTGTCACGTGCCTATTTTTTCCCTTCTACAGTTCCATTATTAATTGGGTCTCTGATAGTTTTTGTATTCCTCAGGTACTCGTAAATAGTTTCGCTTACCGTATTTTGTTGTAATTTAAATATATCACTCGTTGTAAATAGTGTTGCATACTTTGTAGTAATAGGATTCAATTATTAATGGCTGTGACATTTTTGTTAATCGATGGAGATGGAGTGGGGGTTTTTGTTATTAGATTTTTGCTTTGATTTTTGGCCTCGATTGTCGTGTGTTGTCAGCTATATTATTGTTTGGTTTGCATTTTCTGTGTGGATGGGCTGGCTATCAACACGGACGAGTGCGATTATGAGTTTGGAACATAGATTTGTGAAGATTGTTGGTTGACGCGTGTTCCGTGTCATTTTTGATATCCGGCCTGGGAGTCAGTAGTTTGGTTAGTCGTTTGGTGTCAATCTTGGAAGTCGGGTGGTGGTGAGAGTTTTTGGAACGATTTGATATTAACACGTGAGCAGAACCTCTACGGTTTTTTCTTTCATATCTGGCTGTATTTGGGCCATCTTAATTGGATTTTGAAGAAAAACCATTTAATTTTTAACTTGACCATTCTATCTTACCTTTGTTGTTGATATTTTGGATTTTGGTGTCGAGTTAAAATATCCGCATGCGGGATCTGATGGAGGGAAGCCATTGTTAAGTAGCAGGTGCAGTTCCATAATCAATCCGGCCACAGGATTAGTGAATTCGTATACCCAAAGGTTACAAGTGGTTTGTTTTAGAATATTTAAACGACGTGATTTGTTTTTGACACCGCGATTAAGTTTTGTTTTAATTTATTAATATGGTACACTGTTGAAAACTATTTATTGCATTGGATAATATGCCAAGGCTGAACTTTGATTAAAGTAATATTCTCAATAGTTCTTTGTGTCCAAGTAAAAACATTTTCTTCATACTTATTTGTAAATATCCTACAATATTGCTATTTTGAAGGACAGCCATCGTAAAAAGAAATATTTTTAAATAAGCTCGATTGTTTTAACAGTGTAAATCTTTATGTAAATGAAAAAAAAAAAACGTGAGTAAATTAGCAGCCGTACGTGAACGTTGATGAAGTATTGTTAAAAAGTTGACTTGTATGCGTTTTTTTGGTAACCTGATAAGGTTTGTTATTCTTACCTTTGTTTTAATTATTTTATGGAATCGTAAACTTTGGATTTTTGATTTATTGTTGTCTTATAAAGTTGTAAATTTTGAAGTTTCGTTTTATCGTTGGCTGTTAATTTTGATGATATTTGTTATAATTTTGTTATTGAGCTGTGTATTTTAATTTATTGTGTGAGTAAAGTATCCAATATATTTTAGCTATAATTTTATTTATTTGGTTCACCATAATCTTAGTTGTTTATCGTGTGGCTCTGCTAGTGCCTATAAGACCTAGGGGTTTCCGGCTTGAACCGTCTAAGTCGGTGGCGCGGCTCACTTTTATATTTTTATTTTTTTTTCTTCTACCCTCTACGGCTGAGCTCGGGCATAATTTGCCAGTAGAGAGACCGCTGGCAGAGTACTCATTAGAGAACAAAAAAAAGACGTGGCACATGGTTAAAGAACTTGAGAGAGTGGTTTCACTGTACTTCAATAGAATTGTTCCGAGCAGCCGCATCCAAAGCGAGAATCGCCATGATGATAGCCAACCTTCTAAGAGGAGACGGCACGTGAAGAAGAAGCATTATTATTAGTAGAAATGTTCAGCTGGTGACTTACCTAAGCCGAGACCACCGCCAGGATCCAATCTGGCGACGTACTGCTTGAACGCCCTTCTCACAGAATTGTCCAGCTGCGCCCACGTCGTCGAAGCCCCCACGTTCGTATACGCGATAGCAATTTCAGTATTGGCATTCCCATTCGATCCTTCGTACTCGTAATGCTCGATATAATACCTAAAAAAAACAACAACAGGGGTATAAAATATTACCACGCGTACACGATCTTACTTTTCGAAGCTTTGAGGTTGTCCCAAATAAACGGAGATGGCGATGCGCTTGCCGTCATTTTCCGCTTCTGCGACCGGTTCTTCGGTCGGTATGAGGTCACTTAGGGCGTCCATGCTGCTGCTGCTCCTCGTATCCGGTAAATCGGACGATAGATTCGTCGTCCCGCTTACCATTCTCTGTAGACGTTCGTTATTCTGTTTCAAACTCAGCATTTCGCTCTGAAATTATGTAAATGTAAAGAATTTCGTTAAGTAAACGCACTTACACATTCAATAATACTCTCTCTTATTATCTTTGATTATTATTATTGCATTATTATTTTTATAACCTTGATAATAGTGCAAGATCCCGACTTCACCCCTTCGATGTCGTTGACCGCCAATATCTTTGCATACAGTTTGTTGGCGATGCTGAGTAAGCAAATGCCTCGAGGCAGCTGTTTGGACACTCCGCAATGAACAAAAGTTCAGCAACCTCCAGGATGTTATCAAATCACTGAACTCAGTCTACTTGACCTCTATGGCAGTCGTGCAATGCCGAGTCACCCTGAATGAACTAGCAGCCAAGCTCAGAGTTTAAATTGTTCGGCCACAAGGACATACCAGGCAACTGTAGGGCGGACAAGCTAGCAAGAGAGGGCACCACTCTCCCAGCTGTATCTGTCTCATCTCAGCAAGGATTGCTGAAAACTGCCGGCTCCTCCTGAACAGTAAGGTAGCTTAAAAAGCCAAACTTAGAGATAGTCTTTTTATCTCTCTCCATGGCGCTACAGTCCTACTGGACCCAGGCCTTCCCTATCTTTCTCCTCCAATCGTCTCTGCTCATGGATACTCTTTCTTAGTTTCTCACTCGTAGAAGTTCGGCTGCATCTTTCGCGACGTTCTCAGCCCATCGACGTCGAGGTCTTCTCTTGGTCCTCGTTCCTTCGAAATGTGCCTTATATATCCTTTTCGGCGTCCTTTCATTTGGCATTCTAATCATATGTCTAGCCCACTTCAGTCTTAATATTTAGATGAATGTTACCACGTCTGGGGATTTATAAAGTTCTCTTAGTTCGTGGCTGTATCTTATTCTTCATCCTTCTTCTTCTTCATGTATCGGACCGAAGATTTTTCAGAGTATTTTTCTCTTAAATCTTAGTAGCCTTTCTTCGTCTCTCATTGCTAGTGTCCAGGCTTGGCTTCCAAATATCGCCACTGGTCTAATCTTTGTGTTTCGATTAAATAAATTTGACTCGAACGTATTTTGGAGTGAATAGTATACTCTGCTGACGGCCATTATTCGTCGCTGTACTTCTTGGGCACATACTTCTCGTTTATTTGGGATCCCAGGTAATTGAAATGCTGGACTCCTTTAAAGTTTAATCTTAATGGTTAGGTTTTGCCCTATTCTTCCGGTTGGTTTTATGGCTAAGCATTTTGTACTTAGTACTACTTAGTAGAAGGAAAAGAAATCTTCCAAGTTACATCCTACAGATATCTGGGCCATGATGTTACGATTGGCAGGGACAATCAAACCTGCGAAATCAAAAGAAGGATAGGGCTAACGTGGGCCGCCTATGGGAAGCCGAAACACATTTTTAAGTCCGAAACCCCCATATGCCTTAAGCGGAAGGTGTTTGATCAGTGTGTTCTGCCGGTTCTGACTTATGGTTCGGAGACCCTAACTCTAACACGAAAATCGGTAAATAAAATAGGAGTGGCCCAGCGAGCCATGGAACGCTCCATGTTGGGAGTCACGCTGAGAGACAAGATTCCGAATGATCGAATACGTCAGAGAACAGGGGTTACCGATGCAATCCAGCGAATGACATATTTAAAGTGGAACTGGGCTGGACATGTCGCAAGAATGACCAACGAAAGATGGACCAAAAAGATCATAGAGTGGAGACCTAGGCAAGATGCGTTCAGGAACAGAGGTCGTCCGCCGACCCGGTGGACGGATGACATAAAAAGAGTAGCACCAAATTGGATCCAGGATGCCCAGGATCGAAATAAATGGAGATCGTTAACGGAGGCCTATGTTCAGCAGTGGACGAGACAGGCTGTTTGATGATGATGATGATGATTTTGTTTTTTCTTCGTTTATTCCTAAGCCAATTTTTTGTGTCTTGGTCTCTAGTCTCTAGGTCTAATACACATCTTGCAATGAGTTTCAGGTCGTCTGCGTATCCCACAATTTGTTGGGACTTATTTGCTAAGACGAAACAAATAGTGATACCTCATATATCAACTGCAAGTCTCGGTACTCGGTCCACTTCTCTATTATTTACATGTGCTGAGCTTAAAAAAAGTCTGTGAGTGTCGTGGAACACTCAGTGGTATATTATTATTGATAAACGTATTTTATTTTAAATATTTTTTGAGAAACACGTGGACTACACAAATAGACGTCACGTTCCTAAGTATTTCTATGCTACGATTCTCCTCTCCTGTACAACAGAACGCGTATGGGCGTTATTTTGGCAACTGTTGTTTCGTGTTTCGTGACGGAAAAATCTTACACTTTTTTTCGCCTAGCCCCCATCCGCCACGCCCGTACCGTGCGATAAGGAACTTCGTTCCAAAAATGCGATCTTCAAGCAAGGTACTTTACCTATGCAGATGATACTGGTATGCCACTCGATATGCCAGATAACTTGATCAATATAGACCAAAAACTCTATAGAAAATGGATCCTGACATATAACTTGAAAATCAATGAAGCAAAAACTGTTTATATATGTTTCCAGGAAAAAAAAATGAAAATAAGTGTACTTGTTAATAGTTATAACTTGTATGTATACGAGTATTATTTAATAATAAAATGTAAATGCCGCTAATAAATAAATAAATAAGAATTAAGTAGTTTTATAATAAGAGACACAGGGCTAAAACTTACTCGCATCTTCATGACGGTGTCCTTCAAACTTTCCAATTGATGCGCAGAACTCAGCGCCTCCAGACGGATATCAGTCAAAACGAGATCCTTTTCGCGAAGCTGCTTCTGCAGCTCGGCCACCTCCAGTCCGGGATCGGTGGGCGGAACCGGCGGCGGGCTGTGCGTCGTCCCGTCGTCGGTGGCGGCGGCGGCGTCGTTTTGACATTGTACTTTGGTAACTTTGGCGTTGCGCGAAAACGCTTTGGTGAAGGAGCTGCGCAGCCATCCCTTTTTCTTCTTTTTATCGTGTTTGTCCAAACTGCAGGCGGACGATAAGCTCGAAACGCTGTCCGACGACGGCTGTCTGACCAAGCTGGATCCTATGCCCGCCTGGATCGATTGGGCGCGAAGGGCTTCCATGGCTTGACGAAGATCTTGCAGCTCTGTTTCCTGTAGACAATGCGGAATTTTATTGACTCGGTTCAAAAGTTGGTACTATTCTCTAACAAACTCCTACACACAGAGTCTTCGAAAGACGAATACTCAGGAAAATACCACCATACATGCTCTTGACCTGATCTTCCTTCAAAACGATTTCGATCCGATCGAGATACGTTCGATCTCTACTCCATATATTTTGTTGCCCTGCCAACACCATTCGCTCATTATCGCACGCATATTTTCCATGTTTCGTAAACTTTGAATACAAATACTCATTCACTTGTTCCACTCAACAGCAGCACCTTGCAATGGACCTTCTGACTTCTAGCCAAAAAAATATCGACTATACTTCGTAATGAATAGACCTGATCCATACTGAGCTCCTTTCTCTTCTAAATCGTGCTTGCACATCTCATATCATCTTCTCACTTTCATTCGTCATTCTTTCAATCAATATCTTTGCATACAGTTTGTTGGCGATGCTGAGTAAGCAAAAGTTCAGCGAGATATTCTATCGTTGGGAATCGCAGAGCTACGACACGACTTTTGCAGAAGCTGTTACGATGAGGAAGATAAGGAAATAATGGTACATCTTCTTCTAGTAAAACTACTAAATCTATGACTTCTTACAATCTATAAAATAAGCAATGTTACCTTCTTTTCGGATGTGGCAGTCAAGTGTTGAAGTCTTTGAGTCATAGAAGTAAGGCTTTGCTCGAAAGCAGATACTACATGAGCCTGAAATAAAAAACGATCGATTATGAATGACTTTAAAGTATTAAGGTGAAATTCACAGTCTTTCGTATCGACTAAACTTCTACACATTTCAGAAGGAATTTGGCAAATATTTAACCGAGGTATCTGGGTGGTATTGTTCCAGTTATTTAATTAGATATACATGGGATTTTTTAAACTTTTTTATAAACCTAATGTTCTGTATTTTAAATTCCTCTTTATGAGTTAATAATTTAACTATAAACTCGAAGGAAAACTCAATAGTTATTATTATGCTAGACAGGTACAGATTATTATTCATTGTTAGAATGACAACTCACAACCTTTTTTATACCGAGTGTCTCATAACTTGTGGATAATACAGTAGCTGCGGAAAAAAGGAGTCAAAATAGGTCGATTTACATTCCTACATATGCCTCAGTCAAATGTTAATAATAAACGAGATACAGGGTGATATATCTGAGATGGTATTTAAAAAAAAGTACCGGACAGTCATGAGGACTTACCGACATAAGAAAACTTAAAACTCTAAAATTTCCCGGGCAATTTTTCGCAAATCACTCGCGTAAAACTCCCTCGATGAAAGGTAGGTTAGCACTCGACGTCCTTCAAAAATGTATACACTTTTTCGCGAATGAAATCTGTCTTTGACAAATAAAATTCCCGAAAATAAACAAATACAAAAAATATTCCGAAAAATATACAGAATAGTACGATGTAGATTGTAGATTGTAGGGTGGGTCGTGAAGGCTATGCTGCCTTTTAAGCACTTCGATCTATCAGATCTTTTGTGCATAACCCTTAATCTATTCGAGGCCCGGGATTCCGAGACTTTGAGCAAAGTTTATCAGTTTCCTGGGGGCTAAGTTTCTGACAACGAATGGCTTTAGGAATGCCCCTTCCAGAAACTTGAACATCTTGCAGAAAAGTGCTGGGCATTCGCAAAGCAAATGTTCTGCAGTTTCAGCGAAGTTCTCGCAGTAGCGGCAGTTTCAAGTCTTTCTTGTCCAACTCGAGAAGCTGTTTAGCTTTCCTTGGCGAAAGGCTTACTATCCTTTTCGCTTGTCTTTATCTTGGCACTTTATGCCAGTGAGATTTCATTTTATCTGTTTCCCAGCGTCGAAACTTTTCTTTCAAGTGGGCTTTGGAAAGTCCACAGAAGGGTTCTGGGCCGAAAAATTGTGTATTTGCCACTTCTTTGGCAAAGCAATCTGCTTCTTCGTTGCCTTTAACTCACTTGTAACCTGGAACCCACATCAGAGTAACCTGATTCTCAAGTCAGCTTAGACTCACAAGTGTATGACTTCAGAGCTTTTAGTGCTGCTTGGCTTTCTGATAAAATATAGATTTCTGCCCTTGGGGTGTTTCTTTCGATGCACTCCTGGGCACATATCTCTATGGCATGTAATTCTGCTTGAAAGATGGTTGGGTGTTACCAAGGGGTTTTGAGAGCCTAAAATTCGGCCCTATAACGCCCACTCCAACCCTTTCATTCATCTTGGATCCATCAGTGTACCACACTAAAGCATCCCTTTTTAGTTGAGGTCCGTTCTCTGTGCAAACTTGGTGGTTGTTTATAACCACTTCAAACTGCATTTCGAAGTCGTACCTAACTGTCATAATATCTGTCGGCTTGGACATGGATTCTAGGGAAATATTTTCCAAAATCTTCAAACGTCCATTCCGATTTCTTGCTCTAAGATTTGTAGTCTGGCTCAGTCTGAAGGCACTGATTGCTGCTTCTTTCATTACACATAATTGCAATGGTGGAAGGTTCAGCATTACCTATACGGCTGCAGTAGGGCACGTGAATGTTGCCCCTGTGATTCTCAGACAAGCTAGCCGCTGCAGCTTGACTTGTGCCGAAATTTGTTGCATTTTTGGCCACCATATCAATAAAGCATAGGTGACCATTAGTTTGATGATAGTTTGGTATGACCAGTAGATCATTTTTGGTTTCAGACCCCATGTTTTGCCAAAGACTTTGCGGCATGTCCAGCTTGCCGCTATAGCTCTGGAAATAATGTGGTTGAGTTGGCTATTCCATGTCAGTTTTTGGTCGATTATTACGCCCAAATATTTAACTTGTTTGGAAAAAAGCGGCCCACACGATAGGTCTTCCCTTTTTGCGACTATTTTCAGTAAAAAAAAAATTGTTCTGAAAGTCGTAGTGGGCGATTAAACATCGCTTGTTACTTGCAATAAGTTGTATTGTTCCGACTGTCGATAGTGGCGAGTCATTCAGTCTTGCATTTCGTTAGTTTAAATCCTATTTTTCCATGGTTTTGAAAACGTTTCACAAACCAGCTGAATTTGTGATTATATTTAGTCCACTTATATCGAAGTTGAGTAAACATTTCTTATGTAGGAAAAGGGTAAAGTATAAACCGCCGATTTCTACAGTTTCATTACCTTAAAAGTTTTAGGAACCACTGCTGTAGAGAACATTTTTAGGTCTGTATAAAACGTTTAAACATTTAAATTTATGTAAACAACTTGGAACAATCCAATCGAGACACTCAAGTGCAAATTTAACAAAAAAAAATAACCTAATAATAAATATATATATATATATATGTACAGGGTGATTTTTCTCGATGGCACATTAGACGTTATGGCAAAACTGGTCAGAAAAGAAATCTGAAAATTTATAATAAGGGGTTTTCGGCATTGGTCTATTGAATGAAAATATGCTCGACTTTCGGCGACTTCCGGTTGTACCGGATGCTGACGCGTCAACTTCGTTATTTTAAATGAAACACTTCGAATATTTTTAACTTTTCTGCCAACACCCTTCGCTAAATGTCACTGTCATACTTTCCATCTCTCGTAAACTTTGAACCCAAGTACACAAATTCATTTACTTGTTCCACTCTTTCTCCCTCAATCAAAACTCCACAGTTTTTCATGCTTTTTTCTCTTTCAAAAACCATTACTTTCGTTTTGCTTACATTTATTTTCATCCCTTTGATATTCAGGGTATAATGTATAATATTTACCATCGCCTGCAACTCTTCTTCAGATGACCCTAATATTATCATTGGCGTAAAGAAGGCATTTGAAGATCAAATCATTCATTTTCAATCCATACGCACTCGTTTTTAAATCTTTTAAACAATCGTCTATGCATAAGTTCAACAGTCATGGCGAAGCCACCCATCCCTGTCTCACACCTTCTTCGATGTTAAACCATTCCGTGCAAGCTTCGTTTATCCTGACACCAGCAGTGGAATCCTCGTACGGTGATTTCAGTGCTCGTATTAAACTACCGTTCACCCCATACATAGACAATGTCGACCACAATTCACTCCTTACCACTCTGTCATAGGCCCTTACCAAGTCTATAAAAGCGCAATAGACCTTCTGACTTGTAGCCAAGAACTTTTCGACTATACCTCGTAATGAAAAGACCTGATCGATACATCTCCTTTCTCTTCTAAATCCGGCTTGCACATCCCATATCATCTGCTCAGTTTCATTTGTCACTCTTTTAATCAATATCTTTGCATACAGTTTGCCGACTATGCTGTGTAAACTAATACCTCGGTAGTTCTTAAGGTCCTGCTGCGAACATGTTCCCTTGTAAAGCGACACGATAACGGCTTTGCACCAATCGTCTGGTACGCTACCACTCCTCCAACAAAGGTTAAAAAGGCGGTACAGCAGACTAAATACCACGCTTTTTCCAGCCTTTAGCATTTCAACTGTTATCCTGTCGTACCCAGCAGCTTTACCCAATTTCATACTGTTCAACGCTTTCACAATTTCTGTCGTAGTAATTTCACTTTCATTGCAACTTTCACTTATGTCTCCGAATTGGGCCTGTACATGTGTATCCCCTTTCTCAAATAAACTTTCGAAGTATTTCTTCCATCTCTTTAATACGCATTCCTCTCCTTTTACCATACTACCATCTTGGTTTCTGATTTTTTCCAGTTGCGAAATAGCATTTTTACCTCTGGCTGTTCTCATTGACTACAGAATAGTTTATTATCGGTTTGGAAATCTTCAGATAACCTTCTTTCAAATTCATCTTTATCACTCTTCTTCTTTCTTGCCACAACCTCTTTTAACCTTTTAACGTTTTATACTGATTCTTTGCCTTGTTTACATCCTCAATCGTTGCCTTTTGCGTTCTTTGATTGGCTTGTGTAGCCAGCCAATTCTGACACTGTTTTTTGAACCTCTAAGCACATTTTCTGTAACTTGCAACCTTTCCTTCTTTTAGTTACACCACACACTTTAATAGCAATATCCACGATTCCTTCCTTGAATGGCTTCCACAATTCTTCAACTTCATATGCTTCATCTAAACTCAAATTTCTCGATCAATTTACTAACGAACTCCTCTTTTACACCTTCTTCTTGCAAATTCGCAACTTTTATACGCTCTAGTACACTACTTGATTCCAGCACACGATGCCGCCACCGCTTAAAGATTCGGCTCATTACTAAGAAGTGGTCTGTGTCAAAGCCTACACCGCGGTATGCCCGAGTGTCCATTACTTTCTTTTTCAATCTTTCATCCACAATTACGAAATCAATTATACTTCTCTGGCATCCTTCTTGTCTTGTGTACAAGTGGATCCTTTTATAATTAAACATTGTGTTACTTTAAAATCCAAAATTAACGTTGATTTTGTTCCACCCTGTAAAACAAAATTTAAAAGATTTTTCCGTCAATTCTTTTACTAAAATAATTATTATTTCGAAAACCAATAAATTTAGGTATAGTACCTTGTTATAAAAAGTTATTTATAATTAAGTAAGCAATTCAAAAAGTTAAAAATATTCGGGGTGTTTCATTTAAAAATAACGAAGTTGACATCCAGAAGACGCCGAAAGTCGCCAAGAAAGTGAATTCATCAAATCATTCCATCACAATACCCTTAAATACCCTTAAATCAAGTCCCTCCACCTCGATTTTGGGAGTCACGGTGTCTAATAATATGTCTTGGCATGACCATGTTGTTGACACGGTCAGCAAGCCAGAGGCTAGGTTTTTTGTGGAAAGCTAGAAAGTTTTTTACTCCCGATCAACTGTTGACGACTTACAAGGCTCAAATCCGACATCTACTGAAGTATTGCTCGCACATTTGGGGTTCAGCACCAAGGCATTCTTTTCGTCTTCTAGATTCCATTCAGAAAAGGGCCATTCGGTTAATAAACAGCTCAACTCTCACAGATACCCTTCACCCACTACAACATAAAAGAATTGCAGACCAGACATTACTCTACAAATATTTCCATGGCAGATGCTCCAGAGAAATAAAAACTCTTGTACCACCACTGGCCACATTCGGCCGAAGAACTCGGCACGCTGATCAGTCTCACCCATTTACTCTCAAGATTGACACTACAAGGACCAATCTCCATCAAGAATCCTTCTTTTACAGGGCTGCTACGGAATGGAACAAGCTGCTAAAATTAGCTTTTCCAGAGAACTACGACCTGCAACTTTTCAAAAAGCAGGTCCACAATCATCTCCTTTCTATAATTCCTTCCCCTTCTAATAGTCGCAGTGCGGGCCGTCCGCGGCCCACACGATAGGTCTACCCTTTTTGCGACTATTTTCAGTAAAAAAAAAAGTCGAGCATATTTTCATTCGATAAACCTATGTCGAAAAATTTCAGATTTCTTTTCTGACTAGTTTTTCCATAACGTCTAATGTGCCATCGAGAAAAATCACACTGCATAAACCCTGCATACTAACGTTTGCTTCCAAATTGGGACAAGATCTATATCGGCTCTTCTTGGTTGCTAGCTCCCACCAAGGTACGTTAGGATTTCCCACGGGAGAAATACAATCGCTATATTCGTATCGAACGCCATTTAAGTTGGATCGATTGGGAATGTTTCGATTGGAATAGTTGAACGTTGAAAAGCGATTTGAGTGTTTGGTTTTTCCTGTAGAGTTTTCCGGCACGCTTGCTAATGATGGAGAGTGTCTTGTTAGACCCGATTTAGATCTGCGGACGGTGGCAAATCCGTCATAGACTGTCGATACGTGCAGCGAGCAGTTTACCATTTTAAATATTTCGATATTTACCAGATGGTTTTATTAATATTATTTGTCATTTTATTTCACCGTTTGAGAAGAATAGAGAATTTTTGACAACTTATATACTGAAATAACCAAGAAAAATGTTATAGATCTCGTTCGAGTTTCAAGATTAGTGAGATAATACGTAATGTCGTTGATTTTCCTTACAGTTACAATGTTATCCTGCTGTTTCCATGTGGCAACCCTTTAACATCCCCCCCTTCTTTAAAATGTCAAATAGCAACCCCTACCTATTGATACATCAAATGAAAACCAAAAAAAAATGCAAATCAGCCAAATAAACAACAATTTATTCTATAGATTTATTTTGTTTTATTTGTACTGGCTGGTTTTGAAATGAAAGCGCACTGTATGAACTTTGTTAGAACGCGTCATAAAAAGTAGGAGATCAGAATAAGTAGAATAAGTGTATGAAAGCGAAAAAAAATTTGGCAAGTTTTAGGAGTTTAGATCCTAATAAAGTAAGCGTGCATATAATCACAACTCTAGATAGTTCTTTGGGAACCCCCAATACATTCTTGCTGACCTATATTGAAACTACTTGTGGATGTTCCAGGATTTCTCAGGGACTTCAAAGCTCCTTGCGGACCTCTCAGGGTTTCAAAAGAATCTTAGACCTTCTTGCAGACCTCACAAAGCTTTTTGCCGACCTCTTTAAGCTTTCTGTGGACTTCTCAGAGCTCTCTTCGGATCTCCCACAGCTTCACAATGACCTCTGGAAGCTACTAGTGAACTTCAGAGTTTCTTAGGAACCTCTCAAAGCCCCTTGCGGACCTTTTAGAGTTTAATAGGGACCTCAGACCTTCTTGCAGACCTCAAAAAGCTTTTAGCCGACCTCTTACAGCTTCCTGTGTACTATTCAGATCTCTCTTCGGATCTCCCACAGTTTCACACTGACCTCCGGGAGCTACTGTCAACCTCAGAGTTCCTTAGGGACCACGGAGCTCCTTGTGGACTTCACATTACTTTATTAGAACCTTTTAAAGCTTCCTATGGACCTATTAGAGTTTTTAGGAACGTCCCAAAGTTTTAGACTGACCTCTAGGAGCTGCTTGTAAACCTTAAGTTCTTTAGGAACCCAGAGCTGTTTTCGAAGGTATTAGAGCTTCTTCTCAACTTCTTAGGGGTCCCAGAGCTAAACACGTCTCAACATGAACCAACATTCAGACTCCTGCGCCACGTAGTTGTGTCGCATTGCAAAACTAGTTCTTTCTAGTTCCCTTTAAAATTATGCCATGCAATAATACTCTTCTTGTTCAAGGTTTGATAAAAATAATATTTTTTGTCTATTCGTTATTTTCACTAATAACTGTTTGTTTGAAATTTGTAAAAGGTTATCGCTTCTGATACGCGGAGCTTTTAAAAGATAGTGTCAAAGTGTCCTTATGTTATCCCGTGAAACTTAACGAGTACAATCAACCTTGAGAAAAGTTCAATAAAAAATATTTTTAATTTCCTTCAACAATGCTGACCAACTCTAAAATCTAGTCCAGGTTATAGGTTATCGAGTATGTAGTTGAAAATTATATAAAATCAAAATGATTATGTGCTAATAACACACCACAAAGGGTTTCATTCAGAAAAAAAACCATTAGCCTGATCAGCGAGATAGTCGTAATACAGAAACTTTCTCCATTAACCCATTTTAATAATCTTGGATTACATTTTTGGTAACTTTTTTCCCTTTTCTACAAATATTTTTTATAATGTATCCATTCACGCATCTACAGGAAGTTAGAGCAAAATATCACCGAGACACAATTTGTTTTCAGTAACGGTCTGGTAGGTAACACGAGAGGCACTATTTAGCATCCAGGTGCTTATCCAAAAGGCACGAGACGTCAATTGTGACGTATTCACATGTTTAATCGATTTTAAAAAGGCCTTTGACAAGGTCCGACATCGGAAGCTTATCGGGATCTTAAAAGGAGCAGGCTTAGGTGACAGAGACATTCGTTTAATAGCAACTCTATACACAAACCAAAGAGCTACTGTCTGTCTAGGACAAGACCTGTCTCCCGAGTTTTCGATAAAAGAGGAGTACGCCAGGGATGTATTCTATCGCCAATGTTGTTTAACATTTAGTCAGAGGAACTGTTTAAAGCGGCACACAGGTTCAAGATGGCATTTCCATCAACGGGCAGATTATCAACAATCTAAGATATGCAGATGACACGGTGCTGTTGGCAGATTCAGCCGAATGCCTTCAGAGACTGATAAATCGAGTTGTTAACGTAAGCCACCTATACGAATGAAGCTGAACTGCAAAAAGACTTAAATCCTTATCGTGAGTAAAAACAACATTAACAACACTCAGTTCTACGTAAATGATACGGCCCTTACGCAAACAAGGCAAATGTCGTATCTCGGCGGCAACCTTAATCAAGACTGGGACCACTTGCAAGAGATCAAATATAGAATATATAGTGCAAGAAGTACGTTCAATCACTCCGAACATGCAACTTAACATTCAGACGAGAACTCGAGTCCTCCGATACATATTTTCGGTACTGCACTATGGGGTGGAAGCATGGACCCTTATAGACTCCTCAGCCAAACGTATAGAGGCTTTCGAAATGTGGTGTTACCGAAGCATGCTCAGAATATCATGGATTTATCGCGTGACAAATGCTACGGTGCTGGATCGTATGAGAAAGGAACTTGAAATTCTGAACATCATTAAAACGAGAAAGCTTAGATATTTTGAGCATGTCATCTCCTCCAGCTGATACTGCACGGCAAGATCGAGAGCAAACGAGGTCCCTGCCGAAAAAGAACTTCATGTTTCAAGAACCTTAGACAGCGAACAGGAATGACCAGCAGTAAACAAAGTTATATGGACAAACGTGATAGCCTACATCCATAAAGGATAGGCACTAAAAGAAGAAGAATTTACCGATAAAGTATTTCGATTACTTTTATCGATTATAAAGACACGTCAAGGGGTTGTCAAAGAAATAACATTGTAGTTATTAATTTTTTTATCTTACAATAAAGAGTAAATAATCAACTTAAAATTGTTATAAAATTAATATTATTTTACAACAATATTAATTATTTTCACGTATAATCTTAATTTATTATTATAAGCTTTGGCTAAAGTCTATTTTCACTACTAGTCGTACCTTTAGACATTTCTAAAATGTAGAACTGACATTGGCAAAAAATATTAATACGTATTATGTTATAAAATTAATATTATTTAAAAACATTATTAATTATTTTCACGAAAAATCTTAGTTCATTATTAGCTTTTGCTAAAAACTGTGTTTTTACCACCTTTAGACATTTCCACAATGTAAATTTGATACACGCAATGAATATTAATATGTTATAAAATTAATATAATTTAAAAACAATATTAATTACTTTCACGTATTAGTTCATTAGTTTATTATTAGCTTTTGCTAAAATGTCTGTTTTCACTGCTAGTCGTAACTTTAGACATTTCCACAAAGTAGATCTGACACTGGCATCAAAACATAACTTGAATAAGTTTCTTGCAGCGAATTTTTTAGGATTCAGATAATTTTCCACTAAAATAAAATTGTAAAATCTATTTTTCTTTTTGTTAAATTATCCCTTTTAAAAAACTAATCTAATTTGCATTTAAAAACAAGTACAATGTTAATTATTTGACAGTCCACTGACGTTTCCCTAATCACAGCTGCCTTCCATAATTTCCTGACTGGCAAAATTATATCCACCAATGTTTATACATTATTAAATATTATAAACACCAATTTAAGATCCCATTAAAGAAATTAAAATGTCGTAATTAAGTATAAGAATGAACGTTATTCACAAATGAAAGAATATTAATACCACTATTCTGTCACCATCGTATTAATAATAAACGAGTCCATTAGCAATAAACGGACGCGTTTTATATATATTATTGATTAAGTAATTGATGAAAAATAAAGTGGCCGTCCTATATTATTTATTAATCACAAACACAAACATCACATTATGAATACATAACGATACACGCTCGTCAAATGCTCGGATTGTACTGACGATCCAACGAGATTAATCTTTAATTGAACTAATGTCGACGGTAATCAAGTGATTACGAGACGTTTTATAGTCCAATTCAAAGTGAAGCAACGTGACCGTGAATTTTGATCTCGTGAAAAAAATTTAAAAATACTGTTTGCATAGTGACGTTGACAAATTAATCTCATTTAACCAATTTTTTTTTATATATATACTAGTACGTATCGATAAGATCATTCGATTCAACTGTCAAGTAAAAGTATCGATGTGTACGTGGTGTTGTTTCATCGCTTAATTTTTTCGATAAAACGAAACAAAAATATTTACAATTACAGTTCACAGAAGCAACAAAAGCCGTGGAAAATATGCCGACTATTTTCAATGTTATCGCAAACGACCAATCGCGATGCAAGGTTTGAAAGTTTAAGGGTTGGCGCTTATAATCGAAATACTACAATCGAATGATTTTATGAATAATACAATAATGAGTGCTGACTGCTGTTATTTAAAACATTTTTTGTTAGCTTGCCGGTGTTTTAATTTATTTCAATTTATTTAACTTTCCTAATAGTACATCAATACAATTGACCGTTTTTTACAAAATTATTGAAATTTTAAAAACAAAACTAACCTTACTTATTGGGTTGACAGTTGACACTTAATATTATCTATAGTCGGTTTTTGATATGAAATGAAATATATCGGTACCAAAAATACAACAACAGCGACATGAACACGCCCACCATGGCTTTTGTTTGCTTCTGCTAACTGTAGATTGAATAACTAATTGTATCGATTCTCTTACTATTCGATACCAAAAAACAATGGATATAATCATTCGATTCAACTGTCACGTAAAACTATCGACACTCAAGTGGTGCTGTGTATTGTTTTATCAGACACAATTTAATAGGATTAATTTCTAGATAAAGAAAAATCAATATGTTTAATAATAATATTAACTGTTAAAACTAGAAAAAAATCGACGAGAAGATTGAAAAAAAAAACTACTTACATTAGTGCTCAATTGTGACGTTAATGTATGCACTTTTTCCTGAGCTTCCGTTAATTCTCTTCGTAATTTTCTGATTTCGTGAGCTTGCTTTTCTTCAGCTGACGAGTACAAGCTAGACGCCGTTGACACCAAACTCACCGAAGATCCATGTACTAAATAAATATTTATATTTATATTTCGTAATACGAAAATATGACAGATGATATAATTAAAACGGAAAATTTGTTAATACGCAATTCTCACCAAACTATGATTTGTATTGCAAAATTTACCAAGTTATTTATTTATTTCTTTAAAGTTTAACTATTTTGCCTATAAACTGATGAATTCTAATTCTTTTTTTTTACCCATCACTCAGGGCCGGTTTATCAATTGCCAATATTATCCATTAGTTAGGTATCTGTCAGATGAAACTAACTAGTAGATAAAGTTCCAATTTGTTCGGAAGCGGTTTATCAACTCGTTTTTATCCTCTAGTTAGTTAACTGACAGATAATGAAAGTTGGCAATGCTGATGGATGAATGTAAGCAATCTCATTGGTTGTTACAAGAACAAGGTCATGTCACATTAACTGAGATGTCACGACCGTTTTGTTAGGTTATTGTTGATTGTTTTTGTTTATGCAAAAGTTTGTGTTTTTACCGCATATGCAGATGATTTAGCGTCGATTGTTAGAGCCAATAATGCGTATGAGCTCATGGGGAAGGCGAACGGGTTCTTGGATCTGGTACATGAATGGATGCAACTGGTCGGGCTGGAAGTTGCTCCAAACAAGACGGAGGCCATCATCGTAAAGGGGCCCAGGAAAAGAGCAAACATAGTTTTTGAAATGGCCGCGGTAAATATAGCACCCAAAAAATACGTGAAATATCTAGGAGTGTGGCTCGATGACAAGCTCATTTTAAACGAAAACACCAGAAGGGCATGCGAAAAGGCGGACAGACAAACAACGGCTCTGTCTAAGCTAATAAGAGACCTCTTATTCGGCTCATTACTAAGAAGTGGTCTGTGTCAATGCCTGCACCGCGGTATGCCCGAGTGTCCATTACTTTCTTTTTCATTCTTTCATCCACAAATACGAAATCAATTATACTTCTCTGGTATCCTTCTTGTCTTGTGTACAAGTGGATCCTTTTATGGTTAAACATTGTGTTAGTTTATAATCCAAAATTAACGTTGATTTTGTTTCACCCTGTAAAACAAAATTTAAAAGATTTTTCCGTCAATTCTTTTACTAAAATAATTATTATTTCGAAAACCAATAAATTTAGGTATAGTACCTTGTTATAAAAAGTTATTTATAATTAAGTAAGCAATTCAAAAAGTTAAAAATAATCGGGGTGTTTCATTTAAAAATAACGAAGTTGACGTCAACATCCAGAAGACGCCGAAAGTCGCCAAGAAAGTGAATTCATCAAATCATTCCATCACAATGTCCGGAAATACCCTTAAATCAAGTCCCTCCATCTCGATTTTGGGAGTCACGGTGTCTAATAATATGTCTTGGCATGACCATGTTGTTGACACGGTCAGCAAGCCAGAGGCTAGGTTTTTTGTGAAAAGCTAGAAAGTTTTTTACTTCTGATCAACTGTTGACGACTTACAAGGCTCAAATCCGACATCCGACATGAAGTATTGCTCGCACATTTGGGGTTTAGCACCAAGGCATTCTTTTCGTCTTCTAGATTCCATTCAGAAAAGGGCCATTCGGTTAATAAACAGCTCAACTCTCACAGATACCCTTCACCCACTACAACATAGAAGACGAGTTGCAGACCAGAGTGGCAGATGCTCCAGAGAAATAAAAACTCTTGTACCACCACTGGCCACATTCGGCCGAAGAACTCGGCACGCTGATCAGTCTCACCCATTTACTCTCAAGATTGACACTACAAGGACCAATCTCCATCAAGAATCCTTCTTTTACAGGGCTGCTACGGAATGGAACAAGCTGCTAAAATTAGCTTTTCCAGAGAACTACGACCTGCAACTTTTCAAAAAGCAGGTCCACAATCATCTCCTTTCTATAATTCCTTCCCCTTCTAATAGTCGCAGTGCGGGCCGTCCGCGGCCCACACGATGGGTCTACCCTTTTTGCGACTATTTTCAGTAAAAAAAAAAAAGTCGAGCATATTTTCATTCGATAAACCTATTTCGAAAAACTTACGTAATGTCGTTGATTTTTCTTACAGTTACAATGTTATTCTGCTGTTTCCATCTGTCTAAGCTGCTGCCAAACATTAAAGAACCCAGCACGCAGAAGAGACGCCTACTATATGGACTAGTGCAATCAGTCGTACTGTACGCCGCACCAGTGAGGAGTCAGGCGATGAGGGTCGGAACATATAGACACCTGGTGACAGCATCTCAGAGGTCATGGTCACGGGCCCTTCAGGGTTTTTACTAAGAAAATAGGGAAGGCAACGGATAACCGGTGCATATACTGCAGAGGCGCGGACGACGCATTATCTTTGAGTGCGTTAGATGGAAGTTTAATACGAGCACTGAAATCACTTTACGAGGATTCTAATGCTTGCGTCAGGATAAACGGAGCTTGCACGGACTGGTTTAACATCGAAAAAGGTGTGAGACAGGGATGTGTGGCTTCGCCATGGCTGTTTAACTCATACATAGACAATTGTTGAAAAGATCTGAAAGAGAGTGCGTATGGATTAAAAATGAATGATTTGATCGTCAAATGCCTTCTTTACGCCGATGATCAAGTCATATTAGCGTTATCTGAAGAGGAGTTGCAGGCGATGGTTAATGTTATGCATGATTCCCTGAAAATCAAAGGGATGAAAATAAATGTGAGCAAAACGAAAGTAATGGTTTTTGAAAGAGAAGAAAGCATGACAAACTGTGGGGTTTCGATTGAGGGAGAAAGAGTGGAACAAGTTAATGAATTTGTGTACTTGGGTTCAAAATTTACTAGAGATGGAAAGTATGACAGTGACATTGAGCGAAGGGTGTTGGCAGGAAAACAAATGAATGGGAAACTGCATAGCTTTATAAATAGCCAGAAAGTGTCAAAAAAGGCACGTCTGGCGGTGCATAGAGGTGTGTTGGTTCCTACACTTATCAGTATGGTAGTGAATGTTGGGTTTGGCAGAAGAAGCATGAAAATAGGATTAATGCTGCGGAGATGAGTAGTTTGAGGAGTATAGCCGGAGTGACTCGGTTGGATAAAGTTAAGAATAGTGAGATAAGAAAACGCTGTGGTATAAAAGAAGATGTGGTCACAAAGATAGATAAAGGAATGCTTAGATGGTTTGGACACGTAGAAAGGATGGATGAAGGAAGATTGACGAAACAAATTTATAAGGCGAGTGTGAATGGGCAAATCGGTAAAGGTCGACCGCTCGGAGAGCATCGATCTCGATCAGATCAACATTGTTTTGAAGAAAGGCCAGCTGTCAAGAGTACCAACAACCGAAGAGCATGTATGAGAGCACTGATGAAAGTAGAGGAAGCAAAAGATGTGTGTACGAACCGTAGCGGAAGTGGAAGGAAGTGGTCTCTGCCTACCCCTATGGGAAAAAGGCGTGACTTTATTTATTTTTTTTTTTTTTTTAGATGGAAAAAAGAGAGGCACAGTTATGGTGTAGAGTCTGGAAGGGACCTGGCCCCCGATAGCATAGTTGAGAAAATGATCAGATCAAGAGAGGATTGGGACAAGGCTGCAAACTTCATTCGGGCAGTCATGAGGAAGAAAGAAAGCGAGGAAAGAGAGTATCAAGAACAGGAGAGACTGGGCGAGCAACAGTGACGGCAACGAAAACGGATAAAGACAGAAATCAATGAACAACAGAAATGCCGCTCATACCTGAGAGTATCCTACAGGACAGCTCCAGGTTTGATAGAGGGCATGGGGTGGTTTTAGTCGGTTTAGCGCCCGACACTACCTGCAGCTGATATACACCAAGGTTTAGGTGCCATGCGGTTTCGACCCCAACACACACACACACACAAAAAAAAGGTTGTTGCCGGAGGGGCTCTTCTCGGAAAGCGGGTATTTTTCTGGTGGTTCGACCGGGACAGTCCTCAGAAAACTTGGATTTAAGCCTTGACCGGGCGGGCTCCTTATTGTATAGTATGTGGCGTTCGTCAAATGTTTGCTTGAACCTTTCAGTGTGCTCCGCGGCCCTCCTACGGTCCTCAGGTGTTGCGAAACCCGCGGCTTTATACAGTAAGTTGAGCGGGGTGGGTTTCATATAGCCAGTTATCAACCTGCATGTTTTGTTCCCCTGTTGAGAACCAGAGTGCCTGCGCGGTTTCTCTCAGGATGCTGGGGCGTGCGCCCGCTTCCGGCCAGTTAGCAGGGCCTTCCTGGTGGTGACTTTTTGTCGGGTGTTTGGAGTCCAGTGTGACCCCTAGGTATTTAGGATTATCGGTGTGTTGTAAGACCTTCCTCTCTCATAGTACCCTGAGTTCTTTGTGTGTGTTTAGGTGGAAGGCACTCACTTGTGTTTTTAATTGGTTCGGCTTAAGGGAATTTTGTTTATAGTACCTGGACATGATTTCTAGGGAGTGTTCGAGCTATTCTTCGAAATTGTGGAAGCTTTCGGATTGTACTGCGATGGCGAGGTCGTCGGTATACAAGAAATGTCTTGCCCCATTTGTTATGGGTTGGTCGTTTGTGTAAATATTAAACGCGATTGGGGCGAGTACACTTCCTCGAGGCAAGCCATTCTTTTGGCTTCTTCACCAGCTTTTCTTCCCATGCAACGTGACAGAATCTTCTGTTTTGTAGTATTGTCTCCATGACTTTGACCAGGTTGTAGTTGCTCAGCGTATTATATATTTTTTGTACAAGTTTTTTGTGGTCTACGGTGTCGTATGCGGCAGTTAGGTCGATCAGGGCTATGCCTGTTATATATTTGTTTTCGAAACCCCCCTCAGGTTTTAGTCTAGGGAGGCGCAATTATTGAAGAGTTAAAGTATCCATTTCTTAGCGGTGGGTCCACTTTTCAGCAAGAGGCTCAAGCTTCTGGAAGGGACCTTCCTAAAGCCCTTCGATGTCAGAAACTCAGCCACCAGGAAACTGATAAACTTTGCTCGAAGTCTCGGAATCTCATGCCTTCAATAGATTAAGGGTTATGCACAAAAGATCCGATAGGTCGAAGTGCTCGAGAGGCAGCATAGCCTTCACGACCCACCCTACAATCTACAACCTAGTGGTGGGTCCAAAGTGTTTAATCTGCTCGGTGAATAGTTCATCGACGCCTGGTGATTTACCGTTTTTAATGATCTGTATATCCTCGATCAATTGCTTGATGTTGAATGGTGGCAGGAGGCAGTTTAATTCATTTTTGGGGTTTCGTACCAGTTGTTAAAGATAATAGGGATTCTTTTATGTTATTGAGACTACAATAAAAATAGAGAAGCCGGATACTAAAGCAAGAAGTAGGTACTCTTGCTGGTGTTCCGCAAGGATCCATTCTAGCACCAACACTATTTTTACTTCACATCAACGACCTGTTGAAAGCAACTTCATGTCCCGTACACAGCTTTGCCGATGATAGTACCCTCCATACCGCTTTCTCTTCCAGGGTCCCTATATCAGCACGTGAAACCAGAAATGAACAAGGAAGAAATGTTAACAATATAAATATGGACTTAGCAACAATTCTCGAATGGGGATCCAATAACTTGGTAGAATTCAATGCAAACAAAACACAAGCATGTCTTTTCTCTAGAAAAGCCGATCTCATTGTGCCTAACATAACTTTGTCAGGAGTAACCATACCACTGAAGTCATCCATATCGATGCTTGGTATTACTATCAGCAATAACCTTTCCTGAGAAAATCACGTGAGGTCCATTGCCAAAAGTGCATTCCAAAAACTTGGTTTTTTGTTTCGTGCCAAGAGCTATTTCACCTCCAGTCAGCTGCTTATGATCTATAAGGCACAGATCCGACCTGTACTGGAAAACTGTTCCCATATTTGGAGTGCGGCACCTAAACATATCCTGAAGCTATTGGATTCTGTCCAAAAAAGGGCAATTCGTCTCGTCGGTGATGCCTCGCCTACAAACTCGCTCACTTGTCTGGAACACCGTAGAAAAGTTGGCGATTTGTCTCTATTTTATAGATATTTTTATGGGCGATGCTCTTCTGAAATATCAACAATCGTTCCTCCTTTGGCAGTCTCTTCGAGATTAACCCGTCAAGTTCAGTCTTCACACCCCTTCGTGGTCACTTTGGAGACCTGCAGAACATCACTTTCCAAAGACTCATTCATCCAACGAATTGCGAGGCTTTGGAACTCATTGCCTAGGGAGGTGTTCCCCGAGGCATACAACCTCCAGAAATTTAAGAAAAACACCAACTCCTACCTTCTTTCCCTTGGTTCCCACGATAATCTCTGAACATTACAGGATATCCCTTTTCGTGGGAACCAGATCATATAATAAAAAAAAAAAAAAACTCTTTAAAATTAAAACTTATTTACAAACAAATTATAAAATGCAAACTTACCGTCATCATTCTTTGGTAAACTATGTCTGGGTGTACTGGAATGAGTAGGGGACAGCGGGAACGTTCCAGCATTACCTGGAGCTGGACTGGTAGGCTGCGACCAATGACTAATACTGCCAATCGGTAGGCAGTAGTAAGGCTCCGTTTCTTGCTCCGTGTTTCTGTGTAGCATTGACGGGTATAATTTTTCGGATTTTGTGGATCTACAAGACAAAAATGATGGCGAAATCTTTTAACAGAAAAATTAAAAGGGAATAAATAATATTGTTAAAGCGATTGGTAAAACTTTCTTTTGTATAAAAAAATCAGAAGAGTGTTGTACTTGTGTTTTGATATCACCCTATAACTTAACCTTCTAAAAAAATAATATTTCAACTGTAAACTTTTTGGGCATTATAACCTTATTTTTTCAAAGTTTTGCGACATCAAAAAAAAATAAACAAAATCAATAATAAAACGCATAAATACTACAACCAAATATAAATAAAAACATATTTTATATAGCGTGGTGATTTTAAATCGTGAATATTTTCTGTAAAATATTATGTTTTTTTATATTGTGTGTAAGTAGGCAGTGAAACACAATCAAAGCGGACAAACACATTATTGCAAAGCATTTATTGAAAACTTTCTCGTACGTAGTTGTTAACGTTTTAGATCAAATATTTACCGGACTTTCACACTTTTGAATTTGCGTAATTGTAAGAAAAACAAAAAACACGTCGAATCTGCTATTTCCAAGTGGCACCCATTTAATATCCCCCACCCCTTCAACAAAATGTCAAATAGCAACCCCTACATTATGATACATCAAATGAAAACTCAAGAAAAATCAGCAAATCAACCATACAAACAACAATTTATTCTATAGATTTATTTTGTTTCATTTGGACCTCACAAAGCTTTTTGCCGACTTCTCCGAGCTCTCTTTGGATCTCCCACAGCTTCACAATAACCTCTGGAAGCTACTTGTGAACTTCAGAGTTTCTTAGGTACCACGTAACTACTGGTGGACTCCATAGAACTTTATTCGAATCTCTTAAAGCTCTTTGTGAAATTCTTAGAGTTCTAAGGGACCTCCTAAATTTTTATACTGACCTATGGGAGCTGTTTGTAAACCTTAAAAAAATCGTTATGGATCCAGAGCTGTTTTAGAACCTTTTAGAGCTCCTTCTCAACTTCATAGGGGTCCAGAGCTTCTTACTTAACTTCTTAGAGTTTTTTAGTGGTCCCAGAGCTTCTTGAGAACCTCACAGAGCTTCGTACTAAGCGTTCTTTAGGGACTATAGAATTCTTTGTGGACTCTACATAACTTTATTCGAACCTCTTAAAGCTTCTTCTTGACCTATTAGAGTTTTTAGGAACTTTTCAAAGCTTTATTTTGACCTCTGCGAGTTGCTTGTTATTCTTAAGAGCTATTACCTGCCGACCTCTTAAAGCTCCTTCGGTTCTAGAGCTTCTTAAGGACCTTTCAGAACTTTTTACTGGCCTCTGGGACTAACTTGCGGACTTCCAAGAGTTCCTTTGGGACCACAGAACTTTATTCGGATCCCTCAAAACTGCTTTTGGTCCTCTTAGAGTTTTTAGGGATCCAAAGCTATATTTGGCATTTTAAAGCTGCCTGCGGACCTCTCAGAGCTACTTGTGTACTTGCCAGAGATTTTAGGGACCCCAAGAGCTTCTTCCTGTACTTTGAGAGCTACTTAAAGACTTCCGAGATTTCCTTTAAGTCATTAGAGCTCATTAGAACTTCTTGGGTAACCTCATCGGTAATTTTTCGTTACGATTTTATCGTGTGGAATTTGTTTTTGGTGTGAATAATGAATATTAAAATTAATAAAGTAAATATTTGGTTAAGAGTTAACGACTCGTTTCTGCAAAAAAGGCCTTTCTCCGCTCTAATACCTTGGAAAAGTCCGTTCTCTGAGATAGCTGTATGTAAAAAACATTTGTAGTTATAATAATGTGGTTTGAAAAAAATATACAGAAAAAGGCAAAAAATTAAATGCTATTGATTAAACTTGTACAGTCTTGTACTAAACCCGTTAATTGGCTTTAATATTTGATAACATTTAAAAAATTTGTAAATAGGAATCATCTGAAATAGTATTAAATTTTTAACCTTTTTTTGGAATATACAGAACAAACGAATCAAAATTATAATAAATAGTGAGTAATAGTTTTAAAATTAACATTTTCTAACCTCACATAAATTTAGGATATATTTTTTAAATCACTGTTGACAAAAACGAAGTCACAAAAGATAACCTCGTTTATTATTTGAATAATATTTAAAGGAAAAAATTTTAATACGGGAAATATGAAAAATATAGATATGTAGACTGCGGGACGTATAAAAACTCTTCCTCGTCTGAAATCGTCTTGTTTTATGCTAGTACATGCCACAATGCAAGAGTCAATAAAAGTTAGGGAATGCGGCGTCAAGCGGCACTTAAACTGGTATGGGACTGCAAAGAAGAACTGAGAACGCTGGCAGAAACGGGTTCCGGGACACCAGGGAATGAGTAAGCAGACGAACTTGCAAGAAGAGGTTCGCAAACCATCTCCCACACCAAGGGCAGATGCTAGGGGTACCGAAGCGTACAGTAAGAATGTCTATAAAAGATTGGATTGGGTAAAAATACAAAAACTACTGCGAAAGCATCTCAGGAAACAAACAAGAGAAAGAATACATCAAAGGACCGTGTCACAAAAGGACGGCAGACCTGTTAGCAATGAAGAGGAATCAACTAAGAATCACTACGGGATTCCTGACAACCAGTGAAGGAGCACCTAAACAAAATGGGACTGTATAATAGAGTCCTGACCTTCAGACTGTGTGGCAAGGTTTGGAAAACAGTAAAACACGTACTGTGCTGCTGCGAGGCACTGGACCGTAAAAGAGAGGCAATTTTTGGGCAGGCATCCGGCGACCCAGAACTATATTGTTCCCACCCAGTACATAACTTGTACAAGGTACAAAAATACCGGATTGGGTACAATGACATAAAAACAACCACAATGGCAAAATAAAATAGGCCAACAGGACTAAGTGTCACCAAAGGCAACAACCAGATGGACTTTAATAGAGATGACGTTTTTAGTGAGTAGATCTGATACAGTCACTGGAGTCTTACAGTAGACCTTGAGCTTTTAGGCTCATAACCTCTCCATTAAGGATTTTTTTCACCTCAGCAAAAAATATACACGTTCTTTGGACATATTCGTAGCCTCTGCTATCTCTCTCACTATAATTCGACAGTCGTTTAGCACCATTTTTTTTTATTTATATGTTCTGGTTCCAACGAAAAGGGATATCCTGTAATGTTCAGAGAACATCGTGGGAACCAAGGGAAAGAAGGTAGGAGTTGGTGTTCTTCTTAAATTTCTGGAGGTTGTATGCCTCGGGGAACACCTCCCTAGGCAATGAGTTCCAAAGCCTCGCAATTCGTTGGATGAATGAGTCTTTGGAAAGTGATGTTCTGCAAGTCTCCAAAGTGACCACGAAGGGGTGTGAAGACTGAACTTGACGGGTTAATCTCGAAGAGACTGCCAAAGGAGGAACGATTGTTGATATTTCAGAAGAGCATCGCCCATGAAAATATCTATAAAATAGAGACAAATCGCCAACTTTTCTACGGTGTTCCAGACAAGTGAGCGAGTTTGTAAGCGAGGCATCACCGACGAGACGAATTGCCCTTTTTTGGACAGAATCCAATAGCTTCAGGATATGTTTAGGTGCCGCACTCCAAATATGGGAACAGTTTTCCAGTACAGGTCGGATCTGTGCCTTATAGATCATAAGCAGCTGACTGGAGGTGAAATAGCTCTTGGCACGAAACAAAAAACCAAGTTTTTGGGATGCACTTTTGGCAATGGACCTCACGTGATTTTCTCAGGAAAGGTTATTGCTGATAGTAATACCAAGCATCGATATGGATGACTTCAGTGGTATGGTTACTCCTGACAAAGTTATGTTAGGCACAATGAGATCGGCTTTTCTAGAGAAAAGACATGCTTGTGTTTTGTTTGCATTGAATTCTACCAAGTTACTGGATCCCCATTCGAGAATTGTTGCTAAGTCCATATTTATATTGTTAACATTTCTTCCTCGTTCATTTCTGGTTTCACGGGCTGATATAGGGGCACTGGAAGAGAAAGCGGATTATTTGGTAAACTTTACCGATGTTTTCGTCAGAAGTTGCAGTTTTTGGACGTACCAAACGTTCATCGTCTCCCAAGCTTGTACGGCCACGTTTAAAATCAGCTGCTCAAAATTTCAAGGTGGTAAATAATAGTGCCAGAGTCCCCGTACACAGCGTTCAACTCATCTTTGATTTGCGTAGGCGTATTGCCTTTCAAAAACAAATATTTAATGACAGCTCGATACTCTTTTTTTTCCATTTTCACGAAAACACTTACAATTATTCACTCAAACGCTGACAAAATGGCTGACATTTTGGTTAGTACCTGATAAAAAATGCGTAACCACATTCCCAAACTTTTATTGACTTTAAGGTTGAATATCATTAAACAAAATGATAATATTTCAGTTTTTGTGACGACTGTATGTACAAACTTGTTTTGTGTGAGTATAACAATGGATTGTGTTCGACAGAGTGTTAAAATCCCTGTACTTAAACGAGCGACTAGCCATTTTCTCTGTAAAACTGTATACATACAGTGCTGCACACAACAGAGTCATTATTTATGAGAAAAAAATAGTTTTTAGAAATTGGGTTTTAAGTTATGCGCAAACACAGTTATACATAAATCTATTGTCACACTATTTTGTCTACGATCAAGGAAAATTATTTGCTAAGAATAAGGACCATATTTTTATAGAAAAAAAACTTGTGATAGTAATAAATGTCATTGACAAGTACCTTATACTATTACTTCGACTCAACCTTGAAGGAGAGTCCCGCAACAACCGCGTATGCGTCAAACTACTCCTGTGACCCGGAAGACTTGTCAGAGACTCCATACTATCTGTCTCTGACAATCGAGGAGCTACTGAGTAGGTGTTGCTGAAACAAAAATAAAATTAACAAGTCTTATTATAAAATGTCTAAGGAACACCAATTAACATCGAACAAAAAATGTTTCTAATAATCTGTATTTCCTTCAGCAACATTAATTACAAAATAAAAACTGTGCGTACATGTAACTAATGTAGAAAAAATATAAGTCTGTGTATTTGAATGAATGAATGAGTAAATAGAAGTTGTGGAAGAGATCTAATTAACGAGAGCAGCTTTCCTGTCTGCTTAGGTGAGTGTTCTTTTAGCATAAGTTTGCTGTCTGTCTGTGCCCACTTCAGATGATGCTGAGAGTGGATCCAGCCTTTGATCGCTGCTTTAACGCTGGCCTTCGGTTCTGGCCCAATAAATGGTGCTTCAGAGCCCCGCCTGGCTAGGTTGTCCGCTTCTTCGTCACCATAAATACCTTTATGCTCTGGCACCCACGACAAGGTATACCTTATTATGGTTAGCCAAGGTTCGGACAATTTTTGAGTCTATTTTTCGTGATGCCAAAGCTTTGAGTGCCCCTTGACTATCTGATTTGATGAGCACAAGCACAGCACAAGCGTTTGTGGCATGTACTTCAGCTTGGAAGACCGAGACATGTCTCCCCGATGAGTTTGGTTGCTCATATTTGGGTTTTGAAGAGTAGACGCCTGATCTAATTCCTTCGCTGGTTTTTGATCCATCTGTGTACCAGGTGAGTTCACCAGGTTGATCATCATTTCCTTTGTCATCGCTGAGTTTTGCGTGAACCTCATAGTTTGTCTCGAAGGATATTTCTGCATTCATATAATCAGTTGCCATTTCCAGAAATGGGTGTCTGATTATATTTTTTATGGTTGCATGCCCATATGTTTTAGTACCATTCCAACAGTTCTGTTGTTCTAGTTTATATGCACATTGTCTTGCCTCGCCCCGGATGAAAATATCTAGAGTTGGGAGGTTTAGCATTGCTTCCATAGCAGCAGTGGGGGTTGTCCACCAACAAATAGAGCCATATGTTATCTTGGGTCTTATCACAGCAGTGTATGACCAATGAGCTATTTTCGTTTTCAGTCCCCAAGAGTATGTGTATTTAGTGCAAACAATTTTTATTTATTCATAGCAGAGCGCATTCTTAAAAAACGTTTCATATTCTTGTTGCCACGTCTTTTTCGTTCTCTAAAGAGTACTCTGCCTCGGTCTCTCTACTGGCAAATTATGCCCGAGCTCAGCCGTAGAGGGTAGAAGAAAAAAAATATATAAAAGTGAGCCGCGCCACCGACTTAGACGGTACAAGCCGAAAACCCCTAGGTCTAGTAGGCACTAGCAAAACCACACGATAAACAACAACAATTATGGTGAACTAGATAAATAAAACTATGTTTACAATTCCTGCAATATATTAATTAAGTAAAAATGTTGTTCTGATTTTTTACAACAAATTACACCAAGTAGTATTTTTAAAGATTTACACTGTTAAAACAATCGAGCTTATTTTAAAAATAATTCTTTTTACGATGGCTGTCCTTCAAAATAGCAATATTGTAGGATATTTACAAATAAGTATGAATAAACGTTTTTACTTGGACACAAAGAACTATTGAGAATATTACTTTAATCAAAGTTCAGACTCGGCATACTATCCAATGCAATAAATAGTTTTCAACAGTGTACCATATTAATACATTAAAACATAACTTAATCGCGGTGTCAAAAACAAATCACGTCGTTTAAATACTCTAAAATAAATCACTTGTAACCTGTGGGTATACGAATTCACTAATCCTGTGGCCGGATTGATTATGGAACTGCACCTGGTACTTAACAATGGCTTCCCTCCATCAGATCCCGCACGCGGTCATTTTAACTCGACCCCAATATCCAAAATATCCACCACAAAGGCACGACAGAATGGTCAAGTTAAAAATTAAATGGTTTTTCTTCAAAATCCAATTAAGATGGCCCAAATACAGCCAGATATGAAAGAAAAAACCGTAGAAGTTCTGCTCACGTGTTAATATCAAATAGTTCCAAAAACTCTCACCCGACTTCCACGACTGACCCCAAACGACTGATATCAATTCCTCACTCCCAGGCCGGATATCAAAAAATGACAAGGGACACGCGTCAGCCAACCTTTGCAAATCTATGTTCCCAACTCATAATCGCGCTCGTCCGTGTTGATAGCGAGCCCATCCACACATAAAAGCAAACCAAACAATAATCTAGCTGACAACACACGACAATCGAGGCCAAAAATCAAGGCGAAATCTAATAACAAAGACTCCCACTCCAATTAACAAAAATGTCACAGCCATTAATAATTAAATCCTATCACTACTAGGTATGCAACACTATTTACAACGAACAAAATACGGTATGCAAAACTATTTACGAGCACCAGACTATCAGAGACACAATTAATAATGAAACGGTAGATGGGAAAAAATAGGCACGTGACATTGTGTAAGAAGTTTTTAAAGACATCGGCGTGTATAAACATTATGCAGATTCGTTCCTGGAGCTTAACCCATACATGATCGGTGGGATTAAGGTCTGGCTACTATGTTGGCCACGGTAGAACGGTAATATCCTCATTATCAAACCAATCTCTTAATATTATCGCAGTAAATGACATTGCATTATCAATGAAAGAACAACAGATCAATATATTGATACTGGTTCAGAGAGCATTCCACAAAAACTGGAACAGTTGTATGGTTAAAAATTATTGCAGTCCACTTCATAACTTGTAGACCATCGTCTGGACGAACACCCTGCACATGTCTGAGTCACTCTTGTCGACCAGGTCCTTTCCAGACTCTCTAAGTAAGTATGGTCCTAACAGCAAAAAACATCGTGGAGTTCATGCTGGTAGGAGAGAGGGAATGGGAGATCAATGGACAACGGAGGTACTAAACAAAAAGGAAAAAGAGGAGCGCGAATAGAAAGAGATTAAGTTTTAAAATAATTAAAAAATAACATCAACTCCCTGAAGTAATGCGAAAGTAGTTCAAGGAAGTTGGAGAAGAGGGGGAAGCGGTTTTAGTGGGCATACCTACATGGGAAAAAAAGTGGTAGAGACAAAACCTAGCTTCATCTATGAATAACACAGTACTTCATTCTCGTAAGCCCCAATGCAAATGTAGTTGTGCCCACCTTGATCTAACGATTTCCAGGATGTAACGTGGTATTCTTCAATTGAGAGATTCGCATCATGTAATCTTTTCCTCAAAGTTTGGCCACACAAATTTATGTTGGCATATCTTGATTTGCCAAAGACAAATTTATGAACGAACGGTATGTATTTTAAATGAATTATTCAAGGTTTCGTTAAAAAAAATTAAATAATACACATAGTTTCGAAACTTATGCATCACCCTTGTATTCGCGTTGTAAACATTTTTATAAGTCGATTTCTTTATCATATATTTAGTAACTCTTTTTCATGTAAAAGTAAACATTTTTTTTTGTTAAAAAAAAATTGAATACCCATTTAGTCGTGCTGATTACACTTTGGTGTAAATTACACAAAATTGATTGCTCTTAAAATTTAAAAATACGAGATTACTAATGAATCGCCATTTACCTAAAGTGTAACCTAAAGTGGTTAACAAGGGTAGTTAATAAAATATATGATAAGGGCGATATACTCTTACAATTTGGGAGTATTTCCGTCCAATTGGAAAATTGCAAGAGTACAGCCAGTCCCTAAAAAAGGCAAAAAGACCCTACCTAGCAACTACAGACCTATAGCACTGCTATCTTCAAAGGTCATGGAAAAAGCCATCAACATCGAGCTCATGAAATATCTGGAAGACTCAGGAATTATCAATGATAGGCAATATGGCTTCCGCCATCAGAGATCAACTGGTGACCTGCTCGCATACGTCTCACATATATGGCAGCTATCTATTGAAAAGTATGGAGAAACTTTAGCTGTGGCATTAGATATCTCCAAGGCGTTCGATCGAGTTTGGCACCAGGGACTCCTCGCCAAGCTTCCATCTTATGGCTTGCCCCCTCAGCTGTGTTCTCTGCTTGCTAGTTTTCTCTCAAACAGGTCTCTCCATGTAGTGGTCGATGGAGTTTCATCTGACACTCTACTCATAAATGCTGGTGTTCCGCAATGATCCATTCTAGCACCAACACTATTTTTACTTCACATCAACGACCTATTGAAAGCAACTTCATGTCCCGTACACAGCTTTGCCGATGATAGTACCCTCCATACCGCTTTTTCTTCCAGGGCCCCTATATCAGCCCGTGAAATTAGAAATGAACGAGGAAGAAATGTTAACAATATAAATATGGACTTAGCAACAATTCTCGAATGGGGATCCAATAACTTGGTAGAATTCAATGCAAACAAAACACAAGCATGTCTTTTCTCTAGAAAAGCCGATCTCACTGTGCCTAACATAACTTTGTCAGGAGTAACCATACCACTGAAGTCATCCATATCGATGCTTGGTATTACTATCAGCAATAACCTTTCCTGAGAAAATCACGTGAGGTCCATTGCCAAAAGTGCATCCCAAAAACTTGGTTTTTTGTTTCGTGCCAAGAGCTATTTCACCTCCAGTCAGCTGCTTATGATCTATAAGGCACAGATCCGACCTGTACTGGAATACTGTTCCCATATTTGGAGTGCAGCACCTAAACATATCCTGAAGCTACTGGATTCTGTCCAAAAAAGGGCAATTCGTCTCGTCGGTGATGCCTCGCTTACAAACTCGCTCACTTTTTTGGAACACCGTAGAAAAGTTGGCGATTTGTCTCTATTTTATAGATATTTCATGGGCGATGCTCTTCTGAAATATCAACAATCGTTCCTCCTTTGGCAGTCTCTTCGAGATTAACCCGTCAAGTTCAGTCTTCACACCCCTTCGTGGTCACTTTGGAGACCTGCAGAACATCACTATCCAAAGACTCATTCATCCAACGAATTGCGAGGCTTTGGAACTCATTGCCTAGGGAGGTGTTCCCCGAGGCATACAACCTCCAGAAATTTATGAAGAACACCAACTCCTACCTTCTTTTCCTTGGTTCCCACGATGTTCTCTGAACATTACAGGATATCCCTTTTCCTGGGAACCAGAACATAAAAAAAAAAAAAAAAAATACCGTTAGAATGGCTGAAATCTGAATTTATTGTCCTTCCCAAAATGCTAGAATGCTAGAAAATGTAACGAGTTTCGTACTACAAGCTTGATGAGTCATCTGTTAAAGATTTTTGAAATTTTTGAAAATAATCCACAATCGAATATTTAAACTTTGCGAAGAATATATATCTCAGTCCCAATTCGGCTTCGGAAGGGCCTTAGGAACCAGGGAAGCTCTTTTTTCAGTCCAAGTATTGTTTCAGCGATGCAGGAATGTTAACTATGATGTGTATGCATGTTTTATCGATTACTCAAAAGCGTTTGACCGAGTACGACACACCAAAATGACGGAAGTCTTGAAAAAAACTGGCCTTGATGGAAAAGATATCAAGATCATCCGAAATCTCTACTGGAACCAGGTGGCTTGTGTCGGGATAGACGAAGACAGAACAGAATACATAAAAATACTAAGAGGTGTAAGACAAGGATGCATACTGTACCCAGTCATCTTTAATTTATACTCTGAATATATCTTTAGAGAGGCGCTGCAAGATATTGAGGCCGCAATACTACTGAATTGGGTTAAACGACATAAGGTATGCAGATGACACTGTTATTTTCGCAGACAGCCTTGTTACGTTGCAGCTTCTGTTGGACAGAATCACAGCTTTCAGCCGGCAGTATGGGCTGAAAATAAAAGAAAAACGAATTTTATGATAATAAGTAAAAACCAAGACATCCGTGGAAACTTATTAGCAGTTGGAACTCCCCTGGAAAGGGTTAATAGTTACGTATACTTGGGCGCAAACATTAATGATGAGTGGAACCACTCTATTGAGATCAGAACTCGCATTGAAAAGGCAAGAACCGCATTTCTCAAGATGAAAAAAATATTTATAAGCCACGACATACAGCTCACCACGAAAGTACGTTTACATCGTTGTTACGTGTTTTCAATACTATTTTATGGAGTCGAATCGTGGACGCTTACGGAGGTTTCCTCCAAGAAACTTGAGGCATTCGAAATGTGGCTGTACCGGAGAATTCAAAAAATACCTTGGACAGACCGGGTTACCAATGCAGAAGTGCTGAGAAGGATGAATAAGGAAAGAGAAGTCCTCGATACGGTTAAGGCACGAAAGTTACAATATCTAGGACATGTAATGCGTAATGAGAGCCGATACAAACGTTTGCAAAATATTCTACAAGGCAAAGTGTACGGAACTAGAGGACCAGACAGACGACGAATATCGTAAGAACTTGGTTCAACCAGACATCAACTCAGCTATTCCGAGCTGCAGTCAATGAAGTGCGAATAGCCAATATAATAGACGGATAGGCACTACAAGAAGAATTTAGTATAAAATAGGCTTCGCTCTGGTAGACCACGAGTAACTAATGAACAGCAGAATAAATTCATAGTAATTTCCATTAGGAGGAATCCCTCTATGTCTGCACCAGCCCTCCAAAGAGAGTTCAGACATGCCACAAGAGTCAGAATATCGTTGGCTACAAGACGAATTGTTCAGTCAAGTATGAGGTGTCGTCGTCCAATAAGAATTCCCCAGCTACAACATAGCATTTTTGAAGTGATAACTTGTTATGGCACGCTGTGAACTTTTTTTGTAAAGGGCAAAAAATGTTAAACTCGCGTCAGGACACGTGGCCTGATCGAAAATTCGTAAGACGGATGTATTTCACTGGAGCAATATAAAATGCGACTTTTCTTGACTGGTAACTTGGCAACCTTATTCAACAAACTGACAAATTCAAGTACATTTTTTATGTCATTTTGACAAATTAATTTAGTAGCTAAATTCAAAATTTAAGTGCTTTTCATTAGTTTATCGATTAAGTTCTGCTTTTGCTGCATTAAAATGGTCCGAGGAGAGGTGTCGTTTTTAGCAGATGTTATGGACACCATAGCGTGTCTTAATGACTCTAATGGTTCTCCCCCCGACAAAATTTTAGATCAAATAATTTATCAGTGCAAGAAGCCGTTAAAAAATGCATCAATTTGTGTTAAAAAAGCATTAAAAACTGGACTGAAAGCTGGTTTGATCAAAGAGAACGGGGGAAGGTTTAAATTAGGTTTTGGTTTGCCGATAACGGAGGCTCGAAGACGAAGAAAAAATAGAAGCAGAAGCCGTAGACGACGTAGCCAAAAGCGACAAAACCGAAAACGAGGTAGCCGAAAACGAAAAAGTCGAGGTAGGAAGAAAAGCGCCATATTGAAAGAAGATCAAGCAAAAAGCGGAAGAAAGAAATCGAAAACATTCAAATCTGGTACTGATGTTTAATATATGATTTATAAAAAAGCGTTAATAAAAATAATGCATTATTCATAAACTATGGAAATCTGGAGACAATATTTTTCAGATTAAAAATAATATTTTTACGAGCGTACACAATGGGCTCAAAAACACATAGAGCTTCCTCTGCAATTTTGGAATTCTGAATGCTATGTTTTAGGCAGATATTATGGCATGTGGTCGTACGGAATTGGTGCTCATTGACAGGACAAAGGTACATCATACAGTACATCATAGAGTTTTAGGACTCGAGCAGTATATGCCACAAAGAACTCGTCGTCTGGAGTGGCCTGAGATGTCGCCAGACGTTAACCCAATTAAACATGCCTGGAATATGTTCTTCTGAGCTATTCTGGTTTGAAGAAATCCTCACAGAACCCACCAGGAATCTGCCACAGGAAGATATTGATCGCCTTGTTACCAGTACCAGAGCTCGAATACTGGCTTGCATCGACGTCCATGATAAAAATACACTGTATTAAATTATTTTTTAAAAGAATTAAAATTTTAATTTTCTTATTTTTTTTGAGTATGTAGTCTCATCGTAAAATCTCACCTGTGTCTCAACCAGGGAGCATAAGGGCTCGTATTATCGATGGCTTGCGTATCGGATAACGATCCATCGCTAATTTTGGGCCTGACTTGTCGCATTACCAGTCCGTAATCCTGATGCGTTCCTGCCCCTTTCGGAAGACTCTGCGAACCCATCATCAGACGTTCGCGCACCGATTGGCTCAGCTGATTCGCTGTGTTTCCCGTCAAGGAGTAGCTCTTGAACTGTGGCGGACTAGCTTCTGAAATAATAACCGTATTGATACGAAAAACAAGAAGCAGGAACCTCGATACTTACTATGGGACTGTTGAAGATCGCTCGAGCAAGTCTGTGTGCCCCCCGAGACTTTCACTTTAGTTCTAGGTACTGCAGAGACGGCCGCCGTCTTTCCCGTCGACTGATTTTGGATCACTGTAATTCAAACACAATTTATCGTTCATCGGTCATTCGTAACAACGAAAATAATTACTTTGGGAGCACTGCCCGTTACCATTTCCGTTGACGGATCCATTAACTCCGTTTCTTTTGAAGTAGCCGAAACTTTGCGGTACCCCCCTAGCTCCTTTACCACTTTTTTCTTTCCCGCCGTGCGGGCTGGCTCTCCGTTCCCTTCTTCCTTGCGTGGGACTGCCGGGCGCTGGTGCTGGAGGCGGTGGAGGAGGAGAACCTACGCCTTTAGTAAACGAGATGATTGTGTACTTAAAAACAAACAAAAAAAAAGAATGCTTACCTGGAGAATCGGTGTATCGCTTCCATTGCTGATGATGGGCGTGTTTGCTGCTATCCTGAGCGGCATGTTTTGATTCTTGAAGAGTAGGTCCGTTACGTGTCGATTTGGTGGTGACCCTAGGCGCCGGCGGAGGTGGGGGAGACTCCGTCGAGCCTCCCCTACGACCGGTCTGTTCGGCCAACACGGTGAGGCCGGGAGTGAGACGAATAGAACTGAAAAATGTAAACATTAATGAAAAAAAAAAAATTTTACGGGTTGCACTCTAGGAGTGACGGCAGAAGTGAAAACTTAAGTATTAACGTAGTGCGCCCTGCGCCGCATAAACGAAACAGCCGGCGCAGGCATACATTTTCGCCGCGCCGTAGAAAGAGAGGGGGATACTCCCTTTCCTACGCCACGCCAGCTGTCTACTCTCCATCCGTCCATTACAAAAAAAGTGTACAACGCCGCTAAAGAAGTTTTCACTTCAAAAAATGTTATTTTTAATCTGAAAAATATTGTATCCAGATTTCCATAGTTTATGAATAATGCATTATTTTTATTAACGCTTTTTTATAAATCATATATTAAACATCAGTACCAGATTTGAATGTTTTCGATTTCTTTCTTCCGCTTTTTGCTTGATCTTCTTTCAATATGGCGCTTTTCTTCCTACCTCGACTTTTTCGTTTTCGGCTACCTCGTTTTCGGTTTTGTCGCTTTTGGCTACGTCGTCTACGGCTTCTGCTTCTATTTTTTCTTCGTCTTCGAGCCTCCGTTATCGGCAAACCAAAACCTAATTTAAACCTTCCCGCGTTCTCTTTGATCAAACCAGCTTTCAGTCCAGTTTTTAATGCTTTTTTAACACAAATTGATGCATTTTTTAACGGCTTCTTGCACTGATAAATTATTTGATCTAAAATTTTGTCGGGGGGAGAACCATTAGAGTCATTAAGACACGCTATGGTGTCCATAACATCTGCTAAAAACGACACCTATCCTTGGACCATTTTAATGCAGCAAAAGCCGAACTTAATCAATAAACTAATGAAAATCACTTAAATTTTGAATTTAGCTACTAAATTAATTTGTCAAAATGACATAAAAAATGTACTTGAATTTGTCAGTTTGTTGAATAAGTTTGCCAAGTTACCAGTCAAGAAAAGTCGCATTTTATATTGCTCCAGTGAAATACATCCGTCTTACGAATTTTCGATCAGGCCACGTGTCCTGACGCGAGTTTAACATTTTTTACCCATCACAAAAAAGTTCACAGCGTGCCATAACAAGTTATCGCTTCAAAAAAAAACACAGGAAACTTCCAGATAATTTCACGAGCTATATGAAACTCTCATTTGCGTTATAAGCACCAATCAAAATAATGTGCCTCCTTCCCTTCGAGTAGATAAGACCACGTCGTCGTGGAAACCACGAATCTTAATATGACAAGTTGTTAACTTCAGACTTTTCTGTAGGTCGTCTTCTTTGAATGTCCAAAACACTAAATAAAGGTTTTGTTCATCTGTAGATGGCAATTGGTTGTTTCTCATTGACAACTTCAAAACACTTGCATCTCTTACAATTAGACCAGCTTCGCGACTTTGAAGTCTGATTTTCTTGTTAACATATAAACTTTTTTGCATATCCTACTACTATTATAAACGCAAAAGTTTGTGAGTAAGGATGTACGTATGGATATTCGTTACTCTTTCACGCAAAAATTAACGAATGGATTTTAATGAAACTACAATAATGTAGCTTATACATCAGAATAACACATAGGCTATAATTTTTAAAGATATTGTGTGAACCTTGTAACGTGCCTATTTTTTCCCTTCTACAGTTCCATTATAATTGGGTCTCTGATAGTTTTGTATTTCTCAGGTACTCGTAAATAGTGTCGCGTACCGTATTTTGTTGTAACTTAAATATATCGTTCGTTGTAAATAGTGTTGCATACCTTGTAGTGATAGGATTCGATTGTTAATGGCTGTGGCATTTTTGTTAATCGATGGAGATTGAGTGGGGGTTTTCGTTATTAGATTTTGCTTTGGTTTTTGGCCTCGATTGTTGTGTGTTGTCGGTTATATTATTGTTTGGTTTGCATTTCTGTGTGGATGGGGCTGGCTATCAACACGGACGAGTGCGATTCTGAGTGTGGAACATAGATTTGCGAATATTGTTGGTTGACGTTTATTCCGTGTCATTTTTCTTGATATCCGGCCTGGGAAGGAGTCAGTCGTTTGGTGGCAGTCTTGGGAGTGGTGTGGTGAGAATTTTTGGGACGGTGTGATATTAACACGTGTGCAAAACATCTACGGTTTATCTTTCATATCTGGCTTTATTTGGGCCATCTTAATTGGATTTTGAAGAAAAACCATTTAATTTTTAACTTGACCATTCTATCTTACCTTCGTTGTTGATATTTTGTATTTTGGTGTCGAGTTAAAATAACCGCAAGCGGGATTTATTTGAGGGAAGCCATTGTTAATTAGCAGGTGCCGTTTCATAATCAAACCGGCCACAAGAGTAGTGCATTCGTATCATCCATATCGACGATAAATTGCAGTGCTATAAACTTCTAACCTCTACGGCTGAGCTCGGGCATAATTTGCCAGTAGAGAGACCGCTGGCAGAGTACTCTATAAAGAACGAAAAAGACGTGGCAACCTTCTTTTATTATAAACGCGAAAATTTGTAAGTATGTATGTACCCTTCCAGAAATTGGAGAACAAACTATAAACCTTTCGGAGCGAGCTAGGTACCCAGGCCTGATCCTGGACCGAAAGCTGCTGTGGATGGAAAATATAGAGGAAAGGGTAAGGAAAGCTACTGTGGCGACCTATACCTGCAGAAGGGCCATCGACAGACAATGGGGGTTAAAACCCCATGTTGTTCATTGGCTCTATATTACAGTCATAAGACCGATTCTAATGTATGGATCGTTAGTATGGTGGCCAGCTCCCTAGAGAAGAGAGTCAACCATACAAAGGTAGGAAAAGTCCAGAGATTGGCATGTCTGCTGATCACAGGCTGTCTACGGACCACCCCAACAAAAGCCCTTGAAACGATTCTACATCTACTACCAGTAAATCTGTTTGGAAAAGAATGCGTAGCTAGTGCGGCTCTCAGACTCAATGCTGTGACCCCATGGACCGAAACGCACTATGGTCACTCTAGACTACTTAGAGAATACGGCCTGTGCACAAAAAACACTGATTACACTAAACCTACTACTATGTTCAAAGGCGACTTATCCCTGGAAATTCCATCCAGAGAAGATTGGGCCGAGAATCTAGTGAAACCTCAGGGCGCAGTATTTTATACGGATGGCTCTAAACTAGAGGGAAGAGTAGGTTGCGGTATCTTCCCAGAAGACCCCTCACTTGGCCTGTCATTTCGTTTGCCTGATCACTGTAGTGTGTATCAAGCTGAAATGACAGCTACTACCGAGGCAGCTGTCTGGATACTCATCCCAGCAACTACTACCACTACCACTAATATAAAATAACCTCAAAAAATAAACTGTAAACCTCAAGCCGACAACCATGGATAATGCTTAAATTTCTTCCGTACGACCTAGATTTGCTCGTTATTGCACTGTATCAATATTTTTCTATAAATATTACTCCGTGATTCGGCGAGTTACTGCAAAGTGTGTTTTGGTGTTTCGTTCTGCCACATTTGCCAGTTCAAAAAACATAAAAATGTGACATCAGTCTAAAACGTCCAGATGGTCATGAACGAGTTTGGAGAAGTCCAGGGAGAGGTTTGCTCGTTGCAACATTTCTGCAAGGATTTTTTGCGAGACAATGCACGACTTCACATAACTCGATTACCTTAATCAAGTTGGTATTGTAGTTATGCAGTGGCTACCAGAAAGCTCGGATCTGGTTAGGTTATGTTAAAACGGCGGCTCGGAGGGAACCAACTTGGGCCTTTTGGCCCGTTGTGATACAATGATGGAAGGCGGTGCTTTCCCCCTCTTCCGTGAACACCAGTTGGAACTTTAGGTCATCAAAGTTCGGTTTACATAGTAAAGAAAGCTGTTTTGTTTCCTCCTCTTCCTCATCGTGACAACTTCTACAAAAGTCGTGTCGTAGTCTGCGATTCCCATGCGCCGTCCATGGGATCCACCTGCCCAGTGTCCCGTTATGGCCACGATCGCATTTCCAATGGAATCACTCCATGGATAGAGTTGAAATATCATTAGTTCGACGTGGATCTAGTTTAGGCCAAATCTGTTTCGATGATTCGTGCATGTGGGTTTATTTTGACACCTTAAGTTGGCTTTTTGAACAACTAATCTGAAATATGCCGATGATAATCTCATATTGGCGACAGATCAACTCGAGCTGGAAATGATCACGACAAGACTGGGAAATATAAGCAAAGACTACGGCTTAAAACTAAACATCAGTTAAACCAAAGTCATGATAGTAGACCGGAAAACGAACAACTCTCCGCATATACGACAGGTAGTCGGTTAGTGGATAAATTTATTTATCTTGGCTCACTCATCACCAACACAGGAGGTAGCGAAGCCGAAATAAGGCGACCACTAGCAATAGCAAAAACGGCCACAGCTAAACTGACACGCATATGGAAGGACACGTCAATTAGTAAAGCTACGAAAATCAGGCTGGTCTCTACTTTAATTTTCCCAATTGAATCGTACGCGGCTGAAACCTGGTCGATCAGACAATCGGACAGAAAGAAAATAGATGCATTTGAAATGTGAGTTTATCGACGAATGCTTCGAATATCATGGACGCAGCACCGCACCAATGTATCGATCCTAGAAGAACTGTAAATCGAGGACAGGCTGTCCAAGAGAATCGACCGGAACAAAGTGAGGTATTTCGGGAACGTCTCCAGAAGACCGGATGCTTTAGAAAAGCTGGTGGTTCAAGGCAAAGTCGACGGACGAAGGTCACGAGGAAGATCTGCAACCCGATGGGTAGACGGAATCACAAGCTTGATTTGACTCTCTCTGCATGAGGCCACAGAACTAGCCCAGAACAGAGAGGAGTGGAAAATTGCTATAAAAATGGTAGAAGCATAGTGCCACCAAACCCTTATGAGGGTAATAGGACCGAGGAAAGGCTCAGATGAGACAGATACAGCTGGGAGGGTGGTGCCCTCTCTTGCTAGCTCATCCGCCTTACAGTTACCTGGTATGTCCTTGTGTCCCGGTACCCAGACAATGTGAACTCTAAACTTAGTTGCTAGCTCATTCAAGGCGGCTCGGCATTGCACCGCTGCTCTAGAGGTCAAGTAGACTGAGTTCGGAGATTTGATAGCAGTCTGGCTGTAAGCCCGGATGTAAATCCGATCGAGAATTTATGGCAACATCTAAAGAAAAATATTAAACGTCAAATATCGTCCAGAAACCTGAGAGAACTTGAAAATGCAGTTATCATTGCATGGGAACAAATTCCTCAAGATTTTGTCACGTGCCTATTTTTTCCTTCTAAAGTTCCATTATTAATTGTGTCTCTGATTTTTTTTTTTGGTATTCTTTAGGTACTCCTAAGTAGGGTTGCATACCGTATTTTGTTGTAACTTAAATATATTATTCGTTGTAAATAGTGTTGCATACCTAGTAGTGATAGAATTCGATTATTAATGACTGTGACATTTTTGTTAATCGATGGAGATTGAGTGGGGGTTTTGTTATTAGATTTTGCCTTGATTTTTAGCCTCGATTGTCGTGTGTTGTCAGCTATATTATTGTTTGGATTGCATTTCTGTGTGGATGGGCTGGCTATCAACACGGACGAGTGCGATTATGAATTTGGAACATAGATTTGAGAATATTGTGGGTTGACGTTTATTCCGTGTCATTTCTTGATTTCCGGCCTGGTACAGGAGTTTAGTGTGAGTCGCTTGGTGTCAGTCGTCGAAGTCAGGTGGTAGTGAGAGTTTTTGGAACGATTTGATATTAACACGTGAGCAGAACCTCTACGGTTTTTTCTTTCATATCTGGCTGTATTCGGGCCATCTTAATTGGATTTTGAAAAAAAACCATTTAATTTTTAACTTGACCATTCTATCTTACCTTTGTTGTTGATATTTTGGATTTTGGTGTCGAGTTAAAATAACCGCGTGCGGGATTTGATGGAGGGAAGCCATTGTTAAGTAGCAGGTGCCGTTCCATAATCAAACCGGCCACAGGAGTAGTGAATTCGTATACCCAAAGGTTATAAGTGGTTTGTTTTAGAATATTTAAACGACGTGATTTGTTTTTGACACCGCGATTAAGTTTTGTTTTAATTTATTAATATGGTACACTGTTGAAAACTATTTATTGCAGTGGATAATATGCCAAGGCTGAACTTTGATTAAAGTAATATTCTCAATAGTTCTTTGTGTCCAAGTAAAAATGTTTTCTTCATACTTATTTGTAAATATCCTACAATATTGCTATTTTGAAGGACAGCTATCGTAAAAAGAAATATTTTTAAATAAGCTCGATTGTTTTAACAGTGTAAATCTTTATGTAAATGGAAAAAGAAAAAAAAACGTGATTAAATTAGCAGTCGTACGTGAACGTTGATGAAGTATTGTTAAAAAGTTGACTTGTATACGTTTTCTTTGGTAACCTGATAAGGTTTGTTATTCTTACCTTTGTTTTAATTATTTTATGGAATCGTAAACTTTGAATTTTTGATTTATTGTTGTCTTATAAAGTTGTAATTTTTGAAGTTTCGTTTTATTGTTGGCTGTTAATTTTGATGATATTTGTTATAATTTGTTATTGAGCTGTGTATTTTAATTTATTGTGTGAGTAAAGTATCCAATATATTTTAGCTATAATTTTATTTATTTGGTTCACCATAATCTTAGTTGTTTATCGTGTGGCTCTGCTAGTGCCTATAAGACCTAGGGGTTTCCGGCTTTAACCGTCTAAGTCGGTGGCGCGGCTCACTTTTATATATATATTTTTTCTTTTACCCTCTACGGCTGAGCTCGGGCATAATTTGCCAGTAGAGAGACCACTGGCAGAGTACTCAATAGAGAACGAAAAAGACGTGGCAATTTCGTCCAAAATTTTATTAGAAGCATGTCCAGACGCATAAATTATTATACATCTTATTAGAGTCGTATTTACATCATAATTTATTTTTTTCGACAATCCAATTTTGTTATCAGGTCTTAAAAATAATTTTAATATCGAAGCTATTCACTTTTTTAGAATCCGAATAATACGTTTTGTGGATTAGAATCAAACGCAACTATGTTTTAATTAAAAGAAAAATAGGCGTGACATTTCCGATTATAAAATGTAATCAGACGAAAGGTTATCTCATTCTTTCACGGTCTTAAAACCGACTGTTATCTTTGGAACAGATCCAAGTAAACAACATAAATCATATTGATACTTTGCACTGCATTGCAGATAATAATGAATATACATATTCATCTATATATCTCACTGCTAACGATAGGAGCTTGTTTGATACAAAACGCTTTCGCTTGAGTATAGAAAGTGTTTGTGTATGGGTAAAAGATTTATTGAATATTTAAACATCCAAATAAATGTCTATTTTTATCCTAATTCAAAGATTTACTGTACAGCAGAGACAACTACAGAACTATTTGACTTTAAGGTTATGACTAAGAGATGTATAGACGTGATGCAGAATATTTTTCAAGGCGAAATAACCAGAGGTAGAAAAGGCAATAATCTGAGACAAATAAACAAACAGCCAAAGTATCATCAAAGATAAACATGCTCCGAAAAAAGCTAGACTGGTAAATTGTTTTGCCTATTTCAACGACATTAAAGAGAAACATGTAAAGCTCATACAATATAAATGTGCATGCACGTCATCAATGATCTGTTCGTTTCGAAACTTGATACCAACAATAACAAAAATCACCGTTCGTTTTATTTAATCTCGAACACATCGGGTCGGTCTGTTCGTAATATTTTATTGCATTAATCGAGTCGATGTCTTGTTGTGCCCTTAGCCAGGAAAACATGTAAAAAAGGTTTAATAAATGAACTCAGTTGACCGTTCGCGAGACGCACGTAATAATGTTTGTGTTTATTAATCGTTCGTATTTATTTCGCAACCAGATGTCTCGGAATGAATAGTGTGTTATTGTTTTACTTCGATCGGTCGTTCGCTGCTCTACTTTGCAGTGACGGTCAAGATTACGACATTAAAATGTAGAATTGTTTAACTAAATTAAACATATTTTTAAGTTCAACGTTCTTTTTAATTAACGAGAGTTTTCCCGAAACTTCCAACAAACCTACGAGCAAGGGACCTAACAATACATGGCGATCCTAAGACATTACAGTCCATTAAAGATAAGAACGGAACCCTAGTAACTAATATAAACGATGTGCTCGACGTCTGGAAAGACCACTGTACATCACTCTATGATGATGATTACGAATCTCTTGAACAAATAAGCCCGGAAAATGAACCGAATATCCTTTTGAGTGAAGTAGTCGCGGAAATCAGAGCACTTAAGAAAGAAAAGTCCGCCGGAATAGATTTGATCCCTACGGAGGTCTGGAAGGCCCTTGAGGAGAGGAACATCTGTTATGCCAGCAAATTCGGAGCAACAAAGTGTGGCCAGACGAATGGTCTGTATTCACTATAATACCCATTCATAAGAATGGATCAACGATGGACTGTAACAGTTATCGTCTGGTTTCCCTGATCTCACATGCGAGAAAAATAGTGCTGCATGTTCTTCGATCTCGGTTAGTCCACTTCCTCGATCACCAAATAGCACCTGAACAGTCAGGATTTGTCAAAGGACGAGGTACACGAGAACAAATACTAACCGTCCGAATACTTATGGAGAAGGCCAGGGAATATTATGCACCCATGTATATGTGTTTTGTCGACTACGAAAAAGCGTTCGACAATGTGAAATGGTCAAAGTTGTGGAAGATCTCTTGCGTTGCGGGAGTACTTACTCATCTGATAAAGTTATATGAATAAAGTAGAGCGGTCGTTAAAATTGACAATCGTATTTCCGGAACAGCAGATATCAAAAAGGGAGTTAGACAAGGGTGTATTTTATCACCTCTCTTGTTTAGTATTTATACGGAATGTTTAATGGTAGAGATACTTGATGAGTGGGAAGAAGGCTTTGCCATAAATGGGAAAAAAATCTCAAATCTTAGATATGCTGACGACACTCGCTAACTCAGCAAAAGAACTTACAGAATTGATACAACGACTCGAGAGAACATCTAAAGAGTATGGTCTAAAAATCAACTGTGCCAAATCCAAAGTATTGATAGTTGATAGATCGGATAAGACAGCAAACACATTGCCAACTGTGAAGTGGTAGATCAGTTTGTTTATCTGGGTGCCCTTATGCACTTCTCCGGCAGCTGCGAGATGGAGATCCGCCGTCGTATTCAACCAACAGCAATGAGCCAATTACATAAAATTTGGAAAGATCGATTTATATATATACATTTTAATGAAAATAGTTGCAAAAGGGGTAGACATATCGTATGGGCCGCAGACGGCCCGCACTGCGACTATTAAGAGGGGAAGGGATTATAGAAAGGAAATGATTGTGGACACGCTTTTTGAAAAGTTGCAGGTCATAGTTCTCTGGAAAAACTGATTTTGCAAGCTTATTCCATTCCGTAGCAGCCCTGTAAAAGAAGGATTCTTGATGAAGATTGGTCCTTGTAGTGTCAATCTTGACAGTAAATGGGTGAGACTGATCAGAGTGCCGAGTTCTTCGGCCAAATGTGGCCAATGGTGGTACAAGAGTTTTTATTTCTCTGGAGCATCTGCCATGGAAATATCTGTAGAGTAATGACTGGTCTGCAACTCTTCTTCTATGTTCTAGAGGGTGAAGGGTATCTGTGAGAGTTGAGATGTTTATCAAGCGAATGGCTCTTTTCTGAATGGAATCTAGAAGACGAAGAGAATGCCTTGGTGCTGAACCCCAAATGTGCGAGCAATACTCCAGTAGAGGTCGGATTTGAGCCTTGTACGTCGTTAACGGGGTCTCCTCCAAGGATGCTCAACATCACCCACACTATTCAAAATATTTCTACAACAGACACTAAGACCATGGAAGAGAAAATGTGCAGGAATGGGAATACCAATTAGAAATGATCATCTGTATACTCTAAGCTTTGCCGATGATCAAGTAATCATAGCTCAAGATGAAGAGGATTTAGGTTTTATGATGCGGAAACTAGAGGAGGAATATGGGAAAAATGGAGTGGAAATCAACCTCGAAAAGACCCAATATATGTCAACGGCACAAGACAGGATATATCACCTAGAAATAGATGATAACCGACAGATCTCAGGAACAGACAAATTTAAGTACCTAGGGTTTATAATATCAAAAAGTGGAACAACAGAGGAAGAAATAAAAAATAGACTAGGTCAAACTAGGGCATGTATTAATCAATTAAACCCAATATTATGGGATCGCCACATAACCAAGACTAATAAAACGAGAATATTCAATTCAATAGTTCGCAGCATAATGACTTATGGAGCTGAAATGTGGGTGATCAACAAAAAAACAAAGGGAAGATTGTAGCCACAGAAATGGACTTTTGGAGAAGGAGCTGTGGAGTGAACAGATTAGATCGAATAAGAAATGAGGAGATCAGGAGAAGAATGGAGGTAAAAAAAGACATACTAGAACACATAGAGGAAAAGAAACTAACGTGGTACGGACATGTTAGAAGAACTCCGGAGGATCGCTGGATACACCGGGTAACTGAGTGGAGTCCATTAGGCAGACGAAAGAGAGGTCGACCAAGGCGATCATGGAGAGACGAAGTGGATGAGGCGATGGAATTAAGAAACCTGCAGGACGGAGACTGGAAGGACAAGGACAACTGGAGACAAGGGCTGAAAGCAGGAAGGCAGCGACTGCTGTAGATATCCTGGATTATATATATACGTCGTTAACAGTTGATCAGGAGTAAAAAACCTAGCCTCTGGCTTGCCGACTTTGCGATGTTTGCAACATGGTCATGCCAAGACATATTATTGGACACCGTGACTCCCAAAATCGAGATGAGGGCCCAAAAAATCACTGGTCCATGCCCTAGTGTTCTCTATTTTTACTGGTACGCTTCCGAGACATGGGTTATGAAGGCAGCCGACAGGCGTCGAGTTGACGCCTTTGAAATGTGGATATGGCGAAGAATGCTAAGAATACCGTGGACGGCCCATCGCATCGATGTGTCAGTGCTGAACGAGATTAGACCATCAAACCGTCTTAGTAGCTTGACATCAGCGCGAATACTGAACTTCTTCGGACATATAACTCGTCACGACAACATTGTAGATTTTTTAGTTATTTTAGCCATAACTCGTTAGTTTGGTTGGGAGACCGTAGGCAGATAATTTACTTAACAATGCCTGGTGCCAAACGCGGTCAAAGGCTTTAGATAAATACAAGGCTATTGCACGGGATTCACCAAACTTTTCAATAGTGTTTGTCCAGAGCTGAGTGACATAAGCCAGCAAATCTCCAGTAGACCGTTTCGTATTTAATGGAAACTCATCGCCTAACGGGGTTAAAAAAGGGGACAAAGTTATTTTGGGGGTGATTTGCATCGAATTTGATATCAATACTCCCTAGTGCTTTTGATTTAAATTGCATTTTATTTTGAAACTTGTTTGAAAACTCGATCCGATTTTATTCAAAAAAGGTTGAACTCACGTAAAAGCTTGGTGCAATGCATCACTCTTTACAATTGGAATATCAAATATAAAAGAATATTTAAATGTGATTAGAATAGAAATTTCAATTTTATCTGTTCTTGGATATTTGAATGAACATACATACATATAGTCACGCCTTTTTCCCGTAGGGGTAGGCAGAGACCACTTCCTTCCACTTACACAAGCAGTGGAATCCTCGTAAAGTGATTTCAGTGCTCGTATTAATCTACCGCTTACCCCATACATTAACAATGTCGACCACAATTCACTCCTTACCACTCTGTCATAGGCCTTTTCCAAGTCTATAAAAGCGCAATAGACCTTCCGACTTCTAGCTAAGAATTTTTCGACTATACCTCGTAATGAAAAGACCTGATCCATACTGATCTCCTTCCCCTTCTAAATCCTGCTTGCACATCCCATATCATTTTCTCAGTTTCAATCGTTACTCTTTTAATCAATATCTTTGCATACAGTTTACCAACTATGCTGAGTAAACTAATACTTCGGTAGTTCTTACAGACCTTATACCTTGACTGCACACTCCGCGTTTAAACTTTCTCTCGATTTGATACAAACCGAAACCTCACTCTGTAATATACCCAAACAAAGTAATATGGCAAAAGTACCTTTTTTATTCAAAATTGAACTGCCTTTATATTTTCTAGTCATTTTAGCCATAACTCATTAGGCAAAAAAGATATGTTGTAATTGACCTAAGTAACAGGTTGTAACTAACGCCCTGTATGAATAGTGCTAAATTTAGCATAAAATTCGTAATTTTTATGCCAAAAAACATAAAGTTGCCAATTTTCAAGACGATGCTGCTTAAAATCACAAAATTATTGAGAAATCTCAAATTAAAATTCTAACTTTAAATACCGTGTGTATCTCGTAAACCTGCAACATTTGTATTAAGACATGTTAAGCTCAATCGCCATATTTTGGTGTGCAGTATCTCCAGTTCAGAGATTGCATATTCTTATTGAATCACCCTGTTTATATATAACAAAGACAGTTATTTTCTTAACAAATTGACGACCAACATTTTTTGCGGCATTTGGGTAAGATAAACGTTTTGTAACAAATTTCTTCTAATTCTGTCGAATTTCGGATTTTTTACCTTTTACTTTGTTTGTGAAATAGTCTAAAAATTGAATTTAACTCAAAAGTCTGTCCTTTATTTTAAACTCGACCGATTAGCTTGAAGAAAACACCGCTCGTCCTGCGGACTCGCGTTGTTTTCGAGCAACTCGGTTTCGTTGCGAAATAAATCGCGAAAATTCAATCACTTGTGGTATTGCTAAGTTTATCCTAAATAATGACACGAAAAACAAAGAAAATATTGAGAACGTACCGTTACGATGGATTTCCTGCGTTTCTGATTCACCACAATCGATAACTAGCATCACAGAGAGAGGGTATTCTTTTAAAAATCACATCCGACCTCGAAATGATTACTATATCCTTTTAATATAATTTCTGTTGGGCACTAAAGTCTGGCGTCTCGCTGGAATCGATTTTCGGGGCGCATGTTCCGTGAACTACCATACAATGTGCTTTACTTTTTACTACTCCTCGTCCGCGGCGCGCTGCTGTACAAAACAGTTGAATAACATCTGATCGGCAACCCTCGTACTAGAGGCGGTAGGGGGGGGGCGGTAATAATAACGCGGATATGAGCAACAGGAGGGTGCAACTGACACTTGATAAAAATTAATACGGAAATACACTCGTACGCGAAAATATTGCGCTCGTAGAGATTTTCTTAATCTTCTCTACGCTGCTTCTTCGTAGTGTAAATTATTAGCAATAGAAGTTTGCTCTCTCTTTTCGGGATAAGAACAAAGTCGTTTTGGCGCAGTCGGTAGGATTTACGTGCAAGATAAACTCTAGGACATAATAAGTTAAGTTTATTGAGTATTTAAATGGTGGGCTATAAAAATTTTGTCTCGTTATTAGTGTAACAGCTATCAAAACAATTCGTTTATATTTACAATTTTAAAGAATTTGTTTGGGCGGTACTTGCGATGGATTTTAGTTAAAAAGTAAGCTCATAAATTGTTTTTTTTTTGAAAGTACCAAATACATTTTCGCGGTATACTCTATTTCAAATTGGTACATTCATACATACATATATTTACGCCTTTTTCCTGTAGGGGTAGGCAGAGACCACTTCCTTCCACTCGGCTCAGGCGGAACGTGACAATGCGTCATGCTTTTTCGTGCGTACAGCCGTTATCACGTCAAAAAAAATATTTTATTGAACTACGTTCCAGGGAACGTCCTATTCCTGGATAAGTAAGTGGCTTTGAACTTTAGTTTATATACATATCCTCCCATGCTGTTAATTTTAGCATAAACAACATTTACTTTGCTTTTTAGAATCAGACATCGCTAATGCTGAGAAAATTACATACATATATATAGTCACGCCGGTTTCCCGTAGGGGTAGGCAGAGACACCACTTCCATCCACTTCCGCTACGGTTCTTACACACATCTTTTGCTTTCTCTACTTTCATCAGTGCTCTCATACAAGCTCGTCGGTTGTTGGTACTCTTGACCTGGCCTTTCTTCGAAACAATGTTGATCTGATCGAGATCGATGTTCTCCAAAGTCTACCTCTACCGACTTGTCCATTCACACTCGCCAAACCATCTAAGCATTCCTCTATTTATCTTTGTAACCACATCTTCGTTTACACCACAGCGTTCTCTTATCTCACTATTCTTTACTTTATCCAACCGAGTCACTCCGGCTATACTTCTCAGACTATTCGTCTGCACAGCACTAGTCCTATTTTCATGCTCTTTCTGGCTGTTCATAAAGCTATACAGTGCCTCATTTATTTGTTTTCCTACCAACACCCTTCGCAAAATGTTACTGTCATACTTTCCATCCTTCGTAAATTTTAAACCCAAGTATACAAACTTATTTACCTACTTGTTCCATTTTTTCTCCCTTAATCAGAATTTCACAGTTTGTCTTCTATGTATAAGTTAAACAGCCATGGCGAAACCACACATCCCTGTCTCACATCTTTGTCATCGGCGTAAAGAAGGTATTTGACGATCAAATCATTCATTATCAATCCATACGCACTCTCTTCCAAATCTTTTAAACAATCGTCTATGTATAAGTTAAACAGCCATGGCGAAACCACACATCCCTGTCTCTCATCTTTTTCGAAGTTAAAAAAATATTATTATTAAATGGTAATAAATAGTTTTTTAAAGAGAAGAAAACAGAACAAACTGCGAAGTTCTGATTAAGGGAGAAAGAGTGGAACAAGTAAATGAGTTTGTATACCTGGGTTCAAAATTTACGAGAGATGGAAAAGTATGACAGTGACATCGAGCGAAGGGTGTTGGCAGGAAAACAAATGAATGGGGCGCTGCATGGGCTTTGGTAAGTCGCATCTCGTTGGTTTCAAGCCGCCTTTCCATGAATCTGTCTTTAGATTTTCTGTTCATAGGACATTTGATGAAGTCATTACATACGGGAGTTGAACAGACAGGAAGCGTACGTGTGCAGTCATGTAAAATTTTAGAAGTGGTGACCATTGACGTGAGTGACTATAGAGTCAAACGACTGTCGCTACAGATGTATATGACTTTGCCCATATACCTTGGGTTAATTATGTGCCACGTAGAAGCACAAATCGCATATATCTCTGCTTGAAATATAGTCTTGCAGTTACCTCTGTTCTCGGCCTGTCACTCCAAAATGCTGCTCCCGTTTCCAATTGCGATTTGTACCGGACGAGCCCTTTCGGGTTTAGGAAGCTTGAGGAGTCAGCTTCCCATTCCTGTCTATCTGGGAAGGTAACCTGGAAAGTTGATGGGTTGTCGGTCGCAGGCCAAGGTTAGAACCTCCTCGAGATCTCTACGTTTAAGAATGACCGCATGCCCGTTTTCCAAAGTGCGTAAGATAGCAGCCTTATGGCAGTTTTCACCGCCTGCGTTTCTGCTTATAGATCTGGGGGCTTAATGTTGTGAATGGTCCTCATTGTTGGCGTGGGGGTAGTTTTAATTGCCCACGTAATACATAGCAATGCTAGTCGATAAACCTTATCTAGGTCTCTAACGTTAATTATGAGGCAACCGACGAGCATGCATAAGAGCACTGATGAAAGTAGAGGAAGCAAAAGTTGTGTGTAAGAACCGTAGCGGAAGTGGAGAGAAGTGGTCTCTGCCTACCCCTACGGGAAAGAGGCGTGACTATACGTATGTATGGTAATACCCATAGTGACACCACTGCAGGTAGGAAATGACCCTTTTGTTGATAAAACATTTTGTTCGCGGCAGGCTTCCAAATAAAAACAGGGTGGCTCGAGTAAAATAAAAATAGACAGTGTACGCTGAATTGTTTTGCGTAAATAAACTATTAAATGCATTATTTAATGAATCTTTACAGAAATTACAACAAAGTTGATAATTTAAGCGGTGTATTACAAATTTAAAGCGTTTAAAGGAATAATTAAAAAATAATCGATATTTTTGTCGGGCAGTATATAACGCCAGTTGCAATCGATAAATATTTTTATTTGTTTCACGGTCAACGCTGCAACTATCCCTGTATGTCATCGTTTGTTTGTCATTCGCTGAGTCATCGTCTTAGTCGCTTGTTTGTTTGTAATCACTATAGACCGGGGGCCAACACGAGCGTTATAATTTTTTTAAAATTAATATTCGGAGTAGAACTGTCAGGCTATTCCTTCGACAGATGAGACATAATTTAATATATTCGTGCTGTCAGTTTATTATCTAGACCAGTGGTCGCCAACCTGTCGATCGCGAGCTACCGAAAGCTCGCGGAGGCAATTCTGGTAGCTCTCACGATTTTAATTTAAAAAGTACAAACTGCAAAAATCAGAGAGAAGCTTCCGAAAATTCCACAAAAAAATCTAATTGTCATAATATTAAAGATAAACAGCGGCAACGTTGCGGTGAGCGATCTGCCGCTGACGCCATCAAGCTAGAATCGGCTAGAACCGACCAGCCGGACCAGCGCGTTAGTGTTCGAGAACGATATCTGGATTGCTTTGAACGGGATAAATACGCACGGCGCGGCGACACTGCGCTTAGTTTAAAACTGAACGCGTAACCAACGTCCAGCGATTGGGTTAGTAGAGAACAACAAAAAATAATATTATGGCAAGCAGTTGTAAGAAGGTAAAGACATGCCACTTTCATTCGGAATGGGAAGAACAATACTTTTTTACGGAAGTTAAAGATAAAAATGTGTGTTTGTTGCTAAAAAAGGAAATATTGAGAGACATCATAAAACTTTGTGTATATTTTTCAAACACCTTCGTTTGGTAGGTAGGAATGTAGCTATGAACGTAAGTACGTACTAGTAATATTAGTTATTTTGTAATTAGTTTATTATTAGTACCTATGTATTATGTATTACCAGTTAAATAGTAAAATAAATACATATAATGATAAATGAACTGTGGATTATCTCATTTACGTTGCGTTACGTGGCTTCCGTGAGGGTAGCTCGCTGTTTATTCCAAAATTAACAAAGTAGCTCAACACATTGAAGAGGTTGGCGACCATTGATCTATACATATATGTGAAACGATTTGTCCTGAATGACTGACTGACGGATCAACGCATAGCCTAAACCGCTGATCGTAAAGACCTGAAACTAGGAGAGTGCCTAAGGGGATGAAAAACGGGAGCAAAGTTTGTATGGGACAACGTGATTCCTTTGTACAATCTACTTCAAATTTTGCATAAACATTCTTAACAGAATTGATGAAAGACGTGTTTCGTATTTTATTGAAACTCATCGCCTAAAGGGAGTTTAAAACGGGTAGAAAGTTATTTTAGGGGTACATTGTAGATTGTAGGGTGGGTCGTAAAGACCATGCTGCCTCTCAAGCACTTCGAACTATCAGATCTTTTGTGCACAACCCTTAATCTATTCGAGGCCCGGGATTCCGAGACTTCGTACAAAGTTTACCAGTTTCCTGGGGGCTAAGTTTCTGATATCGAATGGCTTTAGGAAGGCTCCTCCCAGAAACTTGAGCCTCTTGCAGAAAAGCGCTGGGCATTCGCAAAGCAAATGTTCTGCAGTTTCAGCGAAGTTCTCGCAGTAGCGGCAACTATCACTTTCTGTTTTGCCCATCTTTTTCAGGTGGTATCTTAGAGGGCAGTGTCCAGTGAGGAGTCCCGTCACCAGTTTCAAGTATTTCTTGTCCAACTCGAGAAGCTGTTTAGCTTTCCTTGGCGAAAGGCTAGTAAGCCTTTTTACTTGCCTTTGTCCTGGCACTTTATGCCAGTGAGATTTCATTTCAACTGTTTCCCAGCGTCGAACCTCTTCTTTTAAGTGGGCTTTGGAAAGTTCACAGAAGGGTTCTGGGCCGAAAAATTTTGTATTTGCCCCTTCTTTGGCAAGGCAATCTGCTTCTTCGTTACCTTTAACTCCCTTGAGACCTGGAACCCACATCAGAGTAACCTGATTGTTTGCTGCCATTTGTCTCGGGGACTGTTTACAGTCCCAGTCAGCTTAGACTCACAAGTGTATGACTCCAGAGCTTTTAGTGCTGCTTGGCTATCTGATAAAATATAGATTTCTGCCCTTCGGGTGTTTCTTTCGATGCACTCCCGGGCACATGTCTCTTTGGCATGTAATTCTGCTTGAAAGATGGTTGGGGTGTTACCAAGGGATTTTGAGAGCCTAAAATTCGGCCCTATAACGTCCACTCAAACCCTTTCATCTATCTTAGATCCATCAGTGTACCACACTAATGCATCTCTTCCTAGTTGAGGTCCGTTCTCTGTGCAAACTTGGTGGTTGTTTATAACCACTTCAAACTGCAGTTCGAAGTCGTACCTAACTGGCATAATATCTGTCGGCTTGGACATGGATTCTAGGGAAATATTTTCCAAAATCTTCAAACGTCCATTCCGATTTCTTGCTCTAAGATTTGTTGTCTGGCTCAGTCTGAAGGCACTGATTGCTGCTTCTTTCGTTACACATAAGTGCAATGGTGGTAGGTTCAGCATTACCTCTACGGCTGTATTTTAGGGGTGATTTGCATCGAAATTTTTTATTTTGGTCCTGTTTAGTCCGTTGTGTTTAGCCTTCTTCGGAGCTCTTCCTGTGACGCTAAGCTCCAGCTTTCGTACCATCTCTTGGGTGGCCCGCCTACCGGTCTTCGCGAGTTTGGTTTTCGCGACATGGCCCACTTTGCCCACCTTTCATCTACTACATCCTGTATTTCTAGCTCTTCTCTGATATCCCGGCTTCTTATTCTATCCCTGAAGGTAACACTCCTGATGGTTCTTGGTATTTTCATTTCGTTCGTTCTCATTATTCTTTTCGTTGTTGATGTTTCTTTCAGCTCTGGTTTCTGTGGCGTACGTTAAAATAGGTCTTACGCATGTTTTGTAAATCCTCAGCTTGCTTTTTGTACTCATTATTTTATTTCGCCGTATGATATCTCTCAGGTATCCGCTGACTCTTGTTGCTTTTATGACTTGTGTTCGTGCTTCTTCAATAAGGTTTCTTTCGCTTGATACCTCCACTCCTAGGTAATTGAATCTGTTTCTTATCAAAAAAGAAGGACATAAGTTTACAAAAGATGATGCTGTCTCAAACATTAATTGATATTTATTGACCGGCAACTCATATTTGCCATAATTAATCTCAGATATTGCAAAACATTCACAACATTATTCTAATTAGAAATAAACCCGCGTTGCCCACCCACAAACAGTGACTTTTGACATTTCGGAGACCTCACGCTACACTAGTGCCTCTAGCGGCGAATTCATACGAATTCATTAAATTGTGCCGCCAGCAGCCGGACTATAAAAATGTTCAGGAATGATTGTTGACAAAGATAATAAGTCTGGTTAGGGTGTGATAAGGATTAAGTGCTATTGTTAAACGTAGTTGCTAGTTTTATCGGGGAACATTTATTATCTAACATGTAACATACGAAAAGTTACTGTTGGATACACACAAGGTAATCGGTAATGTATCGGGTGTCTGATTAAGAGAGTAAACCCGCTGTATTTCAGAAACTATTTATCGCACAACTTGGGGAAGAAAAATCTTTATTACAAATTCGCATACGAGAAACTGCCGGAAATTATATTCATGTTTCCTACTCCACCGCTAGAAGGCGTAGTTCACAATAATAACACAAAAACATCATTTTTATACAGGGTGATTCATTAAGAATGGGCAATCTCTGAACTGGAGATACTACACACCAAAATATGGCGATTGAGCTTAACATGTCTTAATACAAATGTTGCAGGTTTACGAGATACACACGGTATTTAAAGTTGGAATTTTAATTTGAAATTTCTTAATAATTTTGTGATTTTAAGCAGCATCGTCTTGAAAATTGGCAACTTTATGTTTTTTGGCATAAAAATTACGAATTTTATGCTAAATTTAGCACTATTCATACAGGGCGTTAGTTACAACCTGTTACTTAGGTCAATTACAACATATCTTTTTTGCCTAATGAGTTATGGCTAAAATGACTAGAAAATATAAAGGCAGTTCAATTTTGAATAAAAAAGGTACTTTTGCCATATTACTTTGTTTGGGTATATTACAGAGTGAGGTTTCGGTTTGTATCAAATCGAGAGAAAGTTTAAACGCGGAGTGTGCAGTCAAGGTATAAGGTCTGTAAGAACTACCGAAGTATTAGTTTACTCAGCATAGTCGACAAACTGTATGCAAAGATATTGATTAAAAGAGTAACGATTGAAACTGAGAAGATGATATGGGATGTGCAAGCAGGATTTAGAAGGGGAAGGAGATCAGTATGGATCAGGTCTTTTCATTACGAGGTATAGTCGAAAAATTCTTGGCTAGAAGTCGGAAGGTCTATTGCGCTTTTATAGACTTGGAAAAGGCCTATGACAGAGTGGTAAGGAGTGAATTGTGGTCGACATTGTTAATGTATGGGGTAAGCGGTAGTTTAATACGAGCACTGAAATCACTTTACGAGGATTCCACTGCTTGTGTAAGTGGAAGGAAGTGGTCTCTGCCTACCCCTACGGGAAAAAGGCGTGACTATATGTATGTATGTTCATTCAAATATCCAAGAACAAATAAAATTGAAATTTCTATTCTAATCCCATTTAAATATTCTTTTATATTTGATATTCCAATTGTAAAGAGTGATGCATTGCACCAAGCTTTTACGTGAGTTCAACCTTTTTTTAATAAAATCGGATCGAGTTTTCAAACAAGTTGTCACGTGCCTATTTTTTCCTTCTACAGTTCTATTATTAATTGGGTTTTTTCTGATAGTTTTGTATTCCTTAGTTACTCGTAAGTAGGGTTGCATACCGTATTTTGTTGTAACTTTAATATATCATCCGTTGTAAATAGTGTTGCATACCTAGTAGTGATAGGATTCGATTGTTTGGTTTGCATTTCTGTGTGGATGGGGCTGGCTAACAGCACGGACGAAGCGATTGTGGAGCCCGGACTGGAGAAGATTGTGGGTTGACGTTTATTCCGTGTGATTTATTGATTTCCGGCCTAGGAGTGTCAGTCGTTGGGTGAGATTCTTCGAAGTCGGGTGTTGGTGAGAGTTGTTGGTATGGTGTGATATTAACACGTGAGCAGAATCTCTACGGTTTTTTCTTTCATATCTGGCTGTATTTGGGCCATCTTAATTGGATTTTGAAGAAAAACCACTTAATTTTTAACTTGACCATTCTATCTTACCTTCGTTGTTGATATTTTGGATTTTGGTGTCGAGTTAAAATAGCCGCTAGCGGGATTTATTTGAAGGAAGCCATTGTTGATTAGCACGTGCCGTTCCATAACCATAATCCATGTCGACGATAAATTTCAGTGTTATAAAGACTTGCTTGGTGTTTTTAGCAGAAATTATTATGATAATACTACTTGGTGTTTCTGTTTCTTGGATCATCGATGTAACAGTGACGTCTCTATGAAGTTTTCAATTGGTTACATAGTATTGAGTTTAATTTTGTCAACATATCAGTTATTATGTGCTTGATCTAAGTGTTTTCAATAGTTTAAAAGTAACAAATTATTTTCATTAAATTTGTACCTGCTCCAAGTTGAATCTGAACGTATACATTACTGAATATACATTATGTAATTATCGTGATGGTTTCAAATTATTATTTTTGTTGCAAGTCCATTTATTTTGTATTTTTTTTTTAATCTTTTGCTATCAAGAATTCTATATAAAACCAATTATTTTTGAAATTTTAAATATTGTGAACATTTTTTTTGTTAATTCTCTTTTGTACATCATTAGGTTTTTATTATTGTCTAATAGATTGTTATAATTAATTTAAATATTACTTTAAGAAAAGTGTATTAAATTCGTTTAATCCACTTTACCAAAAATACAGAATTTGTTGTAAAAAAAAAAAAATCAGAACATCACTTTTACTTAATTAATATATTGCAGGAATTGTAAATATAGTTTTATTTATTTAGTTCACCAAAATTGTTTGTTGTTTATCGTGTGGCTCTGCTAGTGCCTACAAGATCTAGGGGTTTCCGGCTTATACCGTCCAAGTCGGTGGCGCGGCTCACTTTTATATATATTTTTTTCTTCTACCCTCTACGGCTGAGCTCGGGCATAATTTGCCAGTAGAGAGACCGCTGGCAGAGTACTCTTTAGAGAACAAAAAAGACGTGGCAAAGTTTCAAAATAAAATGCAATTTAAATTAAAAGCACTAAGGAGTATTGATATCAAATTCGATGCAAATCACCCTCAAGGAATCACGTTGTCCCATACAAACTTTTCCCCCGTTTTTCACCCCCTTAGGGGCAGAATTTCGAAAAATCCTTTCATATCGGATGTCTACGTCATACAAAAAACACACCCTCCAAGTTTCAGGTCTCTACGATCAGCGGTTTAGGCTGTGCGTTGATTCGTCAGTCAGTCATTCAAAGCATTTTATATGTATAGAAGATAAAATTACTTCCAAGTTATTTTCATTTTCAAGACACAAATAACTAAAATTTCTTCTCTTATTTTGGTTGATTTTTGAGGGTGATGTTAAATCGTATCTCGACTGAAAGGTTGTCTCACTTCAAAGTTATTTTTATTTTCCAGATACAAATAACTAAAACAAATGATCTTATTAAACTTCTCAGAAAGAAAAAGGCGAACCCGGATATTTCAAGCATTGTTGCGGAGTTAAACACTAACAACTGGACCCAAATACAAGTAGAAGGCATAAACACACGCAGACTACCCATGCAAACTGGAATAAGACAAGGCGATAGCCTAAGCCCCATACTTTTCAACTTGATTATGGACGAACTTATAACGCAAGTAAAAAAGAGTTGGAAAGGAATACTCGCTAGGGGACAAAGAACTAAAAGTAATTTGCTGCGCGGACGATGCCGTGCTGGTCTTAAAAGATGAGGAAAACCTACAGAGAATGCTTTATCAGTTCGAAAAGACATCTGCCAAATACAACATGGAGATATCGGTAGCAAAATCAAAAGTGCTAACCCTCTCAAAAGAGTCAAGAAGATGTAAATTGGCTGTATACCATAAACCAGTAGAACAGGTTATGAGTTTCAAATATCTCGGCGTCAACATCACGAGCAGCAGAGACCTCCAAGAAGAAGTAAAGGCTCAAACAACCAAAGCAGCTTTAATTTTAGGATTCCTTAGAGATATAATATGGCGAAACAAGCACATGTCCATTTAAAGCAAAGTCCGCATGTATAAGACCTGTGTGAGACCTGTTATAACCTACGCTGTAGAAACAAGAGCCGAAATCTCCACAACAAAAAGGATTATCCGTACAGCAGAGATGAGGTCTCCAAGGTCCATAGCAGGCTACACACCAATGTACCACAAAAGAAACGAAGACATCCGAGAACTTCGCGATGTCCAAGACATAGTTAGATGGTCCCGAAACAGACGTCGCGCATGGAGAGATCATGTTGAACGGATGGACGACAACAGATTGCCGAAGATTGCAAGGGATGGTCTCCCAAGATCCAGCAGACCACCTGGACGTCCACACATACGTTGGTATGAAAGCTGGAATTTATCATCCCAGCTACAACTCTAAGAAATTAAAAAACAAGGCAGATGCCTTACAAAAAGGAAGAAGAAGAAGAAATAATTTAAATTCCTTCCCTTATTTTGGTTGATTTTTGAGGGTGATGTTAAATCGTATCTCGACTGAAAGGTTGTATCACTCGACGGTTTAAACCACCGAAACCCCGATTGCAAGCATAAAATAAAAATGTTTAAATACACTCACCCGTTCGGTAGATGCGCAGGTATGGTCTGTAATCTCCTGCTGTATAAAATGGATCCACCTTCAGACATATACCCGTCACCGATGTCCATCGGAACTGTGTTTCTCAGCATCTCCCCGTCCGAGAGGTAACCGTTGGCCAAAGAAATTTCACAATAGTCCGACCCTCCGTCCGGCTGTACTCTCTGATACTGCTGCCTCTGTCTGGACGGGAGAGTTAACGTACTGCAGTAACCTCGCAATAGAGGTCTCATCGGTTCCACCGGTACGTTGGCATCTTTATCCTCCGAGTAGACGTCTTGGATACGGTCGTTTTTCGATGTACCAGTGAAATGAATCTCCTTATCGTCGTTACACGGCTTATTCTGCTGATCACGAGAGTCCTTGGAGGTCTGGGGAGCGGGAGGCGGAGGAGATTGATCGGTAACGGCGGTGATATAGTTAACCGGTTCCTTTCTATTCGGTATGACGTTGTGACAGTCCGAACCGCTTTCGCTGGATGGTTTATAGATGACCGAGCTCTCGCTGGAGTTACTGTGATGACCAGTACTCGCGCTGTGACTGCTCTCGGACAACTGCACGCTATCCTTGTCGTTTTTGATCGGAGATATTAGGACTACCGCAGATTTTTGTTGCTTCAACGACACCTGCGAAGTCTCCCTCGATAACTTGCTGGTGCCCTTTACGGCGGCCGTCGGTTTGGGTATGCCGGTGTTGGATGCCGATTGGGTACCGTTATGAACCTTCGTAACGGAGTCATCGCCGACGGTTGTTATTCTGATCTTTGGTTCCGTCAGCTTCGTCGCAGACAGATGGGCCACCTTGTGGGCGTGCTTTTCCACATCGGCTGCGGTTTTGTTGGCTTTATTCACGGGATTGACTTCCCGTTTGACGGAATTGGGACTGTTCTTCGCTTGGGTCGGCTTCCCCGGTCTGGTTTGTTTGAGTCGCGAGGTGTTGCGAATCGGCTTTAGATCCGTTTCCAACAGACTGACGCTGGAATCGCTGCGTTCGCTTTTGGCCGAAGATACGCCGCTGGAGCTGCTCGTTCTTTTGCCGTTGCTTAGCGTCGTCGGTTTCTCGTTGTTCTTGAACAATTTCAATTTGTCCAGCATGGAATTCTTCTGCGTCGTTTGCGCGTACGGACTTGTTATTTGGGCGGCAGGGGGCGCGCGCGGTATCATGGACAAAGCTGGACTGGTGCTTCTGCTGTTCACCACCGGACGAACTTTGTCCGGCGCACATCTCCGAGCCGGCAAGGAAGATCCGGGCAAAGGGATGCTGCTGCTTCCTTTGTGAACTATTCCCGAGGATCTGAAACGAAAAGAAAAATTGTATAAATAGCGTTTTTTTTTATAGAAAATTAACGCAAGTGCGTATATATACAAAACGTCTCGAATTCAAATAAACTGTTACACAAATAAGCTCGAGGAATTTGTCGCTATAATACGTATTATCTAAGATAAACAAACAAAAAAGATCCATGAACTCTCTTGCAATCACTATATATGTTCCGTCATTTGGGAATTTATTTTTAACTCCAGTAAATCTTTCAAGAATGTAAACGACGCCATAAAATGTTTTAATCGAAATAAAAGTTTTTTCATTTAATGTCTAAAAGTTTCGATGCAAGTAAGTGGGGTTTTGATTTTATTTCGCGGCGAAGAAAGCTTCCCCTCTACAAGCTACAAGATGATCCACGACCGGAATGTTAGCTTAACTTTGTATTTTTCTACAGGGTGTTTCAAAAAAAGGTGACCCCGTCCCTAGGAAAGGTAGAAAACTGAAAAATAATTGGGGATTGCTTGGTAAAACATTTTCCTAACGCCATACCCGTATTGAGAATAAAAGGCGTTGAAAAAAAAATTTGGTTATTACTCCATAATTTTCGAATCAAAATATTCCGAAAACGGTACGCAGTATCGAGTTTTACCAAGAGTACCTTTTTGTTGTAAAATTGAATGATGTTTAAGTTTATTTAAAATTTTGATTAATAAATCTAACCTCAAAAAAGTTATGTTCAATACTACTTGGTACGAACCGTGTAACTAGCGCCCTCTATGAGAGTCAGATATAAAAATAAATTCATGGGATGTATCAGCTTCTAAAACATATTCGTATAAAATTTCATTATAATGTTTCCAGTGGTTTCGTCAAAATCTTAATAAACGTGTATAATTTTTTTTTAGTCAACGCCTTTTATCTTGAATACGGATGGCGGTACGAACATTTTTTACTGAGCAAACCACTATTATTTTTCAGTTTTCTACCTATCCTAAAGATGGGTCACCTCTTTTTGAAACACCATTACTTTATACGGGCATCGATTATAACTTCATAATTTTCAAATCAAAATATTCCGAAAACGGTAAACAGTATCGAGTTTTACCAAGAGTACCTTTTTGATGTAAAATTGAATGATGTTTAAGTTCACTTGAAATTTTGATTAATAAATCTAACCTTAAAAAAGTTATGTTCTGTACTACTTGGTACGAACCGTGTAACTAGCGCCCTCTATGAGAGTCAGATTTAATTCATGGGATGTCATCATCATCATAGTAAACCCACACGCGTCCACTGCTGGACATAGGTCTCACTCAGTCCTTTCATCTGTCCCTATATTATGTGCGTCATGTATCCAATTGCTACTAACAAGTTTCAGGTCGTCAGTCCGTCTGGTAGGTGGGCGGCCTCTACTGCGGAACGCTTCTTGCCTTGGCCACCACTCGACGATACGACTTGCCCATCGGTTGTCAGATAATCTGGCAACGTGTCCTGCCCAGTTCCATTTTAAAGTAGCAATTCTTTCTATAGCGTTCTATGACGTATTTTTTTTTTTTAATGAAAATAGTCGCAAAAAGGGTAGACCTATCGTGTGGGCCGCGGACGGCCCGCACTGCGACTATTAGAAGGAGAAGGGATTATAGAAAGGAAATGATTGTGGACACGCTTTTTGAAAAGTTGCAGGTCATAGTTCTCTGGAAAAACTGATTTTGGAAGCTTATTCCATTCCGTAGCAGCCCTGTAAAAGAAGGATTCTTGATGAAGATTGGTCCTTGTAGTGTCAATCTTGAGAGTAAATGGGTGAGACTGATCAGCGTGCCGAGTTCTTCGGCCGAATGTGGCCAACGGTGGTACAAGAGTTTTTATTTCTCTGGAGCATCTGCCATGGAAATATCTGTAGAGTAATGACTGGTCTGCAACTTTTCTTCTATGTTCTAAAGGGTGAAGGGTATCTGTGAGAGTTGAGCTGTTTATCAAGCGAACGGCTCTTTTCTGAATGGAATCTAGAAGACGAAGAGAATGCCTTGGTGCTGAACCCCAAATGTGCGAGCAATACTCCAGTAGAGGTCGGATTTGAGCCTTGTACGTCGTCAACAGTTGATCAGGAGTAAAAAACTTTCTGGCTTTCCACAGAAAACCTAGCCTCTGGCTTACCGACTTTGCGATGTTTGCAACATGGTCATGCCAAGACATATTATTGGACACCGTGACTCCCAAAATCGAGATGGAGGGACTTGGTTCAAGGGTATTACCGGACATTGTGATGGGATAATTTGTGGAATCTACTTTCCTGGAAAACGTGGCGCTTTGTGTTTTTTGAGCGTTGGTTCCCCACTCGACGATTGCTTTAACATCTCTATTGATGGAATCAACCTGTTCCTGTCTAAGTCTATTTGTATCATGCACCGAAAGTGATCGATAGGATGTGAAAGTTGAGACAAGTGTGCTATCGTCTGCGAAACTGTAAATGGGGTTCGTGGTGGTTTTCAAGAGATCGTTGATGTGTAAAAGAAATAAGGTGGGGAACAGGATGGAACCCTGGGGGACCCCGGCATTGGTTTTAAACGCATCAGAAGAAATACCATCAACTGCCACATGTAAGGAGCGATCTTGCATGAAGCTCAAGAGCCATTGGCGCAGATTGGTTGGGAGACCGTAGGCAGATAATTTACTTAACAATGCCTGGTGCCAAACGCGGTTTCTTCGTTTGGGATCCGGTCTCTAAGAGAGACGCCCAACATCCGGCGCTCCATAGCCCTCTGTGTTACTCGGATTTTGTCTACGACCTTTCTTGTAAGTGTCAATGTTGTCGCGCCATAAGTAAGAACGGGCAGCACACATTGATTAAAGGTTTTCCTTTTGAGGCATACGGGCAAGTGCGACTTAAATACGAATTTAATTTTCCAAAGGCTGCCCAGGTTTATCCTATTCGACGGGGGGGGGGGGGGGGGGGAGCTCACATGTTTGGTTATCCCTGCCTAGTCTAATTTCGTGTCCCAAATATTTATACGACACAGTCTGCTGAATATCTTTTCCAGCGATAGAAACATTTCGGTCTAGCACCAGGTTCGTCATTATTTGTGTCTTGGTAATGTTGATTCTCAGTCCGACCTCGAAGGAAGCGTGATAGAGTCTTTCCAACATTGCTATTGCATCATCCACACGATCGGCTATGAGGACGAGGTCGTCTGCAAATCTTAAATGACCAAGCTTCTCTCCATTTATGTTGATATCATGTTCGTATAGGTCTGATCTCTTACAGGTATGTTCCAAAAGTGTCGTAAATAACTTTGGAGAGATGTATCGGCTTCTAAAACATATTCGTATAAAATTTCATCACAATGTTTCCAGTAGTTTCGTCAAAATCGTAATAAATGTGTATACATTTTTTTTTCAACGCCCTTTATCTTGAATACGGATGGAGTTTCGAAAAAAAATTACTAAGCTTATCATTTGATGGATCACAGGTAGGGGTTGCTTGATTTGACGTTCGACGTGTTTTTTGTGTCTCTTACATTTGCGCAAAATCAAAAGTTATTCGGACTGGCTGCTTTTGAAATGAAAGCACCGTATAAAATGGACTTTAGTGATAGAACGAAAAAACGAAAGATTTAAACGATTAAATATAAGTATGTTATAGCGGGTCAGAAACGATTTAATTAATAAATATATGCATTTATTTGAACATTAACCAAGAAATAACTGGTTCTTCGAGTTTTCAAAATTTAAATTTCTTATAAATAATTATTAGTTTTCTTTAATCAATAAAATCTTCCGTTTTGTTATTAAAATTGCCCGTTTTACTAATTTGTTTCAATCTGCAAAAATGCTGTCTTTATTACTATCATGTTTAAGATTGACGTTCTAGGAGAATAAAAAATCCAAAAAATTGGAGTATCTCGATATCTGTGAAAGATAGAAATAGGACATGCCTACATCACATTCTTGTGGTTGGGTCATTGATATAGGCACCTATGTCGCCTAGATCTTATGATCCTCTGTGTCTTCGGGGCATCAGAATTTCAGTCCAGGGTGCGTCAGCCCTCTTCTGGAGAGGTTTATTCATCAGCTGTGTTGATGTTATGCAGCCTGTATTTGCATTCCACTGAGCGATATATTCTTGCTAAAGGATTAGTTTCAATTCATGTTTCGCTTCGGCAATTGGCACTCCGACCAACTGGCTTCTTGGTTCCACCAGGGTTCCATCCTGTCCCCCACCTTATTTCTTTTACACATCAACGACCTCTTGAAAACCACCACGAACCCCATTTACAGTTTCGCAGACGACAGCACACTTGTCTCAACTGTCACATTCTATCATCGGTTACTTTCGGTGAATAATACAAATAGACTCAGACAGGAACAGGTTTTTTTTTTTTTATGTTCTGGTTCCCACGAAAAGGGATATCCTGTAATCTTCAGAGAACATCGTGGGAACCAAGGGAAAGAAGGTAGGAGTTGGTGTTCTTCTTAAATTTCTGGAGGTTGTATGCCTTGGGGAACACCTCCCTAGGCAATGAGTTTCAAAGCCTCGCAATTCGTTGGATGAATGAGTCTTTGGAAAGTGATGTTCTGCAGGTCTCCAAAGTGACCACGAAGGGGTGTGAAGACTGAACTTGACGGGTTAATCTCGAAGAGACTGCCAAAGGAGGAACGATTGTTGATATTTTAGAAGAGCATCGCTCATGAAAATATCTATAAAATAGAGACAAATCGCCAACTTTTCTACGGTGTTCCAGAAAAGTGAGCGAGTTTGTAAGCGAGGCATCACCGACGAGACGAATTGCCCTTTTTTGGACAGAATCCAGTAGCTTCAGGATATGTTTAGGTGTTGCACTCCAAATATGGGAACAGTACTCCAGTACAGGTCGGATCTGTGCCTTATAGATCATAAGCAGCTGACTGGAGGTGAAATAGCTCTTGGCACGAAACAAAAAACCAAGTTTCTGGGATGCACTTTTGGCAATGGACCTCACGTGATTTTCTCAGGAAAGGTTATTGCTGATAGTAATACCAAGCATCGATATGGATGACTTCAGTGGTATGGTTACTCCTGACAAAGTTATGTTAGGCACAGTGAGATCGGCTTTTCTAGAGAAAAGACATTCTCGTGTTTTGTTTGCATTGAATTCTTATTGGATTCCCATTCGAGAATTGTTGCTAAGTCCATATTTATATTGTTAACATTTCTTCCTCGTTCATTTCTGGTTTCACGGGCTGATATAGGGGCCCTGGAAGAGAATGCGGTATGGAGGGTACTATCATCGGCAAAGCTGTGTACGGGACATGAAGTTGCTTTCAATAGGTCGTTGATGTGAAGTAAAAATAGTGTTGGTGCTAGAATGGATCCTTGCGGAACACCAGCATTTATGAGTAGAGTGTCAGATGAAACTCCATCGACCACTACATGGAGAGACCTGTTTGAGAGAAAACTAGCAAGCAGAGAACACAGCTGAGGGGGCAAGCCATAAGATGGAAGCTTGGCGAGGAGTCCCTGGTGCCAAACTCGATCGAACGCCTTGGAGATATCTAATGCCACAGCTAAAGTTTCTCCATACTTTTCAATAGATAGCTGCCATATATGTGAGACGTATGCGAGCAGGTCACCAGTTGATCTCTGATGGCGGAAGCCATATTGCCTATCATTGATAATTCCTGAGTCTTCCAGATATTTCATGAGCTCGATGTTGATGGCTTTTTCCATGACCTTTGAAATAATAGATAGCAGTGCGATAGGTCTGTAGTTGCTAGGTAGGGTCTTTTTGCCTTTTTTAGGGACTGGCTGTACTCTTGCAATTTTCCAATTGGACGGAAATACTCCATCAATAGAGATCTCGAAGCAATCGTCGAGTGGGGAACCAACAATCTTGTTCAGTTCAACGCCCGGAAAACACAAAGCGCCACGTTTTCCAAGTGAATTCCTCAAATCATTTCATCACAATGTCCGGAAATACCCTTGAATCAAGTCCCTCCATCTCGATTTCTGGAGTCACGGTGTCTAATAATATAATATGTCTTGGCATGACCATTTCGCTAACATTGCAAAGTAAGCAAGCCAGATGCTAGGTCCTATCAGAGATCTTGAAGTTTGGGCAATATAATGCTTCTTGTCACAGTCTTGGCAAGGAATCTTATACACTAAATTCGTTTGTAATGTCAAGGGAACTTTATCTTCAGTTCTACAGTGTATGTTTTTTATTCTTAATATTGTCTTATTGGCTATTTTGATATTAGGAATTATGCTTCCCCACTAACTAGAATTTATTTAGTTATTAACTGGTCAGCAACGAATACCTTCTTTTAAATATATATATATACAGTGTGTCCAATTAAGTCGGCATCATATGGGAAACTTTTTTATTCTTAGTTTTATGAAAAGAGTTATTTTTAAAAAATAAAGTTATGCATAGTCTGAAACTTACAATACAACCATTAGATATCAACTTTTTTAAGTCGTATACGGGATTTGTCAATAAATAGGAATTTTACTTAAGAGTAAATTACCTTTATTTTTGTAAAAAGCGACAATTGTTATTAAGAAAAGTTTATCATAATTGAAATCTATTGTCAGATATCTAATATTATCCATCCGCCATGAAAAACGATCTTTAATAATTTTCGGTTTATCCATATTTTTTAAATTAATACATCAGCAGCTATTTTATTGAAAAACACGACATAATAACTTTTCGGTTTATTAATAAGTTTTGTAACAATGTTCTATTGCATTTGAATAGTTAATGCATACATATCATATTTTATTTTGCAAATGAAAAGATAAACAAGTTAACTAATAAGTAATTGGAAATAAAATAATTTATATTTTGCTTCAAGTCACTAAAGCCTCAATATATCCACAATCTCTTGCCAGACATTTAATGGTTCGTTTATCAAATTCCCCTAATACATTCTTGATCATATCTTCAATAATTTCCTGACATGCTTCTGTAATTATCCTTTATAAATGATTAATATTTTGAAAAGATTTTTGCTAATAAATCCTATATTATAAATAGCCCTATCAGAAATAATCCAGAAGATTTAAATCTGGAGATCTAGCCGGCCGAAAAATCTAGGAATATCTATGTATTACTTTGCCATTAAAAATAGTTTAAAGTAACCTAACAGCGTCTGTAGTATTGCATGTAAAATCGTAGAATTCATTTTGTAAAAAATTTAGATAGCGTTCGGCATTCATGGACTGTCGAAAAAAATATGGTCCTATTACTCTCACACCACCAGCGACAATTTTGTAAACTGACAGTTCCATTTGATGTGAAAATGGATACTCCTCTAACTTTCCCCGTATTAAAGAGCAAAATTTAAACCTTCTGTCGTAATCTCTTTCTTTCAATGCATCAACAAGCCGCGGTTTGTATGGATGATACAGAGAAGTAAATAAAAATAACAAAATCTGTTGTCTTATGGCAGATGGATAATATTGTCGCTATTTTCAAAAATAAGGGTACTTTACTTTTGAGTAAAATTCATATTTTTTGATAAACCCCGTATACGGTTTAAAAAAAATTGATATCTGATGGTTGTATTTTAAGAATAACTTTTTTTCATAAAACTAAGAATAAAAAGTTTCCCATATGATGCCGACTTAATTGGACACACTATATATTTACATACATACATAAATTCACGCCTTTTTTCCACAGGGGTAGACAGAGACCACTTCCTTCCACTTGCTACGGTTCTTACACACATCTTTTGCTTCCTCTACTTTCATCAGTGCTCTCATACATGCTCGTCGGTTGTTGGTACTCTTGACCTGGCCTTTCTTCAAAACAACGTTGATCTGATCGAGATATGTTCGCCGAGGTCGACCTCTACCGACTTGTCCATTCACACTCGCCTTATAAATTTGTTTCGTCAATCTTCCTTCATCCATCCTTTCAACGTGTCCAAACCATCTAAGCATTCCTTTATCTATCTTTGTCACCTCATCTTCTTTTACACCACAGCGCGTTCTCTTATCTCACTATTTTTAACTTTATCCAACCGAGTCACTCCGGCTATACTTTTCAAACTACTCATCTCCGCAGCATTAATCCTATTTTCATGCTTCTTCTGTCAAACCCAACATTCACTACCATACATAAGTGTAGGAACCAACACACCTCTATAATATGACTTTATTATTATTATTGATTTTAATTCTTATTTCTCTGCCCGTTATTAAATTTCTCTTTCTCTCAAAGTGGTTCAGTTAAAAAATTTAAAAACTTAACAAAATTTTTTTTTTATTTATACAAATTCAAAAAAAAATATACTTTTATTACCAATTTTAAATTTATCAACTTTATGTCCAAAATATTTAAATAAATGTTTTTCCCTTCCAAATAATAAAGTTTTTTTAAAAAAAAACTGACTACTTATTTCTCTGTCGGTCGACTTCTTTCTCCAGCTCTGATGATCTCACCAGGAACTCCAAACTTGTTGATTGCTTTCGGGAAACTGCCCTTCTCTTTTATTTTTTATTGCTATTTTAAATTATTATTATCTTCTTTACACTTTTAACAACTTTTACAATACAGTATATATTATATCAAAAACAAAATCTACTCTCTTTTTTAAAACTGATTTCTTACAATCTTCAAAAACACGTCTGCTCTCTTTTTATATTCTTAACATACTAACTCTTTTTATTTTTTATTTTATAATCAACAAAAAACCTTAGAAACTCGTTTCTACACTGTTTTAAATTTTTATACACTCTTAGATAAAAATAAGTTTTTCTAACTGAACTCCCCGTTTTATCCTGAACGCATCCGTCATTCTTTATAGCTATCCATCAAATTCTTTTTAATGTTTTTATAACCAAATTTATATTCAGGTATCAACTATTTTTGAATTTTTATTCTTTACAGATTTATGAACTTTTTATTTAAATATTATTTTTATTAAAATATCTTATCCTAACAATATATATATATATATATATATATATATATATATATATATATATATATATATATATATATATATATATTCGATTATGTATCAAAAAATAACTACTCCTCTGGCTATATGCCGCGACAGGCATTAAATTGAAAAAATATTGATTTCTTACAATCTTCAAAAACACGTCTGCTCTCTTTTTATATTCTTAACATACTAACTCTTTTTATTTTTTATTTTATAATCAACAAAAATCCTTAGAAACTCGTTTCTACACTGTTTTAAATTTTTATACACTCTTAGATAAAAATAATTTATAAGTTTTTCTAACTGAACTCCCTGTTTTATCCTGAACGCATCCGTTATTCTTTATAGCTATCCATCAAATTCTTTTTAATGTTTTTTCAGGTATCAACTATTTTTGAATTTTTATTCTTTACAGATTTATGAAATTTTTATTTAAATATTATTTTTATTAAAATATCTTATCCTAACAATATATATATATATATATATATTCATGTGGGTCGATTATGTATAAAAAAAAACAACTACTCCTCTGGCTATATGCCGCGACAGGCATTGAATTGAAAAAATATATATAAATATAGATATATTTACATGAACTGTGATCTTTTGACTTCGGGTGAGGTGGGTAGGCTAGTAGATTTCCTTATTCCGTCGTTTGTGTTGCCCATTTTTGATGATAAGACGACTACCGGTGAATGTCACTATGTCGTATCCATTTTGCCACAACACCGCATCACTATTCCCAACGTTCGCGTATCGTTTTCGCCTACTTAAAAAGTAATTCGTTTTTTTCTTTCCATTACGACGTTTTAATAAACAATTTTGATATTAATAATAAACGTGTATTTAAAATAATTATTGCGTGATGTGCATTTATTATTATTTTTTTAATATTAAACGACTAAAATTATTTATTACTTTCGCGGTTTGATTGATCGATTTTAATTTTTTATTTTCTCAGTAATAAATTGTTTATTATGGCATTTACGGTTTATCAACTTTGATCGAGAGTATTTGCGCACGATGGAAGAACAAAGAAACGACTGTAACGAGAGATCAACCTCTTGGGCGAAACGCACTGAATACTGAAACTGAAAATAAAAACATATACACGAGGACACGCTTAACTCGTCGCGGCGTTGCCGCTTCCTGCCGAAAATCCGCAGCACTTGGTCACGCCGCTCGATATTATCTGGATGAGTTTTTCACCCCTGGTTATCAAATTGCCAAAATAGGATTGTTATTAAAATATTCTTGATTATTTTACGCACACGAGGCTCCACCAATAAAAAGTCATGAATTCAGTCACATGATATGCAATCCCAACTTCTTCTTCTTCTTCTTCTAGCCGTTTTCTATCCTTTGGATATAGGCCTCTCATATTTTTCCAGTTTTTCCTGTTCTGTGTTAAGTCCGGCTGTTCTTTTGATGTCATCATACCATCTCGACAGGGTTGCATACTTGCGCCTCTTATCTTTAACCTATACTCGGAGCTCATCTTCAATGAAGCCCTAGACGGCATGAACAAGGGAACCGATGATACCATCGTCTTTGATGACAATCTCGAAGACCTGCAAGTACTGGTGGACAAAATTACCCATCACGGTAGTCAGTACGGCCATGTAAATAAGACCAAACTTATGATAATCAGCAAACAGAACATCACAGGAAGCCAACTATTCGTAAACCAAGCGACTACTGAGAGAGTTGATCATTACAACTATCTAGGAACCATTATAAATGAGGACTGAAGCCACGTACAGGAAATAAGAGCATACATAGGAAAAGCCAGAGCATGAGCGCCTTCTTTAAAAGTCATAACAGCACCCTGGACACTAAAGTGAGACTCCTTCGATGCTATGTCTTCTCCGTTCTCCTTAAATTAGAATACCTAGGTCATATCATGCGAAACAAAGAAAGATACGGTCTGCTGCAGACAATCTTACAAGAAAAAATCTTTGGACGAAGAGGACCAGGAAGACGCAGGACATCGTTGCTCAAGAACCTCAGGACCTGGTTCAATAAAACATCTACACAACTGTTCCGGATTGCTGCAGACAAAGTCCGGATCGCTATGATGATCGCCAACATTCGTAACGGATCGGCACCCTAAGAAGAAGAAGATACCATCTTTGCTGTGGTCTGCCGGTGCTTCTTTAATTTATTTAGGATTTTAATAAATAAAAAAAAAACCTAAATAAATCCCAACTAGCAAAATGGAATTCTAAAAAGACTGAATTATTGTATCACAGTCGAATAGCGTTGTTTTAAGGACTGTTTGTTTTTATTAAGCCTTTTGTTGCGATTTTTTAAAAAAAATTGTTGTATTAAACGATTTTATAGTGACTTTTACAATGACAGTGACATTGAGCGAATGGTGTTGGCAGGAAAACAAATGAATGGGGCACTGTATAGCTTTATGAATAGCCAGAAAGTGTCAAAAAAGGCACGTCTGGCTATGGTGCATAGAGGTGTGTTGGTTCCTACGCTTATGTATGGTAGTGAATGTTGGGTTTGGCAGAAGAAGCATGAAAATAGGATTAATGCTACGGAGATGAGCAGTCTGAGAATTGTATTGCCGGAGTGACTCGTTTGGATAAAGTAAAGAATAGTGAGATAAGAGAACGCTGTGGTGTAAAAGAAGATGTGGTTACAAAGATAGATAAAGGAATGCTTAGATGGTTTGGAAACGTAGAAAGGATGGATGAAGGAAGATTGACGAAACAAATTTATAAGGCGAGTGTGAATGGACGGAAGTCGGTAAAGGTCGAGCTCAGCGAACATCGATCTCGATCAGATCAACATTGTTTTGAAGAAAGGCCAGGTCAATAGTACCAACAGTACCGACGAGCATGTATGAGAGCACTGATGAAAGTAGAGGAAGGAAAAGATGTGTGTAAAAACCGTAGCGGAAGTGGAAGGAAGTGGTCTCTGTCTACCCCTACAGGAAAAAGGCGTGACAATATGTATGTATTTATGTATGTATGAGCAGTGGAAAATGTATTTTTCTAATTTTTGAGTGACTTTTTTGTAACTGCTACAAGTGACAACTAGTTCAAAAATCTTAATATTGATTTCTATGCTTCACAAATAATTTCCCACATCTGTATAATCGTGGGAAGAGGAAAATGATCTCTGACTTCGACTACACTTACAGTGATGCTGTTTGTCGTAATTAAGAAAGGATATATCTTAACGGTATTGCAAGATGCAAGTTTAGAGATTCCCAACTCTCTGTAACAAACACTGTTTGCCAGTTACTTTTACAAATACCAAAACAGAACATCAGAGTCGACTAACGCATTCCTTTAGTAGTTTTATTTAAATTTAAGTTGGACATACTTATCTGGGAGTGTTTTGGGTTATGAACAACGAATTAGATTGTTTAAGAGGCAATTTGGAGAAAAAAAAGTCGTAAAATAAAACGGTTTTGATGTTATTTTACCCACGCAACCAATCATTCTGGTGGTCTCCGTGCGTTTTGTGACACAACAAACAAACAAAAGTAACGAACGAAAGCCATGAATTTATTGAATTGCAGATCATACATATGCTGACGATGGACAAATATCCTGAAACCGGTACATAGGTGATAGCTGCGATCAAATAAATTTAATGGCCCTCTCTCTTACTTAACAAGCATCTGTATACCTTGCTTCCTGTGATGGGGTAGTATACACGATTATAAATCGGATGTAATTCAATGCCTGTCGCGACATATAGTCAGGGGAGTAGTTGTTATCTGATGTCTAATCGACTTACATATATATACCTATATTAAAATAGGTATCATATATCGAAAGTAAGCTGGTTTTTAAACAATCAGTTACACATTTTTACATCTCTTCACGCTGTCGCAAATAAAAACCCTTTATAGTTTACTGTAATAACACTACAGTTTTCTATAATTTTTACATTTACATTTTTACTTTAGCTACAGTTCTTAAACACATCTTTTGCTTCCTCTACTTTCATCAGTGCTACATGCTCGTCGGTGGTTGGTACTCTTGACAGCTGGCCTTTTTTCAAAACAATGTTGATCTGATCGCTGGGGACTTGCTTTATAATTACCCTGCACCTTTAGGTCTAATATACGAATTTCAGAACCTCGCTTTACACGAATTGCTCTGTCGTTGGTCCCCAATGGGAATTCTAAAAAGTCAATGCGGCAACGGCGGATGGCCACCCCGAGAATCGAGCATCTGTCGCTCGTGAGGGTATTGCTAGCATCGCCCCCTAAATCGGGATTTGCATTAGAATGACTATTCCAGAAGCTGCAGCCGTTCGGCGCGTGCAGCTAAAAAACCATCGCGTATTATGGGATTTTTTTTTCTTCTTCGGAACCAAATTTTTATTACTTAATTTTGACACGTTGTTTACACGCATCATTTAAGATTGATGTACTTGCGTAACTTTTACGAGTATTTTACGGCTCTTTTTCGTTCGAAACGTTGTCCCGCCAGCAAAGCTAACTAAATAAAACAAAAGACCACTTGTGCGCGTTCCTTTTGTTTGTTTGTGGTGTCACAAAACGCACGGAGACCACCAGAATGATTGGTTGCGTGGGTAAAATAACATCAAAACCGTTTTATTTTACGACTTTTTTTTCTCCAAATTGCTTCTTAAACAATCTAATTCGTTGTTCATAACCCAAAACACTCCCAGATAAGTATGTCCAACTTAAATTTAAATAAAACTACTAAAGGAATGCGTTAGTCGACTCTGATGTTCTGTTTTGGTATTTGTAAAAGTAACTGGCAAACAGTGTTTGTTACAGAGAGTTGGGAATCTCTAAACTTGCATCTTGCAATACCGTTAAGATATATCCTTTCTTAATTACGACAAACAGCATCACTGTAAGTGTAGTCGAAGTCAGAGATCATTTTCCTCTTCCCACGATTATACAGATGTGGGAAATTATTTGTGAAGCATAGAAATTAAGATCACCCTTTCACTTGGTTGTACTGGACAATAAACATGACAGTTTTCGTAACCAAAGACGTTTCATTTTTTAACTACGTTAATAGAGAAATCCATTTTTGAACTAGTTAGGAAAAGACGTATTTAGTCACTTGTAGCATTATAAAAAAGTCACTTTTATTCAAAACTAGAAAAAAACATTCTCCACTGCTCATACATACATACCTACATACACATAGTCACGCCTTTTTCCTGTAGGGCTAGACAGAGACCACTTCCTTCCACTTCCTTCCACTTCCGCTACGGTTTTTACACACATCTTTTCCTTCCTCTATTTTCATCAGTGCTCTCATACATGCTCGTCGGTTGTTGGTACTCTTGACCTGTCCTTTCTTCAAAACAATGTTGATCTGATCGAGATCGATGTTCTACTGACTTGTCCATTCACACTCGCCTTATAAATTTGTTTCGTCAATCTTTCTTTATCCATCCTTTCTACGTGTCCAAACCATCTAGCATTCCTTTATCTATCTTTGTAACCACATCTTCTTTTACACCACATCGTTCTCTTATCTCACTATACTTTACTTTATCCAACCGAGTCACTCCGGCTATACAATTCTCAGACTACTCATCTCCGCAGCATTAATCCTATTTTCATGCTTCTTCTGCCAAACCTAACATTCACTACCATACTGATAAGTGTAGGAACCAACACTCCTCTATGCACAGCCAGACGTGCCTTTTATGACACTTTCTGGCAGTTTATAAACCTATGCAGTGCTCCATTGGTCTGTTTTCCTGCAAACACCCTTCGCTCAATGTTACCGTCATACTTTACATCTCTCGTAAACTTTGAACCCAAGTACACAAATTCATTTACTTGTTCCACTCTTTCTCCCTCAATCGAAACTCCACAGTTTGTCATGCTTTCTTCTCTTTTAAAAACCATTACTTTCGTTTTCATCCCTTTGATTTTCAGGGCATTATGCATAACATTAACTACAACTCCTCTTCAGATAACGCTAATATGACTCGATCATCGGCGTAAAGAAGGCATTTGACGATCAAATCATTCATTTTCAATCCATACGCACTCTTTTTCAAATCTTTTAAACAATTGTCCATGTATAAGTTAAACAGCCATGGCGAAGCCACACATCCCTGTCTCACATCATTTTCAATGTTAAACCAGTCCGTGCAAGCTCCGTTTATCCTGACACAAGCAGTGGAATCCTCGTAAAGTGATTTCAGTGCCCGTATTAAACTACCACTCACATAGACAATGTAGACCACAATTCACTCCTCACCACTCTGTCATAGGCCTTTTCCAAGTCTATAAAAGCGCAATAGACCTTCTGACTTGTAGCCAAGAATTTTTCGACTTTACCTCGTAATTAAAAGACCTTATCTATACTGATCTCCTTCCTCTTCTAAATCCTTCTTGCACATCCGGTAAAATGAACCACAAATTGATTAAAAGTGTGGATCATCTTGGAGTTTGGATAGTCTGAAAAGGGGTAAATTATCTCGTACCCAAGTGAAAGAACCTCGTATATATTTTTGGGTTTTCATCGAGTTTTATCTAGAGACGGAAATTCAAAGTAAGTAAATTGAGGTTTTTCAGTGCGCTGAGTACCTTATTTTTGATGGAATTATGGTTTATAGTACTGTGGAGTGTGAGAATTTATAAAGCGAGTGTGAATGGACCTCGGAGAGCATATCTTGATCAGATCAACATTGTTTTGAGGAAAGGCCAGCTGTCAAGAGTACCAACAATAACCGACGAGCATGTATGAGAGCGCTGATGAAAGTAGAGGAAGCAAAAGATGTGTGTAAGAACCGTAGCGGAAGTGGAAGGAAGTGATCTCTGCCTACCCCTATAGGAAAAAGTCGTGACTTTATGTATGGAAATGTGCGTACCTGTTTGGTGTCATTTCTTGCTGCGCGGTGACTTGCTGTCTGGTGCCGGTCTTGGCGGCTTGTTTGTGTCTTGATAGCGCGAAGAATAGGGCCAGTATGGCCTTCAGCTTCCCGTCTCGTAATTCTTGTGGCGAAACGTTCTCGATGCCGGCGACATGCTGGCTACGAAGAAACGACAGACAGGCGTTGATATTTTCCAACTGAAAATAAAAAACAAAAAGTTTTAGCAAACGATAACACCCCCTTCAAAATAATTAAGACGTACGATTTGGTGGTAACATTTTGCAGCAGGCAACTTTTATTTTGGGATATTAATTATGTATCTACTTTTATAGCTCGTTTCACCAATATACGACGATATCGGATTGGTTACCGAGGCACCGACTCAAACGGGCGCTTTGTAACATTAGTAAGATTTAAACCCGAAATGATGTAATGATTTAATTATGTTAAAAGGGAATGCAACGAAAATAAATTAACGGTACAAATTTAATAAATATGTTTAATCATGTAGTACTTATAGTACGAGGGGCGGTTTGATAAGTCAGTGACTTTTTGAATAAAACAAATTTTTTTCCGCAAATAAACATTTTATTTTTCTACATAATCACCTTTTAGCTCGATACAATTAGTCCAGCGTTTTTCTAATTTTTTTATTTCCTTCAAATAATAGGTTTTTTCAAAGCTCTCTCAAAATACGCGTTTGTTTCGGTAGTGACTTTTTCATTCGACTCAAATCTCTTACCGCCCAGCCATTTCTTTAGGTTTGGAAACAAAAAATAGTCGCAGGGGGCTAAATCTGGAGAATATGCTGGATGGGGTAGCAGTTCGTATCCCAATTCGTGGATTTTGGCCATCGTGACTAAACAAGTGTGCACACGTGCATTGTCTTGATGGAACAGCACTTTCTTCTTCTTAGCCAAATGCGGCCATTTTTGCTTCAAATCAACGTCGAATCTGTTCAAAAGCTTTGAATAATATTCGCCGGTGATCGTTTTACCTTTATTGAGGTAATCGATGTGAATGATACTGCGTACATCCCAAAAAACAGTGGCCATGACCTTGTTGGCTGACAGACTCTGTTTCGCCTTCTTTGGTCCACGTTCACCCCGAGCAACCCACTGTTTCGGTTGTTCCTTGGTCTCTGGCGTGTTGTGATGGATCCATGTTTCATCCATAGTAACAAAACGGCGCAAAAATTCGTCCGGATTACGGCTAAACATCGCTAAACACTCTTTTGAAGTGGTCACACGATTGCGCTTATGGTCGAGTGTGAGCAATCGCGGCACCCATCTCGCAGAGAGTTTTTTCATGTCCAAATATTCGTGTAAAATATGATGTACCCGTTCAGTTGAGATACACCTGCAGCATGAGCCAACTCACGCACTTTCATTCTCCGATCATCCATGGATTCATGGATTTTATCGACGATTTCCGGCGTGATCACTTCTTTTGGGCGACCCGGACGTTCATCGTCACTAGTGCTGGTACGACCAAAACGGAACTCTGTAAACCACTTCTTAACCATTGAAATTGATGGTGCCGAGTCCCCGTAGTATTTATCAAGTCTTTCCTTAGTTTCAGTGATGGATTTTTTACGTAAAAAGTAATGCTTAATCAGCACACGAAATTCACTTTTTTCCATTTTCGTAAAAATTCACGAGGTTGTCTGCTTTGAACGGCTATCAAACACCAACTGCACGACGTAGCTTGCTCAAAATTAGAAAGTTACCCACTGATATATTATAGTTGACGGCAGCACTGTTGCATTTGGAGTAACTGCGCGGGAAATTCAAAAAGTCACTGACTTATCAAACTGCCCTCGTATTATCTAGCATCAGATTTATAGTCATCATAATCGGAATCACTGTCGTCACTATCTTCATTCGGTTTGTAAATGATAACAGGATTAACTGCTTCGATGCGGTTTTCACAAACCCACCGTTCCTCTTATTAAATTTTCACATTTTGTGACCACATTTTTCCCAAATTTCAGGAGTGGCAGTACTAAGTGCTTGTTACCAGGTGTCCAAAACAGCCCTATCACCGTAACCATTAGATCCAATGTGATTGTCATAATAAGTTTTGCATATTCCCCAAATATAATCAATGAAATTAAATTTGCAATGATAAGGCGAAAGTCTTGGCACACGATGTCCATAACTGAGTATGATTTGATCCACTTTGTAAATTTTTTCTCTTTCGTGCCTTTTTGCTATCGATAATAATTCCGGCTTGAAGCAATACTGTAAAAATGGAATATTTTCGTTCGTTAACCATTCTTTTATTTTCTGTACCGTCCAGGAGTTTGTTGGTTGCTTATTTAAATTTTCCGAATGGTACGGAGTATTATCTAATACAATGACAGATGGTTTATGTAACGATGGTAATCGTTTCTCTTTTAACCATTTCACAAACATCTCTGTATCCATATTGTCATGATAATCGGCCGATTTTAATTATGACGAAAGATCCGTCCCATCAACAAAACCATGCTTTCCACCTGCATACATAATAATGTGTCTTTTTTTTCACCGTCGGTATGTTTTATAGACTTTATGTTATCGTCCTTCAGAATTATTTTTGTTCCACCTGTAGGAAAAATCCAATTTCTTCCAGATAAAAAAATAAAGAGCATTCTTGTTTACAGTGAGTATAGTGTCTTAAAGATTCATTTATTTTGTGAACGACTCTAGTTTTTTTACACAAAACCTTTAGATTGTCCTCACTTTTAAAATCAAACCCTATATGTTTTAAAATTTTTCAAAGACTATCCATACTATCCGATTATACGCTATTCGCCATCGCAATATCAGAAAAATCCTACGAAATCTTGACTCTAATAAGGCAGTAGGACCAGATGAAATTCTGACAATTGTCCTGAAGACCTGTGCTCAAGGGCTCACCCCAGTTCTCTGTAGAGGTCGATGGAGTTTCATCTGACACTCTACTCATAAATGCTGGTGTTCCGCAAGGATCCATTCTAGCACCAACACTATTTTTACTTCACATCAACGACCTATTGAAAGCAACTTCATGTCCCGTACACAGCTTTGCCGATGATAGTACCCTCCATACCGCATTCTCTTCCAGGGCCCCTATATCAGCCCGTGAAACCAGAAATGAACGAGGAAGAAATGTTAACAATATAAATATGGACTTAGCAACAATTCTCGAATGGGGATCCAATAACTTGGTAGAATTCAATGCAAACAAAACACAAGCATGTCTTTTCTCTAGAAAAGCCGATCTCACTGTGCCTAACATAACTTTGTCAGGAGTAACCATACCACTGAAGTCATCCATATCGATGCTTGGTATTACTATCAGCAATAACTTTTCCTGAGAAAATCACGTGAGGTCCATTGCCAAAAGTGCATCCCAAAAACTTGGTTTTTTGTTTCGTGCCAAGAGCTTTTTCACCTCCAGTCAGCTGCTTATGATCTATAAGGCACAGATCCGACCTGTACTGGAGTACTGTTCCCATATTTGGAGTGCAGCACCTAAACATATCCTGAAGCTACTGGATTCTGTCCAAAAAAGGGCAATTCGTCTCGTCGGTGATGCCTCGCTTACAAACTCGCTCACTTGTCTGGAACACCGTAGAAAAGTTGGCGATTTGTCTCTATTTTATAGATATTTTCATGGGCGATGCTCTTCTGAAATATCAACAATCGTTCCTCCATTGGCAGTCTCTTCGAGATTAACCCGTCAAGTTCAGTCTTCACACCCCTTCGTGGTCACTTTGGAGACCTGCAGAACATCACTTTCCAAAGACTCATTCATCCAACGAATTGCGAGGCTTTGGAACTCATTGCCTAGGGAGGTGTTCCCCGAGGCATACAACCTCCAGAAATTTAAGAAGAACACCAACTCCTATCTTCTTTTCCTTGGTTCCCACGATGTTCTCTGAACATTACAGGATATCCCTTTTCGTGGGAACCAGAACATAAAAAAAAAAAGACTCTTTAAGCTATCATACAGCAAATGAGTTCATGTGGAAAAACGCTAAAGTCCAAACCATTCTACTGTCTACTGTCTACAGTCTACTGGTGATTTGCTGGCTTATGTTACTCAGTTCTGGACAAACATTATTGAGAAGTTTGGTAAATCCCGTGCAATAGCCTTGGATATATCTAAAGCCTTCGACCACGTTTGGAACCAGGCATGGTTAAGCAAATTATCTGCCTACGGTGTCCCAACCAAACTGCGCCAATAGCTCTTGAGCTTCTTGCAAGATCGCTCCTTACATGTGGCAGTTGACGGTATATCTTCTGAATCGTTAAAAACCAATGCCATGGTCCCCCAGGGTTCCATCCTGTCCCCCACCCTATTTCTTTTACACATTAACGACTTTTTGAAAACAACCACGAAACCCATTTACAGTTTGGCAGACGACAGCACACTTGTCTTAACTTTCACATCCTATCGATCACTTTCGGTGAATGATACAAATAGACTCAAGCAGGAACAGGTTGATTCCATCAATAGAGATCTTGAAGCTATCGTCGAGTGGGGAATCAACAATCTTGTTCAGTTCAACGTCCAGAAAACACAAAACGCCACTTTTTCCAAAAAAGTAAATTCCTTAAATCATTCCATCAAAATGTCCGGAAATACCCTTGAATAAAGTCATTTCATCTCGATTTTGGGAGTCACGGTGTCTAATAACATGTCTTGGCATAACCATGTTGCTAACATCGCAAAGTCAGCAAGCCAGAGGCTAGGTTTTCTGTGGAAAGCTAGAAAGTTTTTTACTCCTGATCAACTGTTGACGACGTACAAGGCTCAAAAATCCGACCTCTACTGGAGTATTGCTTGAAAATTAGTGGTTCAGCACCAAGGCATTCTCTTCGTCTTCTAGATTCCAATTAGAAAAGTGCCATTTGGTTGATAAACAACTCCACTCTTACAGATACCCTTTACCCAATAGAACATAGTGTTGCAGATCAGACATTACTCTACAGATATTTCCATGGCAGATGCTCCAGAGAAATAAAAACTCTTGTACCACCATTGGCCACATTCGGCCGAAGAACTCGGCACGCTGATCAGTCTCACCCATTTACTTTCAAGATTGTCACTATAAGGACCAATCTTCATCAAGAATCCTTCTTTTAGGGGTGCTACAGAATTGAACAAGCTTTCAAAATCAGTTTTTCCAGAGAACTACGACCTGCAACTTTTCAAAATCCTTCCCCCTTCTAATAGTCGCAGTGCGGGCCGTCCGTGGCCCACACCAAGGGTCTAACCTTTTTGCGGCCATTTCCAGTAAAAAAAACTCGTTTTAGAAAATTCAAATACATCTTTTTCTTTTACTTTTTCGAATACTAAATCTAACGAGACATGTTTTTTTATTTTTTAGACGTAATTAAAACACAGATAAATTGATCACAATTTTTTTCCTGTATATTTGTTCCGAGAGTGGATTTTACACTGACATATGCGTTAATTTTGCGGCCAAGTGTATATTTTATAAAATAAAGAACCCATCTAACCTTAAATGGGCAGTAATTCACAACGAACGGCTTCCTTCTAGATTATCGTGCAGGAATTAGGAATAGCATATAGTTTGCAAGTGATTTACTATTTCGCATTGCGTGTCTTATCAAATGTGCAATGTACAGGGCGACGATTTTGAAACCGATACTGTGTACTGACAGGTTGATTGAAAAACAAATAATCGGTTTCGATATTTTAAGTGCTCAAATACCCGATTTTTTGAGCTTGTTCAGCATTAAAAAATACATCTAGATTTAAAGTCATGGCCATCTAAGTGAAGTTTTATTTTTTTACCCACTTTTTTTAAAATGGGAGCTACGTAAAAAAAATTTTACGGGTTGCACTCTGGGAGTGCCGGCAGAAGTGAAAACTTAAGTATTAACGTTGTGCGCCCTGCGCCGCCTAAACGAAACAGCCGGCGCAGGCATACATTTTCGCCGCGCCGTAGAAAGAGAGGGGGATACTCCCTCTCCTACGCCACGCCAGCTGTCTACTCTCCATCCGTCTTACGAATTTTCGATCAGGTCACGTGTCCTGACGCGAGTTTAACATTTTTTACCAATTACAAAAAAAGTGTACAACGCCGCTAAAGAAGTTTTCACTTCAAAAAATATTATTTTTAATCTGAAAAATATTGTCTCCAGATTTCCATAGTTTATGAATAATGCATTATTTTTATTAACGCTTTATTATAAATCATATATTAAACATCAGTACCAGATTTGAATGTTTTCGATTTCTTTCTTCCGCTTTTTGCTTGATCTTCTTTCAATATGGCGCTTTTCTTCCTATCTCGACTTTTTCGTTTTCGGCTACCTCGTTTTCGGTTTTGTCGCTTTTGGCTACGTCGTCTACGGCTTCTGCTTCTATTTTTTCTTCGTCTTCGAGCCTCCGTTATCGGCAAACCAAAACCTAATTTAAACCTTCCCGCGTTCTCTTTGATCAAACCAGCTTTCAGTCCAGTTTTTAATGCTTTTTTAACACAAATTGATGCATTTTTTAACGGCTTCTTGCACTGATAAATTATTTGATCTAAAATTTTGTCGGGGGGAGAACCATTAGAGTCATTAAGACACGCTATGGTGTCCATAACATCTGCTAAAAACGACACCTCTCCTTGGACCATTTTAATGCAGCAAAAACAGAACTTAATTAATAAACTAATGAAAAGCACTTAAATTTTGAATTTAGCTACTAAATTAATTTGTCAAAATGACATAAAAAATGTACTTGAATTTGTCAGTTTGTTGAATAAGGTTGCCAAGTTACCAGTCAAGAAAAGTCGCATTTTATATTGCTCCAGTGAAAAACATCCGTCTTACGAATTTTCGATCAGGCCACGTGTCCTGACGCGAGTTTAACATTTTTTACCCATTACAAAAAAAGTTCACAGAGTGCCATAAGAAGTTATCACTTCAAAAAATTTTTTCAATTTAAAAATAATATCTGCTTCATAAAAAAATTGATAAATTTCTCACAAATTTTCATATCACAACAATTTTCCGAGACTTCCTACAAAGTTTATTAGTTTCCTGGTAGCTAAGTTTCTGACATCGAAGGGCTTTAGGAAGACTCCTTTCAGAAACTGGAGTCTCTTGCAGAATAGCGCTGGAAATTCGCAAAACAAATCAGTTTCAGCTTAGTTTCAGATAATTTATTGTTAGAATGACAACTCACAACCTTTTTTTATACCGAGTGTCTCATAACTTGTGGGTGATACAGCAACTGCAGAAAGAGGATCAAAATAGGTCGATTAACATACCTACATATGTCTCAGTAAAATGGTAATAATAAACGATATACAGGGTGATAGATGTGAGATGGTAATTAAAAAAAATGTACCGGACAGTAATGAGGACTGCCGACAGAAGTAAAAACTTAAAACTCTAAGCAATAATTATATTTATTTCCATATATTTAATTTTTTTATTTTATTTTATTGGCAAAAAATTGCCCGGGGCAATTTTTCGCAAATCACTCGCGTAAAACTCCCTCAATGAAAGGTATGGTTAGCGCTTGACGTCCCTCAAAAATGTATACACTTTTTCGCGAACGAAATCTATCTTTGACAAATAAAATTCTCTAAAATAAACAAATACAAAAAATATTCCGAAAAATGTATGGAATGTCGTGAAGGCTATGCTGCCTCTCAAGCACTTTGACCTATCAGATCTTTTGTACATAACCTTTAATCTATTAGAGGCCCGGGATTCCGAGACTTTGAGCAAAGTTTATCAGTTTCCTAAGGGCTAAGTTTCTGACATCGAAGGGCTTTAGAAAGACCCCTTCCAGAAACTTGCGCTTTCAAGTGGTCTTTGGAGAGTCCACAGAAGGGTTCTGGGCCGGGAAATTGGGTATTTGCCCCTTCCTTGGCAAGGCAGTCTGCTTCCTCGTTGCCTTTTAACTCCCTTGTGACCTGAAACCCACATCAGAGTAACCTGATTGTTTGCTGCCAGTTGTCTCAGGGATTGTTTACAGTCCCGAGTTAGCTTAGACTCACAAGTGCAGGACTTCAGAGATTTTAGTGCTGCTTGGCTATCTGGTAAATTATAGATTTATGCCCTTCGGGTGTTTCGTCGCACTCCCGGGCACATATCTCTATGGCATGTAATTCTGCTTGAAAGATGGTTAGGGTGTTACCAAGTGGTTTTGAGAGCCTAAAATTCGGCCCTATCACGCCCACTTCAACCCTTTCATCTATCTTGGATCCATCAGCGTACCACACTAAAGCATCCCTTCCCAGTTGAGGTCCGTTCTCTGTGCAAACTTGGTGGTCGTTTATGACCACTTCAAACTGCATTTCGAAGTCGTACCTAACTGGCATACATACCATACATAAGTGCAAGAACTACACGCACGCGTTTTTTTTTTCGGATACCAGTGACTGAACGTTTCTAATGAAAGACTTTATTGAAAAATTATGTCTACAATTTATTAACGCTTAGCGAAGATATCGACTTACAATCTTCGCAAGCCTTCGGAGACTGCTACGCATCGTCCTAATAAAAATCCGCTTGGTTGAAACTGCCCGAGTTGTACGGAGACGAAACGTCGAAGTTGTACCGCGGAGACGGCGGTTGTGAATCGTTGCGCAAGATGCTCGCATTTCTAAAACTTTCCGGCTTGAGATCTCTGTTGCAGCGATAGACATCCCTAAGCATTTTCATCAGGATTAAGCTCGCTATTACGAACCTGCCGACGCTCGGTATGTAATCGAGAAACCAGATAACTGGGATGAAAGGCAACCTTAATAGCGTTTCCATTTTCGCGACGGGGTTTTCATTCAAAAATTAGCTTTTCACCAATTTTAATTTTGACATAATACTGACGGATACAAAAAAAAAACGAAAGCAAACTTCAAGCCAAACAACAGAAATCAGTGATCACAACTATCGTGGTGAATAAAAAGATAGAGATTGATTTTTGTTTCGAGTTTATAGATTGCAATATTAAAGAGTTCATAGGGAAAAATCACGGAGTGGGCGACATCTATTATTGATCGTTCGAACTTCTCGAGGTGTGAACAACAAACTAACCTCCGTTTGTTTATATGGGTGAAAATTGAACTTTGTATATTATTTTGAGCAAATTAAGCATTGCAACACCAATACCACCAATAAAAATCAGGGCATACGGGATACAAATAGAAAAGGTTAAGAACATCTTATTCCTGGCCGCTAATATCAATGACAACTGGAACATGAGCAAAGAAATAAAGATCCGTATCGAAAAAGCCAGAACCGCCTTCTTTAGATTAAAAAGAATTCTCTGCAACAGAGGAATCACTTTAAAATTAAAAATCAGACTAACACGCTGCTCTATATTCTCCACATTGCTCTATAGAGTAGAGAGTTGGACGCTGACCGACTCATTATTGAAGAGTCTTGAGGCCTGTGAAATGTGGGTCTACAGAAGGTCCTACGAATAAGCTGGATGGACCGAATAAGAAATGAGGGGGTTCTACAACGAATGAGGAAAAACACAGAAATATTTAAAATAATAAAAAGCCGAAAACTCGAATACTTCGGCCGCGTGATGAGGCATCCAGAGAAATATTACCTCCATCATTTAGTGATGCAGGGTAAGATTGCCGGAAGTAGAGGTCCAGGACGAAGAAAAACATCTTGGCTCCGAAATCTTCGAGAGTGGTATCGCAAATCATCCGTTGAACTATTCCGAGCTGCGATAAACAAAGTTATTATAGCCAATACGATTGCCAACGTTCGATAAACGGACAGGGTACCGGAAAAAGAAAAAGAAGAGGCAAAAATCACGGAGTGGGCGACATCTATTATTAATCTTATGAACTTCTCGAGGTGTGAACAACAAACTAACCTCCGTTTGTTTATATGGGTGAAAAGTGAACTTTGTATATTATTTTGAGCAATTTAAGGATTGAAAGCGTTATATTTGAACGTTATTTTGCAAAGAAATGGTGTTAAGAAACCACAAAATCCGAAAATGCAAAGGATTTAAAAAGGTAATATGGAGATAAAATTGCAAAGCTAAGAGAAAATGACCAGCAGAGCAAATCCTTGTGTATAAAAAACCCCAACTTGTCTTTTCATTATTTTCCAAATAAGGGTCAGAGAGTTGAGCATATTGGAGAATCCGGAATGGCGACTATGGACAATGGACAATGGTAGAAACTTATACGTTCAAATATCAAAATTTTTACTAAATTGTACACTTCCCTTAGTAAACATTACACATATTACACATTACAAATAAAGATTAAAATATCAATTTTAAGTGGAAATAGGGTAAAGCTTTAATAAAATATTAATATTTTTAAACTCGTATATGACGTTGACATGTGACAGCATTTGAATGTTGGCAAAACTTTTTAGTTAAAGTTGACGTCTGCTAATACACTAACATCTCCAATAATTTGAAATATTATATTATTTAACACAAATACCATAACAAATTTTGAATCAAAAATAAATTAGAAAAAAAATAATTGTATAAGTTAAACACGTTAGTTTAAAGTAATTGTAGTTGGATAATATTATTGAAATAAATGTTGTTTTTTATCCACATAAACTTCCTGTTAAATCATACTTGCATAAAATAATTATATATTTTTCTTTGGAAATCTTTCGTCAAATTATAATCGTATTAACCTACAAATTCATGGACAGATAATTCACGAACTAATTGTTTCAATAAGCGTTGTTGCAAAATGAACTTTTTATCACGCTATACCGTTTGCAAAATCTATGACACAGTTATAAAAATAAATATTTTCTCCGTAAAATTATTGGTAAGATGCTTAAACAAACTTAACAACTTGTTTCAAAAAAGACAATCTAACGTTATAATACAGGGTATTTCAAAAAGAGGTGACCCCATCTTTAGGATAGGAAGAAAACTGAAAAATAATAGTAGTTTGCTCAGTAAAAAATGTTCGCACCGCCATCCGTATTCAAGATAACAGGCGTTGACTAAAAAAAAATTATACACATTTATTAAGATTTTGACGAAACCACTGGAAACATCATAATGAAATTTTATACGAATATGTTTTAGAAGCTGATACATCCCATGAATTTGTTTTTATATCAAACTTTCATAGAGGGCGCTAGTTACACGATTCGTACCAAGTAATATTGAACATAACTTTTTTAAGGTTAGATTTATTAATCAAAATTTCAAGTGAACTTAAACATCATTCAATTTTACAACAAAAAGGTACTCTTGGTAAAACTCGATACTGCGTACCGTTTTCGGAATATTTTGATTCGAAAATTATGGAGTAATAACCATATTTTTTTCTTCAACGCCCTTTATCTTGAATACGGATGGCGTTGCACAAAATTTTTTACCAATCAAACCCCAATTATTTATCAGTTTTCTATCTATCCTAGAGACGGGGTCACCTTCAACACAAAAATGACTTAATTATGCATTAGAATATTATGCAGTTATGCAAATACTTTTTTCATCTTTTATAAAGCAATACTGTCGTCTTTCTTACATTCACTTGCATCCATTTGGCATCGCCTACAATTCTTCCTCAGATGTTGATGTTTTAAACAACCGTTTATGAATACTGTTACCTTTCGGCCCTGTGTCTGTCGGCGTCAGCGAGTCGATCAAAATAGAGGGACTGCTTTATTATGTCGGCGTGACGATTGGACCAGAAGAAAAGATCGGCAAATTCTAAAATATTGCGTCTAATGGTTCCGAAACGGTAAAAGGATTGTTCGGGCACTTTCTAGAAAAAGGTCCAATAGTTTCGAACGTTGACGATTCTTCGAGAACGATGATTTGGAAATATAAAAAGTGCAGCGGTCGCGAAGAAGAGTCAGTTTTAAAAGTTTAAGCTGAAGTTAGATCAAAGCCAAGTATTTTAAAGTTGTAAAGCAGTGGCGTAGCCAGGAATTTATTTCGGGGAGGGGGACCAATACTGGGGGGTATGTAGTACCCCTCGGGAAAAGCGGGGGGTCCGGGGGTAAAATTTATTGAAATTTATAACGAAATACGAAATAAGTTATTTAAGTTTTCACAAACAAATCATACCAAAAATCAAAAACATTTATATCAGAGATATATATAGAGAGGTGTGCCAAACCATTAAGGTGACTTTGAGAAGTTGTACTGCGCAGGTATGATTTTAAGCGTCGAAGAGTTGAACATGATTTGTCGGCAGTAGCTGTAATTGGCAATGTAGCTAATGTTTTTAATCCTTTGAAAATTAATTAAAATATACGTCCATCACACGTATTCATGTATGACACAAAGTCTTGAGGTAAATCAGCGTTAGTATTTTTTAAATTGATCCAGCTTCTCCTCCACAATTTCATCTCGCCTTGAAGCTGGAAAGGATTGTACAAATAACTAGTCCATTGATTTGAAACAACTTCACAGCATTATTTTATTCTGTCATCATCAAGTTCTGCAAAGTTTTTGTTGGTAGTAAGCAACCCGATATCCCATCACCTGGCTACGCCTCTCTAAGTAAATTGTAAAAATAAAATTTATTGTAAATAAATGCTAGAATAAAAGTTAGTTATTATACTGAGTGTTAAGAATAACCGAACCCAAGAAGTAAATACCGTAATAATTCGTTAAACAGCCATGGCAAAGCCACACATCCCTGTGTAACCAGTCTATGTTACCATTACATTAATTGCTATTTTAAAGTGATTGTAAAATATCTGTGATAATTATGTCAATTTTATTGCTGAAGCAGCAGAAAGTGACGACAAACAGACACTTACAATAATCCTCCCATCTGGTAAGGATGATGTAAAAAACATCAGCTGAATGGATTATGATTTGATAAAAGTCGTGCAAAGTTACTTTTTGCCTTGCATATACGTTAATCAATTGATATTACTATAAAAAAGCTCTTAAAATGATTATTTCATTCCGGAAACTTCAATTTTAAAATTAGATACGCATTAAAAATGTTGTTTTTATCTTAAGTTCAAAATTTGACGTCTACGCCATCTATCGGTACGCGAATCTTGCATTGTATAATAATTGAATAATAAATAAAACTATAAATAGTTATTTTTTTCGAACTTACAATAAATAAATAAATTGTACTGAGCTGACTACGGAAAAAATTCAACTTTTTAACCAGCGGCAGATTTACTTATACTTCTTCCTCCGCCTAATGTGGCGGCTGATCAGTTAAAACGTCATGAGTTGTGATGTTAAATCGAAACTCGCAAAATGACATTTTTAATGCTGAATGACAACTATAAAATAAGAGATATCGACGAGCCATTTTGGTATTTAACCTTGTTACATATTTCGTATTAATGACATACGTTTAAAAAAAAAAAGAACATTTCATTTAAAGAAGAAGAAACTTTTCATGGCTTCCTTTCTATTACCCGCCGAATGAAGTGAGGCGAGTAAACTTAGGCGCGCCATGAAAAGTCCCAATTTTCCTCCGCTTGAAATAATCTACTATTTCTCCACGACCATACTTGGAATATTTTTTTAACCACAAAAAGGGTAGACCTATCGTGTGGACCGCGGACGGCCCGTTCTGCGACTATTAGAAGGGGGAGGGATTATAGAAAGAAGATAACCCGCTTTTTGAAAAGTTGCAGGTCATAGTTCTCTAGAAAAACTGATTTTGGAAGCTTGTTCCATTCCGTAGCTTCACTGTAAAAGAAGGATTATTGATGGAGATTGGTCCTTGTGGTGTCAATCTTGAAAGAAAATGGATAAGACTGATCAGCGTGTCGAGTTCTTCGGCCGAATGTGGCCAGTGGCCAGTTTTTATTTCTCTGAAGAATCTGCTAGGAAATATATACAGAGTAATGTCTGGTCTGCAACTCTTTTTCTATGTTCTAGTGGGTGAAGGGTATCTTTGAGAGTTGAACTGTTTATTAATCGAATGGCCCTTTTCTGAATGGAATCTAGAAGACGAAGAGAATGCCTTGGTGCTGAGCCCAAAATGTGCGAGCAATACTCCAGTATAGGTCGGATTTGAGCTTTGTACGTCGTCAATAGTTGATCAGGAGTAAAAAACTTTCTAGCTTTCCACAGAAAACCCAGCCTCTGGCTTGCTGACTTTGCGATGTTAGCAACATAGTCATGCCAAGACATATTATTAGACACCGTGACTCCCCAAAATCGAGATGGAGGGACTTGATTCAAGGGTATTTTCGGACATTGTGATGGAATGATTTGAGGAATTCACTTTCTTGGAAAACGTGACGCTTTGTGTTTTCTGGACGTTGAACTGAACAAGATTGTTGATTCCCCACTCGACGATAGCTTCAAGATCTCTATTGATGGAATCAACCTGTTCCTGCTTGAGTCTATTTGTATCATTCAGTCAAAGGCTTTAGATATATCCAAGGCTATTGCACGGGATTCACCAAACTTTTCAATAGTGTTTGTCCAGAGCTGAGTGACATAAGCCAGCAAATCTCCAGTAGACCGAAGTTGTCGAAATCCATATTGTCTGTCATGAATTATCTCAAATTTCTCCAGATATTTGATAAGTTCTATGTTAATCGTTCATTTTCTTCTTCAAGGAATTTATCCATCTATCTTTATACCAAAATTTAATACTCATTCGTGTGCTTACATAACTCGTGCTTCGCACTCGTTTATAGCTTGCACAATTATATATTAATTATGCCTTTATTCTATTTATATAGTAAATGTCTTAAATTTTTTTTTTCAAAATAACATAATACACACTTGACAATGACAAAGAAACTTAAAAGTCAATTTAGTTTAGTTTATTATTGGAAATTTCGTAAGGCACATTTTTAAACTCACTATCGCTGCTGTTTTCCATAGTTTATCTCGATAGTTGCGACCAAAAAACATGCAAACTTTCAAAAATCAAAATGTCAACTAATTTCATGTCAAATAGCTGTCAGTCGTTATTTCGCTGCTATGGTAATGATCAAGTGCGTTTATAAAAACGATACCATTACGTATCCATTTCTCTTTGACATACTACACTTAATCTAAAACAGCTATGTTTAAATCTAATCTCACGTCTACAGCACTAAGAGAGAGAGAGAGAGAGAGAGATAAATAATATTTCTATTGTCAGTTATTTCTTTTTATGCCTATAAACATGTTCAATTATCTTGATTGGGATTAATATTTTGCATTCTTCTCATTTTTCGTCTTTGTATTTTGTCGAAGCAGTATGTATATTCTTAAAATAATTACGTATGTCCACATTTTATATACAGTGTGGAACAGCCAAATGGAATAAATTCGATAACGAATAAATGAGAGCGTGTTGGGAAAAACGCTTGGACACCAGTCGATTTGTATTTTTAGATGCGCTTTTGTTTCAAAAAAAAAATAATTATATAGGGTGTGTCATGTGACAGTGGCCGATACCAACTTTCTTATTTTAAATAAAATATATATTATTTATTTTTTGGATTCTTCAGAAAATTCTAAACATAATTCATGTACAATGTCCCATACCTATCTTCAACTGTTTCGGAAATATTGGATGTTATGCTTGAGTTTCAAGAAAACCCACATAATTCTGGTCGAAAAGCAGCCTTACTGTTCAACATTAGCCACACATCAATTTTTCGAATATTAAAGGAAAGTAAAATGCATCCCTATAAAATGATGCCAACTCAGGAGCTCATGGCAGACGATTTCGCAATATCCTGAAAAAGTTAATGTTTGGGCAGGAACTGTTGGAAATCATATCGTAGGGCCCTTTTTCACTGATGGCAACTTGAATGGAGATAAATATTTAGAACTGCTCCAAAATAATGTCGTGCCAACTTTGACAAACTTATATCCTGATCCAGCAAACCCACAAGTTCCTGCCAATATACTATGGTTTCAGCAAGATGAAGCACCGCCCCATTACCAAATCAATGTCCGGCAGTACCTGAACCAAAATTTTCCAAATCGATGGATAGGGAGGCGCGGATTGATAGAATGGCCAGCACGATCTCCTGGTCTGACGCCATTAGACTTTTTTTGTGTGGATATGTCAAAAGTATTGTATACAATACTAAACCACTCGACTTACATGACTTAAAAAGACGAATCACGCTTGCGATTAGATCAGTCACGCCTGAGATGTTGGGTAACGTTGGGAGACATTTCTATACCAGATTAACATGTTGCCAAGACGTTCGCGGCGAACATTTTGAACATCTTTTACATTGAAATTAATGTTTTTTTGTTTTTTTACATTTGTGAAATAAAATAATTTTCTTTTTTTGATGATAAATTTTGTAATACATCTGAAAACACTTAATATTTCCGAAACAGTTGAAGATAGGTATGGAACATTGTACATGAATTATGTCTAGAATTTTCTAAAAAATCCAAAAAATAAATAATATACAGGGGGTTGTATTTAAAATAAGAAAGTTGGTATTGGCCACTGTCACATGGCACACCCTATATATTTATTTTTTTTTGAAAAAAATGCGCATCTAAAAATACAAATCGACATGTCCAAGCGTTTTTCCAAACACGCTTTCATTTATTCGTTATCGAATTTATTCCATTTGGCTGTTCCACACTGTATGTACGTACATTCTATGCATCGAAAACACTCGGTATAATTGATAAAACGTCACGAAAATGACTAAAAACTGATCATTTTTCATATAACACGTGATTGCAAATATTTTAAAACTGCTTAAAAAATAAAAATATTCTAAGGTCAACGTTCTTTACACATATTTAGTAATTACATTTCTCTTGCAGACCAAAACAAAACGAAACTAATACGTTTCAAAGAATCACGTCAAAACTGAGAAGCTTAGTTTTCTCAGTAATGTTGTTATTCCTTTCTGCTGCTTATTCTTTTAAATTTTAAAATGTCGACAAACAAAAAACGACAAGGCTATTGAAAAAAAATACTTGAATAGTTGACATTTTGGAGAAAAAAAAACTTTATTTCGGCTTCCAATATTGACTGTAAACGCTGCTACATTTGTAGTGAACCTGGCTGATGTGTAAACTGGTAAACCACCAATAAGCTGGAAGAATTTCTGATAGTTTACACCACGAACTTCATTCTGATGTAAACTGTCAACAATAAATAGGTTAATCTGTCAACTGTCAGCTGACAAATTTTTCGTGGGGTATTTTATAGAAAGTAATTCTATTCAAGTGTATGTGATATAATGAGTATGAGAAACGTCAAATGATTGTCAAAGAATTATTTTTGTTCTCAAGATTAATTTTTTTAAAGTTTATTGTATTATTTTTTGTGGTAAAACATTACAATAATTATTGACGAGAATGGAATTGCTTCGTTTTTAAATTTTTACGAAGAAATAATCTTGTTTTTACGTAAAAGGAACTACCGCGCAGTGATTATGCTTTATCAATCATTTGACGTTTCTCATAAACAAGTAATCACGGTCACAGTCTACTACATTAAAAATTGTAAACAGTTTTTATTCATCGGTCATACGATGAAATTGTGTATTTTTAGAAATTGTCGCGTCCAATAATATTCGTTGCAGTTTCATCATGGCCACCAATTTACAATTACAGCATTCGCAACAACTACAAATGAAGCAATACAAAACGGATAACATTGGTAAAACAAATTCGACACAGACTTTGAGCTGATACTCGTACATTTTTGTTTCAACACGTGTTGTTAACACTCTGTCAAAAAATGTGTAAATACGTATATCTATATATATATATATATATACATACATACATACATAAAGTCACGCCTTTTTCCTATAGGAGTAGGCAGAGACCACTTCCTTCCATTTGCTACAGTTCTTACACACATCTTTTGCTTCCTCTACTTTCATCAGTGCTCTCATACATGCTCGTCGGTTGTTGGTACTCTTGACCTGGCCTTTCTTCAAAACAATGTTGATCTGATCGCGATCGATGTTCGCCGAGGTCGACCTCTACCGACTTACGTCCATTCACACTCGCCTTATAAATTTGTTTCGTCAATCTTCCTTCATCCATCCTTTCTACGTGTCCAAATATATAAAAGATATCCACCTATATATATATATATATATATATATATATATATATATATATATATATATATATATATATATATATATATATATATCTAATATATAAAATTCTCCTGTCACGGGGTGCGTAATCGAACCGATTTTGATGAAATTTTTTGTGCTTATCCGGTATCTATGAGAATCGGCCAACATCTATTTTTCATCCCCCTAAATGTTAGGGGTAGTCCACCCCTAAATTTTTTTTTTTATTTTTTAGACAAAATTTTTAATTTCTATTTTTTTATGATACAACATACAAAAATACATACAATCCTCAATTTTCACCCTTCTACGATTAACTCTTATTTTTTAATAGCCATTTTAGTAATTTAATCATTTTTCCTCTCCGGTCGAAAACTGATCAATCGTCATTTAATTAGTTATCCCCGCCAGATGTCTACAGGTGTCACTTCTGACCCAGTAAACAGCACGGAGTAGGGATGAGAACGAAGCCGGTCTCCTTTCTTTCTCACTCCCTACACAGTTGTCGGCCATCATTATTGTTTATGCATCAAGTGTAGTAGTAACGTTGACAATTATTATTTTGCTATCTCAGTGTAACTCTCATATTAACTTTTAATCATTCCTATTTTATCAATAATAATTAAATTATCAATTTTGAGTGTATTTTGCACGATTAGTTAATCAAGTGATTTTATAACCTCAAAAGTACTCAACACGTGACACGAGCTTCCAATAACAACGGATTTTGTGTTGTAAGTATACTTTTTTTTATTTATATCGAAAATGTTGTTGATCTTATAAAAATGTAATTTTAATTTAATTTTATTAAAAAAATGTAATTGAACAATTAAGATTTTCATAGTTTCCAAAAAATCAATCATTATGAATCTTTATTTTAAAATGTCAATGGAAATATTGGTTGCATGAAAAAATTATAAGAGACAATGTTTTCATAAAATTTAATTTTTTACTTTTGTTTGAAAAATTTTTCCATAAAACTTATATTTTTGTTATAATTTCATAAATTGAAACTAATCATTTCAAAACTGCGGCAAAAATCCTGGCCCTAATTATACTTTTAACATTTTTCATCATTAAATAATTTCATTAATTCTATTTATGTATGTTTTGTACGGTGAGCAATGCCAAGAAAACGCAAAGGGGCTGATTTGAGCCGCAGTACAAGTAAAGCTCGAAACTTGCGAAATAGCAGATCCGAAAGAACAGAAGAACAAATCCAGCAACAAAATACTGATGCACGTGTCAGAATGGCGCAATTGCATCAAGAAGAGCCAGAAGATACACGAGCTGAACGCAATGAAGTCAGAAGATTAGAACAACGACAATCACATTCTTACATATATACAATATACACATTCTAACATACATACATACTTACAATAAGTAAGCTATTTTTTGTCTACACTAGAAATTACTAGGAAATTATTTATATGGCAAAATAACGTTTGCCGGGTCAGCTAGTATATATATATATATATATATATATATATATATATATATATATATATATATATATATATATATATATATATATATATATATATATATATATATATATATATATATATATTGACTCATCACGATATCTCTGGAACCATAAGGCCTAGAGACTTGAAATTTGGTAGAAATATTCCTTTTGCCAAGTAGAGGTCAGCTTAGAACGGATTCTACAAAATTCCACCCACGAAGTTTTTCCTGTTCATGTAGTTGTAAATTTTCGGTAACTTTATCTGTCAAAGAGACAGCGTAAATTTTATTTATTTAATTTAAGGTCGTCAAGCTAACCTATCTTACATTGGGAAAGTTTTTCGCGAGTGATTTGTTAAAATATATCTAGGCAATTTTTCGCGAATAAAATAAAATTTATAATTATACTAGAAATGAGATTTGTTTTGTTGCTGTCACGGTTAATATTTTTAAAAAGTGAACAGATTGATTTAATTAAATCAATTACGCCGAATTTAAGTGAGCTCAATTTAAGAACGGATTAACGAAATTCCACCCATAAGGGAGGTTTGAAAGTTGACCAGAATATATGTTTTAGCATGCTGAAATTAACTACCGACAGATTTGGCAAAATACCAGCCACAAAGATGAAGTAACACTACACACTACAATTTTAGCAATATTTCTTGCAAACACTGCGTCAATGGTAGTTCTCTTATGTTGTGCTCTGTATTCACGTTAATATTCCTTCCTTCCTTTTTCTGTTCATGAAGTTGTATATTTTCGGGAACTTTATCTGTCAAAGAGACAGTGTAAATTTTATTAAATGTAAACATTTTTAAAGGACGTCGAGCTACGTACCTTTCATTGAGGGAGTTTTTCGCGAGTGATTTGTTAAAATATATATAGGCAATTTTCCGCGAATAAAATAAAATTTATTGTGCCATAGGACGTCCGGCTAACCTAGGTGGTAGGTTGTAGGGGGGGGTCGTGAAGGCTATGCAGTCTCTAAAACACCTCGACCTATCAGATCTTTTGTGCATAACCCTTAATCTATTTGGGGCCCGGGATTTCAGCTAACCTATCTTTCATTAATAGTTTTTGGGGTCGCTGAGTTTGATAGTGACATCCCCAATTTTGTTAGAACTCCTACGAAAAGGTTAGGAAGGATAAAAATAAAAAAACTATTAAAAACACCGATATGTGTCGAATTCGTAGTCTTCGAGACGCAGAGTTTGATAGTGACATTCCCAAAGCAGGCAAGCCTACGAAAGAGATAGGAGGGGGTTGAAATATAAAAACTATTAAAAACGCAGATATTATTGTTAAATTTATAGTTTTCGGGGTTCTGAGTTTGATAGTGATATTCCCGAAGGTGAAAGGGTGTTGAAATATAAAAACTATTAAAAATTGCCGATATTAGTGTCGATTTAATAGTTTTTGAGGTTGCTGACTTTGATAGTAACATTCCCAATTATGTTAGCACCCATACAAAAGGGGTGAAAAGGGGATAAAATATAAAAACTATTAAAAAAGCCGATTTAGTGTCGATTTCATAGTTTTCGGGGTCGCTGAGTATGATAGTGATATTCCCAAAGCAGGCAAGCTAACGTTCGGGCAGGACAACTGCTGCCGGGTTCTGCTAGTAATATATAAAGTTCACTTTTCACCCATATAAACATATGGAGGTTAGTTTGTTGTTTACACCTCGAGAAGTTCATTCGATCAATAGTAGATGTCGCCCACTCCGTGATTCCCTATGGGGAAAAATCACGTGCGACATCTATTATTGATCGCATGAACCTCTCGAGGTGTAAACAACAAACTAACCTCCATTTGTTTATATGGTTGAAAAGTAAACTTTATAATATATTATTTTGAGTAATTTAAGCATTGAAAGTGTTATATTTGAACGATATTTTGTGAAGAATAAACCACAAAATTTGAAAATGCAGAAGAATTAAAAAAGGTGATATGGAGATAAAGTCGCGAAAAATGTTTTACAATGCTCTACATATGGAAATTCGATTATATCTTTGCATTTCCTTGAAATCCTAAACAACAAATCTACCAATGAGAATACATGGTTCAAACACAATTAAACGCCAAATTACCCAGGCATAACACTTGACACAACACTCTCATTCAAGGAGCACTCAACAAAAACGGCAGAGAAATTGAAAACTAGAAATAATATAATACAAAAACACTGCGGAACAACATGGGGAGCGTCGGCTTTCTCTTTACGCTCCTCACCTCTAAACCTCGTTTTCTTGCCACCCCCCCCCCTGCGTCGAATAAACACGCTCAAGAGTGAATATAAGAAGACAATGAACAACCGAAATTTACCAATTCACGAGAATATTGAAGACGCTAGCCAAAGTCGCCTCCGATCTAGAAAGCCGCCCATCAGAACAGCTATAGATGCCATCGAAGAAAGATTTAGCCTGGCACGAAGAATGGACCACAAAGCAGAACAATCATATCCCATGCATTACCGAACAGCCTCCAGGCTATGACTTGCCACGTAAAACATGGGCAACCTTAAACCGAATAAGGACCCAGCATGGTAGATGCGCTTACTTCCTGCATAAATGGGGCAAGACAGCGACGCCTCTCTGCAAATGTGGAGAAAACCAAACCATAAAACACATTATAGAACATACATACTTACATATAGTCACACCTTTTTCCCGTAGGGGTAGGCAGAGACCACTTCCTTCCACTTCCGCTACGGTTCTTACACACATCTTTTGCTTCCTCTACTTTCATCATTGCTCTCATACATGCTCATCGGTTGTTGGTACTCTTAACCTGCCCTTTCTTCAAAACAATGTTGATCTGATCGAGATATGCTCGCCAAAGTCGACTTCTACCGACTTCCGTCCACTCACACTCGCCTTATAAATTTGTTTCGTTAATCTTCCTTCATCCATCGTTTCTACGTGTCCAAACCATCTAGCATTCCTTTATCTATCTTTGTAACCACATCTTTTACACCACAGCGTTCTCTTAGCTCACTATTCTTTACTTTATCCAACCGAGTCACTCCGGCTATACAATTTTTAGACTACTCATCTCCGCAGCATTAATCCTATTTCCATGCTTCTTCTGCCAAATCCAACATTTACTACCATACATAAGTGTAGGAACCAACACTCCTCTATGCACAGCCAGACGTGTTTTTTTTGACAGTTTCTGACTGTTCATAAAGCTATGCAGTGCCCCATTCATTTGATTTCCTGCCAACACCCAACACTGTCATACCTTTCTTCTCTTTTAAAAACCATAACTTTCGTTTTGCTTACATTTATTTTCATTCCCTTGATTTTCAAGGCATCATGCATAACATGAACCATCTTCAGATGATGCTAATATGATTTGATCATCGGCGTAAAGAAGGCATTTGACGATCAAATCCATAAGCACTTTATTTTAAATATTTTAAACAATCATCTATGTATAAGTTAAACAGCCATGGCGAAGCCACACATCCTTGTCTAACACCTTTTCCGACGTTAAACCAGTCCGTGTAAGCTCCGTTTATCCTGACACAAGCAGTGGAATCCTCGTAAAGTGATTTCAGTGCTCGTATTAAACTACCACTCACCCAATACATGGACAATGTAGACCATAATTCACTCCTCACCAATCTGTCATAGGCCTTTTCCAAGTCTATAAAAGCGCAATAGACCTTCTAACTGCTAGCCAAGAATCTTTCGACTATACCTCGTAATTGTTTTGCTTACATTTATTTCCTTCTTTTTTTTTCCCGTTTTTTCAAACACGCCCACGTTTATTCATTATCGAATTTATTCCGTTTAGCTGATACACACTGTATATTAAAAATAGAATGCTCGTTCTGTTAGTATTGTGTCTCAAGCTTCCGTGATTATTTTTACACCTGATCTAGTTTTTATATTTAAAATTTTGTAGCTCGCCGCTAACAAATTGTCTCGTAAATTTGAAATAAAAATTATTCACTGGTCACATTTTTTAATATTTTTTTTTTGGTACCTACTTAATAACGAATCAGGGCAATGTTACGTAAATATTATTTATCAGAATTTGATTGCGTGTAAATATAAAAAAAATGGGAGTGGCTAATCATTTCCCACGATAACACCGAAACTTCTAATCTTGATTTAATATTTAATATTGATTTATTTATTTTCGAGATTATTGACATGTTTATTTTATTTTTTTAATAACTGTTCTCCTTTTAAGATAGTACCGACCCTGAAAAGGACGTCAAAAGAAGTTTCGTTACGACAAAGGCAATTTTCGAAAGTCTGAAGGTAAAACGAAATACTCGCTAATACTTATTTTACTAGACAACAAAAAATCTGTTTTAAATTCAAGAGATCTACGCACGCGACCGGAATCTGAATTTCACTTTTTTTTTTTCATTGCCGAAAGGTTCAGACCTTTTGATGTGTACCATCTTTGCTCTCGCGTTCTTGCATGTGTAACATCTTTCCTCTCGATTTCGTGAAATGTGTCACAGGAAGTCACGGAAACACGGGCTATTTGATTCGATGAACGAGCGCGCGGTTAGAGTTGGCCGTCAGATAGACGTCGATCTCAAGAGAGCGTTTGAAACGGTTGATAGGTGAAAATTAATTAAAAAATGTCACATGGAATAACGGATTTAGCTCTCCAATGGTTAAATGATTATTTATGTTGTCGCTACCAACAAACAAAAATTGGCAGAAATATATCTAAAAAGGTTGAAGTATTTTACGGAATGTCCCAAGGAGTGTACTAGGCACGTTGCTCTTTTTGCTATACATTAATGATGTTAATGAATATTTAACAAATAGCTTTGTAAAATTATATGCAGACGATACTATGTTATCAGTAATTGGCTCTGACCATCAAGTATTAGTTAATACCATGAATGTTGAACTAAAAGTTTTGGCAAACTGGCTTAAGCTAAAGAACCGTGCGGGGATGTCCTTAACCCCAACACGGCGCGTCCCAATGGCTGATAGGGAACTTCCTGGCTTACAGGAAATGTGTCTAATATTAAAGAATAATCACCCGAGGATCGACTAAGGACATGATATAGGGCAGCGGCTATATCATTACTACCTTTGAGTACAAGGGAGCTTACTTCCTTGTATTCAAACTAGACATGTGCGGTTGGTTTGTTTTAAGCCAGCCAAGCTTACCGCGACCATCAGGCTTTGCTCAAGGTGTCATGCGACCCGTGCCAAGGGGCGTACTATATGTCTGATATCTATGCCTGCCCCAAACAGACATCGCTAACGGAGCCTCTGGGATACCAGGCAACCTCCTGGTAGCATTTTTGCCTTGTTGCGGTAATGCAGAGCTCTGCCGTAGTCGACTATTTGTCTCTAGCTACTCGTGCGAACTATATGAGTAACAAAAATAATAAAACAGACATCTGCGACGAAGGCAATCTTCTCGCAGACGAACAAATGCAAATCGAGGTGTCTACTACGGACCCTCCTAGCAACCAAATCTCGCAGAAAGCTGAGGGGGTACTTTTAAAATCCCCCACTCCCGAGAAAACGGACCTGACATTAGGGGGCGAGGCTACACTAACGGCCAGCATAAACCTGAACAAGAAGGTCAAACTTGCCTGGCGCGTCGAGAAAACGTCTTAGCCGATTGATCAAGAGCGGGGTACCTTACGAAACCGCCTTGAATCCAATACTAAAAGAGCGGGAAGAGAGAAGAAGCGGGGATTAATCCCCCCCAGCTCTTACCAGCAACCGAATACGCTCGTATGGTAGCACTCCAGAAGCGGCGGCGAAAAAGCCTCGCGCTATGGAACATCCAAACGAGCAAAAACGCTTCTTTGCAGCTGTAGCTCAGGGCATCAAGGTGGGCATAATCCACTAGAACACTCAAATGCTCAGCTGTCAAACGAACAGCTACGGCTGCTTCAACGATCCATCACGGACACTGTACCACCTCAGAAAGATAGATCTGAACCAACAAACGGACTGTCAGTTCTGCTGCGTGGAAGACGAAACTGCTGAACATATACCATGTTCATGCCCAGGCCTGGGAAGAATAAGGTTTAACATATTTGGTTACACCAACCTAGAACCTACGGATTTCAAAAAAATCTTACCCTATACAACCATGAAGTTCGTAAGAAGGGCTGGATTGTGCGGTGAACTGTAGCCTCTAGGGGTGAGCCACAATATACCTACTAAGGGTCGCGGTGGAGGGGCGACCACGCCCCACTCACATGATACACCTAACCTAACCTAACCTAAGCTAAAGAAGTTAAAATTAAATTCATTCAAAACGAAATGCATCATCATAAGTAGTCGAAAAAATTATAAGTTGTTTAAAGAAAAAAATCTAAATATTATTAGGGATAATGAAATAAATATCTTGGGATACAACTCAATCCATACTTAAACTAAAGCCAACACATTGATTACACTTGTAGGAAATTAGGTAATAAAATTGGTTTCCTTCATAGAATATCTGCAAGGTCCATATCGGTGGAGTCATGAACGAGGGTTACTTGAACAGAAAGATCTGTTTTGCCGGGTACCTAAAATAGGAAGACGAGGAGGGGTGCGGGATATAGCAGGTAGTTTTGGCAGTCTTTGGTACGAGACTGAAGACTAAAGACGTATTTTATAATAGTTTGATAGTTTTGACTACGTTTTACGATAAATGTATTTTTGAAATAAAATAGTATATTATTATTTCTTACACGTGTTTTTTGTTTTTGATACATAAACGCAAAATCAAAAGTTATTTTGACTTTATATCATAAATGATTGTGAATTTGAAATACCTACCTATATGTCTTTATTTACAGAACGCTTTTGTTTGAATATCTGTCAAATCTGATTACGATTAGATATCTCTTTTATAGAAGACTTTGCTTTACTATATGTCAAAGACTTGTCAGATGATTATGTTTTTAAATAGATATATTCGTTTGTAAAAGGATCCGATTGCTTTCTTTTTGAATTGACAGACGGTTTTTGTTATTTCTGTTTTTGAAGTTCGATTAAAATAAGCTAAGAGTAAAATTATATTATTATTATTTAATAATTTGTTTATTTGATTGACACCGTCAAAGGCTTTATTATTATCGAGTTAAATTATTCGAAAAAAGAAATTCATACCCCGAACAATCGTGAAAATAGTACACATGTCACTGCATCTCCAAACCACAACCGTGTGCTTGAGACGACGAAATTATCACGACTCTGTATTCTTTTCGAAGAAATTTATTACGCGACGATAACGGGTCGTACTACCTTTTTCAAAACATAATCGACACGTACAGAAAAACAAAACACGCACACTAACCGGGTCTCTTACTATTCGAGTCGAAGCGGCTTTGGAACACCAAGACTCCACCGGCTGCGTAGTTGTCATATCTTCTATATTCATAATATCTGATTATTTATCAACGTTTAGTAATTTCTAGACGTGATCGCTCTCAAGACTCTCTTAAAAGCGTTACCAAACACTGCCCGATTGTAACGAAAAGTTTATCTTACCCAAATGCCCCACAAAATGTTGGCCGTCAATTTGTTACGAAAATAACTGTCTTTGTTATATAAATATATATATATATACTTATATACATATATATATATATATATATATATATATATACTTATATACTTATATACTATAACAAGCATCTGCATATTGTTACCCGAAATGGGGTATTATACAAGATTATGTATCAGATGTAATTCAATGCCTGTCGCGGCATATAGCCAAAGGAGTAGTTGTTTTTTATTCATATTTATATCTATTCCATATTCCTGACTGTGCATTGAAAGCTGGCTCATTATATTTTGTAGGTGCTCTAGTTTGTCGGCGAATATTACTGTATCATCCGCGAATCGGATGTTGTTGATTCGTTGACCATTTATAAGAATTCCTGCTGATGAATCACACAGCGGATTATTAAATATTTCTTCTGAATATATGTCAAATAAAAGTGGTGACAAGAAACACCCTTGTCGCACGCCCCGTTGAATTTTTATTTTATCAGTCATCTGACTTTTGTTTTTAACTTGTGCTGTTTGATTCCAGTAGAGATTTTTTATTATGCTATGTTATTATGTTATGTTTTACTCTATCAATCATCAATCATCAATTGCTCTGTTGAATTCCTTCAGATATTCTTCTTGCATCTGCTTTGCCGTAACGTTCCATATAATTTTTACAACATTTTTACATTTTTTTTTTTATGAAAATAGTCGCAAAAAGGGTAGACCTATCGTGTGGGCCGCGGACGGCCCGCACTGCGACTATTAGAAGGGGAAGGGATTATAGAAAGGAGATGATTGTGGACACGCTTTTTAAAAAGTTGCAGGTCATAGTTCTCTGGAAAAACTGATTTTGGAAGCTTATTCCATTCCGTAGCAGCCCTGTAAAAGAAGGATTCTTGATGAAGATTGGTCCTTGTAGTGTCAATCTTGAGAGTAAATGGGTGAGACTGATCAGCGTGCCGAGTTCTTCGGCCGAATGTGGCCAATGGTGGTAAAAGAGTTTTTATTTATCTGGAGCATCTGCCATGGAAATATCTGTAGAGCAATGACTGGTCTGCAACTCTTCTTCTATGTTCTAGAGGGTGAAGGGTATCTGTGAGAGTTGAGCTGTTTATCAAGCGAATGGCTCTTTTCTGAATGGAATCTAGAGGACGAAGAGAATGCCTTGGTGCTGAACCCCAAATGTGCGAGCAATACTCCAGTAGAGGTCGGATTTGAGCCTTGTACGTCGTCAACAGTTGATCAGGAGTAAAAAACTTTCTGGCTTTCCACAGAAAACCTAGCCTCTGGCTTGCCGACTTTGCGATGTTAGCAACATGGTCATGCCAAGACATATTATTGGACACCGTGACTCCCAAAATCGAGATGGAGGGACTTGGTTCAAGGGTATTTCCGGACATTGTGATGGGATGATTTGAGGAATTCACTTTCTTGGAAAACGTGGCACTTTGTGTTTTTTGGGCGTTGAACTGAACAAGATTGTTGGTTCCCCACTCGACGATTGCTTTAAGATCTCTATTGATGGAATCAACCTGTTCCTGTCTGATTCTATTTGTATCATTCACCGAAAGTGATCGTCTGCGAAACTGTAAATGGCGGATAGTGACCTCAGGCATTGATGCGTTTATTCTAGGTATCTTTATAATTTTCTCCGTTACATTTTCGAATATTGAAAGCCCAATCTTTCAAAATAGTTGATATCATTTCAGTAGAAATTGATTCATTCGGTAAGTAGTTTCTCTCACTACGAAACTGTTCCAATACGTACTTTTTTATTTTCAATGTACCATGAGGCTCATCGTTTTGAACACACTCGTCTATCACTTTTAATGAAAAATCACCGAATCTGACAATCACAAAATAAACGTCAACAATTTTTGATGCGCATTGTTTGTATGTAACAATTATGAACTGGTTACTATGGAAATATTTGTGAATTTATGATTGGTGGATCTACTCGATGTATATCCAAGTATATTCGAAATGATACGAGTTGGCTTAGCTCATTTGGACGTTCCGATTGGTTGAGAATCGTACGAAAAAAATAATCACTATTACTTGTACATTTTCTTTTAAATGTTTATACGATTTTTATTATTTTGCCGTAATTCTAGTGATACCGGCAACCACGCACCATTACTTAAGTTCTTACGCCTCCACTTCTCTTGCACATATAACACGGCCTACCTGATTGAGATCAAGTAGTGACGTAATTAATTCTAGTGAACGCGTCGCAGTTTTATTAATAATATGCCATTATCTCGAGTCGAAACAGTAAGCGAAAAATTGTCCGTTCGGACGCACGTTTATCAATTATTAAAGTACGGTTTGAAGAGAAGCATCAATTAATTCCCGGTTTTATTTTATTTTAAACAATAAAAATACGAAAAATCCGGTGCAATTTTGCCAATTTAGAACTACTTATTTTTTCTGTCACAGTATTTTTTTTTAAATATAATAAATTTACTTTAAAAATTGTATATAATAACATTTTTTTTATTACCTTTAACAAGATCTAGCTCTTTCGGTTTTTTTGGGTAGAACATGTCGTACCCGCTCGATTTTGTAAACCTTACATAATCGTATTTTGCAACATTATGTTTACGTAGGCTCGTTGTTTAGAAGTATCTGCATATCTTGCTTATTATAGTGTTGCCAGACAATTAAAAATATTAATTTTTGTTGTAATATGCCTTATTCTCTAAAAGGATCAAAAATATTTTTTTCCCTGAAAATAGTCGCAAAAAGGGTAGACCTATCTGTGGGCCGCAGACGGCCCGCACTTTTAGAAGGGGAAGGGATTATAGAAAGGAAATGATTGTGGACCCGCTTTTTGAAAAGTTGCAGGTCATAGTTTTATGGAAAAACTGTTTTTGGAAGCCTGTTACATTCCATAGCAGCCCTTAAAAAAAGGGACTCTTGATGGAGATTGATCCTTGTAGTGTCAATCTTGAGAGTAAATGGGTGGGACTGATCGGCGTGCCGAGTTCTTCGGCCGAATAGGGCCAGTGGTGGTATAAGAGTTTTTATTTCTCTGGAGCATCTGCCATGGAAATATCTGTAGAGCAATGACTGGTCTGCAACTCTTCTTCTACGTTCTAGAGGGTGAAGAGTATCTGTAAGAGTTGAGCTGTTTATCAACCGAATGGCCCTTTTCTGAATGGAATCTAGAAGACGAAGAGAATGCCTTGGTGCTGAACCCCAAATGTGCGAGCAATACTCCAGTAGAGGCCGGATTTGAGCCTTGTACGTCGTCAACAGTTGATCAGGAGTAAAAAACTTTCTGGCTTTCCAAAGAAAACCTAGCCTCTGGCCTGCTGACTTTACGATGTTAGCAACATGGTCATGCCAAGACATATTATTGGACACCGTGACTCCCAAAATCGAGATGGAGGGACTTGATTCAAGGGTTTTTCCGGACATTGTGATGAAATGATTTAAGGAATTCAATTTCTTGGAAAACGTTGGGCGTTGAACTGAACAAGATTGTTGGTTCCCTACTCGACGATTGCTTTAAGATCTCTATTGATGGAATCAACCTGTTCCTGCCGGAGTCTATTCGTATCATTTACCGAAAGTGATCGATAGGATGTGAAAGTTGAGACAAGTGTGCTATCGTCTGCGAAACTGTAAATGGGGTTCGTGGTGGTTTTCAAGAGGTCGTTGATGTGTAAAAGAAATAGGGTGGGGAACAGGATGGAACCCTTTGGGACCCCGGCATTGGTTTTTAAGTCATCGGAAGAAATACCGACAAATATTCAATTAAAAGATTTTTTTCTGTTACTGAAAGTCAATAATAAATATTCGTGTTTTATCCGAAACTAGCTTTTACCTGCGACTTCGTCGAAAATGGTTCTAATAGGATTTTCAATTGCTTTTTTACGTTTTTAATTTTGTTATAACATAAATTATTATGTTGAAATGTTTAAATATTTATGAAATATAACAATCTTTATTTTAGTGTAGCGATTTAAAGGTTAAATAAACATAAAAATAAAATAAAATTTTGTTTTATTTTATGAACACGAGGCTCGGCCTTTGATCTGGTGAAAGTGACACGGGGGTATTTTCTTTTTACAACGAAATCGAAATACTACACCTACCGCAGTATTTCTTTGTAAACAATATTTTTTGTTTTCCTTCGGGTGCGCTTACTCTTTTTTTTTTTTTTTTTTATGTTCTGGTTCCCACGAAAAGGGATATCCTGTAATGTTCAGAGAACATCGTGGGAACCAAGGGAAAGAAGGTAGGAGTTGGTGTTCTTCTTAAATTTCTGGAGGTTGTATGCCTCGGGGAACACCTCCCTAGGCAATGAGTTCCAAAGCCTCGCAATTCGTTGGATGAATGAGTCTTTGGAAAGTGATGTTCTGCAGGTCTCCAAAGTGACCACGAAGGGGTGTGAAGACTGAACTTGACGGGTTAATCTCGAAGAGACTGCCAAAGGAGGAACGATTGTTGATATTTCAGAAGAGCATCGCCCATGAAAATATCTATAAAATAGAGACAAATCGCCAACTTTTCTACGGTGTTCCAGACAAGTGAGCGAGTTTGTAAGCGAGGCATCACCGACGAGACGAATTGCCCTTTTTTGGACAGAATCCAGTAGCTTCAGGATATGTTTAGGTGCTGCACTCCAAATATGTCGGATCTGTGCCATAGAAAAAGAGTTGCAGACCAGACATTACTCTACAGATATTTCCATGGCAGATGCTCCAGAGAAATAAAAACTCTTGTACCACCACTGGCCACATTCGGCCGAAGAACTCGGCACGCTGATCAGTCTCACCCATTTACTCTCAAGATTGACACTACAAGGACCAATCTCCATCAAAAATCCTTCTTTTACAGGGCTTTTACAGAATGGGACAACAACAAAATCAGTTTTTTTAGAGAACTATGACCTGCAACTTTTCAAAAAACGGGTCCAGAATCATTTCCTTTCTATAATGCCTCCCCCTTCTAATAGTCGCAGTGCGGGCCATCCGTGGCCCACACGATAGGTCTTCCCTTTTTGCGACTATTTTCAGTAAAAAAAAAATTAATTTCGTTTTTTGGAGTACTTTTGCCATATTACGTTGTTTGGGTATATTGCAGAGTAGGTTTTCGGTTTGCATCAAATCGAGAGGAAGTTTAAACGCGGAGTGTGCAGTCAAGGTATAAGGTAAGCTTTTCGTTCAAATATCCAAGAACAAATAAAATTAAAATTTCGAATTCTAATCCTATTTAAAAATTCTTTTATATTTGAAATTCCAATTTTAAAGAGTGTTGCATCGCATCAAGTTTTTATGTGAGTTCAACGTTTTCTGAATAAAATCGGATTGATTTTTCAAACATGTGTCAAAATAAAATGTAATTTAAATCAAAAGCACTAAGGAGTATTTATATCAACTTCGATGCAAATCACCCCCAAAATAACTTTCTACCCCTTTTTAACCCCGTTAGGCGATGAATTTCAATAAGATACGAAACACGTCTTCCATCAATTCTGTTAAAGAATCATCATCATCATAATCATCTAACGCTACAACCCTGGGTGGGTCTTGGCTGACTGCACAACTTTTTTCCAATTGATACGGTCTTCCATCAATTTTTGGTCAAAAGGGACATTCATTTTCTGCAGATCTGATTTAATGTTATCTCTCCAACGCATTCTGGGGCGTCCGAGTGGTCTCTTTCCTGTTGCAACCTCCTCCCACACCAATCTTACAAGTCTTTCATCCTGAAGTCTGTGTACGTAGCCTGCCCATCTTAATCGTTGGGATTTAATCTCTTGCACGACATACAAATACCTGGGAGCCTGGATAGAACAATCGGGTGACCAAACAAGAGAAATAAGAACGAGTATAGAGATAGCCAGGTCAACATTTACGAAAATTAAAAAGTCGAGATATTAAGATTGGACTTAGGATGAGGATGCTGCGTTGTTACGTGTTTTCCGCGCTTTTGTATGGAGTGAAGGCATGGACTCTCAAGAAGAATCACACGAACAAACTACAAGCCTTCGAGATGTGGTGCTACCGTAGAATGTGGCGTATCCCCTCGACAGAAAAGATCTCTAATATGGAAGTCCTAAATCGAATGAATAAGGAATGTGAAGTCATTAACACCATAAAAAAGAGAAAGCTTCAATATCTAGGTCATATACTGAGAGGAACCAAATAGGCCAGCTGATAGTTCAGGGAAAGATTGGTGGAAGGAGGAATATTGGAAGACGCCGTGTGTCTTGGCTTAAAAACCTAAGGGACTGGTTTAATTGTAGCAATGTTGAACGCTTCCGAGCTGCAGTCAATAAGGTCCGGATAGCTGTGATGATAGCAAACCTCCGATAGGAGATAGGCGTTTTTCTTCGTTTGATTTGATCATTGTTAAAGAATGTTTGTGCAAAATTTGAAGTAGATTGCACCAAGGAATCAAGTTGTCCCATACACACTTTGCCCCCGTTTTTCAACCCATTATGGGCAGAATTTCGGAAAATCCTTTCTTGACGGATGCCTAAGTTATGCAAAAAAACACACCCTCGAAGTTTCAGGTCTCTACGTTCAGCAGTTTAGGTTGTACGTTGATCGGTCAGTCAGTCGTTCAGGACGAAGCATTTTATGCGTATAGATTATTATTGACTGGAAGTAAAGCTATTAAATAAAATTTAAGTAAGCGTTGGATGTTTTTCTTTTTAGAACTTTTTAAATATATATACATCGCCAACTTAAAACAATAATCTTCGCTTCCTTCCTGTCTATATATTTACGCGATTAGGTACACCTGTATTTACTTTATGGTGTTCTGGTTAGAATTTTTAGACGGTGTCATTTTTAGTCCGGTTCAAGTAACGTCTAAAACTAACACTTTAAGTGTTAACGAAATTATAAAGAATTATTATTAATTATTATTATTATTAATTAATTATTAAAGAATTATTTCCATCAATATATAAAATCGCAGGTGGCTGGAAGCGTTTTAATTGGTTACAAAATCCGCGCGCCAAAATCAAGTGATGCGGGGTAATTTTGACAGTATGTGAAATATCACGTAGTCATAATCACACGGTGGTCACTCTAATAGGTAAGGTCATATCATGTTTGAGCTTTACTCCTTATTGTAGGTGGCGCTATAATTAAGGGATATCGTGAACATGCAGAACCATAAGCTTAATGAGCCTTTTCCTTAAGGTTATCCATCGCAGAATATATAAGATATGCGAAGAGAGAGTAGCAGACACACAATTTAGCTTCATGAAGGGAGTTGGAACAAGAGAAGCACTGTTCAGTATACAAGTATTATTCCAACGGTGTAGAGACATGACTTGCGACATTTATACCTGCTTTGTGAACTACCAAAAGGCGTTTGACAAAGTCCAACACCAGAAGATGATACAAGTGCTGAAAGGCACCGGAATGGATAATAAAGACCTCAGAATTATACAAAATCAACGCTGGAGATGAAACAAAAGAGGCAGTTAACATTCTGCGGGGCGTACGACAGGGGTGTATCATCTCCCCTCTGATATTCAATCTGTATTCAGAAGAGATATTTAGAGAGGCTCTGGAAAACGATGATAATGGAATTCTTGTAAACGGTGAACGGCTGAATAATATCCGATATGCAGATGATACCGTCATATTCGCAGATAGTATAGAAGGTCTACAACAGCTAATGAACAAAGCGAATGAAGTAAGTGAAAGATATGGGCTAAAAATGAACATCAACAGAACGAAATTTATGGTCATAAGTAAAGAGAAGAAAGAAAATTGTCAACTATTTATTAAAAATATACCAATAGAACGGGTATCCAAACTTCTCTACCTGGGAACCTTAATAAACGAACAGTGGGACCACTCACAAGAGATCAGATGTAGAATAAAAAAAGCAAGAGATGCCTTCATCAAAATGTCTAAGCTCTTCAAAATCCATAACCTCAAATTAGATATCAAAGTAAAACTCCTGCGCTGCTATGTGTACTTCATATTGTACTATGGCTTGGAATCCTGGACATTGACCGAAGCAACACAAAAGAAGCTCGAAGCCTTCGAGATGTGGCTATACATAAGGATCCTTAGAATATCATGGGTAGATAGAGTGACCAACGAAACAATACTGGAAAGAATGAGGAAGGAAAAAGAGGTGATGAAAACGATTAAGAGAAGGAAACTGGAATATCTCGGACATATAATGAGAAATGACAACGAATACAAACTCTTAAAATCCATCCTCCAAGGAAAAGTGTTTGGAAAGAGAGTGCTTGGAAGAAGAGGGATATCATGGCTCAAGAACCTAAGGACATGGTATTCAAAAACAACCACGGAACTGTTTAAAGCAGCAATCAACAAGGTCATCATAGCCAGGATGGTCGCCAATATTCGAAACGAATAGGCATTAGAAGAAGAAGTGAACATGCAACTAGAAATACTTGCATACATATCATATGAAACTCTAACCTCACTTATAACCAAATTATTCGTGTGCGCATGTGGTGAAAATCGAAATATTATTAATTATTATTATTTCCATCAGGCATTCAATATGGAAGTTCCAAATATCGTTTCCCAAACCCAGCAAATCACAAGGAATTATTCAAGAAGTGGGCAACCATTTGTCAGAATAAGAGACTCCATGAAGAGGGAGTCACACTATAAATGATATATATGGCTGTAGCTCGCATCAACATTCCAGTGCCAATTAAAGGTTTGGTGTAATAAGATCATAACGATCTGCAGTAATGTTGAAAACTATAACAGTGAGATCGATGCAATAATTACTATTGCCATTGCCAAACTTTTCCATGTCTGCAGCATGGTTTCAAACTCATAATATTCATAGAATAAATCTGAAATTTTCTGTTTCACAGGAACACCACAAGATGATGATTGTTCTCAAAATATTGTACCAACTACTATCAGGGTTGATGAACTACAACTAGAAGACTACCACTACAAGAACCCATGTTTTTAGCCAGGAAGAAAACAGTGCTATAAAAGCATGTAAATATAATCATTTTTCTATGATCTGAGTGTTACCATGAAAACGAGTGTCTTTTAATGTTTGTAAAGTGATGAGTTAAATATGTCTTTATAAGTTGATCAGGCCTGCTATCTGAGGTGAACATCACTCGAAGTGTTAATTTAACACCAATAGCAAAACATTTGTATAAAAGGGCTTCATACTACAAGAAAAAGGCAACATTAGCAACCAAATCAAAATTATCATTGAAAGCAGTTAAAATTCACATCTTCCTCGACCTATTTATACTTCAAAAGAAGTTCGTATACCTTCGGAAACTATGATGTTATTATTTAATAGTAAATAAAATAAATTAAATAGTAATAAAAAGTTAATATTGAAAAATTCAGTTGTTGTTTTTCTCATTATATAATATGTCTCGATCAGAGATATACAGAATACCAACAGACTTACTTCTGTTCTGTCTCAACAAATACTCACCCAATTCCAAGGTTAATTGAATAGGAGAGGTTGCCTCATAACTTTTCAGAAACAATCCCACATGTGACGTCAATTAAAAGTTATGAAGCCACCTCTCCCATTCAACTTTCCTAGGAATTGGGTGAAGTCTCTCGATAAATATGCATTTGAATTAGCATTATTAGCCTTATTTTACTCACCACATAGGACGATGAACAACAAGGATTCAGATCAGAAAGATCTTGTGCTGATGCAATATTTGTCCTGCGACAAATAACTGAAAAATCCATCGAGTATAACGAACCAGCCTTCATGTGTTTTATAGACCTGGAAAAGGCGTTTGAACGAATACAACTGGAGGACGTGGTACACCTTCTATACAACAGGCAAATCACATACGTCATAAAAACCATACAAAATATTTACCAGAGAAACAAAATACAAGCCAAAATTAATGGCACAACTACCGAAGAAATTCCTGTAAATAGTGGTATTCGACAAGGAAATTCCCTTATCCATCTATTTTTCAACATCGTTATGGACGAAATAATAAGAAGCACTCGTAACCTGAAAGAGTATAAAATGGGGAACAAAGGCGTCAAAATTCTATGCTATTCCGATGATGCTGTTCTGATTGCAGAAAACGAAGATGACCTACAGATATTACTACTCAAATTTAACACAACGGCAAAAAGTCTAAAAATGAAGATATCTGTAGCAAAGACGAAATGCATGACCACTTCAAAAACACTTATCAGATGCAAACTCACCGCGTTTGGCACCAGGCATTGTTAAGTAAATTATCTGCCTACGGTCTCCCAACCAAACTGCGCCAATGGCTCTTGAGCTTCATGCAAGATCGCTCCTTACATGTGGCAGTTGACGGTATTTCTTCCGATGCGTTTAAAACTAATGCCGGGGTCCCCCAGGGTTCCATCCTGTCCCCCACCTTATTTCTTTTACACATCAACGACCTCTTGAAAACCACCACAAACCCCATTTACAGTTTCGCAGACGATAGCACACTTGTCTCAACTTTCACATCCTATCGATCACTTTCGGTGAATGATACAAATAGACTCAGACAGGAACAGGTTGATTCCATCAATAGAGATCTTAAAGCAATCGTCGAGTGGGGAACCAATAATCTTGTTCAGTTCAACGCCCAAAAAACACAAAGTGCCACGTTTTCCAAGAAAGTAAATTTCTCAAATCATCCCATCACAATGTTCGGAAATACCCTTGAACCAAGTCCCTTTATCTCGATTTTGGGAGTCACGGTGTCCAATAATATGTCTTGGCATGACCATGTTGCTAACATCGCAAAGTCGGCAAGTCATAGGCTAGGTTTTCTGTGGAAAGCCAGAAAGTTTTTTACTCCTGATCAACTGTTAACGACGTACAAGGCTCAAATCTGACCTCTACTGGAGTATTGCTCGCACATTTGGGGTTCAGCACCAAGACATTCTCTTCGTCTTCTAGATTCCATTCAGAAAAGAGCCATTCGCTTGATAAACAGCTCAACTCCCACAGATACCCTTCACCCTCTAGAACATAGAAGAAGAGTTGCAGACCAGTCATTGCTCTACAGATATTTCCATGGCAGATGCTCCAGAGAAATAAAAACTCTTGTACCACCATTGGCCACATTCGGCCGAAGAACTCGGCACGCTGATCAGTGGATGATAAATTTATACAGCAGGAGATGAAATTTAAATACCTAGGCATAGAAATATCAGGATACGGTGACATCGAGGCGGAGGTAAGAAACCAAGCGACAAAAGCAGCACGAACCTCAGCTTACCTGAACGAGATAATCCTCCGAAATAAATATATCGGAATCGAGACCAAATCTCGAATCTACAAGGCGGTCATCCGACCTATATTATCATACACAGCGGAAACTAGACCAGATACATCGAACACAAAGAGAATATTAGAAACCACCGAAATGAAAATAGTGCGCAGGATCGCTGGAAAAACACTTTTTGATAGGGAGATAAGCGAAGACATTAGAAGAACATGTAAAATAGACAATGTAAATGAATGGATACTGTGAAGAAAGAGAGAGTGGAACGAACACATAGACCGGATGAACGACGACAAAATAACCAGAGACAAGTCGCCCTTAGGGCGCCAAAGCGTTGGAAGACCCCGCAAGAGATGGAGCGACAACCTTTCTAACAATTGACCGGCAGAGGATACGAAGAAAAACAAGAAAATTGCTTACATTAAAGAAGGAAGAAGAAGCCTTATTTTACTTTAATCCCAACTGTAGGTGGCGCGTAAACTTGGATTCACAGAATGACATTGAGTTCCCAATCTATTCGTATATATGATCTGTGGTCTAAAGCCGTGTCGGTGGCAATCTCATTTCGTCATCGTAACAAATGATATTAGTGATTCTCGTTTAGTGTCTATTGAATAAATACTCTTTTGTGACAGTTATTTAAACCGGCTGAACTTATAAGTGCTCTAACCCAAAGGTGAGTGACACATTTCAAATTTCTCTCTTGTCGATTTAAAATTTAGTTTTTGGTTGTATTAGTGTTTCGTTGATTCTTATAAAGCTATTTCATTGCGAGTTTCATTTGGCATTAAAGACTAAATCTTGCAGAAGCTAAAAAAATGTTTAAATGATTAACGATTAACAAAGATTAAGTTAGAGACAACGTCGTGTATTGAAAAGAGTGAGATGGCGCGATAAACTTATCACTTATGGTGTAGTGATATGTTTTTATTGATTTACCTAAAATACAGCTTAGATAATTATGTTTACGTTTCATCATTGTGGACAAATTGAAAAAAAATTTATGAGGTAATAATGAAAAAATGTGATTTCATTTTTAATTTGCTGAAAGGGCTTCTTCATTTCACGCTTGTTAGATTATTATCAAAGGCGCATTCATTTCGGTTTTTTCGTCGAGAAGTTTTTCATTTTATTTTCAATTGGAAAATACAAAGAAAGGGTCGTTTTGATTGAATTTGACGAAATAAAAAACAATTTTACATCAAGATTTTATAATAAATTAGGCAAGGATGAGACAACTAATTATTTCTTGATTTGTAATAAAACAAATCGTCAAAAAGTCATACCTAACTTGATAAAATCAAAAATCAAATAAAAAAAATGAATTTTGAATATACTTACTAATTATTCTAATTTATATATATATATATACACATACATAAAGTCACGCCTTTTTCCCATAGGGGTAGGCAGAGACCACTTCCTTACACTTCCGCTACGGTTCTTACACACATCTTTTGCTTCCTCTACTTTCATCAGTGCTCTCATACATGCTCGTAGGTTGTTGGTACCCTTGACCTGGCCTTTCTTCAAAACAATGTTGATCTGATCGAGATATGTTCTCCGAGGTCGACCCCTACCGACTTCCGTCCATTCACACTCGCCTTATAAATTTGTTTCTTCAATCTTCCTTCATCCATCCTTTCTACGTGTCCAAACCTTCTAAGCATCCCTTTATCTATCTTTGTCACCACATCTTCTTTTACACCACAGCGTTCTCTTATCTCACTATTCTTAACTTTATCTAACCGAGTCACTCCGGCTATACTTCTCAGACTACTCATCTCTGCAGCATTAATCCTATTTTCATGCTTCTTCTGCCAAACCCAACATTCACTACCATACATAAGTGTAGGAACCAACACACCTCTATGCGCCGCCAGACGTGCCTTTTTTGACACTTTCTGGCTATTCATAAAGCTATGCAGTGCCCCATTCATTTGTTTTCCAGCCAACACCCTTTGCTCAATGTCACTGTCATACTTTCCATCTCTAGTAAACTTTGAACCCAAGTACACAAATTTATTTACTTGTTCCACTCTTTCTCCCTCAATCAAAACTCCACAGTTTGTCATGCTTACTTCTCTTTCAAAAACCATTACTTTCGTTTTGCTTACATTTATTTTCATCCCTTTGATTTTCAGGGCATCATGCATAACATTAACCATCGCCTGCAAATCCTCTTCAGATGACGCTAATATGACTCGATCATCGGCGTAAAGAAGTAATTTGACGATCAAATCATTCATTTTCAATCCATACGCACTCTGTTTTAGATCTTTTAAACAATTGTTTATGTATAAGTTAAACAGCCATGGCGAAGCCACACATCCCTGTCTCACACCTTTTTCGATGTTAAACCAGTCCGTGCAGCAAGCTCTGTTTATCCTGACACAAGCAGTGGAATCCTCGTAAAGTGATTTCAGTGCTCGTATTAAACTACCACTCACCCCATACATAGACAATGTAGACCACAATTCACTTCTCACCACTCTGTCAAATATATATATATATATATATATATATATATATATATATATATATAGTCCTATATGCAATAAAACCATCGCTATTGTTAAAAGTAGCAATTTAAAACGACACTACAAAACAACTCAACAGCAATTTCACAAAAACTTTTCTTTTCGCTGCATGAGCGAACAAGAAAAATCCGCAGAAGCAGCGTTACGTGTGTGCTACACGCTTAATAAACATCAGAAACCATTCTAAGATTCTGAAAAAAAAATTGATGTTGACGCTGAAATTTAAAGTGCTCATTTCACCAATATACGATGGTTTTGGACAAGGTGCGAACCGCACACGAAAATTTGTACACCAAAGTTCAATTTTTCATGGTACTTCACGTACTTCACTGAATTACCACCGGAATTCGTCGAGACTTCACTGACTTCATCGGTACTTCTACGGACTTCATCGATACTACACTGACTTCAGCGGTACTTCACTTAATTCATCGGTACTGCACTGACTTTAACGGTACTTCACTGACTTCATCGGGACTTCACTGACTTTATAGGTACTTCTACGGAATTCATCGATACTACACTGACTTCAGCGGTACTTCACTTAATTCATCGGTACTGCACTGACTTTAACGGTACTTCACTGACTTCATCGGGACTTCACTGACTTTATAGGTACTTCTACGGAATTCATCGATACTTCACTGACTTCATCGGTACTTCACTGACTTCATCGGTACTTCACTGACTTCATCGGGACTTCACTGACTTCATCGGTACTTCTACGGACTTCATCGATACTTCACTGACTTCCTCGGTACTTCACTGACTTCATCGGTACTTCATCAGTACTTCTAGGGACTTCTACTCAGACTTCATCGGAATTCTTTGAGAAATCAACGACGTTGAAAGGAGTAGTAAATAAGAATTCAGGTCTAATATCGTATCAGTGCATAATTCACCAGTAAAGTTATTGAACGTTTCTGGCTAATAAAAGAACATGTAACCTGCTTCTTGCAAAACTTGGATACAACGGGACCAAGGAAGCATTTGGAGTTCATAACAAACGAGCGCAATATGCTAGCTGTAACTTTCCTAAAAGATATTCCGAAATACTTAAATGCGCCTGGCCTTCCTCTCTAAGAGAATATCTAGGGGAGGAAGATTTTGGAGGTGTTCCATCGCTGCCGTTGGTGTGCTGTACATAGCTCCAGTTATGGCCAGGCATGCCAGCCGCTGAAGGCCAGCAAGCGTTCATTTAACATAATTTAGTGCGGTGTATAGTACTTACACTCCACACCGAATATGACAATAATACTTCGAATAGTTTTAAAGTACTGGGCACAAATAATTTTTAAATTTTCAAATAAAACACCCTGCAACTCAGACAGGAAACACATTTTATCGAAGGTGATTCGGGTTGAATATTCATATTTTGAGTTCGGGATTCTATGGTTAAAATATTAGCAATGAAATGAATGAATCGTCTTTCTTGAAAATGAATTTTTTTGAAGAACAAATATCGTTCAAGATTAACGGACGCGCACCTCGAGGACACGTTTCGCATTTGCTGTTCGCATAAAAAACTGGCTCAAGACCGTCGGTATAATTTCTCGCATTAATTTTAGTACTTATCGTGTGTTTTTTTTTTATGTAATTTATTTATTTCGTGTCAAAAGCGTCTTTACATCATTAAACGTGTACCATACATTAATTAACTATAAACCATATGGTGCACTATGTAAAAAAAACACTTTATCGGATCAAAATTGGGCAACCTTAATGGCGTATACTTCAGCACTGAAACTGAAAATAGTCGCAAAAAGGGTAGACCTATCGTGTGGGCCGCGAACGACTACGACTATTAGAAGGGGGAGGGATTATAGGAAGGAGATGATTGTGGACTCGCTTTTTGAAAAGTTGCAGGTCATAGTTTTTTGGAAAAACTGATTTTGGAAGCTTGTTCCATTCCGTAGCAGCCCTGAAAAAGAAGGATTCCTGATGGAGATTGGTCCTTGTAGTGTCAATCTTGAGAGTAAATGGGTGAGACTGATCAGCGTGCCGAGTTCTTCGGCCGAATGAGGCCAGTGGTGGTACAAGAGTTTTTATTTCTCAGGAGCATCTGCCATGGAAATATATGTAGAGTAATGTCTGGTCTGCAAATCTTCTTCTATGTTCTAGTGGGTGAAGGGTATCTGTGAGAGTTGAGCTGTTTATCAACCGAATAGCCCTTTTTTGAATAGAATCTAGAAGACGAAGAGAATGCCTTGGTGCTGAACCCCAAATGTGCAAGCAATACTCCAGTAGAGGTCGGATTTGAGCCTTGTACGTCGTCAACAGTTGATCAGGATCAGAACGTCCTCCAAAACACAGATCGTTGGGCAGTGTGGGCAGCTATATATATATATATATATATATATATATATATATATATATATATATATATATATATATATATATATATATATATATATATATATATATATATATATATATATGCTTTCTGGGCATAGAGTGGACAGATCTCCAAGGTAATTCCATTTAGCCAGGTTATCCTTAGTATTGCCCACTCCGCTTCTAAGTCGATTCAAGCTTTTCCATTCCTTCCAGTCCAGGTTTCCGCCAGGTGGTAGGGCCTCTGTGGGGTGGCTATATTGTGGCATGTGGCCTAACTTATTCTTCCACATACCGGTTCTTGCTGCTCTCGGCTGGACGTCTCTAGTGGGACCGTGCTACGTAAGAAACTCTTCCTTGATTTCAGTCAGTGACAATGACAACAACGATGTGATTCATTCCGGTCTATTCCGGGAAGTGGGTACTTCCCAGACGGTTGCCGAAAAAAGTAATTAGAAGCGAGGAATGTCTTTCAAGAAACAAGTTGAATTGTAGATTTTTGGTTTGGTTGATACCGCGTTTTCCATACAAATCTAATAATACTATTAAAAAACTGCTTCATTTTTTGGGTTTAAGATATCGCACCTTAAACGAAGACATACTATTATTTCAAAAAATAATTATTTTACTTAATGAATGCCTCAGTAGAATATATAAAGTTCATCGGCAAGGTAGATTCATAGCATAATATAATATTACATGTCGGGATAGAATTTGTGTACTTGCGTTCAAAGTTTACGAGAGATGGAAAGTATGACAGTAACATTGAGCGAAGGGTGTTGGCAGTCAAACAAATGAATGGGGCACTGCATAGCTTTATGAACACCCAGAAAGTGTCAAAAAAAGCACGTCTGGCTGTGCATAGAGAAGTGTCGGTTCCTACACTTATCAGTATGGTAGTGAATGTTGGGTTTGGCAGAAGAAGCATGAAAATAGGATTAATGTTGTGGAGATGAGTAGTCTGAGAATTGTATAGCCGGAGTGACTCGGTTGGATAAAGTAAAGAATAGTGAGATAAAAGAACGCTGTGGAGTAAAATAAGATGTGGTTACAAAGATAGATAAAGGAATGCTTAGATGGTTTGGACACGTAGAAAGGATGGATGAACGAAGATTGAAGAAGAAAATTTATAAGGCGAGTGTGAATGGGCGAATGTCGGTAGAGGTCGACCGCTCGGCGAACATAGATCTCGATCAGATCAACATTGTTTTGAAGAAAGGCCAGGTCAAGAGTACCAACAACCGACGAGCATGCATGATAGCCCTGATGAAAGTAGAGGGAGCAAAAGATGTGTGTAAGAACCGTAGCCAATGGAAGAAAGTGGTCTCTGCCTACCCCTACGGGAAAAAGGCGTGACTATATGTATGTATGTATGGAAATGAATGAATGTTTTCAGTTGTTCCTTACAACTAGTTTAAGTCCGGTCCTGGACCTGCCGTCGGCCAAATTCTTTGGTGTGCCGAATTTGTGAAACAGGAAAAATGATTTTTGACCACAACTATACGTCGTTCGAAAAACTTTTCCCACATTCTCAAACTTCTTAGGGTAGGTCAAGTAAAGTGGGTAATTTTTTTTGATCAAACATTTTTTTTCATACGACACTTTGCAATATTAAATGATCAATATTTATACGAAATAATTTTGAAGTTTAAGTTAAGAATTATAAAAAAAATATAATAAACTTACCATTTGCGTGGGACTCTTCGGTTTTCTTTGAATATTTTGAATTTTTTGACAAGCTGCAAATAAAGAAAATGCCGATTACGAGATGATTTTAAGTTGTTGGTAAAAAAAGTAGTAAGAATATTAACGTTATTATTGCTATTATTAATTATTAAACTACCGCTCACACCATATTTAGATAATGTCGACCACAATTCACTCCTCGCCACTATGACAGAGTGTTAGCACTGGAATCACTTTACGAGGATTCCACTGCTTGTGTCAGGATAAACGGAGCTTACACTGACCGGTTTAACATTAAAAAAGGTGTGAGACAGAGATGTGTGGCTTCGCCATGGCTGTTTAACTTATACATAGACAATTGTTTAAAAGATTTGAAAGAGAGTGCGTATGGATTAAAAATAATTGATTTGATCGTCAAAAGCCTTCTTTCCGCCGATGATCAAGTCATATTAGCGTCATCTGAAGAAGAGTTGCAGGCGATGGTTAATGTTATGCATGATGCCCTGAAAATCAAAGGGATGAAAATAAATGTAAGCAAAACAATAGTAATGGTTTTTAAAAGAGAAGAAAGCATGACAAACTGTGAAGTTCTGATTAAGTGAGAAATAGAGAAACAAGAAAATAAATTTGTATACCTGGGTTCAAAGTTTACGAGAGATGGAAAGTATGACAGTGACATTGAGCGAAGGGTGTTGGCAGTTAAACAAATGAATGGAGCACTGCATAGCACTACGAACACCCAGAAAGTGTCAAAAAAGGCACGTCTGGCTGTGCATAGAGAAGTGTTGGTTCCTACACTTATGTATGGTAGTGAATGTTGAATTTAGCAAAAGAAGCATGAAAATAGGATTAATGCTGCGGAGATGAGTAGTTAGAGAAGTATAGCCGGAGTGACTCGGTTGGATAAAGTAAAGTATAGTGAGATAAGAGAACGATGTGGTGTAAAAGAAGATGTGGTTACAAAGATAGATAAAGGAATGCTAGATGTTTTGGACACGTAGAAAGGATGGATAAAGAAAGATTGACGAAACAAATTTATAAGGCGAGTGTGAATGGACAATTCGGTAGAGGTCGACCTCAGCGAACATATCTCGATCAGATTAATATTGTTTTGAAGAAAGGCCAGGTCAAGAGTACCAACAATCGATAAGCATGTATGAGAGCACTGATGAAAGTAGAGGAAGCAAAAGATGTGTGTAAGAGTCTTAGCAAGTGGAAGGAAGTGGTCTCTGCCTACCACTACGGGAAAAAGGCGTGACTATATGTATGTATGTATGTATTATTGCTGCCGAGTGCTTGACTAAGGTCAGAAGAAGCATGAAAATAGGATTAATGCTGCGGAGATGAGTAGTTTGAGAAGTATAGCCGGAGTGACTCAGTTAGATACAGTAAAAAATAGTGAGATAAGAGAACGCTGTGGTGTAAAAGAAGATGTTGTTGTCTTGTCCATGAACTGTGCAAATGGAGAATAAATTTATATTGCTCCGAAGCTGTCGAAGACTTTCACAGCTTTGTCAGAAAAATTATTGCTTCTGGGTCTTCAAGGCTAATCTTGATAAGCCTGGCTTGAATTGCTGGGCAGCCAAAGATGTGTTGAGGAGATAATGGGACGCCAGGATTCTTTGGCAAGCTCATCGGCTTTTTCATTTCCAAGAATATTTACGTGGGCTAGTATCCACTGTAACGTGCAGGATCTCTTGGCTGCGATGACTTTGTTGATAGATTGGATTATTTCATGGTCGGTTACAAAGATAGGTAAAGGAATGCTTGGATGGTTTTGACTCGTAGAAATGATGGATGATGGAAGATTGACGAAACAAATGTATGCGAGTGTGAATGGACAGAAGTCGGTAGAGGTCGACCTCGGCGAACATCGATCTCGAGCAGATCGACATTGTTTTGAAGAAAGGCAAGGCCAAGAGTACCAACAACCGACGAGCATGCATGAGAGCTCTGATGAAATTAGAGGAAGCAAAAGATGTGTGTAAGAACCGTAGCGGAAGTGTAAGGAAGTGGTCTCTGCCTACCCCTACGGGGTTTTTAGTTTTGCTGCTTGATAAGTGTTCTTTAAACGATAACGTTCTATCAAGTTCATCCTCTCTAACTTTGGTACTTACAACGTAAAAGTAACGAAGAATAATCATTAGTTTAGAAGCGAAAAAATATAGGTGTCGCGACCGAAAACAAAGAATATCAAGACACGTCACGGATGGATGATTGCGTCTTAAAATTTATGCATTTTATTCATCTTTAGTTGCATAACTTTATTGTGATGCGACTTTTGAATGGAGCACATTTAAATATACATGAGAGGAAGAGGATGTGTGTAAATATTGATGGACGTAGGTAAACAAAAAGGAAGTTTTATAACAATATGATAATGTCTTCGAAAACGAGTGAGAGGAGCTATGAGAAAAAATACTAAAAAATTTAAATGAAAGCTTGTCACAGAAATAATTACACCTCCCGGAGTTGGGGGATCGAAAGCTATAGTTCATTTAAATATTATTGATAGCACCTTTTTACGTGGGATAGCAGGTAAACCCCAATAGAACATCATAAAAGATTAGCGTGGAATTTCAAATATAAAATGTTTAACTTTTACATTTTAATATTTTTTATAGTAAAGTGAATTCTTTGACTCCGTTACTGAGGCGTACAATTTTTGGTATATCCCTCGAGGTTTTATGGTGTATTGTCTTCGAGCATTGTCTGGGTGGTCGTACTAAATTCTTATAAATACTGAGATAAGAACGCAATTTACGTCGTTTCTACAATGAACAATCCTAAACCTCCACCATAGAAACTTTCCATAAAGGCTGCACCTACGACTGATAAAAAAAAGTGTGCGGTCGTTGGAACCCCCGTAAGTATATTTCAATTTTTATTTTATACTATTTTTCAAGGCAAATGGGACGGAAGCGTGTAACATCTTTCATCTCGCTTTCTTGCTATTTGTGGGAGTGATTTCGTAAAATGTAACAGGAAGTCGCGAAAGCACGCGCTATTTGATTTGACGAATGAGCACGCGGTGGTAGAGTTGACCGTCAGATAGCCGTCAACCAATTTTCCGAGAGGTCGGTACTTTCAGCCATCAGCTGTGCACTTAAGTTACAGTGTTGTGTATAAAGTTTGCTGCTATATGCCTAAACTATATAAATAAATATTTACTGTTGATAATAAGTCTCAATAAAGTGCAGATCATTGATACAAAATTCAAGTAATAATAAATAATTATACGCATAAAATATTTCGGTATTTAGCTTTTTTAAATTTTGAGGTTGATTTCTGTCACTCCTAGTGTCAATGAAATAAAATACAATTTTCATTAAACAGAATGATTGTTTTTTATGAAAAATCATTTCGAATAATACCTGACACATTATTTTCAGAATATAATTTTAAAATTGCTTATTACTAAGGTGAGATTTCAAATGTTATTATACATCGTATGCTACTACTGTAAAGCTCGCTCGTTTTATTTTGATTCTGCCGGAATTGTTGTTGGCGTTGAGCATTGCTTTTCGTTATTTTATTTGCACTCTGGCGTTTGCGCTTTTCATACTCTTTTGGGACTCTGAACACATGATCTTACTATTGTCTTCCTATAATTTAAATGGTGAAATAAATAGTAAACATTTAAATCACATGTACAAACAACGAATGTAAATAGTAAAAACTCGTATCGAGTTATAGAATTTTATCAACTTACTTTTCTAAATCTGTATTACACACATTTAACTTAATTGCAATAATAAAGCAATATTCACGTATGATCTTCTTCTTCTTCTTTCTTTTTGTAAGGCATCTGCCTCGTTCTCTAATTTTTTAGAGTTATAGCCGGGATGATGAAATCCAGCTTTCATACCACCGTATGGTTGGACGTCCAGGTGGTCTGCTGGATCTCTCCACTGGCGACGTCTGTTTCGGGACCATCCAACTATGTCTTGGACATCGCAAAGTTCTCGGATGTCTTCGTTTCTTTAGTGGTCCCTTAGTGTGTAGCCTGCTATGGATCTTAGAGACCTCATCTCCTTTTTGTTGTGGAGTTTTCGGCTCTTGTTTCTACAGCGTAGGTCATAATAGGTCTCACACAGGTCTTATATATGCGGACTTTGCTTTCAATGGACATGTGCTTGTTTCGCCATTTTATATCTCTAAGGGATCCTAAAATTAAAGCTGCTTTGGTTGTTTGAGCCTTTACTTCTTCTTGGAGGTCTCTGCTGCTCGTGATGTTGACGCCGACATATTTCAAACTCATAACCTGTTCTACTGGTTTATGGTATACAGCCAATTTACATCTTCTGGGCTCTTTTGAGATGGTTAGCACTTTTAATTTTGCTTTAAAAATGTCATACAAAGCAGTGACATCCTGTGTTAAGAATTATTTTTTACTTTGAGTAACTCTAAAAGCGTGTTTTTTTGTTTTTTTTTTAAAGTATAATTTATTTTTCGCTTTTTAGTTCGATTTGTTTTACTCATAAAAAAAAATGTATTAAATGGTAAAAGCACAAAAAGAATGCATCGGCCGGAAATCGAACCCGGGCCGCCCGCGTTGCAGGCGAGCATTCTACCATTGAACCACCGATTCATTTCGTTACGTGACGATTTCTACTAAATCGCACTTCCCGTAAGCCGCGTTAAGGAACATCGATCCAAAAATGTGTACACTTACTGACTGATTCAATGACTTCTGCCAGAAGCACGCCATCGCTGCAATCTATCGCTAAGGAACTAACTCTTTTCTTACTTCTCGCTTTTTCTAAATAGTGGTTAGCCCAATCTGTGTATATCTGCAACAACAAAGAATAATCAGTAGTGTTTGCATAGAGAACATTAAAAAAAATTTAGTGATGCCAACAAACTTAAGAATATTATGTGAGAAGGCAGCAATAGTCAATGAAAGCTATAGGTACTCTATTTCGAAATGGTCTTCTTCTTCAGGTGCCATCTCCATTTAATGAGGGTCGGCAACAATTTCGGCATACTTATTGCGATCCTGGGCTGCATGAATCAAATCTGATGTGTCATACTAGTCCGATCGCGTATATTTTTTAGCTACGAATGTTGTCTGCAGCCAAGTCTACGTTTTTCTTTCATTTTACCTTCGATTATCAATTTCAGGATATTGTACTTGTTATTACGGTAAATGTGACCTAAAGCTCATACAATACAGGGTGATTCATTAAGAATGGGCAATCTCTGGACTGGAGATACTACACACCAAAATATGGCGATTGAGCTTAACATGTCTTATACAAATGTTGCAGGTTTACGAGATCCACGGTGTATTTTTTATCTAAAATTGTGTGTAGAATTCGAAAATAAAATAAAAAATATTAGGTTCTTGTCACGTCTTTTTTCGTTCTTTAAAGAGTACTGTGCCAGCGGTCTCTCTAATGGCAAATTATGCCTGAGCTCAGCCGTAGAGGTTGGAAGAAAAAAATATTAAAGTGAGCCGCGCCACCGACTTAGAAGGTATAAGCCGGAAACCCCTAGGTCTTGTAGGCACTAGCAGAGCCACACGATAAACAACTAAGATTATGGTGAACCAAATAAATAAAATTATAGCAAAAATATATTGGATACTTTACTTACACAATAAATTAAAATACACAGCTCAATACAAAATTATAACACATATAATCAAAATTGACAGCCAACAATAAATCGAAACTTCAAAATTTACAACTTTATGAGACAACATTAAATCAAAAATCCAAAGTTTACGATTCCATAAAATAATTAAAACAAAGGTAAAAATGACAAACCTTATCAGGTTACCAAAAAAAAAACGTATACAAGTCAACTTTTTAATAATACTTAATCAAACGTTCACGTACGGCTGCTAATTTAATCACGTTTTTTTTTTAACCATTTACATAAAGATTTACACTGTTAAAACAATCGAGCTTATTTAAAAATATTTCTTTTTACGATGGCTGTCCTTCAAAATAGCAATATTGTAGGATATTTACAAATAAGTATGAAGAAAACATTTTTACTTGGACACAAAGAACTATTGAGAATATTACTTTAATCAAAGTTCAGCCTTGGCATATTATCCAATGCAATAAATAGTTTTCAACAGTGTACCATATTAATAAATTAAAACAAAACTTAATCGCGGTGTCAAAAACAAATCACGTCGTTTAAATATTCTAAAATAAATCACTTGTTACCTTTGGGTATACGAATTCACTACTCCTGTGGCCTACTCCTATGGCCGGTTTGATCATGGAACTGCACCTGCTACTTAACAATGGCTTCCCTCCATCAGATCCCGCACGCGGTTATTTTAACTCGACACCAAAATCCAAAATCAACAACGAAGGTAAGATAGAATGGTCAAGTTAAAAATTAAATGGTTTTTCTTCAAAATCCAATTAAGATGGCCCGAATACAGCCAGATATGAAAGAAAAAACCGTAGAGGTTCTGCTCACGTGTTAATATCAAATCGTTCCAAAAAAACTCTCACCACTACCCGACTCCTAAGACTGACACCAAACGACCCCCTAAACTACTGACTCCCAGGCCGGATATCAAGAAATGACACGGAACACGCGTCAACCAACAATCTTCGCAATCTATGTTCCAAACTCATAATCGCACTCGTCCGTGTTGATAGCCAGCCCATCCACACAGAAATGCAAACCAAACAATAATATAGCTGACAACACACGACAATCGAGGCCAAAAATCAAGACAAAATCTAATAACAAAAACCCCCATGCATGTATGCAACACTATTTACAACGAGTGATATATTATTATTATTACAACAAAATACGGTAAGCGAAACTATTTACGAGCACCTGAGAAATACAAAACCATCAGAGATCCAATTAATAATGGAACTGTAGAAGGAAAAAAAAATAGGCACGTGACATTCTACTTAAAATAACAAAGTTGACGTCCACTTCCGGTATAACGGGAAGTGTCACATTCAGGACAACATTATATTTGAACTCAGCGTCATCCAAAACCTACAGCTTTGTAATTTCAGATTTTTAACATAACTGTATCCGCCATTACTTTTAATCAAAACTTTTCGCGCTACACCCCGTATAGCTGAGACATGGAGTTTCGCTCACCTTGTACATCTTTTATATTTTAAGAATAATCATTAAAAGATTATGCAGTGTATTTAATTATCACATTTGAGGACTGTTCGTAATCGTACGACTTTTTTCAATCTCGCGTACTTTCATGTGCCGATTGAGACGAAAAATAGGCGAAGGGGAGGTTTGGAAATACGTGAGGCGCATTATTTTTCGACCTCCCTTTTACCGTCTTTGTCGAAAATCTATACTTTCTAGAGTAAAGTCGCAAAAGGGAGAATTCTAAGGGGGAGTGGAACACGATAAGTTGCCAGGCAATCATATATCTTCTTAATCTGATATCTGCCACCTGCTAAGAAAGGCAGTCACATCTCGTAGCATCGCTAGCTTCCTTTTTTTGCAAAACAAAAAACGGAAACTTGATTCGTTTGATGTTACTTTTAAATTACATAAATGTATTTTAGTTCTTCCTTGGCTTCGGTGATTTTAAACTCTCGATACAGCAACAAAACAATTTTTATTACAATACTTTTACACAATAAATTTTACTTTTATAAATTACTTGGATATACAACTTTTTGTAACTATTTAAATTTCATAAATCATAAACACTTTAAAATTAAAACTCTCTGCGGCTGCTGTCCTTTTTATACCCGTAAATCATAATTCGACCCTTTTTTCGCGAAGGCGACCTAACCATCTGGACATAACAAAGCACAAAGGTAATTCGGTCGGCGCCGTCGTCTCTAGGTAGATCGACAGAGACGGAATCAAAAATCGTAACAGTATTTTACAAAAGATAACAGAAAATAAAATAGTACGATCTATCTATGCTCCACTCTTCCTACATTATACAGGATCTTTTTTAGGGGATGACAACCGGGGCTGCAGTCCCGTTGTAATGAACAGATCACCTACCCGGTGAAATCTCAAATACCTCAAAAGGACTTCTAATGAAGATTATACAGAACAACGAGAGTTCAAAATATATTCGAAAAAATATCTGACAATATGTCGTAATTTTATATATGACATTAACATTCAAAACATCAATAATTACAATCTAGATAAAAAAATAATCTTCAAACAGGGTAATCGTGTTCTGATTTCTTAAACCCGTCGTCTCAACGTGAGCAGAGCGAAAATGAATACATTACTCAGCATTGAAAGTGATCTAATTTGCGAGATGGATTTTGTTGATGATGGTAATTGTTTAACAAATAAAATAATCTGAGTCCTTCACTCCTTTGTCGCTCCAAGGCCCCCAGAACTCTTAATTTTGGGTAATTAATTCATGCAGAATATATTCCTCAAGTCAAGAAAATAATAAAAAATTTAAGAGCAATAATTTAACCTCAGCATAGACATTTATAGCTGGGGTAATCACTATAGTTAAAATTACCCAACGGTCTACCCTGTTTAGTTTAGTACAAGAGCCCCAATAGAATGAGTAATTATTAGTACATACATATAGTCACGCCTTTTTTCCGTAGGGATAGGCATAGACCACTTCCGCTACGGTTCTTACACACATCTTTTGCTTTCTCATTCATTTACTTGTTCCACTCTTTCTCCCTCGATCGAAACTTCACAGTTTGTCATGCTTTCTTCTCTTTCAAAAACCATTACTTTCGTTTTGCTTACATTTATTTTCATCCCTTTGATTTTCAGGGCATCATGCATAACATTAACCATCGTCTGCAGCTTTTTTTTTATGAAAATAGTCGCAAAAAGGGTAGACCTATAGTGTGGGCCGCGGACGGCCCGCACTGCGACTATTAGAAGGGGAAGGGATTATAGAAAGGAGATGATTGTGGACACGCTTTTTAAAAAGTTGCAGGTCATAGTTCTCTGGAAAAACTGATTTTGGATGCTTATTCCATTCCGTAGCGGCCCTGTAAAAGAAGGATTCTTGATGAAGATTGGTCCTTGTAGTGTCAATCTTGAGAGTAAATGGGTGAATCTGATCAGCGTGCCAAGTTCTTCGGCCGAATGTGGCCAATGGTGGTACAAGAGTTTTTATTTATCTGGAGCATCTGCCATGGAAATATCTGTAGAGCAATGACTGGTCTGCAACTCTTCTTCTATGTTCTAGAGGGTGAAGCGTATCTGTGAGAGTGGAGTAGTTTATCAAGCGAATGGCTCTTTTCTGAATGGAATCTAGAATACGAAGAGAATGCCTTGGTGCTGAACCCCAAATGTGCGGGCAATTCCAGTAGAGGTCGGATTTGAGCCTTGTACGTCGTCAACAGTTGATCAGGAGTAAAAAACTTTCTGGCTTTCCACAGAAAACCTAGCCTCTGGCTTGTCGACTTTGCGATGTTAGCAACATGGTCATGCCAAAACATATTATTGGACACCGTGACTCCCAAAATCGAGATAGAGGGACTTGGTTCAAGGGTATTTCCGGACATTGTGATGGGATAATTTGAGGAATTCACTTTCTTGGAAAACGTGGCACTTTGTGTTTTTTGGGCGTTGAACTGAACAAGCTTGTTGGTTTCCCACTCGACGATTGCTTTAAGATCTATATTGATAGAATCAACCTGTTCCTGCCTGAGTCTATTTGTATCATTCACCGAAAGTGATCGATAGGATGTGAAAGTTGAGACAAGTGTGCTATCGTCTGCGAAACTGTAAATGGGGTTTGTGGTGGTTTTCAAGAGGTCGTTGATGTGTAAAAGAAATAAGGTGTGGGACAGGATGGAACCCTGGGGGACCCCGGCATTAGTTTTAAACGCATCAGAAGAAATACCGTCAACTGCCACATGTAAGGAGCGATCTTGCATGAAGCTCAAGAGCCATTGGCGCAGTTTGGTTGGGAGACCGTAGGCAGATAATTTACTTAACAATGCCTGGTGCCAAACGCGGTCAAAGGCTTTAGATATATCCAAGGCTATTGCACAGGATTTACCAAACTTTTCAATAGTGTTTGTCCAGAGCTGAGTGACATAAGCCAGCAAATCTCCAGCTCCTTTTCGGATGACGCTAATATGACTTGATCATCGGCGTAAAGAAGGCATTTGACGATCAAATCATTCATTTTCAATCCATACGCACTCCCTTTCAAATATTTTAAACAACCGTCTATGTATAATTTAAACAGCCATGGCGAAGCCACATATCCCTGTCTCACACCGTTTTCGATGTTAAATCAGTCCGTGCAAGCTTCGTTTTTCCTAAACTGTTAGCAATAAACAGGAGTCAGCTAAGAATCACTGCGGTGCTCTTGAGCGATCACGCACCAGTAAAGAAGCACCCCAACAAAATGGGACTATATAATGAAGACCCGACCTTGTTCAAGGTACGAAAGTACTGGCTACAATGATATAAAACCGCATAGATAAGATACAATGAGCCAACAGGCCTTCTTCTTCTTGATCTTAGCGTCTCCCTCGGAGGTTGCTGATCAACATGGCGATTCTAACTTTAGAGATGGCTGCGCGAAATAGTTTAACCGAGGAGAGGCCAAACCACTCACGTAGATTACGTAACCAGGAAATTCTGCGTCGTCCGATACTTCTGTGTCCCACGATCTTTCCTTGCATGATAAGTAGGAGAATTTCGTATTTTGAATTACGCATGATGTGTCCAAGAAATTCTAGTTTCCTTTTTTGAATAGTAAATAAGATCTTCACTTCTTTTCCCATTCTATCGAGGACACATTGATTCATAATGCGATCCATCCAGGATATTTTCAGCATGCGCCTGTACACCCACAACTCGAACGATTCCAATCTCTTCGATGTTTCTTTATTTAGTACCCATCCTTTAATGCCATACAGTAGCACTGGGAAGACGTAACACCGCACCATATTTATTCTCAAGCTTAATGAGAGATTCTGGGCTGTCAGCAACTTTTTCATTTTCATGAAAGTCATCCTGGCTTGCTTAATTCTTGATAAAATTTCATCCTTGTGTGTTATATTTTCATTTATCGTAGTACCTAGGTATTTGAACTGATAAACTAGCCCAACCATCTTGTTCTCTATAGTTAGATGACCTCTATTGCTGTTTCTTTTGGATACTATTAATTTTTTTGTTTTATTGGTGTTTATGTTGAGTCCATAATCCTTACTTACCAGTGTCACTTTATCTACCAGTCTCTGTAGATCTTCCAGGCAGCTTGCTATTAAGACGGTGTCGTCAGCGTACCTAATGTTATTGATAGTTCTACCATTGATTACTATGCGAACGTTCATCCATCAGTTTTAAGACTTCACAGTACACTTCATCCGGTCCTGCTGCTTTACCAGATTTTGCGGTTTTTATAGCATGCTCTACTTCATCCCGCGTTATTTCGGGTGCATTTTTCGATACAATTATGTTCTGTATATCTGTTCTTTGATCACTAAATAATTGAGTTATGTATCGGTGCCATAAGTCCAGCTTGGCATCGGAGTAAATAATTGCTTTGCCTTCTTCGTCTTTTAGTGTACTTGTTGTTCGTTTTTTCGCAACGCCCGCTCTATTTCCTCAATTTCTTTGCACCTTTCAGCCATCCAGTTTTCTTTCGCTAGTCTTATATTGCTTCTAATTGTGTTCTGTATCTCCTTGTACTTGATGTTATCCTCGATTTTGTACTTCCTCCTTTCTTCCATCAATGCCGAAATTTCCTCCGTCATCCTAACCTAACCTAACCTAAGTGTCACCGGAGGCAATAGCCAAACGGACCTAAATAGAGGCGAGTTTTTAGTGAGTAGAGTCTCACAGTGGACCTTCAGCTTTCTGACTCATCACCTCTTCGTAAAGGATTTTCTGCACCTCTGCAAAAAAAAGGGTGTTCAAATAAGCAGTTTTGTACGCAATCATACATACTGAGAACAACTGTAAACGCGAATGATTTCCTAGTTATTTTTGTGATGGCTTCTGATGCGTCAGGTCCCACCATTTGTAATCCTCGTGCGATTTACAAAGGAGTTTGTATACTTAGTATGTTTATTTCCGTAACTTTTATGTAGTATGTCGAAAGGTTCTTAAAAATGTTATGATCCCGATATAATTCTATTAAGTAAACAATTAACCAAGTTACGACGATTACGCGAGCTGTAACGAAGCTGTGAAACGATATATTTTTAGAATGTAACAAAAGAGGTCATTCCCTTTTTCTTATTTATAGTCCAATTAGAACGTAATCACCATTCGATTCGATGAAATACATTTATTTTATTAACTGGGCAGTTTTTGTGCGTCAAAAGGCGTTGGGAATGATTATAAAAATTTTAAAAGAAAAATGATTCCGCAACTATATCTGTTGTTGGTTGCTTTGAAATATATCCTGTTGTCTCAACACGTTGTTGAGCCTCTAAAATAATTTTACATACATACATATAGTCACGCCTTTTTCCCGTAGTGGTAGGCAGAGACCACTTCCTTCCACTTTCGCTACGGTTCATACACACATCTTTTACTTCCTCTACTTTCATCAGTGCTCTCTCATACATGCTCGTCGGTTGTTGGTACACTTGACCTGTTCTTTCTTCAAAACAATGTTGATCTGATCGAGATCGATGTTCGCCGAGATCGGCCTCTATCCATTTACACTCGCCTTAAAACTTTGTTTCGTCATTCTTCCTTCATGCATCCTTTCTACGTGACCAAACCATCCAAGCATTCCTTTATCTATTCTTGTAACCACATCTTCTTTTACACCGCAGCGTTCTCTTATCTCACTATTTTTTACTTTATCCAACCGAGTTTCTCCGGCTATGCTTCTATACTCTAAGCTTCAGCTGTACACGATCGCTGAGATAACTGACAGCAAACAACCAGGTCATTTTGATATGGATTCCAAATCACAAGAGAATTAGAGGCAACGAGGAAGCAGACTACCTGGGATAAATTTCCGGCACAGAACCCTTCCGTGGAATCTTCAAGGCCCACTTGAATGAAGAGGTTCGACAGTGAGAAACAGATGAAATGAAATCTCACTGGAATAAAGTGCCAAGACAAAGACAGGCGAAAATGCTAGTGAGCCTTTCGCCAAGGAAAGCTGAACAGCTAAAACTGGTGCCGAGACTCCTCACTGGACATTGCCATTCTGAGGCATCACCTGAAAAAGATGGGCAAAACAAAAAGTTACCGCTACCGCGAGAACTTTGCTGAAACTGCCTTTTTGCAAGATGCTTAAGTTCCTGGAAGGGGACTTCTTAAAGCCCTCCGATATCAGGAGCTCCTATGAAACTGATAAACTTTGTACGAAGTCTCGGAATCCCGGGCTTCGAATAGATTAAAGGTTATGCACAAAAGATCTGATGGGTCGAGGTGCTTGAGAAGTTGTAAGATAATATAAAATAAAATATAATAATAAAACCACAAGTTTTATATTTTTTTTACAGACTGTACTTAAGTGATGTAAACACCACCTAAATTGAGCTCTCGAGCCATCCAAATCTTAATATCTTAATATCACTGCATACCTCGTTTTATTGGTTAAAATCACCAAGGTGGCAAATTTGGTTTCGACACAATTTTCCCAAAGAAAAAAACCTTAAAATGGTTGGGTCTCAATTATCTTTATTCAATTTAGTTAATTTTCTGTGTAATTTTGTCCACTACAATTCCTTAAACCATTCCATCACAATGTCCGGAAATACCCTTGAATAAATCCCTCCATCTGGATTTGGGAGTCACGGTGTCTAATAATATGTCTTGGCATGACCATGTTCCTTACATCGCAAAGTCAGCAAGCCAGAGGCTGGGTTTTCCGTAAAAAGCTGGAAAGTTTTTTACTCCTGATTAACTGTTGACGACATACAAGGCTCAAATCCGACCTCTGCTGGAGTATTGCTCGCGCATTAGGGGTTCAGCACCAAGGCATTCTCTTCGTCTTCTAGATTTCATTCAGAAAAGGGCCTTTCGGTTGATACACAGCTCAACTCTCACAGATACCCTTCACCCACTACAACATAGAAGAAGAGTTGCAGACCAGACATGACTCTACAGATATTTCCGCGGCAGATGCTCCAGAGAAATAAAATCTCTTATACCACCACTGGCCACATTCGGTCGGAGAATTCGGCACGCGGATCAGTCTCATAAATTTTCTCTCAAAATTGACACTAAAAGGACACTGTTTTAACCTGTTTCAAATAATGTCTCTTCCAGCATACAATTTTATCTTTTTAGATTAAAAGCGATTTCTCACTTTGTTTTTCCCAGTTGAAATTCATTTCTTCTAAATTTTCCACGATTTCTTTCTGCTTATCGTTGAAGACATATTTTGGCCTTCTTTCGTGGCTCCTAGAATTTTATCGAGGGTCAGTATTTCTTTCTTCTAATACCAAGTTTGTGGTCTTCATCGCTCTTCTTCTTCTTCGTCGTATCTTCATGTCTGAAGCATCGTGACACCTGCAACTCGCAACCTTGTTTCCAAAGGTGGCGATTCTCGACCTCGCGGACATTCGTTTGCAATGGTTGACCTGTGATTTTCTTTGTTTGGTCCAGCCAACGTGACGGAGATCGGCTTTTGGGTCTTCGGCTTTCTACTTTGCCCTGTACTATAAGTTTCTCTAGGTTATCCTCATTTCTGCGTGTGATGTGTCCAAAATATTGGAGGATTCGTCTCCGGCAGACGGTAGATAGTCGATCCGTGATGCTGCGAGTTCATTAAGAATTGACACGTTTGTTCTTCTAGCCGTCCATGGAATGCGCAATATTCTTCTCCAGCATCACATTTCAAATGCGTTTATGCGGTGTCTATCAGCCGCTTTGGTGGTCCTCAAATCGGATCCGTATGAAAATATAGAGAACACCAAACATCTCACCAGGGCCATTTTTGTCTTTTTGGTTATCCCTCTGTCTGTCCATATCTTTCCCAGATTCACCGTTCCTTTTTCCTGTAGGGGTAGGCAGAGACCACTTCTTGCCACTTGCTACGGTTCTTACACACGTCTTTCGCTTCTTCTACTGTCATCAGCGCGTAGTAATGGCAATAATAACAAAACTCTTGTTGGAAGTATTCGCGTCGAAATTATATTGTTACGAATTGCGGTGAACGGGGTTCTCCCCTGTCCTATTATTTAGCTCGAGGCAGTGGTGCGGTTTTTCAGAGTCATCAAAAGAGCGGATGATTTATAACCGCGGGCGGCGAATGTTCGTTCCATTTCCTCAGAGAAATCGTTATATCGGTTAAATTTCAAAAGATATTGTTGAGATTTATTTAGGAAGATACGGAGGTCGTAGTTTTAGTTTAAAAGTGAATTTGAAAAGTGATATAGTTTTAAAAAAGAATGTAAAGAAAGTATAAAGTTCGTGAATATCTAAGTGATTTATCAAGTAAGAATTAATTGTATAGTAGTATTAGGATCTAGAACATAGAAGAGTTGCAGACCAGTCATTACTCTACAGATATTTCAATGGCAGATGCTCCAGAGAAATAAAAACTCTTGTAGCCCCATTGGCCATATTCGGCCGAAGAACTCGGCACGCCGATCAGTCTCACCCATTTACTCTCAAGATTGACACTACAAGGACCAATATCCATCAAGAATCCTTCTTTTACTGGGCTGCTACGGGATGGAACAAGCTTCCAAAATTAGTTTTTCCAGAGAACTATGACCTGCAACTTTCCAAAAAGCGGGTTATCTTCATTCTATAATCTCTCCACCTTCTAATAGTCGCAGTGCGGGCCGTCCGCGGCCCACACGATAGGTCTACCCTTTGTCACGTGCCTATTTTGTCCCTTCTACAGTTCATTATAATTGTATCTCAGATAGTTTCGTATTTCTTAGTTACTCGTAAGTAGGGTTGCATACCGTACTTTGCTGTAACTTAAAAATTATATCATTCGTTGTATATAGTGTTGCATACCTTGCAGGGATAGGATTATTGTTTGGTTTGCATTTCTGTGTGGATGGGGCTGGATATCCACACGGACGAGTGCGATTCTGGGTTGACGTTTATTCCGTGTCATTTCTTGATTTCCGGCCCAGGAGTGAGTCGTTGGGCGAGATTCTTCGAAGTCGGGTGTTGGTGAGAGTTTTTGGGACGTTGTGATATTAGCACGTGTGCAGAACCTCTATGGGATTTCTTTCATATCTGGCTGTATTTGGGCCATCTTAATTGGATTTTGAAGAAAAACCATTTAATTTTTAACTTGACCATTTTGTCTTGCCTTTGTTGTGGATATTTTGGATTTTTTGGTGTCGAGTTAAAAATGCCGCTAGCGGGATTTATTTGAGGGAAGCCATTGTTAATTAGCAGGTGCCGTCTCATAATCAATCCGGCCCCAGGAGTTGGCCACAGAAGTAGTGAAGTCGTATACCCAAAGCAAGAAAATTTACCATAGCTGTTAATTCTTGACTATATGTGTTATAATTTTATTATTGAACTGTGTACTTCGATTTATTGTGTGAGTAAAGTATTCAATATATTTTAGCTATAATTTTATTTATTTGGTTCACCATAATCTTAGTTGTTTATCGTGTGGCTCTGCTGGTGCCTACAAGACCTAGGGGTTTCCGACTTGTACCGTCTAAGTCGGTGGCGCGGCTCACTTTTATATTTTTTTTTCTTCTACCCTCCACGGCTGAGCTCGCGCATAATTTGCCGGTAGAGAAACCGCTAGCAGAGTACTCTTTAGAGAACGAAAAAGACGTGGCACCCTTTTTGCGACTATTTTCATTAAAAAAAAAAATTTGGATAAATTGTTTAATTTTTGTACCGAGTGTTTAAAATCATCGAACCCAAGATTAAGTATCGTAACAATATTAATAATGGAATCCGGCGATGATTAATTAATAAAATCACACGATTCGAGCTGAGCATTGAAAATGATATAAACTCATTATCGTCAAACACTGATTAATGCCGCGCCTATAATGTCGTTTTATTGCACGTATATATTATTAACTAACCATTGTTTTAATTCTAAACGCATTCGTCATTTCCTGCGACCGAAAGAAAATTGGACCATGTGTATAAAAGTAATAAATCAATTCGAGTCTAATGTGATTTGATTAAAAGCAAATGAACCGCGACGACATGTTTTGGTACTTATTAATGTTGAATAAAAAAAAATTAATGGACGATAAAAAATTGCTTACAGCTCGCCAGATACACAAAGAGGAAAACTTTGACCTACACAAATGGTACTGCACAAGTCACAACAAATTTGGCACGATTGTAACTTATGCATAGTCGAAAAATTCTTGGCAAGAAGTCAGAAGGTCTACTGCGCTTTTATAGACTTGGAAAAGGCCTATGGCAGAGTGGTGAGGAGTGAATTGTGGTCGACATTGTTATGTATGGGGTGAAGGGTAGTTTAATTCTTCTCTTCTTTCGGTGCCATATCAGATCCCCCTAACGTTGGCAATTACATTGGCGAGTTGTTCCAAATATAAGGGACAAAAATTGTGATAAATTTATCTGTATTGTAATTACGTATTTTTAAAAAATACCAAAAAAAAATTCGATAAGTGGTAGTTATATCAATAACTGATATTGCCTCCTCTGGCCCTAATAAATACCTGATCTCTTAAAGAATCGTCTATGTTTAAGTTAAACAGCCATGGCGAAGCCACACATCCCTATTTCACACCTTTTTTGATGTTAAACCAGTCCGTGTATTCTCTGTTTATCGTGACACGAGCAGTGGATGGATAAACGGAGCTTTCACGGACTGGTTTAACATCGAAAAAGGTGTGAGACGGGGATGTGTGGCTTCGTCATGGCTGTTTAACTTATAGCTAAACGATTGTTTAAAAGATTTAAAAGAGAGTGCGTATGGATTGAAAATGAATGATTTGATCGTCAAATGCCTTCTTTGTGCTGATAATCAAGTCATATTAGCGTCATCTGAAAAGAAGTTGTAGGCGATGGTTAATGTTATGCATGATGCACTGAAAATTAAAGGGATGAAAATAAATGTAGCAAAAGGAAAGTAATTGGTTTTAAAAGAGCAGAAATATTTGACAAACTGTGAAGTTCTGATTAAGGGAGAAAGAGTGAAACAAGTAAATGAATTTGTGCCATTGAGCGAATGGTGTTGGCAGGAAAATAAATAAATGGGGCACTGTATAGCTTTATGAGCATCCAGAAAGTGTCAAAAAGGCACGTCTGGCTGTGCATAGAGGAGTGTTGGTTCCTACACTTATGTATGGTAGTGAATGTTGGGTTTGGAAGAAGAAGCATGAAAATAGGATTAATGCTGCGGAGATGAGTAGTCTGAGAATTGTATAGCCGGAGTGACTCGGTTGGATAAAGTAAAAATAGTGAGATAAGAGAACGCTGTGGTGTAACAAAAGATGTGGTAGATAAAAAAATAAAAAATTCAGTGTGATGGATAAACCTGGTGACTTTATACTAATCTAGCTAAATCCGGTTTAATTTTGGTGAGTTGCCGCCTTAAATCTCCGCGAGAACAAGAACGAAGAATAAAGAGTGGTTGACTGATGCCGTTCTGCAGATGATGGACCAAAGAAGATTGATGAAGAATAAGAACACGAAGAAACACCAAGAGATCAATAGTAAAATCAAGAAGGAAGTGAGGAAGGCCAAAGAGACAGGGATGCAGGAAAAATGTAAAATAATCGAGGAGATCCAAGTCAAACACAACCATTTCAACACTGGTCAATGCAAGCGGAGACCCACAACCCTCCTCATGGACAAAAACGGTGTTGGAAATCAGTACTTTTTTTTATGTAAATAGTCGCAAAAAGGGTAGACCTATCGTGTGGACCGCGGACGGCCCGCACTGAGACTATTAGAAGGGGCAGGGATTATAGAAAGGAAATGATTGTGGACACGCTTTTTAAAAAGTTGCAGGTCATAGTTTTCTGGAAAAACTGATTTCGGAAGCTTATTCCATTCCGTATCAGCCATGTAAAATAAGGATTCTTAATGAAGATTGATCCTTGTAGTGTCAATCTTAAGAGTAAATGGGTGAGACTGATCAGCGTGCCGAGTTCTTCGGCCGAATGTGGCCAATGGTGGTACAAGAGTTTTTATTTCTCTGGAGCATCTGCCATGGAAATATCTGTAGAGCAATGACTGGTCTGCAACTCTTCTTCTATGATCTAGAGGGTGAAGGGTATCTGTGAGAATTGAGCTGTTTATCAAGCGAACGGCTCTTTTCTGAATGGAATCTAGAAGACGAAGAGAATGCCTTGGTGCTGAACCCCAAATGTGCGAGCAATACTCCAGTAGAGGACGGATTTGAGCCTTGTACGTCGTCAACAGTTGATCAGGAGTAAAAAACTTTCTGGCTTTCCACAGAAAACCTAGCCTCTGGCTTGCCGACTTTGCGATGTTAGCAACATGGTCATGCCGAGACATATTATTGGACACCGTGACTCCCAAAATCGAGATGGGGGGACTTGGTTCAAGGGTATTTCCGGACATTGTGATGGGATGATTTGAGGAATTCACTTTCTTGGAAAACGTGGCACTTTGTGTTTTTTGTGCGTTGAACTGAACAAGATTGTTGGTTCCCCACTCGACGATTTCTTTAAGATCTCTATTGATGAAATCAACCTGTTCCTGCCTGAGTCTATTTGTATCATTTACCGAAAGTGATCGATGGGATGTGAAAGTTGAGACAAGTGTGCTATCTTCTGCGAAACTTTAAATGGGGTTCGTGGTGGTTTTCAAGAGGTCGTTGATGTGTAAAAGAAATAAGGTGTTGGACAGGATGGAACCCTGGGGTACCCCGGCATTGGTTTTAAACGCATCAGAAGAAATACCGTCAACTGCCACATGTAAGGAGCGATCTTGCATGAAGCTCAAGAGCCATTGGCGTAGTTTGGTTGGGAGACCGTAGGCAGATAATTTACTTAACAATGCCTGGTGCCAAACGCGGTCAAAGGCTTTAGATATATCCAAGGCTATTGCACGGGATTTACCAAACTTTTCAATAGTGTTTGTCCAGAGCTGAGTGACTTCCAACCGTACAATTTCTCTTCGAGAAATTTCTGGATTTTTAAAACTACTCAGTACGGCACTGACGCAGACAAAAAATCATCTAAAAAACGCGTGCAGTTTTTGTAATCCACTATAATGTTTTGAACACGCACAATTTTTGAACAAATTTACTGAACTCTGAACATAACCAAATAAATAGTAAATAGATTTATATTAGACTATCTAAAAGTTTTATTTAAATTTGCTTACCTGAACAATGCTCTTTGTCTGCTTCGTTATATCGTCAGTCGATCCTTGTGCTGATCTAAGAGTCTTGATGCACCCAGGAAACATCCTGCGTATCTATTTTTTCAAAACGAATCTATTTACGTTGCTTCGTTGTATTTCTTTGTTCCGAAAAACTTCTCTATTCTTACAAACTAGTTAAAAATAAATTTCTTTTTTAATTGTAACTTTCTGGTGTGTCGCTATTGACATTTCGTTTATCCGTAAGTTCATTTTTCAGGCACTTGACACTCCTTCACTGGCTGAAAACGATGCCCGTTTTTCATTTTTTATCGGCAACCACGAAATTATAAAAGTTTTGTGACGTACACTTTTTGCCGAGGTATTCCTGGGACGCGCGTGCTGAGTTGTTGGCAGCATCTGGAAAAAAATTTATGCTACATTATTGCCTAATCTTTTTAATATTTAACAAATATGTCACAATTATACGTAGAGCGTAAAATCAAAAGTCTTCAGTCAATGCGTATTACCAGTAATGACCTACGGTCCCGAAACGCTTACACTGACGAGGAACACCGTAAATAGATTGAAGGTTGCTCAGTGAAAAATGGAGAGAGCTATGCTTCGAATTCGAACCCAAGATCGCGTAAGAAATACGTACATCCGGCAAAGAACCAAGGTCCAAGACATAATACAGAGAATCACGACACTAAAATGGAAATGGGCAGGACATGTTGCGAGATTCAAAAAATAAGAAATTTGAGACCCCGCGCAGACAAAAGAAGCAGAGGAAGACCGCCAACACGTTGGAGCGACGATATAAAAAGAGTAGACTGACACTGGATTAGAACAGCTGAAGATAGAGCCGAGTGGAACAATTTAATGGAGGCCCTTGTTCAGCAGTGGACTCAACACCAGGCTGGGAGATGATGATGATGATGATGATGATGATGATGATATATAGATATTAAATTATTTTGCCTCTACCATAGATATATTACCCACTGCATAATCTTAGCATGACCGACTGGAATGTATTTTTGCCTAGTTTCCTGTTATCATTCCCGCGGGATTCGTTGATCCTATTAGTAACGATACTAGGCAAACATTGCACTCGCTGGATAATATTTCACATATTATAAAAAACCTGAATAAAGCAATCGAATTATTAACGAATCAATTAACATTTCAATCAGGGAGTCCCATGGAAATTTCTTGCTTCGACACTGACAACGCTGCACCTCGTTCCATGAATGAGATCACTGAAGTTCGGCAGATCATATTATTTCTCGTTAATATCGTAGCCATTTTGTTACAGTGTTGCATGCTCTTGGAAAATTATTTACGAGTAATAGATTTCATCAGTATAGACAATATAGTTAGTCAGTGCATTTCATTTGAAGAAAGGCCAGCTGTCAAGAGTACCAACAACCGACGAGCATGTATGAGAGCACTGATGAAAGTAGAGGAAGTAAAAGATGTGTGTAAGAACCGTAACGAAAGTGGAAGGAAGTGGTCTCTGCCTACCACTACGGGAAAAAGGCGTGACTATATATGTATATTTTACATGTTCTTCCAATGTCCTCACTTCTCTCCCAGTCAAAAAGTGTTTTTCCAGCGATCCTGCGCACTATTTTCATTTCGGTGGTTTCTAATATTCTCTTTGTTGTTAGATGTATCTGGTCTAGTTTCCGCTGTGTATGTTAATATAGGTCGGATGACCGCTTTATAGATTCAGGATTTGGTCTTGATTCCGATATATTTATTTTGGAGGATTGTATCGTTCAGGTAAGTTGAGGCTCGTGCTGCTTTTGCCGCTTGGTTTCTTACCTTCGCCTCGATGTCACCGTATCCTGATATTTCTATGCCGCGGTATTTAAATTTCATCTCCTGTTGTATAATTTTATCATCTACAACCAGTTTGCATTTGATAGTTTTTGAGGTGGTCGTCTTTGCCGCAGATATCTTCATTTTTAGACTTTTTGCCGTTGTGCTGAATTTGAATAGTAATCTCTGTAGATCATCTTCGTTTTCTGCAATCAAAGCAGCATCCTCGGCATAGCATAGGATTTTGACGTCTTTGTTCTCCATTTTATACCCCTTCAGGTTACGAGTGCTTTTTATTATTTCTTCCATAACGATGTTAAACAATAAAGGGCTAAGGAGATCTCCTTGTCGAATACACTATTTACAGGAATTTCTGCGGTAGTTGTGCCATTAATTTTGGCTTGTATTTTGTTTCTCTGGTAAACATTTTCGATGGTTTTTTTGATATTAGATGGGATTTGCCTGTAGTATAGAAGGTGTACCACGTATTCCAGTTGTGTTCGGTCAAACGCCTTTTTCAGGTCTATAAAACACATAAAGGCTGGTTTGTTATACTCGATGGATTTTTCAGTTATTTGTCGCAGGACAAATATCGCATCTGTACAAGATCTTCCTGATCTGAATCCTTGCTGTTCATCGCCCAATGTGGTGAGTTCAATTATTTTATTTGTTATAATCTTTGTTACTAGCTTTAAGGTGAAATCGGAACATTTATTTCTGAGTGCAACTATTTGTATATTTAACTTACCAGTGGGAAGTTATGGTAATGGGTCCGATTTTGCGAATCCCGAATTTTGACATATCTCCACATTTCAAGGTCCCCAGAGTCGAATGCAATAGTTTTTCATTGGACGTCTGTGTGTGTATGTACAGTGTAACAGAAGTAGCTTGACTAGCGACTAGCCTCTAAAATAACAAATATTCGGCTGAATATACTTCACATTCGTAAACTTCTTCCTCCGATTGTACTTGAGACTCACGATTACTGAAAATTTCGTCGTCGCCGATCGGATCGTTATTCGAATGTTTTCGTTGTGCGCAGATTTTGTGATCTATCGCCCGCCAAGCTACTTCTGTTGCACTGTACGTATGTGCCTATGTGCGTATGTGCGTTAGGATTTTTTTTTTTTTTTTTATGAAAATAGTTGCAAAAAGGGTAGACCTATCGTGTGGGCCGCGGACGGCCCGCACTGCGACTATTAGAAGGGGAAGGGATTATAGAAAGGAAATGATTGTGGACACGCTTTTTAAAAAGTTGCAGGTCATAGTTCTCTGGAAAAACTGATTTTGGAAGCTTATTCCATTCCGTAGCAGCCCTGTAAAAGAAGGATTCTTGATGAAGATTGGTCCTTGTAGTGTCAAGCTTGGGATTAAATGTGTGAGACTGATCAGCGTGCCGAGTTCTTCGGCCGAATGTGGCCAATGGTGGTACAAGAGTTTTTAATTTTCTGGAGCATCTGCCATGGAAATATCTGTAGAGCAATGACTGGTCTGCAACTCTTCTTCTATGTTCTATAGGGTGAAGGGTATCTGTGAGAGTTGGGCTGTTTATCAAGCGAATGGCTCTGAATGGAATGACGAAGAGAATGCCTTGGTGCTGAACCCCAAATGCGTGAGCAATACTCCAGTAGAGTTCGGATTTGAGCCTTGTACGTCGTCAATAGTTGATCAGGAGTAAAACACTTTCTGGCTTTCCACAGAAAACCTAGTCTCTGGCTTGCCGACTTTGCGATGTTAGCAACATTGTCATGCCAAGACATATTATTAGACACCGTGACTCTCAAAATCGAGATTGGGGGACTTGATTCTTGATTTCGTCTCGATTATCTCGAGAAAAAAAAATGATATCGACGTGGGACTAATTGCATTCAAGGGATAATTACGCAACTTAGAACTGATTAGAATTTCAGCAAAATCGGTAGTGCTGTTTTTTATGGAGAATAAAAATACTGAAAAAAATGATAAACTACCTGAATTTTGCGATTTATAAATTATACTATGTTTAATACAGAATTTTAAGATCTTTTGAATTATATAAATATTGCATATTAGGAATATATGCTTGAAAAATATGATGACAATATTTTATAAAAAGAGATAGTTTCAAAAAACAAAAATAGGAATTGGAGAATTTAAAACTTGTGTCAGTATTGATAGAATAGCATTGAAGACGCTATAACAGTGAAAAATTATTGATAGTAATAATCAAGCATTGTTTATAACAATTTTCAATTGTTATAACCAATTGAAAATAGCTCCCACTTATGAAATGATAAGAAAAAGTTTGGAAGAATACGGTTGACATAAACAGAATAGTGTTAATGACAATTATAATTTGTTATAAACAATTTAAAATCGTTTTATAAAATTTTTATTGATAATAATAATAATTATAACAACAAAACATGTGGTATTTTTTTATTTTTTCCACTGGGAAGTTAGTCGTGTGGGGACCTCTCGGGTCTCACCCTGATATTTTTCATTAATTCAGCCAACTCAAACATTTCAAACAACATCTTTTCACCGGTTTCCCTTTTCGGAAATTATTTTATTTTCGGATTTTTATTTTTAGTTTTTCGGAATTATATTTTTAGAATTTTACATACATACATACATACATAAAGTCACGCCTTTTTCCCATAGGGGTAGGCAGAGACTACTTCCTTCCACTTGCTACGATTTCTTACACGCATCTTTTGCTTCCTCTACTTTCATCAGTTCTCTCATACATGCTCGTCGGTTGTTGGTACTCTTGACCTGGCCTTTCTTCAAAACAATGTTGATCTTATCGAGATCGATGTTCGCCGAGCAGTCGACCTCTACCGACTTCCGTCCATTCACACTCGCCTTATAAATTTGTTTCGTCGATCTTCCTTCATCCATCCTTTCTACGTGTCCAAACCACCTAAGCATTTCTTTATCTATCTTTGTAACCACATCTTCTTATACACCACAGCGTTCTCTTATCTCGCTATTCTTTACTTTATCCAACCGAGTCACTCCAGCTATACTTCTTAGACTACTTATCTCCGCAGCATTAATCCTATTTTTATGCTTCTTCTGTCAAACCCAACATTCACTACCATACATAAGTGTAGGAACCAACACACCTCTATGCACCGCCAGACGTGACTTTTTTTGACACTTTCTGGCTATTCATAAAGCTATGCAGTGCCCCATTCATTTGTTTTCCTGCCCACACCCTTCGCTTAATGTCATTGTCATACTTTCCATCTCTAGTAAATTTTGAACCCAAGTACAAAAATTTATTTACTTGTAACACTCTTTCTCTCTCAATCGAAACTCCACAGTTTGTTATGCTTTCTTCTCTTTCAAAAACCATTACTTTCGTTTTGCTCACATTTATTTTCATCCTTTTGATTTTCAGGGCATTATGCATAACATTAATCATCGCCTGCAACTTTTCTTCAGATGACGCTAATATGACTTGATCATCGGCGTAAAGAAGGCATTTGACGATCAAATCATTCATTTTTAATCCATACGCACTCTCTTTCATATATTTTAAACAATTGTCCATGTATAAGTTAAACAGCCATGTCGAAGCCACACATCCCTGTCTCTCACCTTTTTTTGAAGTTAAATTTTTAGCAAAATTCAATATTTTTATTTCTGTGATATTTTCGAAATTATAACAAGATCATTCCCAACTAACATTCCCTATCCCAGTTCCCGAGGGATAAGCCTCCCCGTGGTCTTCGTTGGGCAGTGAATAATTTAGAGAGTAAGGGTTGAGACATAACAAATGTTTGTAGATATCGTTCTATGTCCCTTTGTTACTGAGTAATTATTATTTCGCAAGTTTACTTACTACAAACTTTTAAATTGTTAAGTAAAACTAGAATTTGTGAAATTATTATGTTATATGTAAGTAAACTGATCCCTAAATAGACATCTACGTATCCAACAGTGGCGTAGGTCGTTGTTGTTATGGTCTCATGTTATTTTACAAAATGAATCGATAGAATTAATTGTTGTTTATATGGCTAATTTGCTGATTTTTTTTGGGTTTTCATTTGATGTATTACAAGGTAGGGGTTGCTATTTGATATTTTAAAGAAGGGGTAGAGGCTTTTTCAGCGGCGCCACTTGCATACATTTTTTTAAACCTCCCCCTTGATTTAAAATTCGAAGTATTTTTTGGCTGGACAAAACTTGGTTGCTAGTCTACTGGACCGCCTTTTTAACCTTTGTTGGAGAAGTGGTAGCGTACCAGACGACTGGTGCAAGACCGTTATCGTGCCGCTTTACAAGGGAAAAGGTTCGCAGCAGGACTGTAAGAACTACCGAGGTATTAGTTTACTCAGCATAGTCGGCAAACTGTATGCAAAGATATTGATTAAAAGAATAACGAATGAAACTGAGAAGATGATATGGGATGTGAAAGCAGGATTTAGAAGAGGAAGGAGATGTATGGATCAGGTCTTTTCATTACGAGGTATAGTCGAAAAATTCTTGGCTAGAAGTCAAAAGGTCTATTGCGCTTTTATAGACTTGGAAAAGGCCTATGACAGAGTGGTGAGGAGTGAATTGTGGTCTACATTGTCTATGTATGGGGAGAATGGTAGTTTAATACGAGCACTGAAATCACTTTACGAGCATTCCATTGCTTGTGTCAGGATAAACGGAGCTTGCGCGGACTGGTTTAACATCGAAAAAGATGTGAGACAGCGATGTGTGGCTTCGCCATGGCTGTTTAACTTATACAAAGACAGTAGTTTAAAAGATCTGAAAGATAGTGCGTATGGATTAAAAATGAATTATTTGATCGTCAAATGCCTTCTTTACGCCGATGATCAAGTCATATTAGCGTTATCTGAAGGGGAGTTGCAGGCGATGGTTAATGTTATGCATAATGCCCTGAAAATCAAAGGGATGAAAATAAATGTGAGCAAAACAAAAGTAATGGTTTTTAAAAGAGAAGAAAGCATAACAAACTGTGGAGTATTGATTGAGGGAGAAAGAGTGGAACAAGTAAATGAATTTGTGTACTTTGGTTCAAAGTTTACTAGAGATGGAAAGTATGACAGTGACATTGAGCGAAGGGCGTTGGCAGGAAAACACATGAATAGGACACTGCATAGCTTTATGAATAGCCAGAAAGTGTCAACAAAGGCACGTCTGGCGGTGCATTGAGGTGTGTTGATTTGGCAGAACAAGCATGAAAATAGGATTAATGCTGCGGAGATGAGTAGTCTGAGACTTGTATAGCCGGAGTGACTCGGTTGGATAAAGTAAAGAATAGTGAGATAAGAAAACGCTGTGGTGTAAAAGAAGATGTGGTTACAAAGATAGATAAAGGAATGCTTAGATGGTTTGGACACGTAGAAAGGATGGATAAAGGAAGATTGACGAAACAAATTTATATGGCGAGTGTGAATGGACAAGTCGATAGAGGTAGACCTCGGAGAACATCGATCATGTATGAGAGCACTGATGAAAGTAGAGGAAGCAAAAGATGTGTAAGAACCGTAGCGGAAGTGAAAGGAAGTGGTCTCTGCCTACCCCTATGGAAAAAAGGCGTGACTTCATTTATGTATGTATTTTTTGTTTATTTATTTGAACTGGCTGGTTTTGAAATGAAAGCACTGTATATAAAGATTGAGAGAAACGAACTCTGACAAAAATATGTTTACAAACTAGCAAGCTGTTGCCAACATAATTACAACACGCAGCACGTCAGCTAGCATTATTTTTGTTTTTCCAAACAATAAAATTGTACAAAGTTGGCAAACAATTTCAAGTGTACTGTTGTGCTATATTATTTAATGTTTCTTGACCGGTCATTATTAATAATTTTTTCGAGTAAATCCAAGCAGCCTAAAGCACAGTTAAAATAATCGCGTAAATTATAATAATGCTGCATTCGAGGTCGCTCACGACGACGGCACGGCGTCCATAATCGGGGCAAGGTGACTCATGTTCCGGATGCGGCTAGAATCATCCACATACCACAGGACCGGCACGGCGTTTGCTTGCAACTCTATTCTAAATTATCACAGACCTATTATCAGAGCAGACGGAACTATTTACTCTTAAACACGATCATACATGCCCACTTTCCGGTCGATTGTATGATCTTGATACGGCCGACTGGAATGTGTTTGCTGTGATGTTGCCTTCTTCTTCTTGAAGTGCCTTCTCCGTTCAATGAAGATCGGCAACAATTCTGGCAAATTCGTCGCTGTGCAACTATTGCGAGGAATGTAGAGCAAAGAGAGACAACTAGGACATACCGTATACAGAAAACCCACCCACACAGATCGTTTTCTACACAATACATCCAACCACCACCCTTGCCAACGAACAGGAGTTATAAGAGCTTTGGTAGAAAGGGCAATAGGAATCTGTGAACCAGAACATTAAAATAAAGAACTGAATCACCTTAAGAACGCCCTTATATCAAATGGATATATTGTAAGAGATGTACATAAATGTATACGTTGAAAGCCTAGCACTAGATGTGGCATAAGCGATGAACTAAGTAGTCGTGAAGTCACTTCTAAAGCGTTTTTCCTTACATTCCTCGAGTGACAGATAGGATCGGCCGGATTCTAGGAGGATATAACATCAAAACTATCTTCAAGCCATCAAAGAAGATTGATAACTATCTGAAATCTGCCAATGATAACAGAGAGCCCCACTAAGTTCTGCAGGTGTTTATCGTAGTCCATGCACTTGTGGAAGTGTCTACATTGGAACAACCAAATGGTCCATTAACACCAGGGTCAAAGAACACAAAAACAGCTGCCGTCTTGGACATACAGAAAAATCTGCTGTCGCGAAGCACACAATTAATAATAATGATCACAGAATTAAATACACCAGCAGAACTTTAATAAATCTGAAGAAACACTTAAAATTAATAGAACATGGGTGCCTGTACTTAAAAATACAAGGCTGCTTGCTTACAAAAATAAGAAGAATGAATCTCCGGAACGTGATCAATTTCTGAACAGCTATCAAATATGCCTCGCCCACCAAAACGTAGACTGTCAGCCTTAAAAGGCAGACAATTATATCTCCAGAAGATGCCATCCACTAGAGACGGCGAAACGTCGAGTAAAAACTCAGACCTACGACGGCCAATATACCCGAAAAACCATTCAGCAATAAACGATGGCCGCGAAAGCCTTTCACAATAAACAAATACTTTGTCGAATTAAAATTTTTACTTCAAACTAGCTATGCAGATTCGTCCGCATGGAATGTAGTCTTTGAATGGAACCGATATTCTTTCGAATCATCGTATAGAGACGTTTTGCTGTTCATTTTACCAATACGACTTTGTTAACGACCTATAAATAATGCCATAACTGTATCATACAACATACCTAATAATTAAATTCAGAAACAACAATGTACTTATAATTTTTTTTATATGATAACAGTATTTTAAAATCGTATCTTATATTACCCGTTATCCAATTATAGAAAATCAAAATAAAAGCAATCAAGGTTTTTTATATTCCTCAAAATGAGGTGACAAAATATCCCGGACAAAATATCCCCGAATCATTTTTGCTCTTAGTATCTGTATGTATGATAGCATGACACTTTGGATCAACGTTGCACCGCCAGGTAATTTCATTTTTGTTGTTACGCTTTTTACAATACGTCATCCCTTCAAATAATAATAGATTTTTTTTTACTGAAAATAGTCGCAAAAAGGGTAGACCTATCGTGTGGGCCGCGGACGGCCCGCACTGCGACTGTTAGAAGGGGAAGGGATTATAAAAAGGAAATGATTGTGGACCCGCTTTTTGAAAGGTTACAGGTCATAGTTCTCTGGAAAAACTGATTTTGGAAGCTTATTCCATTCCGTAGCAGCCCTGTAAAAGAAGTATTCTTCATGGAGATTGGTCCTTGTAGTGTCAATCTTAAGAGTAAATGGGTGGAACTGATCAGCGTGCCGAGTTCTTCGGCCGAATGTGGCCAATGGTGGTATAAGAGTTTTATTTCTCTGAAGCATCTGCCATGGAAATATCTATAGAGTAATGACTGGTCTGCAACTCTTCTTCTATGTTCTAGAGGGTGAAGGGTATCTGTGAGAGTTGAGCTTTTTATCAACCGAATGGCCCTTTTCTGAATGGAATCTAGAAGACGAAGAGAATGCGTTGGTGCTGAACCCCAAATGTGCGAGCAATACTCCAGTAGAGGTCGGATTTGAGCCTTGTACGTCGTCAACAGTTAATCAGGAGTAAAAAACTTTCTAGTTTTTCACAGAAAACCTAGCCTCTGGCTTCTGCCTCTTGGCATTGTCATGCCAAGACATATTATTAGACACCGTGACTCTCAAAATCGAGATGGAGGGACTTGATTCAAGGGTATTTCCGAACATTGTGATGGAATGATTTGAGTAATTCACTTTCTTGGAAAACGTGGCGCAATGTGTTTTCTGGGCGTTGAACTGAACAAGATTGTTGGTTCCCCACTCAAAGATTGCTTTTGTGATCGTATAAATTGAAGAGGCATTTTCACTAATTTAGATAATAATAATAACGCAAATAACATAAATCATCCCAAAAACACAGACTTGTGCCAGAGAAATAGGTGAAATTACAAAAATCATACTACTACGCATGTACAAATACATAGATTATACATACATACATATAGTCACGCCTAATCTTCCTTCATCCATCATTTCTACTTTCATCCTATCTACGTGACCAAATCATCAAAGCATTCCTTAATCTATCTTTGTAACCACATCTTCTTTTACACCACATCGTTCTCTTATCTCACTATTCTTTACTTTATCCAACCGGGTCACTCCGACTATACAATTCTCAGACTACTCGTCTTTACAGCATTAATCCTATTTTTATGCTTCTTCTGCCAAACCTGACATTCACTACCATACTGATAAGTGTAGGAACCAAAACTCCTCTATGCACAGCCAGACTTGCCTTTTTTGACACTTTCTGGCTGTCCATAAAGCTATGCAGTGCCCCATTCATTTGTTTTCCTGCCAACACTCTTCGCTTAATGACATACTTTCCATCTCTCGTAAACTTTGAACCCAGGTATACAAACTCATTTACTTGTTCCACTCTTTCTCTCTTAATCAGAACTTCACAGTTTGTCATGCTTTCTTCTCTTTTAAAAACCATTACTTTTGTTTTGCTTTCATTTATTTTCATCCCTTTGATTTTCAGGGCATCATACATAACATTAACCATTGCCTGCAACTTCTCTTCAGATGATGCTAATATAAGTTGATCATTGGCGTAAAGAAGGCATTTGACAATCAAATCATTCATTTTCAATCTATACGAACTCTCTTTCAAATATTTTAAACAATCGTGTATGTATAAGTTAAACAGCCATGGCGAAGCCACACATCCCTGTCTCACACCTTTTTCGATGTTAAACCAGAATCCTCGTAAAGTGATTTTAGTGCTCGTATTAAACTACCGCTCACCCAATACAAAGACAATGTCGACCACAATTTACTCCTCACCACTCTGTCATAGGCCTTTTCCAGGTCTATAAAAGCGCAATAGACCCTCTGACTTCTAGCCAAGAATTTTACTTCCCCTTCTAAATCCTGCTTGCACATCCCATATCATCTTCTTAGTTTTATTCGTTACTCAATATCTTTGCATATAGTTTGTCGACTATGCTAAGTAAACTAATACCTCGGTAGTTCTTACAGTCCTGCTGCGAACCTTTTTCTTTGTAAAGCGGCACGATAACGGCCTTGTACCATTCGTCTGGTACGTTTACAATTATAAAATTGGCGATAATCGCTTTGATGATGACCGTTAACGATTTACAAAATGTATTTTTAGAGTAAGTAGTTCGAAAACGACGACGACGGTCAGTTCAAAAGCCCGATGAGTCACGAACTGCACCAAAATGGAATATTATTTAAAATAAAATCAGACATTTCGACAAGAACTAACAGCATCACGGTACGTGCTATTATTAGTTTAGTTAACTAATTACACGTGTTGTATTACAGTCTTTTAATGTGACGGCTAGATCATCTGGTTATTTTAGTATTTATTTTTCAATTTATCTCCGATCGCAGGACATAATTTTAGTCATCAATTTATTCGACCGATTTCTCTGAATCTGCTCGACAAACGCGTATGAGTCTCTCAACGTTTTTAATTGGTTGACGTCCCCTATTCGAGGTATTTTCGGTCTTCGTAATTAACTTTCGAATAACATTCGAAAATAGCCAATATCGCAAATACTCAATTTGGATTTAGAAGTTGGATGGGAACCAGGGAAGCCCTTTTCAGTGTGCGGGTGCCCATACAAAACTGCAGAGATGTTCAGAAAGATGTCTTCGTATGTTTTGTGGACTTTGAAAAGGCGTTTGACAAACTAAGGCATGATAAACTAATTGACATATTAAAAAAAACACACTTAGACGACAAAGACATCCGTTGTACACAGAATCTGTACCGGCATCAATCTGCTCATATAAAAACAATTGACTTTACAACTGAAGATATTGTCATACGTAGAGGCGTAAGGCAAGGCTGCGTATTATCACCTCTTCTATTTAATCTTTATTCGGAAACCATCTTTAAGGAAATCATGAAAGATAAAAATGTTGGAATTAAGATAAATGGGGTATATATAAACAACATTAGATATGCAGATTACTCCAATTTAATTGCAGATAACATTGAAGATCTGCAACAAATGATCAATGAGCTGAATCCTATTGGTACAAATTATGGTCTTAAAATAAATAGCTATAAAACAAAGTTCATGATAGTAAGCAGACGTAAACTCCCATACGACAACTCAAGATTAATAGCAGACGGCCAAACTTTAGAACGTGTAGCACAATATAAATATCTAGAGAGCTGGTTGCATGAAGATTGGGATAATGACAAAGAAATTAAATGCAGAATTGAAACAGCTCGAAATAACTTTTTTAAATATAAAAGTGTGACCCAAGAAACTACAGGGGAATCAATCTACTTAATACCACCTTAAAATTAACTACAAAAATAATAACAAATAAAATGAATACCACCCTAACGCTAGCTGAGGAACAACAAGGATTTAGAAGCGGAAGATCGTGTACGGATGCCGTGTTTGTAATCAGACAAGTAAAGGAAAAATCTCTCGAGTATAACAAGCCCGCATACCTTTGCTTCATCGACCTAACGAAAGCCTTCGATAGAATAAGACTAGAAGATATCGTCCACCTACTATATAAAAGAAACATACCCCTCGATATAATCAAAACAAACAAAAACATTTACCAGAATAATAGAATAGAGGCAAGAATTGAACACCAACTAACGGACCCCATCGAGGTTGGAACAGGAATAAGGCAAGGAGATTCACTAAGTCCCCTACTCTTTAACCTAGTGATGGATGAAATCATTAACAAAGTAAAGTCTAAGAGAGGTTACCAAATGAGCGACAAACAAATTAAAATTATATGTTATGCAGACGACGCGACACTAATAGCCCACAGTGAAGACGATCTCCAAATAATGCTCCATCAATTCAATAACACTGATAAGTTATATAATATGTTAATATCATCGGAAAAAACTAAATGTATGGTTATATCTCAGGAGCCAATACGATGTAAGCTGGAGATGGACGGTAAGATGATCGAGCAAGTGATGGAACTTAAATACTTGGGGGTTCTGCTGATTAGTTATGGATCACTGGTAAGAAAAGTAGAAGAGCAAATTAACAAGGCAAATAAAATCGCCGGATGTCTAAATTACACAATTTGGAGAAATAGATATATCAGACAGGATGCTAAATGCCGTATTTATAAAACTGTTATAAGACCGATTATGACGTATACTGCTGAAACAAGACCGGAAACATCCAAAACGGAAAGAATGTTAGAAACCGCTGAAATGAAAATCCTCAGACGCATCGATGGGATAACGATAAGAGATAGAGTCAGAAACGCAGAGACCAGACGATCATGCAAGGTTGAAGACATCAATCAGTGGACAAATCATAGAAGAAGAGAATGGATCAATCACATCGGCAGAATGGATGGAAATAGGATAGTGAGAATAGCCAGAGACAACTCCCCATTAGGGCGAAGGTCCGTAGGGCGCCCAAGGAAAAGATGGAATGACGGCTTAATCGAGATAGTCTGAAGAAAAAACAGGCAGAACTGCCTAAATAAAAGCAGAAGAAGAAGAAATATAAAAGCGTGCTAACTAGTCGTGACATTAAATTAAAGCTAAGATTACGTTATGCCAAATGTTATGTGTGGTAGGTGTTGCTTTACGGTGCAGAGACCTGGACATTGAAGTCATCTTCCGTCAACAAAATAGAAGCATTTGAAATGTGGATGTATCATCGGATGCTAAGGGTGTCATGGACAGACAGAGTAACCAACGATGAAATTCTAAGAAGAATCGGCAGAGTGTCAAAAAGAAGAAAACATCGTATTTTGGACATATAATGCGAAACTCAAAATATCAACTGCTACAACTTATTGTCGAAAGAAAAATAGAGGGAAAGCGAGGGATAGGTAGAAAGCAAATGTCATGGTTAAGAAATATAAGAGATTGGACGGGGTTAACAACAGTGCATAGGCAATCGAAGAAGAAGAAATACTACTCGGTGTTTTTCTTTGCACGATAATTGTTAACGAAGGTGATGGCCTATTTATTTGCCGAAAATCTCTGTCCTCTATAATTCAAATTGACACCCTGTGTGTATTATGCTGATGATATTGTTGTCATTAGTAACTGCAGCAATGAGCTGAGAGATGAGACAAGCTATCATCTGATAGTCACGTGCTATTAGAAATCAACTATATAGTAAACAGCTATCAACGCCGTGTGAAAAAGATCGTTACACGCGGACCAATCAAAAGCGCGGAGTTGAGCGCCAAAAGAAAAGCGAAGCCGCGCTTGACCCTTCCGCTCTCTCTTGCATTCGAACACCGCCGAGCGAAACACAGCTCTTGCTTTCCAGCCATCGAGCGAACCACATCAAATCAAGGCGACAACCAGTAAAAAACTTCTGATGATACAAGAGACCTGAAATTGTAATTAATCGTGTTTCGATAAAAACAAAATATCGTCTCCATGTAACCAGCTCAATATTATAAGTCGAAATTGCATGGTGTTTTATTTTATTAAAAACGAATCCACGTCTAATAATCTAGATTACCACGGCGATAACCCAAAGAAAACCCTCGGCAACTTATAGCAGGTAGAAACACTTGAATCAATGTCACTGTCATACTTTCCATCTCTCGTAAACTTTAAACCCAAGTACACAAATTCATTTACTTGTTCCACTCTTTCTCCCTCAATCGAAACTTCACGGTTTGTCATGCTTTCTTCTCTTTCAAAAACCATTACTTTCGTTTTGCTTACATTTATTTTCATCCCTTTGATTTTCAGGGCATCATGTATAACATTAACCAAACTTTTCAGATGACGCTAATATGAATTGATCATCGGCGTAACGAAGGCATTTGACGATCAAATCATTCATTTTCAATCCATACGCACTCTCTTTCAAATATTTTAAACAATCGTTTAGGTATAAGTTAAACAGCCATGGCGAAGCCACACATCGCTGTCTCACATCTTTTTCGATGTTAAACCAGTCCGCGCAAGCTCCGTTTATCCTGACACAAGCAATGGAATGCTCGTAAAGTGATTTCAGTGCTCGTATTAAACTACCATTCTCCCCATACATAGACAATGTAGACCACAATTCACTCCTCACCACTCTGTCATAGGCCTTTTCCAAGTCTATAAAAGCGCAATAGACCTTTTGACTTCTAGCCAAGAATTTTTCGACTATACCTCGTAATGAAAAGACCTGATCCATACATCTCCTTCCTCTTCTAAATCCTGCTTTCACATCCCATATCATCTTCTTAATTTTATTCGTTACTCTTTTAATCAATATCTTTGCATACAGTTTGCCGACTATGCTGAGTAAACTAATACCTCGGTAGTTCTTACAGTGCTGTTGCGAACCTTTTCCCTTGTAAAGCGGCAAGATAACGGCCTTGCACCAGTCGTCTGGTACGCTACCACTTCTCCAACAAAGGGTAAAAAGGCGATACAGCAGACTAGCTACCACGCTTTGTCCAGCCTTCAGCATTTCAGCTATTTTACCCAATTTCATACTGTTCAACGTTCCACAATTTCTGTCGTACTAATTTTACTTTCATTATTTCATTTTATAAAAAAAGTACGAGAGTTTAAGAGACCTAATGAGTTCATCTCCATGGGGTCTTTAAAAACCAACACCGGATGATGCAAGACGGAGATAAGAAGGCGTATAGCACTATCACGGGCAGCTATGGCGAGCCTGTGAAAGATATGGAGTCATGGACCATCAAAGCTGCTGATAGACACCGCACTTAAAATGTGGTGCTGAAGAAGAATGTTGCGCATTTCATGGACGGCGAGAAGAACAAACGTTTCGATTCTTAATGAACTCGCGGCATCACGGATCGACTATCTACCGTGTGCCGTAGACAAATCCTTAAATATTTCGGACACGGACGACTTAACCAAATAAAGAACATGACAGGTCAACCATTGCAAACGATCTCCGTGAGGTCGAAGATTTGGAACTATAAAGTTTTTAGTTGCAATTAGCTATTATGTCACGACGACGAAGACGAAGACGAAGACGAAGACGAAGACGAAGAAGATGTCCTCTGAAAAATAATAAAGATTCATGATATCCAAGAACACTTGAGAGAGAGAGCACTCATTTTCTTTCCCCTCTTCTAGTCTTCTTGGTAATATATAACGCTCGTGCAATTATTGTTCTGTGAATGCTAAAGACTTTTATCACGAACTACTTGTCAATGTAAAATTGCCTAAACACCCAGACACCAAGGAAAGGATATAAATTATATTGTCAAAGGGGGAAGTAAATATGATTAATTATTTAATAATTTAATATCCATGCTGAATAAACAGCATTGGTATAACGATCGGAATATTGTTCACTAAATATAGTGTCGTGAAGAAACGGACACAGAACTAACAAATCTATAAAAATGAAAAAATGTTTGTATGTATGTCCTTCAAACACTCCCAAACGGCTGGACCGATGGGATGAAATTTTCAGAAATTGTTTTATACATACCAGGGGTGGTTTTAGTGAAAAAAAAACTTGAGCTTGATAAGGGGTGGGAGAGGGATGAAATATAAAAATTAATTGAAACGCCAAATGCATTGTTTTTGTGGTGGCTGAGTTTGATGATAACATTCCCAGGTTTGTTAATACCCCTACGATAGTGTTGGGTAGGGGATGAAATATAAAAACTGTTAAAAATGCCGATATTAATGTCAAATTAATAGTTTTCAAGGTCGCTGTTCAATGTTGTTAGCACCCCTACGAAAGGTGTGGGTGAGAGATGAAATATAAAAACTATTAAAAACGGCTGATATTCCTGTCAAATTAATTGTTTTTGTGGTGGCTGAGTTGAATGGTAACATTTCCAATTTTGTTAGCACCACTACGATAGGGGTGAGAGGGGGATGGAATTTAAAAACTATCAAAAACTCTGATATTAGTGTCGAATTTATAGGTTTTGGGGTGGCTGAATTTAATAGTAACATTCCTAATTTTGTTAGCACCCTTATGAAAGGGGTGGGAAAGAGATGAAATATAAAAACTATTAAAAACGGCTGATATTAGTGTCAAATTCATTGTTTTTGTAGTGGCTGAGTTTGATTGTGACATTCCCAATTTTGTTAGCACCCCTGCGATAGGGGTGAGAGGGGGATGGAATTAAAAAACTATTTAAAACGGCTGATATTAGTGTCGAATTTATAGGTTTTGGGGTGGCTGAATTTAATAGTAACATTCCTAATTTTTTTAGCACCCCTAAGAAAGGGGTGGGTAGGAGATAAAATATAAAAACTATTCAAAACGGCTGATATTAGTGTCAAATTCATTGTTTTTGTGGTGACTGAGCATTTCCAGTTTTGTTAGTACCCCTACGATAGGGGTGAGAGGGGGATATATATATATATATATATATTATATATATATATATATATATATATATATATATATATATATATATATATTATATATATTTATGAAAAATGTTTAACTGATTTTTTTAAAAACCAGCTAATTTCACTGTCTGTCACCTATATTATAGGTTCATGTGGGTCGATTATGTATCAAAAAACAACTACTCCTCTGGCTATATGCCGCGACAGGCATTGAATTACATACATGATACATAATCGTGTAAAATACCCCATTTCGGGTAACAATATGCAGATGCTTGTTAAGTAAGAGAAGGAACTATTAGATTTATCCATTCGAAGTAACCACCTATGGACCGGTTTCGGGGTGCCCGTACCAGCTCTTTTATCATTGAATTGGCCTCCCTCAAATCATCTGTTATCAGCGCCAAGTCGTCCGCAAAGCGTAGATTGTTTAATTTTTTTCCATCAACACTGATACCTTTGTTATCCCAGTCTAGGGTCCTAAAAGCATATTCTTACTCCTCTCTGTATGGAAAACTTTCTAGTTAAATTATGTATTTTTACGCTGGCCGTTGAGTTGGTGTAAGTCTTTCATATTAATTTTAATAATAGCTGATTGATTCCAGTAAAGGTTTCGAATGATTCTTAGATCTTTATCATCCATCCCCGTATTCATCAAGACGTCCATCATCTTTTCGTGTTTTATTCTATCTAACAACTGTCACAAAATGGATATTCTCACTCTAAAGTGTGAATCAGTTGTCATTATGTTGTCATAATTTCATAATGGGTTTATTCCAAATATGGTCTGGGAGAAATAGTATATTCTTCAAAGAGCGCATAATAATGGCTATTAATATTAGCCAATATACGCGAGTAGAAGACTATACTTTCTTTACGACCATCGCCTAACCTCATAAGTCAACACTTGTCTGCAAAATTTATAAATATTGAACTTTTTTGTGCAAGTTGTGGGTTTATAAGTGTTTATTAGAAGCTATGGTAAGTTAAAATATTTATTAATACTTTGTTTTAATAATAAGTAGTTGTATTGTTTTACGTTAAACAGAAACATATCTAATATTCCAAAAATTTTTAGGTTATGATGATCCAATAAATCTATTTTAGTTGATCAAATAATACAAATTATATTAATAAATTAAGGAAAAACAGAAATTTTTCAGTTGGTACAAGAATTTTTAAAATAATGTTTTTCAGTAAATTTTTTTACTACTTTTTTATCTACTTAAATTAAATCGACTACTCACAATAGTGAGTTACTATTCTTTACTTTATCCAACTGAATCACTTCGGCTATACAATTCTCAGACTACTCATCTCCGCAGCATTAATCCTATTTTCATGCTTCTTCTGCCAAACCCAACATTCACTACCATACTGATAAGTGTAGAAACCAACAATCCTCTATGCACAGCCAGACGTGTCTTTTTTGACACTTTCTGGGTTTTCATAAAGCTATGCAGTGCCCCATTCATTTGTTTTCCTGCAAACACCCTTCGCTCAATGTCATTGTCATACTTTCCATTTCTCGTAAATTTTGAACCCAGGTATACAAACTCATTTACTTGTTCCACTCTTTCTCCCTTAATCCGAACTTCACAGTTTGTCATGCTTTCTTCTTTTTTTTTATGAAAATAGTCGCAAAAAGGGTGGACCTATCGTGTGGGCTGCGGACGGCCCGCACTGCGACTATTAGAAGGGGAAGGGATTATAGAAAGAAAATGATCGTAAACACGCTTTTAAAAAAGTTGCAGGTCATAGTTCTCTGGAAAAACTGATTTTGGAAGCTTATTCCATTCCGTAGCAGCCCTGTAAAAGAAGGATTCTTGATGAAGATTGGTCCTTGTAGTGTCAATCTTGAGAGTAAATGGGTGAGACTGATCAGCGTGCCGAGTTCTTCGGCCTAATGTGGCCAATGGTGGTACAAGAGTTTTTATTTTTCTGGAGCATCTGCCATGGAAATATCTGTAGAGCAATGACTGGTCTGCAACTCTTCTTCTATGTTCTAGAGGGTGAATGGTATCTGTGAGAGTTGAGCTGTTTATCAACCGAATGGCTCTTTTCTGAATGGAATCTAGAAGACGAAGAGAATGCCTTGGTGCTGAACCCCAAATATGCGAGCAATACTCCAGTAGAGGTCGGATTTGAGCCTGGTACGTCGTCAACAGTTGACCAGGAGTAAAAAACTTTCTGGCTTTCCACAGAAAACCTAGCCTCTGACTTGCCGACTTTGCGATGTTAGCAACATGGTCATGCCAAGACATATTATTGGACACCGTGACTCCAAAAATCGAGATAAAGGGACTTGGTTCAAGGGTATTTCCGGACATTGTGATGGGATGATTTGAGGAATTTACTTTCTTGGAAAACGTGGCACTTTGTGTTTTTTGGGCGTTGAACTAAACAAGATTGTTGGTTCCCCACTCGACGATTGCTTCGAGATCTCTATTAATGGAATCAACATGTTCCTGCCTGAGTCTATTTGTATCATTCACCGAAAGTGATCGATAGGATGTGAAAGTTGAGACAAGTGTGCTATCGTCAGCGAAACTGTAATGGAGTTCGTGGTGGTTTTCAAGAGGTCGTTGATGTGTACAAGAAATAAGGTGGGGGACCCCGGCATTGGTTTAAAACGCATCAGAAGAAATACCGTCAACTGTCACATGTAAGGAGGGATCTTGCATGGAGCTCAAGAGCCATTGGCGCAGTTTGGTTGGGAGACCGTATGCTTTTTAACACTTTCTGGCTATTCATAAAGCTATACAGTGCCTCCTTCATTGGTTTTCCTGCCAACACCCTGTGGAATTACCTTTACAAAAAACACAACAATTTAATAATCGATATAAGCAAGCACTAACGCCATATCATTTTATAGCGTATATGTTAAATCCACAAAAAACAAAATACCAGTTAACACCAGAAGAGAAGAATATATCTTTAGAAAAAATTAACGATTTATACGAAAACACTGGACTGTTACCTTTAGTAATAAAGTTAAATGCCCGCAGTGCTCCATTTAAGCAAGTTATGTTTTCGGACGAAGTAATAAAAAATGTTAACTGACTACAATGGTGGTTATGATGAGCCGGAAATCTTGAAACAGTTGCCAATAATAAAACAGTTCCTGTGTGCAACTGCTTCTTCAGCTTCAGTAGAACGCGTGTTTAGCTCTTTTGGTCTTGTACACTCGGATATTAGAAACAGATTAGGCATAGAAAAAGGAGGAAAACTCTTGTTTTTGTTTAAATTGTATAACGAAAACGAATAGACTGAAAATATACAGTAATAAAATTTAGGTGTTACGTTTAGTTTAAGAATTTGGAATTATGTACTTCTTTTTTGTTGTTTTTGCTAAAAGCAGATACTTCTTTTGATTTTTGAGAAAACTTTTATATTAGTGGTTAGTTTTTTTATTTTTTTTCGAAATCACCGTTAATGAATGAAAATTCTAGCTGGAAATAAGAAAGGCGAAATTTCGTTCGTGATCTATTTACGGTGTGTTCAGATTTTACGAGACTATTCTGATAATTGTACCATTACCGTTCCAAAAATATACCAAAGAAGAGGAGTGGGAACTCGAGAGGTGCGTTTTAATTCTGAGCGAACTGCTTATTTTCCGAGAAACACTGTACAAAAATTTTACGACATATTTTACGATTATTCACACAAGTGAAAATTTTCTATTTCGTTACTATTTACAAATTAATCGCGTGATCGTGAATTTTGTTTGCGGCGTAAAAAAATATTCCCTAAATATTATTGCTTTGTTTAAAAATAACAAATCACAGTTGACTCTATTAATAAAAGTGGCAATTTTAGAATCACATAATTAAAAGAATAAAGATGAAACACATTCCTAACTTGATTCGTTTAATCTTTTGCTACTGCTCTTTAAATACGCAAATGGAAAAAATCTAAGAAAGAAATGCGAGGTTCTGGAATTTGTTCGTATCAAGCTCGCTCGCAGGAAATGATACAGCTACTACAACGAATCAAGCTATAACAGTTACAAGATGGAAACAACTTACCAGACATCGAAAGAACCGACAGCCTGACATATTTAGGAGCCTTGATAAATAACCAGGGAAACTGCGAGCCTGAAATTTGACGACGAAGATAAAACTTTTACAAACACTTATATTTTTTTTGTTTTTATGAAAATAGTCGCAAAAAGGGTAGACCTATCGTGTGGGCTGCGGACGGCCCGCACTGCGACTATTAGAAGGGGAAGGGATTATAGAAAGAAAATGATTGTGGACACGCTTTTTAAAAAGTTGCAGGTCATAGTTCTCTGGAAAAACTAATTTTGGAAGCTTATTCCATTTCGTAGCAGCCCCGTAAAAGAAGGATTCTTGATGAAGGTTGGTCCTTGTAGTGTGAAGCTTGAGAGTTCTGATCAGCGTGCCGAGTTCTTCGGCCGAATGTGGCCAATGGTGGTACAAGAGTTTTTATTTCTCTGGAGCATCTGCCATGGAAATATCTGTAGAGCAATGACTGGTCTGCAACTCTTCTTCTATGTTCTAGAGGGTGAAGGGTATCTGTGAGAGTTGAGCTGTTTATCAAGTGAATGGCTCTTTTCTGAATGGAATCTAGAAGACGAAGAGAATGCCTTGGTGCTGAACCCCAAATATGCGAGCAATACTCCAGTAGAGTCGGATTTGAGCCTTGTACGTCGTCAACAGTTGATCAGGAGTAAAAAACTTTCTGACTTTCCACAGAAAACCTAGCCTCTGGCTTGCCGACTTTGCGATGTTAGCAACATGGTCATGCCAAGACATATTATTGGACACCGTGACTTCCAAAATCGAGATGGAGAGACTAGGTTCAAGGGTATTTCCGGACATTGTGATGGGATGATTTAAGGAATTCACTTTCTTGGAAAACGTGGCACTTTGTGTTTTTTGGGCGTTGAACTGAACAAGATTGTTGGTTTCCCACTCGACGATTGCTTCGAGATCTCTATTGATGGAATCAACCTGTTCCTGTCTGAGTCTATTTGTATCATTCACCGAAAGTGATCGATAGGATGTGAAAGTTGGGACAAGTGTGCTATCGTCAGCGAAACTGTAATGGAGTTCGTGGTGGTTTTCAAGAGGTCGTTGATGTGTAAAAGAAATAAGGTGGGGGACAGGATGGAACCCTGGGGGACCCCGGCATTGGTTTTAAGCGCATCAGAAGAAATACCGTCAACTGCCACATGTAAGGAGCGATCTTGCATGAAGCTCAAGAGCCATTGGCGCAATGGTGTAGAAAGCTGGACGATCAAAGAAGTAAACAGCTCTGGTGCATCCCTTGGACAGCACGGAGGACAAAAAATGTATCAGTGATTCCAGAAATAGGCATAAAAGTTCGACTGTCAACAATATACCGACGACGAATTCTCCAACACTATGGGCATATAAACAGAAGACAAGAAGACAAGATGGAAAAATTGATGATACAAGAAAAAATAGAATGCCAGAGGACAAGGGGTCGCTCTCCCACCGGATGGGTAGACCAGATAAAGAAAATTACGGGAAGACCCTCACAAACAACCATTCTTCTTCTTCCGCTGCTATCCATTAATGGATGTTTGCGATCACTTCTGACCATTTTTTCCTATCTCCGGTGGTGTGAATTAATTATCCTGTAGTTCCTATTCCTGTCCAATGTTTAATATTTCGGAGCCACGACATCCTCTTTCTGCCTGCACCCTTTCTTTCCTATATTTATCCTTCTATTAATAGTTGGAGCAAATGGTATCTTTTGTTGCGTAACACATGTCCCAGGTACGCTGTTTTCCTGCGTTTTATCATGCCCAGCAATTCGCGTTCTCTTTCTATCGTCCTTAAAATTTCCTCGTTGGTTTTTCTTGCTGTCCATGGGACTTTCAAGATTCTTCGATAGATCCAGCCTATTCATTGTGCTTACCTTCAATGTCCAGCCTTCCATACCATACAACAGTACTCATGTACAAGTTAGAACATTTCGGTATTAGAGGAAACTTAAAACTATGGATTGAAAACTTTTTGACGGATCGTTTCTACAAGGTTCGAGTTGGTGACTCCTTTTCATATGAAAGACCAGTTAAAAGTGGAGTTCCGCAGGGTTCAGTTTTGGGCCCACTTCTGTTTACAGTGTATACTAGCGATTTACCGTTTCACGTTTTTAGCAAAATATCACAATATGCCGACGACTCAAAAATATATGACAATCCCATTACAAATCATCAATCCATCCAAAATGACCTAATGTCAATACATCAATGGTCTTCGGAATGGTTACTTCCATTAAACACTGAAAAATGTGTAGTGCTTCACGTCGGTAAAAATAACCCACATTTTGAAAATTTTATTGATGGTCAAATTTTAATCACAGTGACCTCTCATAATGATCTTGGTGTTATCGTGAATAGTGAACTATCATGGTCCGATCATGTGCTCTCAGTATCCAAACGTACAAATACTAGACTTAATCTTATTTGTAAATGCTTCTCAAAAGTTTCCTTTAAGAGTTTCTGCAAATTGTATGCTACTTAAGTAAGACCTATCCGGTCCAGTCTAGTATCCGGACTTAATTCGTGATAAAACGTTACTGGAAAGTGTACAACGGAAAGCTACCAGAGTTGCTTTAGGACGTGTAAAACCTTCATACGAAGAAAGATTATCCATGGCAAATCTCACCACGTTTGAGCTACGTCGGTTACGAGGCGATCTTTTCGTAGCCTTTCGAATTCTTAAATATAATTTTGGTGATCTAAATACAGTTTTCACCCTAAATACGGACACGAGACTTAGAGGACACCAGCTCAAGTTAAAAAAAGAAAATTTTACGGTTAGATCGAGACAAAACTTTTTACCTAAATAAACTAGATCACAGACACACAGACAAATTACTTGTCAAGCGCCGAAACATCAATACAAAAATAACCATGATAAAGATAAACCTTGGTATAGGAGATTGCACGAAAGAAGAATGTGCAATAGGTGTTTGCTGGTGCAGACCAGCGGTTCCTAAACTTTTAACGTAACGGAACACTCACAAAATTCATTTAATGTTATATAACCCCACAAATAAAAGACACTGCAATTTAAATAAGAACAAAAACTTTTATTAGAAATATTTTAAAAGTGATACACTTTCACTTTATAATTCGGAGTTATGGTCGACAGTTGCATGCGCACGTCTGTGGTAGCAATGGTAGCATCCAATCTCGGTCTGAATTTGTTTTTTGTAAAGTGTAAGCTAAAAAGCCTGTGGCACAATGATACGTTGTGACAAAAGTGAGCAAAGGTAAGATAGTCTTTCTGGCTACTTCATGGTATTCACTCCCAAAACCTCTTTTAGAAACACAGACTCAAATGTGTATTTTAATGCGAATGAACTCTGAAGATCTATAAACGCTTCGTAATCTGTACTCGGAGGACATAGTAAATATGGCGCTTGATTATCAGGACATGGACATTAAAACTAACGGCATGACAATAAATAATCTGAGGTACGCTGACGATACAGTTATTTTAGCTGGAACACACGAAGACCTACAGACGCTAATTAACAGAATGGTCACAGTATGCAAAGAATATGGACTATCACTAAACATAAGCAAAACAAAATATATGCTAATAACAAAAACAACTCGAGACAATCGTAAGATATATGTGAGGAACCAGCCTATTGAAGGAGTAAGACAATACAGATACCTAGGCACGATTATTAATGAGAACAATGTGCCACGTCTTTTTCGTTCTCTAAAGAATACTCTGCTAGTGGTTTCTCTACTGGCAAATTATGCCCGAGCTCAGCCGTAGAGGGTAGAAGAAAAAAAATATAAAAGTGAGCCGCGCCACCGACTTAGACGGTATAAGTCGGAAACCCCTAGATCTTATAGGCACTAGCAGAGCCACAAGATAAACAACTATGATTATGGTGAACCAAATAAATAAAATTATAGCAAAAATATGTTGGATACTTTACTCACACAATAAATAATTAAGGTACACAGCTCAATAGCAACATCATAACAAATATAGTCAAAGTTAACAGCTATGGTAAAATTTTGATAACACTACTTCAAACATTTACATAAAGGCTGATAATTCACTAGTTAACCGTTTACATAAAGATTTTCGCTGCCAAAACAATCGAGTTTATTTAAAAATATTTTTACAATGGTTGTCCTTTAAAATATCAAGATTGTAGGATATTTACAAATAAGTAGGAAGAAAATATATTTTTACTTGGACATAAAGAATTATTGAGGTTATTTTAATCCAAATTTAGTTTTGGCATATTATCTAATGCAATAAATAGTTTCCAACAATGTACTATATTAATAAACTAAAACAGAAGGTAATCGTGGTGTCAGAATGAGTCACTGCGTTATATATTTAAAAATAAATCACTTATAACCTTTGGGTATACGAATTCACAAAGTACTATATTTATAAACTAAAACAGAACTTACTCGTGGTGTCGAAATGAAACACGGCGTTATATATTTAAAAATAAATCACTGATAACCTTTGGGTATACGAATTCACATGTACTCCTGTGGCCTACTCCTGGGCCTACTCCTGGGGCTGGTTAGATTATGGGGCGGCACCGGCTAATTAACAATGGCTTCCCTCAAATAAATCCCGATAACGGTTATTTAACTCGACACCAAAAATCCAAAAATATCCACAACAAAGGCAAGACAAAATGGTCAAGTTAAAAATCAAAGGGTTTTTCTTCAAAATCCAATTAAGATGGCCCAAATACAGCCAGATATGAAAGAAATCCCATAGAGGTTCTGCACACGTGCTAATAACACACCGTCCCCAACAACTTTCACCAACACCTCCGACTTCGAAGAAGCTCCCCAAACGACTGCCGCTTCTAGGCCGGAAATCAAGAAAAATGGCGCGGAATAAACGTCAACCCACAATCTTCTCAAGTTCGCGCTCCACAATCGCCTCGTCCGTGTGGATATCCAGTCCCATCCACACAGAAATTGCAAACCAAACTATCGAATCCTACTCCTACAAGTTATGCAACATTATCTACAACGAATGATATATTTGAGTTACAACAGAGTACTGTATGCAACACTACTTACGAGTAAGCCACAATTATAATGAACCGTAGAAGGGAAAAAATAGGCACGTGACAAATGACAGCTCCCAAGAAATACGAGTCAGAATAGAACATTCTTTACAAGAATGAAGAGGCTTTTCTGCTGCCGAGATTTAAACCTTGATTTAAAAATACGACTGATGAGATGCTATGTGCTGTCTATACTATACTATGGAATGGAGGCCTGGACACTGAAGGTAACCGACATGAGGAGACTGGAGGCATTTGAGATGTGGATATACGGGAGAATATTGAGGATCTCATGGGTAGAGAGAATAACCAACGTGGAAGTGAAGAGACGTATGCATAAGGAGAGAGAAGTGATTCCGACAATTAAGAGAAGAAAACTGATGTACATGGGGGAGAAAAATATCAAATGCTACAAATAATTACGCAGCGAAAAATCCAAGGCAAGAGATCTATACGAAGAAGACGAAATTCATGGCTGAAGAACCTTAGGGATTAGTTTGGATGCAGTAATAATGAACTATTTAGAGCTGCGGTCTCAAAAATAAGAATTGCTACGATGATTGCCAACCTTCGAAGCGGAGACGGTACCTAGTGAAGAAGAATCCATAGGTCGGTTATCATCGTAGGTTTACTTCTGGTGATAAATGACAAAAATAAATAATTTCGCGGAACCCTAGTGACTTTTCCTCGGAACCCACTTTAGGAATCGCTGGTGTAGACTATCTGAGACCATGACTAGTAAACAGCTTAAACATCAAAGACAAAATACTCACGATAAAAATAAACCTTAATTGGAAAAATGTTATTAAATAGGGGTAAAAAAAATCCACGTCAATGATAAACATTTTCACTAAAGAAGAATGTCTAAGATAAACTTTATGATTGAACGATCAGATTGTTAAAAGCTGAAACAACAAAGATAATGATGATAGCAAATCTTTATAAGTAAATACATATTGAATTTGGTATATATTGTTTACAAAAAGTCATTCTCAATTGATTTTTTTTTGGTATAACATCTATAAACAAAGAAATCGCTCTTTTTTGGTATATTTAGTTGATTTTCTATTTGATTCGTTTAATATGGTAATGATTATTTTTACAAAAATAAATTTGTTGTCGAAATCATCACGTACATAGAAAAAACAACGAAATTATGGAGTATTAATACAAAAAATGGAACGTACGTAAGTGGAAAACTGCATTTTAAACTCCCCCTATTCACACGACGAAAAAAAATAAAAAAAAATTGTCAACCGTAACTCGACAATTTCAACTCACTATCTATTCCAATACATATTGAATTTGGTATATATTGTTTACAAAAAGTCATTCTCAATTGATTTTTTTTTGGTATAACATCTATAAACAAAGAAATCGCTCTTTTTTGGTATATTTAGTTGATTTTCTATTTGATTCGTTTAATATGGTAATGATTATTTTTACAAAAATAAATTTGTTGTCGAAATCATCACGTACATAGAAAAAACAACGAAATTATGTATGTATGTATGTATTAATAAAAACAATGGAACGTACGTAAGTGAAAAACTGCATTTTAAACTCCCCCTATTCACACGACGAAAAAAAAATAAAAAAAACTTGTCAACCGTAACTTGACACTTTCAACTCACTATCTACCCCATCGCGACCCACGAGGCGAAGTGCTCGCGCTTTCACACCCCTTCCCCCGTTTCGCGAAACCGCTACAGAGCACCGTCTCACGATTAATATTATAAATACGTGCCGTTATTATTATCGGGAACGAGTTTAGTTTGCGCGATATTGGCGAGTGATGTGTGTCTGTCATACGAATGTTGGAAAAGTAAGTCCCGATTCCTGGAATACGCGGCTGGACGCTCGACGGCCGCCTTTTGACTAGCGACGGCGATTCGAAGGAAAATAACGAGCAGGAGAAAGCAGCAGGACGCTTGCGCCGAATTTTATTAACACACTCACGTACCTTTCGGAGATGAAATGTTTCGGTTTTCCGCATACGCACGGGATATACCGGGATCGACCCGAATTTCAACTACACTTCGCCGCAAAATTAAAGCATATAGTTTTAAAAACAAATAAACAGTATTGCCGTAGCAAAACTACCTTTTCTATTTAATATTGTTCTACTTTACCCTTCGGTTCGGACATCCCTTACGCTATTTATAAATTTCGATCAAGATGTTTTGTAAAAAAAAAAAAATTTACGGGTTGCACTATGGGAGTGCCGGCAGAAGTGAAAACTTAAGTATTAACGCGCGTGAAAATATTATTTTTAATCTGAAAAATATTGTCTCCAGATTTCCATAGTTTATGAATAATGCATTATTTTTATTAACGCTTTATTATAAATCATATATTAAACATCAGTACCAAATTTGAATGTTTTCGATTTCTTTCTTCCGCTTTTTGCTTGATCTTCTTTCAATATGGCGCTTTTCTTCCTACCTCGACTTTTTCGTTTTCGGCTACCTCGTTTTCGGTTTTGTCGCTTTTGGCTACGTCGTCTACGTCTTCTGCTTCTATTTTTTCTTCGTCTTCGAGCCTCCGTTATCGGCAAACCAAAACCTAATTTAAACCTTCCCCCGTTCTCTTTGATCAAACCAGCTTTCAGTCCAGTTTTTAATGCTTTTTTAACACAAATTGATGCATTTTTTAACGGCTTCTTGCACTGATAAATTATTTGATCTAAAATTTTGTCGGGGGGAGAACCATTAGAGTCATTAAGACACGCTATGGTGTCCATAACATCTGCTAAAAACGACACCTCTCCTTGGACCATTTTAATGCAGCAAAAGCAGAACTTAAACAATAAACTAATGAAAAGCACTTAAATTTTGAATTTAGCTACTAAATTAATTTGTCAAAATGACATAAAAATGTACTTGAATTTGTCAGTTTGTTGAATAAGGTTGCCAAGTTACCAGTCAAGAAAAGTCGCATTTTATATTGCTCCAGTAAAAAACATCCGTCTTACGAATTTTCGATCAGGTCACGTGTCCTGACGCGAGTTTAACATTTTTTACCCATTACAAAAAAAGTGTACAACGCCGCTAAAGAAGTTTTCCCTTCAAAAAAAACAGAAAAACAAATATAGTTGTTACTGATTCCATGCGGGGAGTAGATTTTCGATGCTTTACTTTTACTTTTTCGTGTTCGAATCCTAATGTTACAGTTTTTCGGCCCAAAATCGGGCTACGTCGATTGCTTCATTTTTAGCGAGCCACAAATCATCGGGAGTGCATTTTGAGGGACACAGTTCGCATGTTCTTAAGTGCTCCATGTTTTGTGTTTCACATGCGCCAGGTTTTCCAATCCCTCTCTATTCCGTGAGAGGGCTCTTGATGCAGGGGGTAAGTCTCTGGGGGTTCTATGGTAACAGTTCTCATAAAACGTTTCCTGGACTTAAGCCGGCTAGATGCTCCAGGTTCTTCGAGTTGGTGTAAAGGGTGGACCGGTTCTTCGCTCTTCCGGTGATGCAAAACCCGCTGCTCCGTAGAGCCTTCATATCATAGCCTCAAATCATCCCATCACAATGTCCGGAAATACCCTTGAACCAAGTCCCACCATCTCGATTTTGGGAGTCACTATGTCCAATAATATGTCTTGGCATGACCATGTTGCTAACATCGCAAAGTCGGCAAGCCAGAGGCTAGGTTTTCTGTGGAAAGTCAAAAAGTTTTTTACTCCTGATCAACTGTTGACGACGAACAAGGCTCAAATCCGACCTCTACTGGAGTATTGCTCGCACATTTGGGATTCAGCACCAAGGCATTCTCTTCGTCTTCTAGATTCCATTCAGAAAAGAGCCATTCGCTTGATAAACAGCTCAACTCTCACAGATACCCTTCACCCTCTAGAACATAGAAGAAGAGTTGCAGACCAGTCATTGCTCTACAGATATTTCCATGGCAGAAATAAAAACACTTGTACCACCAGGGCTGCTGCTGAATGGAACAAGCTTCCAAAATCAGTTTTTCCAGAGAACTATGACCTGCAACTTTTTAAAAAGCGTGTCCACAATCATTTCCTTTCTATAATCCCTTCCCCTTCTAATAGTCGCAGTGCGGGCCGTCCGCGGCCCACACGATAGGTCTACCCTTTTTGCGACTATTTTCTTAAAAAAAAAAAAAATACAGTCGGTAATCATCCGACATGTCGTTCAGTGCCATAGCGACTTGTTTTGCGTGTTTTAATTTAACCCATACCAAACAGACATACACCACCGTTAACAAACACATTTCTTCAGCTGTTGTTCTTAAAATCTTTGGGTTTGCTCCCTGCTAGTTTTTTAAGAAGGTTGTTCCTGGTAGTGACTTTCTGCCTAGTGTTTTGGCAGTGGTATTTGTAGGTCAGAGAGCGATCGAGTTCCACACCGAGATATTTGGGTTTGTCTGTGTGTTCGAGCACTTATCCCTCCCAGGACACATTTAATTATTTCTTTGCTAGATGGGTGTTTAAATGGAAGGCAGATACCTGGGTTTTGGTAGGGTTTGGTTTCATTGAGTTTTCCTTGTAGTATTGTGACATCATTTCTAAGGCTTCCTCCAGTTTAGTTTCAACCTGTTTGTATGTTTTGTCTTGTATTGCGATGCCAAGATCGTCAGCATATATAAAATGTTTCGCTTGAGGGTGTATTGGTTGATCGTTACTGTAGATATTAAAAAGGGAAGGGGCTAGTACACTTCCCTTTGTGTTCTATGAAAGATTGAAATATCTACCAGTCTTGGCAGGTATGCTACAATCTTTCAGGCTGAAGTCTTCGCTATCGAATTATGTGCAAGAGAGTTGACCAGCAGACCTCTAGCAAACAAAAACATAAGTATAATATCGGACAGCCAGGCTGCTGCTTTAAAAGCACTGAGCTCCAACAAGATAAATTCTAAACTTGTATGGAATTGCATCGAATCCCTAGAGTACCTTCGTGCGAGCAACAGGGTGACCCTGCTGTGAGTACCTGGCACCAGGGGGTGGAGGGGAACGAAAAAGCCGACACCCTTGCGATACAGGGGGCCAAATCTGCGTTCACTGGACCAGAACCGGTTTTTGGAGTCACCACAAGTGCCGCCAAAACAATTATTTCGGACTGGGCGGAGAGGAAAATACTCACGTACTGGTCCGACTTACCAGGGCTAACCCACTCGAAGGCGTTTTTACCGTTACAACCCTCGAGAAACACAACTAAGCAGATCCTAGAATGGAGCAGAAATGACCTGCGTATTCTAACGGGACTGCTTACGGGACACTGTCGTCTGAGATACCACCTCAGAAAGATAGATCTGAACCAACAAACGGACTGTCGGTTCTGCTGCGTGGAAGACGAAACTGCTGAACATATACTATGTTCATGCCCCGGCCTGGGAAGAATAAGATATTTGGTCATACCAACCTAGAACCTACCGATTTCAAGAAAATCTCACCCCATACAACCATGAACTTCGTCAGAAGGGCTGGATTGTGCGGTGAACTATACCCTCTAGGGGTGAGCCACAATAGACCTACTAAAGGTCGCAGTGAAGGGGCGACCTACACCCCACTCACATGAAACCTAACCTACTGATTCTTATCGAAAGATAACCTGGCAAGATTCGAATTCAACGTTTCACTTTTTTGTATCTTTTTTTTATTCTGCCGGAGTTGTTGTTGGCGTTGAGAATTGAGAATTTTATTTGCACTGTGACGCTCAGATTTTTGGATTTTTGTCATTCAGATTTTTGGATTTTCGCCTTTGGGTTTTTGGATTTTTGCCTTTCCACGTTTCGGATTATTTCCGGAGTGTTCAACTATTCGACGAATTCAATTTTTTGACTTGTCTGTTTCGACGCTTTTTTTTTCACCTCTAATGTAGGTTTGAAGGACTGTACGAAAAGCGCTAGTCACGACATGTATGCTTGGTGAGAGTTGAAAGTGTTTCATTTGTCTCGTCGAAGAAAAGGCAAACATGAGTTTGTCAAGACCTACCCTATGCTGATCAAAAACAACACCTTGAAACCGGTACATAGGTGGTCACTTCGAGGAGATAAAATTAATATTTCTTTCTTTTACTCAACAAGCATCTGCATAAAAGACCCGTACTGGGTATTATGCACGATTATGTACCAGATGTAATTCAATGCCTGTCGCGGCATATAGCCAGAGGAGTATTCTGTTTTCTGATACATAATCGACCCACATATACCTATAGTATAAGTTAACATGCAGCGAAATTAACTGGTTATTTAAAAATCAGTTTTATACATTTTTATATTTATTTTTATATTTATTTGCTAAAAAATAATATATAATATAAAAATGAATTGCCGTTCGTTAGTCTCGCTAAAACTCAAAAACCACTTGACCGATTTTAATGAAATTTTCAGATTAGCCCAGCGAGTGCTTCTGTAAAATTTGGTAACAAGCAGATCAACGAAAGGGGTGGGAAGGGGATGAAATGTAAAAGAACTTTTAAAAATAACTAATATTAGAGTCGAATTCATAGTCTTCGAGTGCGCTGGGTTTGATAGTGACATTCCCAATTTTTTAAGCGCCCCTACGAAAGGGATGAAATATAAAAACTATTAAAAACGCCGATATTAGTGTCAAATTTATAGTTTTTGGGGTCGCTGACTTTGATAGTGACAATCACAATTTTTCATAAGTAAAACTAACTTGCCAGAAAACACATCCCCTCAACCTTCAATTCTTCCTGTTACACGAACGTTACATCTGCCTCATCCAATCAATCTGTTTTAAAAAACTCTACAAATAATATTTGAAATGAACAGGTATTTCATTTTAATAACTGTACCAACACAATAAATATTAATATGAATACCAATTAATACATATCTATGTTTCAATAAATATCCTAAGTTCTTTAAAGTATTTTTAATGTGCAGCATCTTTGCTCTCGCTTTCTTGCAATTTGTGGGAGTGATTTCGTGAAATGTGTAACAGTAACAGGAAGCTATTTGATTTCACGAATGAGCGCGCGATGAGTTGGCCGTCATATAGCCGTCAACCAATTTTCCGAGAGGTCGGTACTGTCAGCCATCAGCTGTGCACTTAGTTACAGTGTTGTGTATAAAGTTTGCTGTTATATATGTAAACTATATACATAAATATTTACTGTTGATAATAAGTGTCAATAAAGTGCAGATCATTGATAAAAAATTCAAGTAAGTAATAATAAATAATTATTCGAATAAAATATTTAAGTATTTAGCTTTTATAAATTTTGAGGTTGACTTCTGTCACTCCTAGTGTCAATAAAATAAAATACAATTTTCATTAAAAAGAATTATCGTTTGTTATGAAAAATCATTTCAAATAATGCCTGACCCATTTATTTCAGAATATAAATTTAAAATTGCTCATTACTAAGGTGAGATGTCAAATGTTACACATATGCAACTACTGTAAGGCTCGCTTGTTTTTTTTTATTTAAATTCTTTGGTCTTGGAGAAAATATCTTCTGTTAGATGGTTAGAATGAAAAAACTCGATACCCGTAGTTCCTCAGAAAATATTCCACTGGTATCAATTTTTTTATTCTAACCTAGTGACAGAATCTACTATTCTCATATAAATTTTCTACTATTCAGTATACCTCATACAAATGCAGTATTGTCTTATGCAGTCTTCTTATTTTCCAGTTGATATAACTTTAATTACATCAAGTCAGTGCCAATAGTGGAAAAAATATTTTGAAAACATCCAATGTCATTTAACTAACGCTTCCTCGAAGTTATCAGAAATGAAACAACACTGAATATGTTGGATAAGATAAGATTCAAAAGAATTTAGGATTTCATTTTACCTATAGCTCTTTTTATCTCATCACATTAATCTTGTACATAAGAAAACCTCAATCTGTCATAAGGACATCTCCTTCTTTTAATGTTTCTAATGTCACTTTTCTCAAAAATCTTTCTTTGTCAAATCCTTCATTGACATATATGATTGCTCCAGATGGGCATATCCCCAATAGAAATTTTACAGTACATTTTCAAAACAGTATGGTTTATTCTTCAAATATCTATTGCCTGAAACATGTTCTGTCTAATACTTGAAATCTGATAGTACATAAACTGTATCCAAGTATATTACAGAAATATTGTTTCTACTTACACCAGTTAAAAAGCATATATCATATCCAATCTACCACAGTTAGATAAGTAGCATTTATTTGTGCTATATCGATTTTTTTCATTTTTATATTTATGATAATAATTCAGTTTATCCATCACAGAAGGGTCCAAAAAATTATAAAGTGCATGGAATGCATATGTAGGTATATATTTTTATCTATGCTCTCTGGGGTTAATTTTTCATTTCCACACAGTTCTATCCACTTGAGACACTTCATCAAGTTTTTTCTTTTGGGAAACGCGCAAAACTAGATTCGCGAATCACTTTTACAGTTTTTGTAGGTCATGATTTCTGGCTTTCAAAGTTATATCTTTACATACAGTCAAGTAAAAAAATAGATAAAACTGAGATGATTTAAACTAAAAAAACTTCTGATTTAGTCAGACAAAAGACAACAGTGACCAAAGGTAGTAAATTAATCCAAAAATTAAGTCAGATATGTTTATTGTTTACTCTCCTTGAACAATGACAACAAAACATAAATAATTATATATACTACATTGACAATTGACATTATTGACGTGAAATCAGGAGCTCCAGCACAACTTTCAGCCAATCAGACATGATCTTTACAAATATCGATATTTGGATCCAATTACCTGTCTTAAAGGGCCGAAACGCAATTTACAAAAATTTATAAATAACGCGAACCTTTACATGACAAATTCGTTCTGAAATTTTCCTTTTCCAGTAGTAGAAAATGTTTCGATTGGCAACTTGGACGAAGTCTTCTATTAGTTTTGTCGAATGCAATTTGGCCGATTCGATTAATTGCAATCGAATCGTGAAATAGAATCACGCCCGAGACAGCGTACTTCCCCATTTTTCCTATACCAGTTGCAATGCTATGTGGGCATATGGCATATGTTGTGGCTAGTGTTACTCTTGAATTTAAGTTCATTCACCAATTGTAATTTAGTAAAATATACCTACCGTAAACTACTGGAGTCACTTTGTCAATTTTTACAAGTTTTTTATCAATACCTCAACATTCTTTGACTTCTATATTTAGTTTATCATCACCATGCACGCTCAACAGGAAATCTGAAGCAACTTTTTTCTCGGATGAATAACTTTTATTTGAGCCATTTCTTGCTGCACAAACTGCACCGTATCTTGTTTTCGAAGTCATAATGTAAATCGTTTCACTAATTTTAATAAAAGAGTACTAAATAAAAGCGAGAATGAAAATGTTGTTAAAGTTCATTATAAAAATTATATTAATTATAAAAATAACTCCGCCACTGGCAAACGAACAGAAACGAATAACAATAAAAATAAATTTGTCAAATTCACTTAGTAAATGACGGGTTTTGAATGGTATAAACCAAGTAACGTCTTGCGCGGTGAAATGCGCAAAGGCGAAAAAAGTAAAAATTGTGGAGTGTTAGTACCAGAGACGACGTGCAGGCGAATGATACCTACTATATCTGACTGGTAGTTTGTAGTCTATTTATTGTTTTGTATAATTATATAATTTGCTGTTAATTTTTTTCAACATGGTTAAACAAAAACATTTGCAAAATAATAAACTGTCATCTTCAGAAATCTTTTGTACTATAAGATACGAACACAAGCAAGACACATGCGATGCAAATTATCAAATACAATGGCAACAATGTGAAAAAGTTGAACCAACAGACTATCAAGCAACTATCAAGGGGTTGAATGGTTTAAAGAAGGAAGTGGAGTTTGTTGAGAATATTAAAACTGAAATGTTACATGAGGAGTGTGATTTGCCATCAATTAAAAGTGAAGATGAATTGAAATGGATAGAACAACCATTTTGTAGTAATCTTACTCCTAAAAATTCTACAAAAGGAATCAGTGGAAAGAAAAATAGCGAAATAAAAAATTGCTCCTGTTTAGTTAGCAAAGAAGGTGAGTTTTAATGAACTTCAAAGCTGTGTAATTTTGACTTTTTGTGTATGTTATGCTTAATTACAGTGTTGTAATAAGTAGGATATATTATTTTGGTCTATTTGATAAAATTTATGTGAGTACATTTTTTAAATTAAACTTTACTCAGCAATGAGCAATAATCATATAAAAAAATTAAATGATATCAAGAAGAAAATGTTGAGAATGTTAAAACTGAAATGTTACATGAAGAGTGGGATTGGCCATTAATTAAAAGTGAAGAATAATTGTAAGATTCAACAACCATTACTTAGTAATGTAACTTCTAAAAATTCTACAAAAGATATTGATACAGAGAAAAATAGCAAAATAAGGGAATACTCCTGTTTAGTTATCGTAAAAGCTTAATTTAAACGAACTTTAATACTGTAATTTTGTCATTTTGTGTTTGTAAAGCTTGATTGCAGTATTTTCATACTTTTTGTTGTAATCAGTACTTAGTAGATATTTTTTTAATAAATATTCATTTCAATTGAAAGAATGTACAGTACAGTAATATCAAATATTTTACCACCTGGAGACTGAAAGCAGGTACCTAAGCACTTATGGCTTGATTCGTAACTTGTTTCTATCTTGTGGTGGCATATGTTATACATTTAAAGTGTGGTTTGTTGGGAACAAATAATATTGTGATTAGATTTTTAAAATTTGGAAAAGTTTTTAGAAAAAATTGGTATATATTTGTTGAAGTAAGATTGACATAATTTGATTTTCCTAGGTAATTAGTATGAATTATTATGTAACATAATTAACAAATTATTTTCAATTGCAAACTGCTTTATTAATTCTTTATAGTTTGTATTATTTTGTAATGCAAGAGGTAGAGCATTAAACAATATATGCCCAAAATAAAAAGAGAATATGATGTACATGCTGTCCTCGTTTCCTTTCCTGGTTTATCATGAAAATGCAAAAGTTGTACAGATAATTGTATCATTGTTAATCAAATTGAAATTGGCCACCTATTGAAATCAGAAGTGGAAAAATCATTATCAAAATTTAAAAAACAGATAACAGATTAAAAATGAAATGTAAGGCTGTGTGCACGTATCAATGTAATTGATAAATAAATATTCATTAAAAGTTGCTAATGAATCTGAATCTTATTATTGGAGGTGTATACATCTCTCCAGCCTCTAATGAGGATGTCTATATTAAACATGCCAATACCATTGAGTTTTTAACTGATAATTACAAACAATGTAGACTGTTAGTTTGTGCTGATTATAATTTACCAGAGGCATAATAATAATCTGGGGATGAATGTGGAAAAACGAAAGTATTGGTTTTTGAAAGAGAAGAAAGCATGACAAACTGTGAGGTTCTGATTAAGGAAGAAAGACTGGAACAAGTAAATGAGTTTGTATACTTGGGTTCAAAGTCTACGAGAGATGGAAAGTATGACAGTGACATTGGGTGAATTGTGTTGGCAGGAAAACAAATGAATGAGGCACTGTATAGCTTTATGAACAGCCAGAAAGTGTCAAAAAAGGCATGTCTGGCTGTGCATAGAGGAGTGCTGGTTCCTACACTTATGTAGGCTACTGAATGTTAAGTTTGCTAGAAGAAGCATGAAAATAAGATTAATGCTGTGGAGATTAGTAGTCTAAGAAGTATAGCTCCAGTGACTCTGATGGATAAAGTGAAGAATAGTGAGATAAGGGAACGATGTGGTGTAAAAGAAGATGTAGTTACAAAGTTAGATAAAGGAATGCTTAGATGGTTTGGACACGTAGAAAGGATGGATGAAGGAAGATTGACGAAACAAATTTATTAGGCGAGTGTGAATGGACAAGCCGGTATAGGTCGACCTCGGTGAACATATCTTGATCAGATCAACATTGTTTTGAAGAAAGGCTAGGTCAAGAGTACCAACAACTGACGAGCATGTATGAGAGCACTGATGAAAGTAGAGGAAGCAAAAGATGTGTGTAAGAACTGTAGCGGAAGTGGAAGGAAGTAGTTTCTGTCTACTCCTACGGGAAAAAGGCGTGACTATATGTATGTATGTATGTATCTCCTAAAAATATATCCATGTTTTGTTCTTTTAACTTTGGTAGACATTCTATTAAATCATCAATAAATTTAGTAGTATTAATTGCAGGTGGTTGATACGACATATTGATATTTTAAATACTGTTAAGGTTATTATCAATAAATTGAATTCTTGTAATGGAAAATTACTTGGAGGCACGGGTAAAGTCAACTTTAGCATTCTGGTTATATTTTTATTCATTTTAAGTACTATGATATCAATATTATCACATTCATCTTCAAAATATTTTTCTTAATGCTTCTTGTATTAAAATGAAATATACCAAGTTTTTCTGTAAATCTCGTAAATTCATAGTCATTAATAAATATATTGATCTATTTTGGAAAAAGTTTTTGTTTCTTTGTGGTTAAATGTAATCGGAATAAATACATATTTGTTTAAACCAAGTTAGTTACAAAAATATAAATAAACAAAATTAAACTACTTAATAATTTCTTACGAGAATTTTGAAATCTCTCCTATAGTAATTCTTATGTAAATGTAAAGAACAAATGATATTTGGTTGAAATAGGTTTCACATCTTGTAATTGAAAGTTTATTATTATGATTGTGTTGGACATTAATTATTTTGATACATTTTTTTTCCTTTTTTCTCCAACATTAGATTTCTTTTTTTCACCAACATTAAGGATGATTTTTTTTACGTTCAATGTCAATTTATGACTGCATAACCATGATTCAATTTTTTCAATATCTGCGTATGGTCTTAGTTGATTCTGACTTTAGTATCATCAGTATACATATGTATGCAATGATTTAAATAAAACTTTAACTAGCAATGAGGAATATAATAATATTTTTTTAGAGACTGTACAGAAATCCCAACAATGGGAAAAAGTTGTACCAACAGACTTTGTAGAGACTACCAATGAATTATATGATGTTAAGAAGGAAGTGGAGGATGTTGAGAATATTAAAACTGAAATATTACATGAAGAGTGTGATTTGCCATCAATTAAAAGTGAAGATGAATTGAATTGGTCACAACAACTATCATGCAATGATATTGAACCTAAAAATTCAAAGAAACCTGTTGGTAGGAAAAATTTCAAAATAGGGATATACTCCTGTTTAATTTGCAGAAAAGGTAAGTGTAAATTAATCTTAACAAGGTATGATTTTGCAATTTATGGGTGTGTAAAGCTTAATAAATATATTAATCAAAACCACACCACCCTCTGGTAAAAAATTTTTGTTTTCAAACTTACAATAATAAGGTCATAATTGTAAGATATTCAATGCTATGCTGAGCAAGGAAAAGAGAGAGAGATTTTGTAGTGACATATGGGGACACACACACACAAACATACACACACACTTAATAATAAACTGGTCAACGTCCATTGTGTCTCCCTGTAATTTCCTATACCTGTCTTCCTCCAAAATATGTGAAATAACTCGGTGTCTCTTTAGACAGGCTAGAGTTGTGGTAATTGCTTGAGATACAGACCATTATGGAGGTGAGTTGTAGAGGAGGCCAAAGCCCAAACTGGGCTGTGGAGCCAATTTATGATAATGATCTATTTAGAGAGGCGCCTAACCTGTGTTAAACATATATGGTAAAAGAGATTACAACTTTGCATGATTTACAGAAAAATGTACTGGCTGATGTGACGCTCATTCCTACTATCTTTTACAAACAAAGTGCTGGTATATAAAACCATTATAATGCCTATAGGGTCATGAAATGCAACTTTGGGGATCATCAAGCGATTCGAATGTCATGAAAATACAATCCAAACTACTCGGATCAGCTGCTAATGCTCCCTGGTATATTCCTAACTATGTACTTTACAGAGACCTTCAAAATTCAACAGTTATTGAAGATTGTGTCAAATTAGCCAAGAGTAATGAAAACCGGTTGAGTGTTTAACCAAATGATCTAGCTACGTCAATAAAAACAATAAATAAAGGGATATGACCCATTGGACGTACCTCACAGACCATAGTATTGTGTTACTAGTACTTGTGTATGTTAAATGTAATTCTGTAATCAATAAATAATTTGCCATCTTATAAACATCTAGAAATGGTATTAGCGAATGCCACTTTTGTATATCATCTTTCATAATATGGTATTACCAAATTGGTAGTGGTGGTGTTTTTAGTGAGTAGTCTCACAGTAAACCTTAACTTCTCCGTAAAGGATTTTCTCCATCATTGTCATCAGCCATTTCTCGTCCACTGTTGGACGTAGGCCTCCTCCATGTGTTTGCATTGTTTTCTGTCTTGCGCGTCGTCCGTCCATCTGGTGGGTGGGTTCCATTGCTCTTTGCGCTACTTGAAGTTTATTTATTGATTTCTTTGTTAGGGTCAGAGTTTTCGTCTCGTATGTCATTACTGGGAGCATCCATTTTCCAACACAAACACAAAATTTGAAACGACCGTCACGCTGTAAATGGTGCCGTTCAACGCATGGGACCATGAAACGTGCAGCGCACATGATGTTGACGATTTTGATTTTTGGGGGTAAACCACTACTCGGGGATTTGACCTTGAACACACTGACGTGCTAAACAGATAGCTGTACCATTCAGCCACCACGTACTCTTACTTAAAACTTTCAGCATTGGATATACAAATTATATTTGTGACGTCATGTTTGTTGGAAATAAAAGTTGTTTGGGGATTTGAACCTAAATACACTGCCGTGTCCGTTGTTACTATTGTAGGCTTAGATAATAATAATGTAAATGAAAGTGAGTCAACCGTATCTATTGAGGAATGTTAAGTATTATACATAAGATATATTTTTTATTAAATAAATAAGCTGTTCACTTTATTCCAAAATTTTGATTATGTCACTAATTTAACAAAAAGTTTGTATTCATTCATAATCCTCACCCAGATGATCATTTTAATTCTAATAATAAACTAGGTATTGGTTACATTAAATATGTTCAATATTTAATAGTTTCTATGCAAATCATTTGAAGTATTTTAGTTGTCATTCAAATTTAAAAATGACATTTTGCAAGTTTTGATTAACATCACAACTCATGAAGTTTAAACTGACAGCCGCTGTTGAAACTTCTTTTCTGTTTTAATCTTTTTTATCCTATTTTTTTGTCGTATTTTATAAGATATATTCTGACACTTTTTTGACTGTGAAATCTATATTTACTTGACATACATACATAACCTAAAAACTGACTGACATATACAAAGAGTTCAGATTCACTTGAACATAAATAATATTAACATTTCTCCCTCACTAGTGAAACTTCTTCACTATTTCATCCTTCAATTTCTAATTTACAAATCTTCACAGCAGGTCTTTTGAAAACTCCACTCTGTGTTTTTACTTCCAGCACTTGTACTGTTCCATCTTTTCCTGGATGTTTTCGAAATTCTTCTCAGTGGCCAAGTATTTCTGGGTAAGTTGTTATCTGCAATGACGACTATATCATCTTCTTTAAGAGAAACTTTTTTGTCGTGCCATTTTGTCCTTTGATTCAATTCTGGCAAATATTCTTTAAGCCACCGTTTCCAGAATTGATCTGCTAGAGCTTGGACAGTTCTGCACTGTCGTTTCAAATCAATTTCAGCATTTTCTGAGGTTTCTAAAGGTTGTCCAGTAGAAGAGCCAATCAAAAAATGGTTCGGGGTCAAGCTCTCTGGTGAATCAGGATCTACTGGTACATAAGTAAGAGGTCTTGAATTTAATATCCCTTCAATTTCGACTAGGGTTGTTAGAAGTACCTCATCCTTTGGATAATTCTCTTTCAGGATAACATCGAGACTTCTCCTGATGGATCGAATTAGTCTCTCCCAGCTTCCCCCCATATGTGATACGGCTGGCGGATTGAAATGCCAAGTGATTCGCTTTGTCACCATTTGATTTGCTAAATCTTTCTGATCTAGTTGACGTACCTTCTCAAACAATTCTCGATTTGCACTTCGGAAATTAGTTCCATTATCCGAGTAAAGATCGGTTACTGTACCTCTTCTTCCAATAAGTCGTTTTAATGCCATTACCATTGAAGCCGTGTTCAAACTCCAGGATATCTCAATATGAACTGCTCTTGTAGTCATGCACGTGAATATGACTCCCCAACGTTTTTCGTGTTTTCTTCCAACAGTTACCAAAAAAAGACCAAAGTAATCCACTCCAGTTTTTGTAAAAGGTTTTTGAAACACTGCTAATCTTGATTCTGGTAAGTAACCCATTTCAGGTACATTGGGTTTAACTCTTCTATTTTTACAAAACTGACATTTGTTCCATATCTGTTTAACTGCATTTCTCAATTTGGGAATCCAAAATTTCTGTCTTATCTCGTTTATAACGAACTCATACCCATTATGGTTTGCTCTTACAAGGTATCCTTTTATCAGAAGTTGTGTGAAACTATGTTTCACTTCTAATATTATGGGGTTTCTGTTTAATTTTATTTTATCGCATTTACTGCTTATTCTTCCTTTCATACATATTATTCCATCTTGTAAAATAGGTGATAATTTGTAAATTCTACTTGACTTTTCTATATCTTTGCCATTCTTGAGACTTATCAATTCTTTGTCATATGTAACTTTCTGTACTTCTTTGTACCACAACTTCTCTGCATTTTCTATTTCTTCCACATCTAAATCTTCACTATTCTTGTTTCTCGTTCTACAATTCATAATAAACCTCAAGACCCAAGCTGTCGTTCTGACTAATTTTTCGTATGATGAAAAGCGAGTAGGATCTGGAAAACTAGTAGATATCTCGATGATTTTCATGCTTAAAATCGGAAACTTTTTAATTTCATCAGAGATCTCATCACAGTTCATCTGACATTCGAAGTTCCATTCTGATTCAGGTTTCATTAAGAACGATGGACCTGTGAACCATCTTCTCAAACTTAATTTGTCTTTACAAATGCGAGTAGCTTCATCGGCGACATTTTCTTTAGATGGAATCCAATGCCAATTATTTTTATCGGTATGTTCTAAAATTTCTCCAATTCTATGAGCTATGAAAGTTTTATATTGTTCATTTTCCTTTGTTATCCAACTCATTACAGTCATAAAATCTGTCCACATGTAGACTCGATCGATTTTCACTTCAAGTTCAGATGTTATGGATGTTATTAGTCGAGATCCCATCAATGCTGCTTGAAGTTCCAACCTCGGTATCGATGTCTGTTTCAAAGGGCATACTCTTGTTTTCGCACTCACCAAAGAAATCTCGAAATTAGCATCTTTCCTGAATCGAATGTATATAGCACTTGCATACGCTTTCTCACTAGAATCACAAAAGCCATGTAGTTCTGTATACTCTGATTCACTTAAATTGGACAATTTCCCATAACATCTTGGTATCGTGATCAGAGGAATAACTTCCTGTAATTGATTAATCCATTTACACCAATAATCATTGAAGCTATGGGGCAGTTCGTCGTCCCATCCAATTTTAACTTTCCAAATTTCTTGTAATAAAATTTTTATTGTTATCATAACACTGCTCAAAAATCCAAGTGGGTCAAAGATGGACATCAGGAATTTCAATACTTCTCTTTTTGAAGGAATTTTGTTGCCATTCAAGATATCTGGATTAACTTTCTGTAAATTTGTATAAAATGAAAATACGTCGGTATTTGGTAACCACCTCAGGCCTAATATTCTTTCTGAATGGTTCTGGGAAAATTCTTCGATATTTTTGGATGAATTAGCTCTCAGGTTTTCTGGAATATTCCTGAGAACTGTTTTGGAGTTTGATATGAAATTACAAATTTCAAATCCTGCTTTCCGATGTACTTCTATCACCTGTTTTATTTGGTTTATAGCTTCAATTTCAGAAATACTACTGTCCAAATAATCATCGACATAATGTTTGTCTATTATCGCTTTACAGGCTTTTGGATATTCAACTTCATTTTCTTTCGCATTGCGATTCTTAATATATTGTGCGAGACAGGGTGAACACGTTGCGCCAAAGGTCATAGCAACCATTTCATATACTTCAGGTTCATTTTCTCTGTCTCTTCCCCTCCAAAAGAAACGTTGAGCTGATCTGTCTTCTTTTCGGATAATAACTTGATGAAACATCTCTTTTATATCACCTGTATATGCAATTTTATTTTGTCTGAATTTCATTAATACTCCAGTGAGTGGTTTCAGAAGATCCGGTCCAGATAATAGTTCGGTGTTTAGACTTATATCTTGAGTTTTGGCTGCAGCATCAAACACCAGTCTCAATTTACCAGGTTTGTTCGGGTTCACTACCCCAAAATGTGGTGAATACCAAACATTTCCTTTTGAGTCATTTATTTCATTCTTGTCAAGCTTTCTTGCATAACCTTTTTCTTCATATTCATCAATTTTTCGACAGTACTGTTCGGCAAATTTCTCGTTTTTGTCCATTTTTCTTTCCATGCAGTGTAGACGTATCAAGGCTGATTTCTTGTTATCTGGGAATTTATTGTCATCTTTCTTCCACAGTAACCCGGTTTCGAATCTATTTCCTACTCTGAAAGTCGTTTGTTGCATAATTTTCTCGCATCTTTCATCTTCTTTTGTTTTCATGTATTTCTCTACAATCTTAACTCCAAAAGACTCAATGGAGAATGAATCTTTTACCATCTCATGTAGTTTCTCATATTCTGATTTATTACAGATATGATACAAAAAATTATTATTTCTTTGTTTACACAACTCCAGCGAATTTCCATGTAATACCCAACCCAATAAGGTTTTTGAAAGTATTGGACCAACTCTCATCTAGCTGAATCATTTTCCTACTAACAATTAGATGTCCATGATCTTGTCCTATCAGAATCATTGGAGTTTTCTCATAATATGCCGACATCTTCTCCAATTGTTCAATATGAGGATATTTTCTTCTGATATTATCTATATCCAAAGTTTGTGTCGGTAGCATCAGGTTTTTAATCGTCCTTACTCCATTTAATTCATAATATTTTTCACCTGATGAACCAGAAATATCGAAATCAACTATTTTTGAATGGTTTTCTTGATGGATAATACCATTTGTCCATTGATAGCAAATTGGTTCTGTTATACCTGCCAAACCTAAGTCATTTGCTAAGTTCAAGTCAATCAAAGAAATTGTTGCTCCTTCATCGTAGAAAGCATAAGTTGAAAACACTCCATTGGGGCCTCTCACGTTGACAGGAAGTATCTTCAAGAGTACCTCATTCTGTTTTCTTGTGACGTTGATGTGTTCCACTTGTCCAGGATTAGATGATACTTCTTGCTTTATTTCAGCAATGTTTGATGATGGCTTATGTAAGAGTGAATGGTGAGTTTGTGTACATCTATTCAAACCACAATACCTTTTCTTGCGGCAATCTGATTTGAAGTGATTTGATTTGAGGCATCAAATACACAATTTATTTGTAACAACTATTTTCCATCTTTCATCTACATTCATTTCCTTGAAAGATTTGCAATTTTCCAAAGAGTGCATTGTTTCCTTGCATACCAGGCATTTTCTCTCATGGTACTTCGTTTCTTTCCCATCAATTGACAAAACTGTTTCTCTTCTATTGGCAAAATTACCTCTTTCATCCATTCTGAAAACTGGATTGTCTACATAGCATGATATTTTTGCCTTTTCTTTCAACCACTCTGAAAATATCTTCGGATTGAAATCATTCCTATTTTTCAATGCATATTCTCCCCAATTGAGCTTAAGAAAATATGGCAATTTCCGAGTTATTTCATCCAACAACTGAGGATTATACATATGACCTGTCGATTTCAGAACCTCCATTGTAGTTATCAAATTAGTAACTGCGTTAGAAAATGATACAATAGAATCTGGTTTTCCTTCTCTCAGCGATGGAGTTTTCCTTGCTTTCTCTATCAACATAGATATGATGATTTCAGGCCTTCCAAAGGTCATTTCTAGGGTCTCCAATACAGTTTCTACATTAGATGATGATATCAACAAAGGTTTTACTGTTTCCCTAGCCCTTCCACGAAGACATTTCTGAATTCTTATCAAGTTCTCTTCTTCGGTGAATTTGCAGGCTCCAGTGGATTTTCTGAACTGCGATATAAAAAGTGGCCAGTCTTCAGGATCTCCAGAAAATATCGGTAAATCTTTTATTGATTGTCTGTTGAGTAATATTTCTATAGGATCTTTCTTCGTCGTTTCTTTATATTCATAGTTAGGCATATCTTGTTCTTCCAGTTGATTTTTGAACCAATTATTTACTTTCTCCTGTCCATTTTCAGATTCTTGTGGTAAATTATTGTCATGTCCAAATTCACTTTCATATTTACTTTCAGTGTCGCTGAGTTTTATTTTCATTTCTAACTCGATAAGTTCTTTTTCTCTCTGAAATTTCTTCTCCCTCAAAAGTTCTTGATCTCTTAAAGCCTCTTGATCTTTCTTCTCTTCCATCGCTGCTATTCTTCTGGCTGCTTCAAGTTGAATCTCTTTAACCTTCTTGCTAGATGTATTCGACTTTCTGCTTCTAGTTAATAATGATTTCTGTGAATCTCTCTGTATCTCAGATAATCCATTTTCATTATCCCAGAAAATTCTTAACTGAATCATCTGCCTGTCTGGCTTCAGATTCATTTGTTTTTCTCCTGGTTTTTCCACCTGCTATTTCACTAGTACTCTTCTCCAATTCACTCATTTCAGCAATACTGTTTTTCCTAGTTGAAATTCTTCTGAATGCTCGAAGGACCAATGTTGAAACTTGTATTCTGTTTTAATCTTTTTTATCATATTTTTTTGTCGTATTTTATAAGATATATTCTGACACTTTTTTGACTGTGAAATCTATATTTACTTGACATACATACATAACCTAAAAACTGACTGACATATACAAAGAGTTCAGATTCACTTGAACATAAATAACATTAACAGCCGCCACACAGTTATTGTAAATCTTTTTTTATCAGTTTGCATGTTAGTTTTGATTATAATTTTTTTTTATTTACAGGCTTCACAAAGAAAACGACTAGAAAAAATCACCTTAAAGTTCATTTTACCAACAAATTGGAGATGTGTTTAGTTTGTGGGCGATATTTCAGGGACAAGATTTTGTTTTTGGGCCATTGGTTTCAACATTTTGTTAAAAAACGTACGAACAAAAAACCATTTAAATGTAAAATTTGCTTGAAGAATTTTTTACAGAAAAATACATTAATAACCCAAATGTGCAGTCATACCGACAAGAAACCGTTTAAGTGTGAAGTTTGCTTAAAACATTTTTCACGACAAAGTCATTTAAAAGATCACAAGTACCATCACACCGACGAAAAATCGATCAAATGTAAAATTTGTTCAAAAAACTGTTCACAAAAGTCTAGTTTAATGATTCACATGCGCACTCACACCAGCGAAAAACCCTTCAAGTGTGAAATTTGTTTGAAAAACTTTGCAGATAAATCTAATTTTAGAAGACACATGCGTAATCACACTGGCGAGAAACCGTTTAATTGTGAAATTTGTTCGAAAAACTTTTCACGTAAATCTACTTTAATAACTCACATGCGCAATCACACCGGCGAGAAACCGTTTAAGTGTGAAGTTTGCTTAAAACAGTTTTCACAACAACCTTCTTTAATAAGTCATATGCGGCGCATTCACACCGGCGAGAAACCGTTCAAGTGCGAAATTTGTTTGAAAAACTTTGCAGATAAATCTTACTTAATGATTCACATGCGCACTCACACCGGCGAGAAACCGTTCAAGTGTAATATTTGTTCGAAAAACTTTTCCCAAAAATCTCATTTAATGATTCACATGCGCAATCACACCGGCGAGAAACCGTTTAATTGTGAAATTTGTTCGAAAAACTTTTCACATAAATCTACTTTATTAATTCACATGCGTAATCACACTGGCGAGAAACCTTTTAAATGTGAAATTTGTTCGAAAAACTTTTCACATAAATCTACTTTAATAACTCACATGCGCAATCACACCGGCGAGAAACCGTTTAAGTGTGAAGTTTGCTTAAAACAGTTTTCACAACAATATAATTTGATATATCATATGCGGCGCATACACACCGGTGAGAAACCGTTCAAGTGTGAAATTTGTTTGAAAAACTTTGCAGATAAATCTTACTTAATGATTCACATGCGCACTCACACCGGAGAGAAACCGTTCAAGTGTAATATTTGTTCGAAAAACTTTTCAATAAAATCTCATTTATTAAATCACATGCGTAATCACACTGGCGAGAAACCGTTTAATTGTGAAATTTGTTCCAAAAACTTTTCACATAAATCTACTTTATTAATTCACATGCGTAATCACACTGGCGAGAAACCTTTTAATTGTGAAATTTGTTCGAAAAACTTTTCACATAAATCTACTTTATTAATTCACATGCGCAATCACACCGGCGAGAAACCGTTTAAGTGTGAAGTTTGCTTAAAACAGTTTTCACAACAACCTTCTTTAATAAGTCATATGCGGCGCATTCACACCGGCGAGAAACCGTTCAAGTGTGAAATTTGTTTGAAAAACTTTGCAGATAAATCTTACTTAATGATTCACATGCGCACTCACACCGGAGAGAAACCGTTCAAGTGTAATATTTGTTCGAAAAACTTTTCACATAAATCTACTTTAAATAGACACATGCGCAATCACACCGGCGAGAAACCGTTTAAGTGTGAAGTTTGCTTAAAACAGTTTTCACAACAATATAATTTAATATATCATATGCGGCGCATACACACCGGCGAGAAACCGTTCAAGTGTAAAATTTGTTTGAAAAACTTTGCAGATAAATCATATTTAATGATTCACATGCGCCATCACACCGGAGTGAAACCGTTCAAGTGTAATATTTGTTCAAAAAACTTTTCATTAAAATCTCATTTATTAAATCACATGCGTAATCACACCGGCGAGAAACCGTTTAATTGTGAAATGTGCTCGAAAAACTTTTCACATAAATCTACTTTAATAACTCACATGCGCAATCACACCGGCGAGAAACAGTTTAGATGTGAAATTTGTTCGAAAAAATTTTCCCAAAAATCTAATTTAATGATGCACATGCGCAATCACACCGGCGAGAAACTGTTTAAGTGTGAAGTTTGCTTAAAACAGTTTTCACATAAATCTACTTTAATAACTCATATGCGCAATCACACCGGCGAGAAACCGTTTAGGTGTGAAATTTGTTCGAAAAACTTTTCACATAAAAAATCTTTGGTGACTCACATGCGCATGCACACCGACGAGAAACCGTTTAAGTGTAACATTTGTTCAACAAACTTTTCGCATAAATCTACTTTAATAACTCACATGCGCAATCACACCGGCGAGAAACCGTTCAAGTGTGAAATTTGTTTGAAAAACTTTGCAGATAAATCTTATTTAATGATTCACATGCGCACTCACACCGGCGAGAAACCGTTCAAGTGTAATATTTGTTCGAAAAACTTTTCAATAAAATCTAATTTATTAAATCACGTGCGCAATCACACCGGCGAGAAACCGTTTGAGTGTAACATTTGTTCAAGAAACTTTTCGCATAAATCGATTTTAATAACTCACATGCGCAATCACACCGGCGAGAAACCGTTTAAGTGTAAAGTTTGCTTAAAACAGTTTTCACAACAATCTACTCTAAAATATCATATACGGCGCATTCACACCGGCGAAAAACCGTATAAGTGTGAAATTTGTTCAAAGAACTTTTTACGACAGGATGAATTAATGACTCACATGCACAATCACACCGGCGAGAAACCGTTTAAGTGTGAAATTTGTTCAAAAAACTTTTTACGAAAATATTATTTAATGAGACACATGCGCAATCACACCGGCTAGAAACCGTTTAATTGTGAAATTTGCTTAAAACGGCTTTCACGACAGTTATTTAAAAAATCACAAGCTTAAAACAGTTTCCGGCTAGTAAGCACTAGTAAACAACTTTTCATTTGATATTTTTTTTGCTGGTTTACCTTTACCTACAGTACTTTGTACAAACATGATTGTATTTTTCTTAAATATTAACAGCGATGATTCATCTATACTTGTTCACTCTAATCAGACAATCAGTAAAATATCAAAATCTCAAATGGTCCTGATAAGCACTTGCACTACCCATCTTGAGCGAATATCCCAATGGCTGAGTAGGACGGTTATTGTTCGCAGCCTCGGATAATTATTGTTTTCGTTTATATTTATATATGTTTGTTCAATGCTGAAAGAATCTGTGTACTTGGTTTAACAATAAATTATTTATTAAAAAACTTGACTTAAAAAAGAATTGTTCATTTTATTTGGAAAATAATTTGGGCCATATATTGTTGATGCGTTATTAGGTACACAAGTTTTCAAATATTGTAAAGATAATTCAAAACAAGGACGGGGAAAAAAAATGTTAAACTTGGTAGCAGGGCCGTTCCAACCTGGTCGAGCGCCGTCGTGCAAATGTGATCACAGCATATATTTTTTAAATTTTATACGATTTTATATTTATGTACATTCAGCATAATCGCTAGACGCTAATTATTAAATAATACAACTGTAAAGCAAAAATAAACATTTTATTACCAAACAAAAAATAAATATTTTTTTGAACAAGAAATAGTAACCTAATCTAAATAACCACTAAATAAAAGTAGCTTTACGCGCTTTAATTCTGGAAAATTCAGAAATAAGATCAGTCACATTTATATTGTCCAACAAATCACTTTCAATCGATATGATTGCCAAATTATCGAGACGCTGTTGGCCCATTGACGATCTTAAGTGGTTTTTGATTAACTTTAACTTTGAGAAAGTTCTCTCCGTTGAAGCAACCGATACAGGCATTGTCAACAAAATTTGCAAAGCTACGCTTGCGTTTGGAACAGAATGAGTTAAATTATTTTTTATAATGTAGTCTAACATTTGTGTCGGTGTTTGTAGTCTTAAGATTTTTTAAAAATTGCAACTATTTTTTTTCTTGCATAAATAAAATATTTAGGATTTATTTTAGACAGTGAACTCAAGTTTAATAATCATGTAAATTATATTTGTAGAAAAATTGGCAAAAAAGTTGGTTTTCTACGTCGAATATCATCTTACCTATCAATGTCGACAAAAATTACAGTCTACAATACACTTATATTACCGCATTTTCATTATTGTTGTTCTCTAGCAGAACGACTAATTCAATGAACAGTTTGTTCCATAAAGGATTGGTCCAGTTCAATAATCTACCTCATGAAATAAAATCTATTGAGAGTTTAAACAGCTTCAAGAGAACCCTCATCAATTACGTAAAACGAAACAGCTAGCTCCTGTAAGTAACCGATTTCATTGTGTTACCTTTTTATTTTATTTTTTATATATATATATATATATATATATATATATATATATATATATATATAGGATGTTTTAATTCAAGCTTCGATAGGCTGCAGCTTATTCAGATTAAGGCAATGAGGATTATTTTAGGGTTTAACAGATATACCAGTATCCGACTTAGGTTGAATACTTAAAATTGGCTGAACGTCCAACAGTTTCTTTATGTTAAAACAATGACGTTTATTTTTAAAATTATAAATAATTTACTGCCTGAATATTTGAATTCTCGATTGATACCAATTACCTATTTACATCAACACGATATTAGAGCTGCAAGTTCCATTAGCTTTTATGTTACTACTAGCAGAACGACTAATTCAATGAACAGTTTGTTCCATAAAGGATTGGTCCAGTTCAATAATCTACCTCATGAAATAAAATCTATTAAGAGTTTAAACAGCTTCAAGAGAACCCTCATCAATTACGTAAAACGAAACAGCTAGCTCCTGTAAGTAACCGATTTCATTGTGTTACCTTTTTATTTATATATATATATATATATATATATATATATAGGATGTTCTAATTCAAGCTTCGATAGGCTGCAGCTTATTCAGATTAAGGCAATGAGGATTATTTTAGGGTATAACAGATATACCAGTATCCGACTTATGTTGAATACTTAAAATTGGCTGAACGTCCAACAGTTTCTTTATGTTAAAACAATGACGTTTATTTTTAAAATTATAAATAATTTACTGCCTGAATATTTGAATTCTCGATTGATACCAATTACCTATTTACATCAACACGATATTAGAGCTGCAAGTTCCATTAGCTTTTATGTTACTACTAGCAGAACGACTAATTCAATGAACAGTTTGTTCCATAAAGGATTGGTCCAGTTCAATAATCTACCTCATGAAATAAAATCTATTAAGAGTTTAAACAGCTTCAAGAGAACCCTCATCAATTACGTAAAACGAAACAGCTAGCTCCTGTAAGTAACCGATTTCATTGTGTTACCTTTTTATTTATATATATATATATATATATATATATATATATATATATATATATATATATAGGATGTTCTAATTCAAGCTTCGATAGGCTGCAGCTTATTCAGATTAAGGCAATGAGGATTATTTTAGGGTTTAACAGATATACCAGTATCCGACTTAGGTTGAATACTTAAAATTGGCTGAACGTCCAACAGTTTCTTTATGTTAAAACAATGACGTTTATTTTTAAAATTATAAATAATTTACTGCCTGAATATTTGAATTCTCGATTGATACCAATTACTAATTTACATCAACACGATATTAGAGCTGCAAGTTCCATTAGCTTTTATGTTACTACTAGCAGAACGACTAATTCAAGAGAGAGAGAGAGAATATACTTTATTGTCATAAGAGTAATCTTGTGGACAAAGTTTCACTTAATCTATAAGGCACTTTATATGTAAAAAATAAAATGAAATTTAAAACAATCAATATTCACTTAATACATGAAGTCAGTTTGTATATATAAAAACATATAAGTCGTACAAACTACTGGTAAAAAATAAACAAGTTTGTCTTTACCCATAACATAAATTGATATAAATATAAAAATAATTAAAATATATAAGTCACAATGAAATATACCCCAAATAAAATTTAAAATCACAGTATTGATTGGTTATTTAAAAATTATCATTATAAAATTCTTGTATATTATAGTATGGTCTATCACTTAAAAAACATTTCACGGCCTTCCTGAAGCATTGTAAAGATTTTATTTCTGTTACATTCTTTGGCAAATGGTTGAACATTTTACAACCATTATAGATAATGGAATACTTTATGACTGATGTCATTGGTATTGGCAACTTAATGTTGTTGGATTGCCTCGTCACATAACACGGGTTGGTAAGGATTGAAATTTGTTCAAATATTTTTTAATTAAACACACTGTTTCCATTATAAAGATAGAAATCACTGTTAGAATTCCATGAGTGGTAAAGAGTAATCTACAAGAGTCTCTACGTTTTGATTTGCACATATATCTTACGGCTCGTTTTTGCAAAATTAAAATATTTTGTAGTAGATAACCACTACATACGCCCCAAAATGAAATTCCATATCTCAGGTGAGATTCAACCAGTGAAAAATAAACAGTCTTAGCTGCTGTTAAACCAAGTTCATTTGCGACCACTCTGACTGCATAACAACCAGAAGACACTTTGTTACACAAGGCATAAACATGGTCTTCAAATTTTAGTTTTCTATCGATATGTACTCCTAAAATTTTTAAGCTACTTTTGTTCTCAATTACGTCAGTCCCCATAGGTATATTGTCAAGTTCACATCTGAAAGTTACTATATTAGTTTTCGAAATATTTAGAGAAAGACGATTTGAATCACACCAATTCTTTACTTTCTTCATATCATTGGATATGATTTTAGTTAAATCATTTGCATTGTCTGATTGCCAAAAAATGGTAGTATCGTCTGCAAATAGTGTGAATTTTCCTGCGATATTTATACTTGTCAAATCGTTGACGTAGATGAGGAACAATGTTGGCCCTAGTATTGAACCTTGAGGTACACCATTATGTATTTTCCCAATTTCTGAGCGATGGTTTGTTTTCACCATCTGACTACGACCTGACAAATATGAGCTGAACCAGCTCAGTATCACTCCTCTGAAGCCGTAGTAAGGAAGCTTCCGCAACAGTATTTCGTGATCTACACAGTCGAAAGCCTTCGAAAAATCGCAAAATACTGCAGCAGCAACCTCGCCACTATTGATTCCAGTATAAACTTTTTCCATGAGTGAGAAAATTGCATCATTAGTGCCTTTGCCACTTTGAAAGCCAAACTGTTCTTTATTAACGATTTTATGTTTCGTCAGAAATGCAGTTATCCTTATCTTGACTAGTTTTTCTATAGGCTTTCCTAATGTGGGAATTAGGGAAATAGGCCGATAATGCGAGGGGTCGTCCTGATTTCCACCTTTATGAAGTGGTATTACCAATGATACCTTCAATGAACAGTTTGTTCCATAAAGGATTGGTCCAGTTCAATAATCTACCTCATGAAATAAAATAAAAAGAGTTTAAACAGCTTCAAGAGAACCCTCATCAATTACGTCAAACGAAACAGCTAGCTCCTGTAAGTAACCGATTTCATTGTGTTACCTTTTTATTTTATTTTTTATTTATATATATATATATATATATATATATATATTTTATTTATAGTACAGATGTTTGAAGGATGTAATTATTTGACTCTAATATTATAATGATTTGTGTATTATCTTTGATAAATAAATGATATTATTATCTGTGAGAGTTGAGCTGTTTATCAACCGAATGGCTCTTTTCTGAATGGAATCTAGAAGACGAAGAGAATGCCTTGGTGCTGAACCCCAAATGTGCGAGCAATACTCCAGTAGAGGTCGGATTTGAGCCTTGTACGTCGTCAACAGTTGATCAGGAGTAAAAAACTTTCTGGCTTTCCACAGAAAACCTAGCCTCTGGCTTGCTGACTTTGCGATGTTAGCAACATTGTCATGCCAAGACATATTATTAGACACCGTGACTCCCAAAATCGAGATGGAGGGACTTGATTCAAGGGTATTTCCGAACATTGTGATGGAATGATTTGAGTAATTCACTTTCTTGGAAAACGTGGCGCTTTGTGTTTTCCGGGCGTTGAACTGAACAAGATTGTTGGTTCCCCACTCGACGCTTGCTTCGAGATCTCTATTGATGAAATCAACCTCTCCTTGCCTAAGTCTATTTGTATCATTCACCGAAAGTGATCGATAGGATGTGAAAGTTGAGACAAGTGTGCTATCTTCTGCGAAACTGTAAATGGGGTTCGTGGTGGTTTTCAAAAGATCGTTGATGTGTAAAAGAAATAAGGTGGGGGACAGGATGGAACCCTGGGGAACCCCGGCGTTGGTTTTAAACGCATCAGAAGAATACCGTCAACTGCCACATGTAAGAAAGGATGGATGAAGGAAGATTGACGAAACAAATTTATAAGGCGAGTGTGAATGGACGGAAGTCGGTAGAGGTCGACCTCGGCGAACATCGATCTCGATCAGATCAACATTGTTTTGAAAAAAGACCAGGTCAAGAGTACCAACAACGGACGAGCATGTATGAGAGCACTGATGAAAGTAGAGGAAAGAAAAGATGTGTGTAAGAACTGTAGCGGAAGTGGAAGGAAGTGGTCTCTGCCTACATCTACGGGAAAGAGGCGTGACTATATGTATGTATGTAATAAAAAATACAATTTCGAGCCATAACTCGAAATTGCACCTTTTTTCGAATTTTCCAAGAAAAAGTGCCCAGATGATGTAAAAATCATTTTTTCTTAAATTCACAATCGCGATATTCGCATGTGTCAACAGTTCGAAAAACCGAGCTTGATTTTATAAAGAAAACAAAAGACAAATGCAAATTTTTGTTTCCGCCAGTAAATTTATCTGAAAAAAAGAGAGAATGTTACTTTTTTGTATACAAGCATCGAAATTTGCTTATCCTGTACTTTTCTGAGGTAAGTGGAAAGTGGAATCAAAAAATATTGTTCATAACTAATAAGTGATGTACTTATTCTATATAATGTTTTCGCTCCATCATAATTTAGCGAAATATAGAACAAACTATCTACAAAATAAATAATGACTTATATTCTTCGATTATTGGAAAAATAATCACAAAATATTAATTCTTCTATTTCTCAATGAATCTGAACTTTGCAATATACCTTACTCGTCAATTATTAAAATAATGACCATCAAAATAAATGCAAAGAAAGTGGTCCCAAGAAGATCCGGCAACCCTGCAAGTCTACTACATATTTGAATGAAAAACTCAATTATACTGTTCTGCTGACTGGAATTCCGTAGTGCCATCTCATAATCAATAAACGCAACGAGTAAATGTGCCGGACATTACCGCCATCTGCGGCCAAGGTCTGAACCACTAATTTCAAGATCCCTTCATGCTTTTTCCGAGTCCCTGCTACCATTTTATTTTCTGTAGCAAACATTTCGTAATTCATTTATCACCAATATTAAAAACACCTATCAATTTTTAAGTTAATCGGACGATATATATATATATATATATATATATATATATATATATATATATATATAAATAACAAATTTTAAATTAAATACAATGAATATTTTATTCGGATGCACTTTGACGGAAAAAAATGTTTATTTCAAGGTTGATGTAGGTTAGAAAATATGCCCAGTAGATTTTTACTGAAGAATGTTTAGTTCTTATAACCGGACTAAAATAATATTTTTTGAGAAAATGGATATTCCACAAAACAACACAGAAATTTCAATTGCGTTTAAATATTTTTTCCGAATACGATTTATCGAATTTTGAAACTTGTATAAAGACAACTTATACAATGCTAAAATTAAAAGTGAATATGTTTAACCCCTAAATCCGTTTCTGTTTCGATTACTTTACAAAGTTTGACTGAAAACCATGTAGGGGTCACTACCGCACGGGTTGAAAAATTCATATTTTCCTGGCAGATGGCGTTAGAAATCGTCTCAAATACTTTGGGGGTTGTCCTACTATGTTGTCTTTATACAATGCTGCTACCATTGCTTAAAAAAGCAAATATTTCGGTCACGGATAACTAGATATCTGACCTCGGAAGTGAACATAAATTTTTGGGAATCCAAAGCAACTAAATTCTCAATGTTTACATATTTTGATCATCTATAGCTTTCTTCTACGAACAAATTTCAACTTCTGAATCAGTCATTGACTCTTTCCAATGATTCAATCCACTTCGCATTTTCACTTTATATAAAGTTAGCTATCTACCTGAAAGATAGCTCCGCATGAGTAGCATCGTGAATCTTAATAACTGTTCATTCAAATAATTTAATTGTATCAATAAAGATAAATTATTGTTGTTCATTCGTATATTCAGTCGTTAATTTATCTTGCCACCACAATATGGAAACAAAGTATGAATCAAGCCATAAGCGCTTAGGTACCTGCTTTCAGTCTCCAGGTGGTAAAATATTAAATTGATATTATTAAATAAAATTTATTGTGTTGAAAGACGTCAGGCTAACCTATCTTTTATTAATAGTTTTTGGGGTCGCTAAGTTTGATAGTGACATTCCCAATTTGGTTAGCACCCAAACGAAATGCGTGGGAAGGGCATTGAATATAAAAAACTATTAAAAATGTCTATTTAGTGTCGAATTAATAGTTTTTGGGGTCGCTGAGTTTGATAGTGATATTCCCAAAGCAGGCAAGCTCACGTTCGGGCAGGGCAACGTTTGCCGGGTTCCGCTAGTACTAAATAAAAGCGAGATTAAAAATGTTGATTAAGTTCATTATTTAAATAACTCCGCACTGGAAATCGAACAGAAACGAATAACGATAAAAATAAATTTGTCAAATTCATTTAGTAATGACTAGTTTTGAATGAATATAAACCGAGTAACGTCTTGCGCGGTGAAATGCGCAAAGGCAGAAAAAGTAAAAATTGTAGAGTGTTAGCACAGAGAATAGGTTAGTAAACTAACCACTAATCTTTGGTGTTAGTACCAAAGACGACGTGCAGGCGAATGCTACCTACTATATCTGACTGGTAGTTTGTAGTCTATTTATTGTTTTGTATAATTTTATGATTTGCTATTAATTTTTTTCAACATGGTTAAACAAAAACATTTGCAAAATAATAAAGTGTCATCTTCAGAAATCTTTTGTACTATAAAATACGAACACAAGCAAGACACATGCGATGCACATTTTCAAATGCAATCGCAACAATGTGAAAAAGTTGAACCAACAGACTTTGTAGAGACTATCAAGGGATTGAATGATTTAAAGAAGGAAGTGGAGTTTGTTGAGAATATTAAAACTGAAATGTTACATGAGGAGTGTGATTTGCCATCAATTAAAAGTGAAGATGAATTGAAATGGATAGAACAACCATTTTGTAGTAATCTTACTCCTAAAAATTCTACAAAAGGAATCAGTGAAAAGAAAAATAGCGAAATAAGAAATTGCTCCTGTTTAGTTAGCAAAGAAGGTGAGTTTTAATGAACTTCAAAACTGTGTAATTTTGACTTTTTGTGTATGTTAAGCTTAATTACAGTGTTGTAATAAGTAGGATATATTATTTTGGTTTATTATATAAAATTTATGTAAGTACATTAAATGATGTCAAGAAGAAAATGTTGAGAATATTAAAACTGAAATGTTACATGAAGAGTGGGATTGGCCATTTATTAAAAGTGAAGATGAATTGTAGTGGATACAACAACAATTACTTGGTAATGTAACTTCTAAAAATTCTACGAAAGATAAGGTACGCCTGGCTGTGCATAGAGGAGTGCTGGTTCCTACACTTATGTAGGCTACTGAATGTTAAGTTTGCTAGAAGAAGCATGAAAATAAGATTAATGCTGTGGAGATTAGTAATCTGAGAAGTATAGCTCCAGTGACTCTGATGGATAAAGTGAAGAATAGTGAGATAAGGGAACGATGTGGTGTAAAAGGAGATGTAGTTACAAAGTTAGATAAAGGAATGCTTAGATGGTTTGGACACGTAGAAAGGATGGATGAAGGAAGATTGACAAAACAAATTTATTAGGCGAGTGTGAATGGACAAGCCGGTAAAGGTAGACCTCGGCGAACATCGATCTCGATCAGATCAACATTGTTTTGAAGAAAGGCCAGGTCAAGAGTACCAACAACCGATGAGCATGTATGAGAGCACTGATGAAAGTACAGGAAGAAAAAGATGTGTGTAAGAACTGTAGCAGAAGTGGTGTCTGCCTACCGCTACGGGAAAACCTGACTATTTATGTATGTATGTATCTCCTAAAAATATATCCATGTTTTGTTTTTTTAAGTTCGGTAGACATTCTATCAAATCATCAATAAATTTAGTAGGATTAATTGCTGGTGGTTGATACGACATATTGGTATTTTAAATAATGTTAATGTTATTATTAATAAATTAGATTCTTATAATTAAAAATTACTTGCAGACATTGGTAAAGTCCACTTGCATTCTGGTAATATTTTGATTCATTTTAATGAAGTGAAAAGTTGGGACACTAAAAATTACCATGGCTATGTTCCAGCATTTTAAGAGAACTATGAGATCAATATTATTACATTCATCCTTTATATACACGAGAAGCTCATCAAAATATTTTTCTTATTGCTTCTTGTATTAAAATGAAATATACCAACTTTTCTGTAAATCTCGTAAATTCATAGTCATTAATGAATATATTGATGTATGTTGAAAAGTTTTTGTTTCATTGTGGTTAAATGTAATCGGAATAAATACATATTTGTTTAAACTAATAGTAATAACAAAAATATAAATAAACAAAATTAAACTAATAATTTATAACGAAAATTTTGAAATCCCTCCAAGTAATTCTTGTGTAGATGTAAAGAAAAAATGATATTTGGTTGAAATTGTTTTTACATCTTGTAATTGAAAGTTTATTATTATGATTGTGTTAGACATCCATTATTTAAATTTATTTTTTTTATTTTTTCTTCAATATAAGGTTTCTTTTTTTCACCAACATTAAGGATGATTTTTTTACGTTCAATGTCAATTTTGACTGCATAACCATGATTAAATTTTTTCCATATCTGCATATGGTCTCATTTGATTCTGACTTGTATCGTCAGCATACATATGCATACAATGATTTAAATGAAACTTTAACTAGCAATGAGGAATATAATAATCATAATATTTTTGTAGAGACTGTACAGAAATTAGTTGAGGTGAAAAAAGAAGTGGAGAATGAAGAAAATATTAAAACTGAAATATTACAATCCCAACAATGGGAAAAATTTGTACCAACAGACTTTGTAGAGACTATAAATAAATTATATGATGTTAATAAGGAAGTGGAGGATGTTGAGAATATTAAAACTGAAATATTACATGAAGAGTGTGATTTACCACCAATTAAAAGTGAACATGAACAACTATCATGTACTGGTATTGAATCTAAAAATTCCAAGAGACCTGTTTACAAGAAAAATTCCAAAATAAGCATATACTCCTGTTTAATTTGCAGAAAAGGTAAGTTAATCTTAACAAGTTATGATTTTGCCATTTATGGGTGTGTAAAGCTGAATAAATATATTAACCAAAACCACACCACCCTCTGGTAAACAATTTTTGTTTTTAAACATATAATAATTAGGTTATAATTGTATGATATTCAATGCTATGCTGAGCCAGGAAAATAGAGAGAGAGAGAGACTTCTAGTGACATATGGGGAGTCACACTCACACACACTTAATAATAAACTGGCCAACAGCACTCAGTCAACGTCCATTGTGCCTTTGCGTGATCTCCTATACTTGTCTTCATCCAGAATAGGAGCAGATTGCCGATTGGGCACACACACACACACACACTTGGTTCTGATAAAATTTGGGAGTCAAACCTAAAACCTTTAAAGCTGTTCAGTGACATTCACCCTTAAGAGAGATACTTGTCTTCTAGTTATGATGAACAATTGTTCGCTACCCTAACAAGAATATGTGAAATAACTCGGTGTCTCTTTAGACAGGCTAGAGTTGTGGTAATTGCTTGAGAGACAGACCATTATGGAGGCGAGTTGTAGAGAAGGCCAAAGCCATTATTGGGCAGTGGAGCCAATTTATGATGATGATCTATTTAGAGAGGCGCCTAAAAATGTATTGGCTGATGTGACGCTCATCCCTACTATCTCTTGTGAACAAAGTGCTGGTATATAAAACCATAATAAAGCCTATAGCGTCATGAAATGCAACTTAGGGGATCATTAAGCGATTCGAATGTCTTTAAAATAAAATCAAATCTACTCAGATCAGCTGCTAATGCTCTCTGGTATATGTTTAACTATTTACTTCACAGAGACCTTCAAAATTCAACAGTTATTGAAGAATGTGTCAAATTAGCCAAGAGTAATGAAAACCGGTTGAGTGTTTAATCTAATGATCTAGCTGCAAATCTTCTCATTCATCAGCCAATAATAACACTAAAGGGATATGACCCATTGGACGTACCTCACAGACCATAGTGTTGTTCCATTACACACACACACACTCTCACACACCACAAATGTTGGATCATCTTCGATGTGAAAATCTACACTTTTAATAAGTTATAGGACGTTTATTAATATATACTTAATTATACTGTTTATCCTAAATTAGTAATACAAAATTTATAACACGGTTAAATACAAGTGAAGTGATATTTTAATATATTTAAAAAAAAGTTGGTTACTCAGGAATTTGAACTAAAATACACTGACGAGCTAAACAGATAGCTGTACCATTCAGCCACCATGCACTCTTACTTAAAACTTCCAACATTAGATATACAAATTATATTTGTGACGTCATGTTTGTTAAAAATAAAAGTTGCTCGGGGATTTGAACCTAAATACACTGCCGTGCCTATTGTTACTTTTGTAGGCTTAGATAATGATAATGTAAATAAAAGTGAGTCAACTGTATATGAAGAATGTTAATTATTATTCCTAAGATATATTTTATATTAAATAAGTAAGCTGTTCCCTTTCTTTAAAATTTTTGATTGTCACTAATTTAACAAAAAGTTTGTATTCATTCATAATCCTTACCAAGATGATTATTTTAATTCTAATAATAAACTAAATATTTGTTAAGTTTTATAAACGTTCAATATTTAATAGTTTCTACGCGAATCATTTGAAGTCATCACTTCTGTCGGGCGTCCCGAGACGCACAACCTTTTTTTATTTTATACCGGTCATTCAAAATTAAAATGTCATTTTGCAAGTTTTGATTTAACATCACAACTCATGACGTTTTAAGTGACAGCAGCCACCCAGTTATTATAATTTTTTTTTATCAGTCTGCATGTTAGTTTTGATTATATTTTTTTTTTATTTACAGGTTTCACAAAGAAAACAACTAGAAAAAATCACCTAAAAGTTCATTTTACCAACAAACTAGAGATGTGTTTCGTTTGTGGGCGATATTTCAGAGACAAGATTTTGTTTTTGAGCCATTGGTTTCAACATTTTGTTAAAAAACGAACGAACAAAATAACTTTTGAATGTAAAATTTGCTTGAAGCATTTTTTACAGAAAAATACATTAATAACCCAAATGTGCAGTCATACCGACAAGAAACCGTTTAAGTGTGAAGTTTGCTTAAAACATTCTTCACGACAAAGTCATTTAAAAGATCACAAGTACCATCACACCGGCGAAAAATCGATCAAATGTAAAATTTGTTCAAAAAACTGTTCACAAAAATCTAGTTTAATGATTCACATGCGCACTCACACCGGCGAGAAACCGTTTAATTGTGAAATTCGTTCGAAAAACTTTTCACATAAATCTACTTTAATAACTCATATGCGCAATCACACCGGCGAGAAACCGTTCAAGTGTGAAATTTGTTCGAAAATTTTTTCACAAACATCTAATTTAATGATGCACATGCGCAATCACACCGGCGAGAAACTGTTTAAGTGTGAAGTTTGCTTAAAACAGTTTTCACATAAATCTACTTTAATAACTCATATGCGCAATCACACCGTCGAGCAACCGGTTAAGTGTGAAATTTGTTCGAAAAACTTTTCACATAAAAAATCTTTAGTGACTCACATGCGTGTGCACACCGGCGAGAAACCGTTTAAGTGTGAAGTTTGCTTAACAAACTTTTCGTATAAATCTACTTTAATAACTCACATGCGCACTCACACCGGCGAGAAACCGTTCAAGTGTGAAATTTGTTTGAAAAACTTTTCACTTAAATCTACTTTAAAAACTCACATGCGCAATCACACCGGCGAGAAACCGTTCAAGTGTGAAATTTGTTTGAAAAATTTTGCAGATAAATCTTTTTTAATGATTCACATGCGCACTCACACCGGCGAGAAACCGTTCAAGTGTAATATTTGTTCGAAAAACTTTTCAATAAAATCTAATTTATTAAATCACGTGCGCAATCACACCGGCGAGAAATCGTTTGAGTGTAACATTTGTTCAAGAAACTTTTCGCATAAATCGATTTTAATAACTCACATGCGCAATCACACCGGCGAGAAACCGTTTAAGTGTAAAGTTTGCTTAAAACAGTTTTCACAACAATCTACTTTAAAATATCATATACGGCGCATTCACACCGGCGAAAAACCGTATAAGTGTGAAATTTGTTCAAAGAACTTTTTACGAAAGGATGAATTAATGACTCACATGCACAATCACACCGGCGAGAAACCGTTTAAGTGTGAAATTTGTTCAAAAAACTTTTTACGAAAATATCATTTAATGAGACACATGCGCAATCACACCGGCGAGAAACCGTTCAAGTGTGAAATTTGTTTGAAAAATTTTGCAGATAAATCTTATTTAATGATTCACATGCGCACTCACACCGGCGAGAAACCGTTCAAGTGTGAAATTTGTTTGAAAAACTTTTCACTTAAATCTACTTTAAAAACTCACATGCGCCATCACACCGGCGAGAAACCGTTTAAGTGTGAATTTTGTTTGAAAAATTTTGCAGATAAATCTTATTTAATGATTCACATGCGCACTCACACCGGAGAGAAACCGTTCAAGTGTAATATTTGTTCGAAAAACTTTTCAATAAAATCTAATTTATTAAATCACATGCGCAATCACACCGGTGAGAAACCGTTTAAGTGTGAAATTTGTTCAAAGAACTTTTTACGAAAGGATGAATTAATGACTCACATGCACATTCACACCGGCGAGAAACCGTTTAAGTGTGAGATTTGTTCAAAAAACTTTTTACGAAAATATCATTTTATGAGACACATGCGCAATCACACCGGCTAGAAACCGTTTAATTGTGAAATTTGCTTAAAACGGCTTTCACGACAGTTATTTAAAAAATCACAAGCACCATCACACCGGCGAGAAACCGTTTAAGTGTGAAATTTGTTCGAAAAACTTTTCACGCAATGCTACTTTTTTAATAATTTAAATGCGCAATCACATCGGCGGAAAACCCCTTTAAGTGTGAAGTTTGCTTAAAACAGTTTCCGGCTAGTAAACAACTTTTCATTTGATATTTTTTTCGCTGGTTTACCTTTACCTACAGTACTTTGTACAAACATGATTATATTTTTTCAGGCAATCAGTAAAATATCAAAATCTCAAATGGTCCTGATAAGCACTTGCACTACCCATCTTGAGCGAATATCCCAATGGCTGAGTAGGACGGTTATTGTTCGCAGCCTCGGATAATTATTGTTTTCGTTTATATTCATTTATGTTTGTTAAATGCTAAATGAATCTACTTGGTTTATCAATAATCTTTCGTATTTAACCAGGTGTGTTTCGAAAGGAAAACAAGTGTCATGTTTACTGTCGTCGACTGATGTCGCTGTACCTGTCGAGTCAGCGTTCAGTCGTCGGTCAAGTTCAACATAATTGTAAATAAACAACGAGAAGTAAATTTCAATTAAATTAGTCTAGTATTAGGAAAACGTTCCTCTTTTATTTCAACAAGAGTTTCCCGTAACCTTAAGGTACCTAAGTACTACATGGCGATCCTGAAATACATTATATACAGTATATTTTTATTTATTACCAAGATTCTGACTAATGGTAAAAAATTCTGTATCATTGTTTTTATAATGAAAACAAACTTATTTATATTTGCTTACAAAATAAATCAGACTTAATTTATAATATTTGTGACTTTAATAAGTGATCAATTAAAAGTGTAATACTGGAATATTTTTCTTTTTGGTTCCTAACAAGCATTTTTAATAAGTTTTATCAAAATTTAAAAAATTTAATTGGGTAATTCTGGTTTTTCAAGTCGATTTTTCTTGCTTTAATTTTTCTCGTATTGTACTCATCTTTAAGTTGTTTATTTCTAAAATTTTGTTTATCTTTAATGTTTTGTTCTCTTATTAAATCATTATGTTATGTTATGTCGACCTTTCTTAAAATGTGATATCATTATCTAGCTATCTAACAAATTTACTTTTACGTCTAAATAGATTTTCCCCTACCAAAAAGTGCCCAACGCGACTAAAGAAATTTTCACTTATAAAAATCCCGACGAAGCTGCACATATTGACGTACTGGGTCATTTTGCTATAGATCCAACCTATTCCATTCCAAAAGTATTAAAACTTACAAATATTTCTGTTGCTTCTATACACAAAGTGTAAAAGTAGCATAAGTTTTTTCATTACAAAATACAAATTCATCATCAGCTTACTGAAGACGAATATGACGTCAGAATTGAATTTTGTGAAACAATGTCCCAAAAAATACAAGAAGACGACGCAGCAAATTTGTTTTGTTTTAGTGATAAATCAACGTTTTATTTAAATGGCTTTGGCGACAAAAATAATTGTAGGTACTGTGTGATGGCGTGTTTCGACAGTATAATACTTAGTTTCCAGCGAAGATCAATGAATGGGCTGGTATTCTGAGAAATGAGATAATTGAACCACTTTTTATTGACCAAAACCTAACGGGAGGATTGTACTTACAGTTACTAGAAAATGAAACCGATCCACCTATTACTCAGTCACTAGAAAGACAAGTGGATGAACTGAGAAATATGGTGCTAGATTAACTGAATATATACCTTAAACAGGACGGAGTTACACTACATTACGCACTAGCTGTTAAACCAGCGGTTCTCAAACTTTTGTTATTCACGCCCCCCTGTTTTAATTTAAAAAATGTTGCGCCCCCCAATCCGTAGACCTTGGAATTTGGACTAAAATAGGCAACATTGTCTCGTCGAGAGCGCCAAAGATGCTGTCGGAAAGTTCGCGGCGTTCGTGCCACACGTATTCAAGCTTCCTGATCTTTCTCGAACTGTCTGAACGCGACTATAAATACAGAAGCGCACATACGGTATTCTCAGTCTCTCAGTGAAGGTGTTTTAACACTAAGCAAGCATTATTGTGAAGTGTGAGTGTATAAGTAGATGTAGTATGGATAAATTTTTAAAACGAAAACTTGAGGATGACGGGGCTTGTACATCGACAGGTTCAGGTGGAAATCGTCCGAAATCTAAAACAAGAAAATATGACCCATCATACCTAAATTTGGGCTTTACTAGCCTTGAAGTAGGTGGCGAAGAAAAACCACAATGCGTTATCTGTTTAAAAGTATTGGCTGCAGATAGCATGAAACCAAATAAATTACAGAGGCATCTAGAAACGCTGCACAGAGAATATGTCAATAAACCGCGAGATTTTTTTGTGGAGAAACTCAGATTGTTTAAAAAACAAAAATCCAGCTTCCATAGAGTACTGGCAGTAAATGAGAAGGCTCTCTTGGCATCATATAAAGTGGCATACAAAGTAGCTAAATGCAAAAAACCGCACACTATTGCAGAGCAACTTATTTTACCCGCTTGCAAAGACATTGTAGAAATAATGTTTGGTGAAAATTTTACTTCACAACTTAACAATATTCCTCTGTCAAATGATACAATCTGTCGACGAATTAACGATATATCAGTTGATATGCAGCAGCAGCTTGAATATGAGCTTACTGGAAACTTGTTTGCTATACAACTTGACGAAGCAACTGACTCTAGTAATGATTCCCATTTGATTTGCTACATTAGATTCTGTCAATGTTCTAAAATATGTGAAGATTTATTGTTTTGTAAACAGATTGAAGGAAGAACTACAGCCACCGAGTTGTTCAAGATTACAAATGATTCTATTACTAAAATGAATTTGCAATGGAAAAATTGTGTTGCGATTTGCACCGATGGAGCTCAAGCCATGTCTGGTAAATACAACAGTTTACAAGCGCTAGTAAAAAAGGAATCCTCAGAAATTATCTGGACGCACTGCATGATACATCGGGAAGCGTTAGCATCAAAATCTAAGCTAAGCCCTGGACTAAACATGATTTTGACAGTAGTTATTGAAGTTGTTAACTTTATAAAAACCAGACCACTAAAAACAAGGATGTTCTCTGTTCTGTGTGAAGATATGGGAGCTGAGCATCAATCTTTGTTGTTTTATTCCTCATCCAGAGGGTTGTCACGCGGTAAGACGGTTAAGCGTGTCTTTGAATTAAGAAGGGAAATAGCGATATTTTTAAGCGAGGAAGGTCACAAGCATTCAACAGATTTTTTCGACAAATTATTTTTACTGAAGCTTTCTTATTTAGTAGATATTTTTGAAAAACTTAATATACTTAATCTTCAGCTGCAAGGAAAAGACGTAAATATATTTGATTTAAGTCAAAAGATTGATGCTTTTTGTAAGAAATTGCAGTTATGGCATAACAAATTGAAAGAAAACAGTTTGGAAATGTTTCCCACATTTTGCGATTTTGTGCAAGATTCCCCATTGGAAGATATTCATAAAGCTGTGATGCTAAAAACCATAGGAAGCCATTTAGAAAACTTAACTGAGAATTTCAAGCGATACTTCTTTGCAGAGAAAGATATCAAGTTGTCAGACTGGAGCTGGGTTTTAAATCCATTCGAAAATAGACCTGTCGGACTATCACTGCAAGAAGAAGAACAACTGATAGATATTTCAACAAATCCCTTACAAAAATCAAACTTTGTTAACAAATCTTTAACAAACTTCTGGACTGAACTTCCGAACGACTACTCCGTTATAAAAGCCAAAGCGCTTAGAATTCTGTTGCCTTTTCCAACGTCCTATCTTTGTGAAACTGGATTTTCTGCACTTGCTGTCGTGAAATCTAAATACAGAAATAAACTTCAAGTAGAAAATGAACTCAGAGTGGCCATCTCTAACATAGAACCAAATTTAGAGAAGTTGTGCGCCTTAAAACAAGCTCATGTTAGCCATTAGTCCTTAGAATGTTTCTTTGTCATCATTAAGTAAGTAAAATTTCAATAAAGATTTTTTAAAAATCTATCTGTAGCATTTTATCATTACCATTTTATTTTTAATCTGTACTGCGCCCCTCCCCAATCATGTAAACGCGCCCCGCTTAGGGGGCGCGCTCCACAGTTTGAGAAACGCTGTGTTAGACAATGGCTAGACGAACGATTTCCAAGACATTGGATTGGCAGAAGCGGTTTTATAGAGCAGCCGGCAAGATCTCTAGATCTAGCACCACTTGACTTTTTTCTCTGCGAGGCTATTTCAAAACGATAGTTTACAAAACTCCTCCCGAAGACATTAAAGAACATACATATAGTCACCGCGCCTTTTTTCCGTAGGGGTAGGCAGAGACCACTTCCGCTACGGTTCTTACACACATCTTTTGCATCCTCTACTTTTTTCAGTGCTTTCATACATGCTCGTCGGTACTGTTGGTACTCTTGACCTAGCCTTTCTTCAAAACAATGTTGATGAGATCGATGTTCGCCGAGCAGTCGACCTCTACCGACTTCCGTCCATTCACACTCCCCTTATAAATTTGTTTCGTCATTCTTCCTTCATCCATCCTTTCTACGTGTCCAAACCATCTAAGCATTCTTTTATCTATCTTTGTAACCACATCTTCTTTTACAACACACCGTTCTCTTATCTCACTATTCTTTACTTTATCCAACCGAGTCACTCCGGCTATACAATTCTCGGACTACTCATCTCCACAACATTAATCCTATTTTCATGCTTCTTCTGCCAGACGTGCCTTTTTTAACACTTTCTGGCTGTTCATAAAGTTATGCAGTGCCCCATTTATTTGTTTTTCTGCCAACACCCTTCGCTCAATGTCACTGTCATTTTTTTCCATCTCTCGTAAACTTTGAACCCAGGTATACAAACTCATTTACTTGTTCCACTCTTTCTCCCTTATTCAGAACTTTACAGTTTGTCATGCTTTCTTCTCTTTCAAAAACCATTACTTTTCTTTCATCCCTTTGATTTTCGGGGCATCATGCATAACATTAACCATCGCCTGCAACTCCTCTTCAGATGACGCTAATATGACTTGATCATCGGCGTAAAGAAGGCATTTGACGATCAAATCATTCATTTTCAATCCATACGCACTCTCTTTCAAATATTTTAAACAATTGTCAATGAATAAGTTAAACAGCCACACATCCCTGTCTCACACCTTTTTTAATATTAAACTAGTCCGTGTAAGCTCCGTTTATCCTGACACTAGCAGTGGAATCCTCGTAAAGTGATTCCACTGCTCACCCCATACTTAGATAATGTTGAAGAACTAAAACTTAAAATAACTGAAAAATGTAGGTAGACGAATTACTACCGAAACTTTGTAAAGAATTCGAGAAGAATTTAAAAATATGTTATATTATTGTCTTCAATATTACGGAGCACACTTCGAACAGTTACTGTAAATACATTTAAGGAGCTGTTTGTAATTAACTTTATTTTAGTTTATGTTGTAATTTCGCTATGTTTAATGTTATCCGCGAAATAAATCGATAGAATAAACTGTTGTTTTTAAGGCTGATTTGCATTTTTCTTTGGTTGGGGGATGTTAAATGGTGCCACCGAAAACAGCAGAATAACATTTTTAAATCTCCCCCTCGATTTAAAATTCGACGTGTTCTTTGTTTTTCTTACATTTACGCAAAATCAAGTTATTTGGACCGGCTGGTTTTGAAATGAAAGCACTGTATAAAAAATACCGTACCAAAAAAATTATAACCAATATTGGAGACAAAGCGAATAAGCAACTTTTCAAGTCTCTTCCAGAATGGTTTGAGGCACAAGAAATATATTGTTGATGTGTTTATTACGCGTACACAAGTTTTCAAACATTGCAAAGATATTTTAAGATAATTCAAAACAAGGACAGGGACAAAAAATGTTAAATTCAGTAGGTATTTAACGACATAATTAGAAATTAAAATTATGAGAATCACCTTTTTGTTATTAGTTCGTTTTCATAGTAATGTACAGAATACTTTCATATAGTTTCGTTGATTTTATTAACATTTTTTTGTTTCGACTACACCAATGTTACACTATTGTTTCACGATTTTCCATATTGTTACGAAATTGTTTCTTTCTTGGGTTCGGTAATTTTAAACTCTCGATACAGTGACAATTTTTATTTCAATACTTTTACACAATAAATTTTACTTTTTCAAATCACATAGATATTTAACTAATTACAACTAATTAAATTTCATAACTATAAACACTTTTTAAACTGTCCTCTTCGCGGCCGCTGCCCTTTTCATACCTCTAAATCATAATTCCAGAGTAATCGATCATTAATATGCACCCTAGTTGTGGTCGACTCTCGGACGCCGACAAATAACAGGGCTGGGTTGTAACAATATCATACAAGGGATATATTGGCAATTACAGCAGTTTCTATGTTTAAAAAAGTAATTCTTTTATGTAAGTAATGCTTGAAATTTGTTTTCATCTGGTTTGTTTTGTCTACAACCTGAGGAGTGAATTGTGGTCTACATTGTCTATGTATGGGGTGAGTGGTAGTTTAATACGAGCACTGAAATCACTTTACGAGGATTCCACTGCTTGTGTCAGGACAAACGGAGCTTGCACGGACTGGTTTAACATCGAAAAAGGTGTGAGACAGGGATGTGTGGCTTCGCCATGGCTGTTTAACTTATACATAGACAATTGTTTAAAATATCTAAAAGAGAGTGCGTATGGATTAAAAATGAACGATTTGATCGTCAAATGCCTTCTTTACGCCGATGATCAAGTCATATTAGCGTTATCTGAAGAGGAGTTGCAGGCGATGGTTAATGTTATGCATGATTCACTGAAAATCAAAGGGATGAAAATAAATGTGAGAAAAACGAAAGTAATGGTTTTTGAAAGAGAAGAAAGCATGACAAACTGTGGGGTTTCGATTGAGGGAGAAAGAGTGGAACAAGTTAATGAATTTGTGTACTTGGGTTCAAAATTTACTAGAGATAGAAAGTATGACAGTGACATTGAGCGAAGGGTGTTGGCTGGAAAACAAATGAATGCGGCACTGCATAGCTTTATGAATAGCCAGAAAGTGTCAAAAAAGGCACGTCTGGCGGTGCATAGAGGTGTGTTGGTTCCTACAATTATCAGTATGGTAGTGAATGTTGGGTTTGGCAGAAGAAGCATGAAAATAGGATTAATGATGCGGAGATGAGAAGTCTGAGAAGTATAGCCGGAGTGACTCGGTTGGATAAAGTTAAGAATAGTGAGATAAGAAAACGCTGTGGTGTAAAAGAAGATGCGGTAACAAAGATAGATAAAGGAATGCTTAGATGGTTTGGACACGTAGAAAGAATGGATGAAGGAAGATTGACGAAACAAATTTATAAGGCGAGTGTGAATGGGCAAATCGGTAGAGGACGACCTCGGAGAACATGTCTCGATCAGATCAACATTGTTTCGAAGAAAGGCCAGCTGTCAAGAGTACCAACAACCGAAGAGCATGTATGAGAGCACTGATGAAAGTAGAGGAAGCAAAAGATGTGTGTACGAACCGTAGCAAGTGGAAGGAAGTGGTCTCTGCCTACCCCTATGGTGACTTTATGTATGTATGTACAACCTGACAACCCTAGAAAATCTATACGAGTGTATAGGTGCAAACTGCTTGGTCTACCACACGGTTTTGATCGTAAATTTGTATTCTAGCCGTTTACGTGTTTTGAAAACCTTTATTTCTAAAACAATTATAAATTTGTGTTAAAAAATAATTAAATTTTTAATGATTGGCAATGTATTTGATACTTAAAGACGGTAGGCCTTAAAATAAAACTGTTAATTAAAGCTTACATAATTTATAAACATTAATCTAACGTTAATAAAAAAAAATTATTTGGAAACTTTAATAGACAGCCTCCTACAAATTTGTCCCGAAGTGCGACGGTCCTAACTTCAATAGTTTAAAAGTTATGAGGATCGTAAAGTGCGTAGTACTGATTTTTTTTATAAACAAATGAGTGCTCCAAGTAAACAATAATAGGTAAAAGCTTGATGTGACTATCATTAAAGAGATCAATTACCGCTTCATAAAATTGGCCAAAATGTTAATAGCTCTACCTTTAATAGTTAAATAGTTACAGCGGTTTGTTTATTAAAAAATGGAGATGCTATAATTAAGTTATGCAACTTCACGATCCTTAAAAATGTAATAAAAATCGAGAACAATGTTTTTTGTATTTTAATACATATAGCATAATAACAACCAGACTGGAATCTAAATTCGACCTATACCGGCCAAGAGAGCAGGCACGGTTCCGGACAGGATTTGGCACGAATGACCACCTCCAAATAGAATATAATAGACCGTTAGTTCTAGTTTTTGTAGACTTCCAAAAGGCGTTTGACCCAGTGGAAATGTATGCTATCCTCCAGGCTCTCAAAGAATGCAGAATATATCACAGGTATAAATTAAACATACAACTACTGTAAGACTGCATAAAACTACGCAGAAAATATATATATATATATATATATATATAAAACTTTATCACCAAAACTATTTGCAGCGGTTTTAGAATACGGTTTTAAAAGGCTAAATTGGGATAACAAGGGTATTACAATAGATGGAGAACAACGATGCCAAATCTAAGGCAATGACAAACCTAGTACCACCAGGAAATATATGCATAGAGGGAGCGCAAGTAGAATATGTAGAAAAGTATACCTGCTGGGAATATCACTCAGAGACAGAGTAAGAAATGAGAAGATTCGTAGAAGAACAAAGGTAGAAGACATAATTGAAAAGATATCAAAGTCGAGGGCCGGTCATGTAGCACGACAAACAGATCAGAGATGGACGAAAAAACTTCTGGAACGGAGGCCATGGTCAAACAAACGAAACCCCGGAAGACCACCCACCAGATGGACAGATGATTTAAAAAAGACCAACTGGATTGCAGCGGCATAGGACCGAGAAACTTGGAAGAAACTTGAAGAGGCCTCCATGTCCGACAGCGGACGCAAACGGCTGGAGAATGATGATGATGAGCTGTTTTGTAATTTTTTTAGCATTAGAAAAAAATATGACAACGTTCCGACTTTGTTTACTTTTCTTAATACACATTTAAAGTATAAAAAAAAAAAATCTAATCGTCATAATATTAAAGATAAACAGCGGCAACGTTGCGGTGAGCGATCTGCCGCTGACGCCATCAAGCTAGAATCTGCTAGCGTTAGTGTTCGAGAACGATATCTGGATTGCTTTGAACGGTATAAATACGCACGGCGCGGCGACACTGCGCTTAGTTTAAAACTGAACGCGTAACCAACGTCCAGCGGTTGGGTTAGTAGAGAACAACAAAAAATAATATTATGGCGAGCAGTTGTAAGAAGGTAAAGACATACCACTTTCATTCGGAATGGGAAGAACAATACTTTTTTACGGAAGTTAAAGATAAAAATGTGTGTTTGTTATATGTAATACTTCGGTCTCCGTTGCTAAAAAAGGAAATATTGAGGGACATCATAAAACTGTACATTCTAATTTTGAAAAATCATTCCCACTACATTCTGCCGCCAGAAAGGAGAAACTGAAACAGTTAAAAAAGCAGTTAATTGGACAACAATCAATATTTTTAAGAACAGTCGACAAAAATAATGCTGCAACTGAAGCATCGTACCGTGTGTCCAGATAATTGCACAAAAAAGAAACCTTACGAAGACGGGGAAATGATAAAACAGGCGTTTTTAGAAGCTGCTGATTCGCTAGTTGCCAACTTTAGAAATAAAGACGAGATAGTTTCAGCTATAAAATCTATGCAACTTTCTGCTAATACAGTGATGAGACGTGTAGAAGTAATGAGCAATGATATTTTTTTACAGTTAAGAACTGACTTAGATAACTGTGTTTATTTTTCACTTCGACTGGATGAATCAACAGATGTCGTTGACACTGCCCAGATGGCCGCGTTCGTCAGGATGGACAGGAGTTATTTTCTCATTTATAAAATATTATTTCTTCCGAGAAAATTCCAATATCGAAAATGGTAGGCTTGACAACCGATGGCGCTTCAGCTATGGTGGGTTGTGATAAGGATCTGGTGGCGTTATGTCGTAAAGATGAAACTTTTCAGCAATTTCTCTGTTACCACTGCATTATCCATCAGCAAGCATTATGTGGAAATTTCCTGAAACTAAACAACGTTATGAAACTGGTGGTAAAAATTGTGAACAAGATTAGAGCTCAAGCGTTACAAAGAAGATTATTCAAAACCTTGGCCGATGAAGTTGACTGTCAATACGGGGACCTACTCCTTCACTCTGAAGTCCGATGGTTAAGTAGAGGACGAGTGCTGAAACGTTGCGTTACGTCGCTTCCGTGTTGGTAGCTCGCTGTTTATTCCAAAATTAACAAAGTAGCTCAACACATTGAAGAGGTTGGCGACCACTGTTATAGAGGATAACAAACTAAGATTTTAAAAGAAAACATAATTCCTTAAGTAATATTTTAAATGTTGGTTTTTTAAAAAAAAAAAGTATTTACAACAATTAAACATTGTTATTGCTCTCGAGAATAGGTATATTACAAAAAAAAAAATGCAATATGTTCGAAAACTACACCCGTCACTATTGAACAGAATAAAACGAAGATATATTATTTATTTATCGACTTCCAAACACCTAATTTATCGCGCGATCAACACAGTCCAACACATGAACGCACGATCGAGTCTAGAAACCAAAGATGAACTAGACTAGAGAATGATATATAATTCTAAAGCTAAATCAAGAAAATAAAAACTTAAAAACGCCATCTACGGACCTGCAAACAATAATGTTACTCGAGGTCGAGGTGCCAAGACAATCGAATTTCGACGGTGCTGCCACCTAATGTAGCCTCCTTTCGCCTAAAACGAAAGCTCCATAAGGTTGTCCTACTATGTTGTCTTTATACAATGATAATACAATCCATTGAAGAATGTTGGCAAAAGTATAATCGCAAATTTAATCCATTCTTTGACTTACAATTTTTGAACGCAAGAAATGCTAAACGCCGGAAGCTACAAATGGATCCAACCGAGAGAAAGGAAAGTCCATCTGCACTATCAGCAGACGAGCTGAGAAAAATTATTGAATTTTGGGACGAAAACACTCCGGAAGGACTGCTCCACGTTGCTGGTCATGAATTGGCCTGGAGAGGAAATGAAGGAGCGGCAGCTCAACTTGAATTTTTTGTGGAGGAAATTGACAATATAGAGGGGAACCAACAAAAATGGTCCGTTATTGTAAACGTCAAAAAATTTCCAGTATAATTCGCTATTGGGTATCCCACGAGAAAAAAATACCTTGACAATGAAGTTTTCATGAAAATTAAGAAACGGGATGAAGCTATAAAATATTTGTTAATACGGTGGGAGATAAAAATCTAAAAACAACCAGATGGGAAAATTTTAAAAAATTGAGAAATGATGTGGTTAACTCATTGAAAATAAAGAAAGCTCAGTATTATTACAACAAAATAGACATATATAAGAATAATTCTCATTTAATGTGGAAAACCTTAAAAACCCTTTTTTTTTATGTTCTGCTTCCCACGAAAAGGGATATCCTGTAATGAGAACATCGTGGGAAAGAAGGTAGGAGTTGGTGTTCTTCTTAAATTTCTGGAGGTTGTATGCCTCGGGGAACACCTCACTAGGCAATGAGTTCCAAAGCCTCGCAATTCGTTGGATGAATGAGTCTTTGGAAAGTGATGTTCTGCAGGTCTTCAAAGTGACCACGAAGGGGTGTGAAGACTGAACTTGACGGGTTAATCTCGAAGAGACTGCCAAAGGAGGAACGATCGTTGATACTTCAGAAGAGCATCGCCCATGAAAATATCTATAAAATAGAGACGAATCGCCAACTTTTCTACGGTGTTCCAGACAAGTGAGCGAGTTTGTAAGCGAGGCATCACCGACGAGACGAATTGCCCTTTTTCGGACAGAATCCAGTAGCTTTAGGATATGTTTAGGTGCTGCACTCCAAATATAGGAACAGTACTCCAGTACAGGTCGGATCTGTGCCTTATAGATCATAAGCAGCTGACTGGAGGTGAAATAGCTCTTGGCACGAAACAAAAAACCAAGTTTTTGGGATGCACTTTTGGCAATGGACCTCACGTGATTTTCTCAGGAAAGGTTATTGCTGATAGTAATACCAAGCATCGATATGGATGACTTCAGTGGTATGGTTACTCCTGACAAAGTTATATTAGGCACAGTGAGATCGGCTTTTCTAGAGAAAAGACATGCTCGTGTTTTGTTTGCATTGAATTCTACCAAGTTATTGGATCCCCATTCGAGAATTGTTGCCAAGTCCATATTTATATTGTTAACATTTCTTCCTCGTTCATTTCTGGTTTCACGGGCTGATATAGGGGCCCTGGAAGAGAAAGCGGTATGGAGGGTACTATCATCGGCAAAGCTGTGTACGGGACATGAAGTTGCTTTCAATAGGTCATTGATGTGAAGTAAAAATAGTGTTGGTGCTAGAATGGATCCTTGCGGAACACCAGCATTTATGAGTAGAGTGTCAGATGAAACTCCATCGACCACTACATGGAGATAGTAATGATCGTACATTTCCAAACCTAATCCAATTTGAAGAGGAAGGGGTTGTAAGTATTAAAAAGGGTGAGCATGACATAGCCGAAACTTTCAACCAATACTTTGTAAACAGCATACAACATATAGTACAGGGTATTGAGAATTCTGAACCACGGTTCAATTTGGATAACAATTTATATTTCCCCTTTAGCACTTTTAGACTGATTACTTTAAACGACTTGAAGGATATAATTGGGTCATTAGATAATAAATGTAGTATCCATGAAACCTTGAATTCTAAAATGTTAAAACAAGTTTTGGAAACAGCTCGTCATGCAATTCTCAATTTAATCAATACATCGCTCCAGAATGGTCAATTGCCAGAATTATTAAAAATAAGTACTATCATACCTATACCTAAAGTTACAAACACTATAAAAGCAAGTGAATTTAGACCTATAAATACCTTACCGCCAATAGAGAAGGTTTTAGAAATAGCAGTATACAATCAATTACTAGAGTTTTTCAATGCTATGCGGATGATCTGGTTATAATAGTTAGAGGTAAATTTGAAGCGACGATCTCAAACGTCCTTCAAGAAGCTCTTAACACAGTATACAGATGGTGCGAGAGGGAACAGATGTCTGTAAACCCCCGAAAAACTGTAATTATTCCTTTTACGAAAAGGAAAAAGCTAGATAAGCTTCGGCAGCCTGTCCTATACGGAGAGAGCATTCCATTTGCGACGGAAGTGAAATACCTGGGTGTAGTTCTGGATAAACGACTCACCTGGAACGCCCACTTGGAAAAAACAATAAACAAAGCCAGGTTTTCTCTCTGGAATCTCAGAAGAGTATGTGGCAAATCTTGGGGAATGAACCCCAAACAGATTTACTGGATTTATCAAACAATGATAATATCTATGGTCACGTATGGTTCAGTAGTCTGGTGGACCAAAGGGTTACAACAGACAGCTAGAGCAAAGCTTGCTGGCCTTCAGCGGCTGGCATGCCTGGCCATAACTGGAGCTATGTCCAGCACACCAACGGCAGCGATGGAACACCTCCTACATCTCCCTCCCCTAGATATTCTCTTAGAGAGGGAGGCCAGGATAGCTTCCTATAGATTCCTGTCTTTGGAAAAGCAAATAAATGGAGAGCAACTCGGAGATCACTCCGGGATACTGAGTGAAACAAAAAACCACAAAATTCTCGGGATGGTTCCTGACTTGCTAGCTACAAAAATACACGTAGGAAAGTCGTTCAAAGTCCTCTTTCCGGAGAGAGACGAATGGATGAGGGGACAAATCCTCTTCCCAGAGACTGAATACGTAATGTACACAGACGGCTCAAAAACCCCAGATGGAGTTGGGGCCGGTGTTTTCAGCAGGAAACCAAAGATTGAAATATCTACCAGTCTTGGCAGGTATGCCACAATCTTTCAGGCTGAAATATTCGCTATCGAATTGTGTGCAAGAGAGTTGACCAACAGACCTCTAGCAAACAAAAATATAAATATAATATCAGACAGCCAGGCCGCTTTAAAAGCACTGAGCTCCAACAACATAAATTCTAAACTTGTATGGAATTGCATCGAATCCTTAGAGTACCTCGGTGCGAACAACAGGGTGACCCTACTGTGGATACCTGGGCACCAGGGGGTGGAAGGAAACGAAAAAGCCGACACCCTTGCAAAACAGGGGGCCGAATCTGCGTTCACTGGACCAGAACCGGTTTTTGGATTCACCACAAGTGCCGCCAAAACAATTATTTCGGACTGGGCGGAGAGGAAAATACTCACGTACTGGTCCGACTTACCAGGGCTAATCCACTCGAAGGCGTTTTTACCGTTACAACCCTCGAGAAACACAACTAAGCAGATCCTAGAATGGAGCAGAAATGACCTGCGTATTCTAACAGGACTGCTTACGGGACACTGTCGTCTGAGATACCACCTCAGAAAGATAGATCTGAACCAACAAACGGACTGTCGGTTCTGCTGCGTGGAAGACGAAACTGCTGAACATATACTATGTTCATGCCCCGGCCTGGGAAGAATAAGGTTCAACATATTTGGTTACACTAACCTAGAACCTACCGATTTTAAAAAAATCTCACCCTATACAACCAGGAACTTCGTAAGAAGGGCTGGATTGTACGGTGAACTGTAGCCTCTAGGGGTGAGCCACAATAGACCTACTAAGGGTCGCGGTGGAGGGACGACTCACATAAAAGTTAACCTAACTCACATAAAACCTAACCTAACCTAACCTACTAGAGTTTATTGACGAAAATCAAATTATGTTTATCAATCAATCTGGTTTTAGAAAGAAACATTCTTGTGAAACATCGCTACAATTATCACTAACTAAATTTACTAATGAAACAGATAAAGGTAAATATGTTGTAGCTGTTTTTTTAGATTTAAAAAGGGCATTTGAAACGATTGATATAGAAGTATACTGCTTCGTAAGCTGAGAAGGTATGGGATTGAGGGGATGGTTTATGAATGGTTAAGTAATTATTTATCAAATAGGAAACAGAGAGTACGTGTTAATGATTATTTCTCATCATATATAATGAATCATACGGGAGTACCACAAGGTAGTGTACTTGGCCCCCTCTTATTCATTTTATATCTGAATGATATTCAATTATTTACAGATTGTGAGTTCATAAACTTATTTGCAGATGATACATTATTGGCATGTACTGGAGTAAATTTAGAAGAAACTGTCCTCAGAATGAATACAGTGTTAGCAATGGTCGAAAAATACCTGAAGATCAATAAAATGAAACTTAACGTTGGAAAAACTAAAGCAATGATAATTACTACTAAATTCAAATATAATCAAATAAATACAAACAACATAAATATAAAAATGGAAAATGAACGTATAGAAATAGTAAGTATCAGTGAAGTATTTGGGGTTTCAACTTGATAATTGTTTAACTTTTGACGACCACTTCAAGTATATTGAAAGAAAGATTGCAAAAAAATTATATTTTTTCTCGAGAATCGCCTGTAACTTATCAACAGATACAAAATTTTTGGTATTTAAATCAATAATCCAACCCCATTTTGATTACTGTGCATCTATTTTATTCTCTTTTAATTTGAACAAAGTGCAACAAATGCAAAAACTACAAAATCGGGGAATGAGAATAATTTTAAAGTGTAACAGGTATACACCAATTTCTACCATGCTATCTGCTCTACAATGGCTCTCAGTATCCCAAAGATTACTCTATTGTTTTATGGTGTTCATCTATAAAATATATTAAATAAAATGACCCCACCTTACTTGTTATCATTAATAACTTTCAATAAAGACATTCATCACCATTCAACCAGACGCAACAGTGACATTCATATAAATAGAACAAATGCAAGAAGTAGTATGTGCAGTTTATTCTTCAAAGGTTTTGTCCTATTCAATAATTTGCCTGATTCAATTAAATCTACTCCATCATTGAATGTTTTTAAGAATGAACTTTTGAAACATATCCAGGAACGATATTGAATATTTCTTTTGTCTAGTTTAAACACTTTATGTATATAGATATTTGTATTATTAGTATAAATTTAGTTTATTGTATTATATGTAAGTTAGCTAACCTGTATATTAGCGAATCCTATTTCAAATAAAATTCTTTCTTTAATATATTGTCGCAAAGCTTCACTTAACATTTAGTGTTTGTTTCATGTCAATCGGTTCATAAATAAAAAAGTTATGCCAATTTAATTTTTTACTTTTTGGTTTTGGTCTGTCTGTCTCCGTTTTGATATGCCGAAAAATTTTAAAATGTAGCTTGCGAATACTTTGATAAAATTTAAAAAAAAATTATGTTTAATTTTTACCGGAACACAAGGATATACAAGATGTTCTAGAAATTACGGAAACAATTTCACTATAATAGATTCACAAGTTTGATCATTTACAACGTACTCGAACTGAGAGGGAGAAGAAGTACTTTCCTTCCTAGGGAGGCAAAGAGGAAACAACAGAACAAATTTTTATTTCTGTGGAAATGAGGAGAATAAGGAAACTGACGATGATGTTTTAACGACTTGTTTATTAAGGGATAGTAAAGTAAATTATTATTATCCGTCAAATTGAATTAATTCTTACAATGTTTCGACCAAAATTATTAAAGAACTTTTTACTGGTAAGATTTTTGGACAGATTTTACGCTGAAACGGTCTTTTGTTGGTGTGACAACGCATGTGACATTTTAAACTTAGTTTTTGTGGAAATTGTTTCAAGCAAATGTCACACTGAAACGGTTTCTCGCCGGTATGAATGCGCATGTGAGTCATTAAATCATAATTCCGAGTAAAGTTTTTCGAACAAATGTCGCACTTAAACGGATTCTCACCCGTGTGAATGCGCATGTGATTCTTAAAATAATAATTTCGTGAAAAGTTTTTCGAACAAATGTCACACTTAAACGGTTTCTCGCCGGTATGAATGCGCATGTGAACCATTAAATCAGATTTTTGTGGAAAGTTTTCCAAACAAATTTCACACTTGAATGGTTCTTCGCCGTGGTGACATTGCATGTGACGTTTTAATCTTCGTTTCTGTGAAAACTGTTTTAAGCAAATTTCACACTGAAACGGTTTCTCGCCGGTATGAATGCGTACGTGAGTCATTAAATCATAATTTCGTGAAAAGTTTTTCGAACAAATGTCGCACTTAAACGTTTTCTCGCCGTTATGAATGCGCATGTGAGCCATTAAATTAGATTTTTGTGAAAAGTTTTCCACACAAATTTCACACTTGAATGGTTGTTCGCCGTTGTGACATTGCATGTGATATTTTAATCTCCGTTTTTGTGGAAACTGTTTTAAGCAAATTTCACACTGAAACGGTTTCTCGCCGGTATGAATGCGCGTGTGAGTCATTAAATCACAATTTCGTGAAAAATTTTTCGAACAAATGTCACACTTGAACGGTTTCTCGCCGGTGTGAATGCGCCTGTGAGCCATTAAATAATAATTATGTGAAAAGTTTTTCGAACAAATGTCACACTTAAACGGTTTCTCGCCGGTGTGACTGCGCATGTGAGTCATTAAAGAACTTTTTACTGAAAACTTTTCTGGGCAGATATTACATTGAAACGGTCTTTCGCCGGTGTGACAACGCATGTGATATTTTAAACCATTTTTTTGTGAAAACTGTGCCAAGCATATGTCACACCTAAACGGTTTCTCACCAGTATGAATGCGCATGTGAGTCATTAAATAATCATTTCGTGAAAATTTTTTCGAACAAATGTCACACTTGAACGGTTTCTCGCCGGTATGAATGCGCATGTGAGTCTTAAAATAATAATTTCGCGAAAAGTTTTTCGAACAAATGTCACACTTAAACGGTTTCTCGCCGGTATGAATGCGCATGTGAGTAACTAAAGAACTTTTATGTGAAAAGTTTTTCGAACAAATTTCACACTTGAACGGTTTCTCGCCGGTGTGACATTGCATGTGATGATTTAAACTTCGTTTTTGTGGAAACTGTTTTAAGCAAATTTCACACTGAAACGGTCTTTTGCCGGTGTGAAGGTGCATGTGATATTTTAAACCTTCCTTTTGTGAAAACTGTTTTAAGCAAATGTCGCAGGTGAACGGTTTCTGGCTGGTGTGAGGTTTTACGTTCGTTCGTTTTTTAACAAAATGTTGAAACCAGTGGCACAAAAACAAAATCTTGTCCTTGAAATATTGTCCACAAATGAAACACATTTCCAGTTTGTTGTTAAAATGAACTTTAATGTGATTTTTCGTAGTAGTTTTCTTTGTGAATCCTGTAAACAAAAAAAATTATAATCAAAACTAATATGCAGACTGATAAAATCTGTAATAACTGTGTTAAAAGAGTAGAGTTTATTCACATTAAAGATGATTCGACATTTTTTGAAGTGAAACTTCTTTAAAATCGTTCTGATTTGAAACTCGATGAAACGAAAAAGCGACAGTTTAGAGAGACCAAACACATTAATCTGTAGGATTAGGCCTGCGAGAGAATGAGATAGAATACATTATACATTGTTTCATACTACTTGGTCTCCTCTTTGAGCGCTGCTTTCCACTCTTGTCTACTAAGCATTGTAGATATGTTTGCGCCTATATATTGCCAAGCCAAACCAAAACGAGAGACCAAGCGTCGTATAGTTAGTGTGTATATCCATCTTGTTGGAATTTCGTTTCCAACACTCTATTAATTTTTTTTTTCTAATTAAATTACTCGTGAGCCGCCTCTGAGCGCCCTTAGGCAATTCATTTCTTTGTTTAAATCGCAAACGAGTGTAATCTATTTGCGACATCTCCGTCTGCTACGACTGGCCTCTCACCATGCAATTTTCGAGTCGCTACAATTGACAGTTAGTCAGTATCTTGCAAGCGGTCATCAGTTACGGTCATGTCCTACAAGGTATATAACAAGTAAAAAAATTAAACATTGAAAAAATATATTTAATTTAAATAATAGAGTATGAGGAACAAGAAGAGCCCATTATGATGATAGAAACTCACCCATTGTATAAAACATGTTTTAATAAATATATCTTTAGTGCTTTTCAGAATTTGAGTTACTTCTTGTTTAATATTTGGAGGTAGGTGATTGTAAACCCTAATCCCATTAGAGATGGGGCCATTAAAGCATATATTTAAGTGATTTTGAGGTGCGCACAGATGATGGCTAAATCTTGTTGGGTAATTGTGTATGTCATTATGACAGGGAATGATTTTTCTGTTTTTATGTATGTAACAAGAGATTTCCAGGATATTGTTGTGATATTTACTCTTGGGTTCGATTATTTTAAACACTCAGTACAATAACTAAATAATATATTCTAATACTTTTCTAAACAATTAACTTACTTTACAAATTACTTAGATTTTTACAAACTCTATACATTCTCTTTATAACACTTTATAATTAGGTACTTCAAAACTTAACTGAGAACTACGATCTGTGATTTATATACCTGTAAACAAATTTTCTCTACAAAACGATTCCTTTCCCTAAATTATTAGAGTCCGTTTTTGTTTTCATTTCTTCATAGGGAATGCCCTAAAGAAGTGATTTGTTAATGTGTTTGAGAAATTTTCATAATTTTTCTTGCGTGATAACGAATCTTATTAGTGAGCGGCATATCCGAGTGGGTGATCTGAGAAGTGGCACTTCATAATCCTTTAACCACGACTCTGATATTGATAAAAACATTGGCACCTGAATGGTGAGTTCCACTTTAAGCAGACTCTGTTTGTACCTCATACTTTGCATATTAGAATATAAAATAAAATTGAAATTTACGTTGGATTCGTTTATTTCTTTGCTATTTTTGTTTTGTTTAAAAACAAACATTTATTCTCAGATCACACTTCACAAAATAACTACAATACCAGGAATGTTAACTATAACTACCCAGTTCATAGATTGATAGTCACAGAAAAGAATGTACAATACAATTGCATAGAGCTATTCAACAAACTACCAGTCAGTATTAAAGCCATCTCATCGTTAAAAGCATTTAAAAGAGAAATTTGTGACCTACTAATATCACTAGAGCCATACAACGTGAATGAATATCTAAATTAAGTGTGATTTATCTGCCATAATAGTTAAATGTATTTTGTAACTTTATTGTTCATGCCCAATGTATTTCTATAACCTGTTTGTGACGCCTGTTTGTTTCAATTACCTTGTACGAGTTTTGTATGTCCTTTCACTTCCGCTACGATTCTTACACACATCTTTTACTTCCTCTACTTTCATCAGTGCTCTCATACTCTTATTATTATTATAATATGATGACATATTACTTATTTATTACAGATTTACATTTAACACGCACAAGCACTAACAACACAACACCATCGTCTGAAGGATAGGTCTAATAGGTCATATCTTTTCCGACTTTTTGTTGGCTGATGAATGAGGAGATTTGCAGCAAATTTATTTGGGTGAACAATCAACCGGTTCTAATAACTCTTTGGGTTGATAATGCTGTAGCTTTATGACATTCGAGTCACGTGCTGACTCCAGAATTGTATTCCAAGACCATAGAGGCTTTTTTATGCTTTTATATACTAGCACTTTGATCGTATGAGATAGTTGGGTTAAGCAACACATCAATCAATTTATTTTTTATTTATTTACAAGTTACAAAAGTAAGATTGAAAATATTACTATAGCTAAGGCTAAATAGCGTACAAAATGCCCAATTTACCCTTACCTTACCTTTTCTGCAAACTAAACAGGAGTATTTCCTAATTTTGCAATTTTTCCTATCAACAGCTTTCTTGGAACTTTTAGGTTTCATATAATTACATGATTGTTGTACCCATTCCAATTCATCTTCACTTTTAATTGATGGTAAATGACACTCTTCATGCAACAATTCAGTTTTAATATTCTCAACATCCTCCGATTCCTTCTTGACATCATTTAATTTCTTGATGTTATGATCAGTCCCCACTGTTGGATAAAGTTTAATTTAAATAATGTACTTGGACAAATTTTATAATTTAAAAAAAATATCTCCTAACCTACTACTATTATAACACCGCAATTAAGACACACGCAAAAAGACAAAATTACGTATGAAGTTTTAAAGTTCTTTTAAACTTACTTTTTCTGCTAAATAAACAGGAATATTTCTTTATTTCGTTATTTTTCTCTTCATCAATACCTTTTGTAGAATTTTTAGGTGTTAGATTACTACAAAATTGTTGTTGCATCCACTCCAATTCATCTTCGCTTTTAATTGATGGCAAATCATACTCTTCATGTAACATTTCAGGTTTAATATTATCAACATCCTCCACTTCCTTTTTGTAATCATTTAATCTCTTGATAGTCTCTACAAAGTCTGTTGGTTTAACTTTTTCACATTGTTGGGATTGTATTTGAAAATTTGTACAGCATGTTTCTCGCTTGGGTTCGCTAGTACAAATGATTTCTAAAGATGACACTTTATTGTTTTCTATATTATATTTAAGCATGTCGAAAAAATTAAAAGCAAATCATATAATTATACAAATCAATAAATAGAATGCTAGAAATGCAAACTACTAGTTAACGTGTATAAAAGTAAACATCACATAACAGAACACTAATTTAATAGGTTTCACCGAAGGATACACCAGCTCAATAAGAAGCAGTGTTGCCAAGCATCGAAATTTGCTCATCCTGTACTTTTCTGAGGTAACTGGAAAGTGGAATCAAAATATATTGTTCAAACTCATTCGAAAGTGATGTACTTATTCTATATACTGTCTTCGCTCCATCATGATTTAGCGAAATATAGAACAAACTATCTTCAAAATAAATGATAAATTATATTCTTCGATTATTGGAAAATAATCACAAAACATTATTTCTTTTATTTCTCAATGAATCTGAACTTTGCAATATACCTTACTCGTCAATTATTAAAATAATGACCATCAAAATAAATGCAAAGAAAGTGGTCCCAAGAAGATCCGCAACCCTGCAAGTCTACTACATATTTGAATGAAAAACTCAATTATACTGTTCTGCTGACTGGAATTCCGTAGTGCCATCTCATAATCATTAAACGCAACGAGTAAATGTGCCGGACATTACCGCCATCTGCGGCCAAGGTCTGAACCACTAATTTCAAGATCCCTTCATGCTTTTTCCGAGTCTTTGCTACCATTGCTTAAAAAATAGATAATTGGTCAATGGCAACATTGTATAAAGACAAGAGATTGGTCGGGGTTAAGAACGATAGAAAAGTTGGTACACACAGCAACCGACAGAGAAATGTATGGAAATATGGTCGCCAACATCCAACAATAGTGGATAGGCAGTCTAAGAAGAGAATTAATATAAATTTGTCGAGCAAACATGGTGAAGTAAGTTATATCCTATAAGAATGAAAAGTTTGTTTAACCTCAAATTTATTTTATTATTTAAAATTAAACGTATATTATGACCCTAGGAATACAAATTAACGTTTATTAGGATTTAATGAAAGAGTTGTTCACGGTAGGGGTACTCAAATATTTTAAAATAAATTAATATAAAAAAATGAATTGGTTAACTTATTTTGATCATCTATAGCTTTCTTCTACGAACGAGTTTCAACTTCTAAATAAGTCATTGACTCTTCCCAACTTTGCTCTTTCCAATGGATCAATCCACTTCGCATTTGCACTTAATAGAAAGTTAACTATCTACCTAAAAGATAGCTCTGCATAAGTAGCATCGTGAATTCCCCCTCTTAATAACTGTTCATTCAAAAAATTTAATTGTATCAATAAAGATAAATTATTGTTGTTGTTCATTTATATATTCAGTCGTTAATTTATCTTGCCACCACAAGATGGAAACAAAGTACGAATCAAGCCATAAGCGCTTAGGTACCTGCCTTCAGTCTCCAGGTGGTAAAATATTAATTTGATAATATTATTAAATAAAATTTATTGTGTTGTAAGACGTCATGCTAACCTATCTTTTATTAATAGTTTTTGGGATCGCTAAGTTTTATAGTGACATTCCCAATTTTGTTAGCACCCTTACGAAATGCGTGGGAAGGGCATTGAATATAAAAAACTATTAAAAATGTCTATTTAGTATCGAATTAATAGTTTTGGGGTCGCTGAGTTTGATAGTGATATTCCCAAAGCAGGCAAGCTCACGTTCGGGCAGGACAACGTGTGCCGAGTTCCGCTAGTACTAAATAAAAGCGAGATTGAAAATGTTAAGTATGTAATGTAATGTTCATTATTAAAATAACTCCGCCACTGGAAAACGAACAGAAACGAATAACAATAAAAATAAATTTGTCAAATTCATTTAGTAATGACTGGTTTTGAATGGATATAAACCGAGTAACGTCTTGCGCGGTGAAATGCGTAAAGGCGTAAAAAGTAAAAATTGTGGAGTGTTAGAGACGACGTTTTGTATAATTATATGATTTGCTGTTAATTTTTTTCAACATGCTTAAACAAAAACATTTGCAAAATAATAAAGTGTCATCTTCAGAAATCTTTTGTACTATAAAATACGAACACAAGCAAGACACATGCGATGCACATTTTCAAATGCAATCGCAACAATGTGAAAAAGTTGAACCAACAGACTTTGTAGAGACTATCAAGGGATTGAATGTTTTAAAGAAGGAAGTGGAGTTTGTTGAGAATATTAAAACTGAAATGTTACATGAGGAGTGTGATTTGCCATCAATTAAAAGTGAAGATGAATTGAAATGGATAGACCAACCATTTTGTAGTAATCTTACTCCTAAAAATTCTACAAAAGGAATCAGTGAAAAGAAAAATAGCGAAATAAGAAATTGCTCCTGTTTAGTTAGCAAAGAAGGTGAGTTTTAATGAACTTCAAAACTGTGTAATTTTGACTTTTTGTGTATGTTAAGCTTAATTACAGTGTTGTAATAAGTAGGATATATTATTTTGGTTTATTATATAAAATTTATGTAAGTACATTATTTAAATTAAACTTTACTCAGCAATGAGGAATAATCATATCAAGAAATTAAATGATGTCAAGAAGAAAATGTTGAGAATATTAAAACTGAAATGTTACATGAAGAGTGGGATTGGCCATTTATTAAAAGTGAAGATGAATTGTAGTGGATACAACAATTACTTGGTAACGTAACTTCTAAAAATTCTACGAAAGATATTAATTCAAAGAAAAATAGCGAAATAAATTTGTTTGTTTGTGTGTTTAGTTATCGGAAAAGCTTAATTTAAACAAACTTTAAAACTGTAATTTTGTCTTTTTGTGTTTGTAAAGCTTAATTGCAGTATTTTTATACTTTTTGTTGTTATCAGTAGGAGATATTTTTTTAAAAAATATTCATTTCAATTGAAAGAATGTACAGTACAGTAATATTATCAATTAAATATTTTACCACCTGGAGACAGAAAGCAGGTACCTAAGCGCTTATGGCTTGATTCGTACCTTGTTTCCATCTTGTGGTGGCGTGTTATACATTTAAAGTGTGTTTTTTCGACAAAACAAATAATATTGTGATTAGTTTCGTAAAATTTGGGAAAGTTTTTAGAAAAAATTGGTATATACTGGTTAAAGTAAGATCATGGTACATGATTCACTTTTCTTAGGTAATTAGTATGAATTATGTGGTTATAAAGATAGATAAAGGAATGCTTAAATGGTTTGGACACGTAGAAAGGATGGATAAAGAAAGGTTGACAAAACAAATTTATAAGGCGAGTGTGAATGGACGGAAGTTGGTAGAGGTCAACCTTGGCGAACATATCTCGATAAGATCAACATTGTTTTGAAGAAAGGCCAGGTCTAGTGTACCAACAACCAACGAGCATGTATGAGAGCACATGAAAGTAGAGGAAGCAAAAGATGTGTGTAAGAACTGTAGCGGAAGTGGTCTCTGCCTACCGCTATGGGAAAAAGGCCTGACTATATGTATCTCCTAAAAATATATCCATGTTTTGTTCTTTTAAGTTCGGTAGACATTCTATCAAATCATCAATAAATTTAGTAGTATTAATTGCAGGTGGTTGATACGACATATTGGTATTTTAAATACTGTTAAGGTTATTATCAATAAATTGGATTCTTTTAATGGAAAATTACTTGAGACACCGGTAAAGTCCACTTAAGCATTCTGGTTATATTTTTATTCATTTCAATAAAGTGAAAAGTTGGGAATCTAAAAATTACCATTTACCAATTATTGCTTCTTGTATTAAAATGAAATATACCAACTTTTCTGTAAATCTCGTAAATTCATAGGTATTAATGAATATATTGATGTATGTTGAAAAGTTTTTGTTTCTTTGTGGTGAAATGTAATCGGAATAAATACATATTTGTTTAAACTAAGCTAGTAATAACAAAAATATAAATAAACAAAATTAAACTAATAATTTATAACGAGAATTTTGAAATCCCTTCAAGTAATTCTTGTGTAGATGTAAAGAAAAAATGATATTTGGTTGAAATTGTTTTTACATCTTGTAATTGAAAGTTTATTATTATGATTGTGTTAGACATCCATTATTAAATTTATTTTTCTTCTTTTGTCTCCAATATCAGATTCCTTTTATTCACCAACATTAAGGATGATTTTTTTTACGTTCAATGTCAATTTATGACTGCATAACCATGATTCAATTTTTTTCATATCTGCCTGTGGCCTCAGTTGATTCTGACTTTGGTATCGTTAGCATACATAAACATGCAATGATTTAAATGAAACTTTAACTAGCAATGAGGAATATAATAATCATATTATTTTTGTAGAGACTGTACAGAAATTAATTGAGGTGAAAAAAGAAGTGGAGAATGAAGAAAATATTAAAACTGAAATATTACAATCCCAACAATGGGAAAAAGTTGTACCAACATACTTTGTAGAGACTATAAATGAATTATACGATGTTAAGAAGGAAGTGGAGGATGTTGAGAATATTAAAACTGAAATATTACATGAAGAGTGTGATTTACCACCAATTAAAAGTGAACATGAACAACTATCATGTACTGGTATTGAATCTAATAATTCCAAGAAACCTGTTTACAGGAAAAATTCCAAAATAAGCATATACTCCTGTTTAATTTGTAGAAAAGGTAAGTTAATCTTAACAAGTTATATTTTTGCCATTTATGGGTGTGTAAAGCTTAATAAATATATTAATCAAACCACCCACTGGTAAAAAATTTTTGTTTTCAAACTTACAATAATTAGGTCATAATTGTATGATATTCGATGCTATGCTGAGCCAGGAAAAGAGAGAGAGTGAAATTTTCTAGTGATATATGAGGAATCACACTCACACACACTTAATAATAAACTGGCCAACGGCACTCAGTCAACGTCCATTGTGCCTTTGCGTGATCTATACTTGTCTTCATTCAGAATAGGAGTAGGTCGCCGATCGCACACACACACACACACACACACACTTGGTTCTGATAAAATTTGGGAGTCAAACCTAAAACCTTCAAAGCTGTTCAGTGACATTCACCCTTAAGAGAGATACTTGTCCTCTAGTTATGATGAACAATTGTTCACTACCCTAACAAGAATATGTGAAATAACTCGGTGTCTCTTTAGACAGGCTAGAGTTGTGGTAATTGCTTGAGATACAGACCATTATGGAGGCGAGTTGTAGAGGTGGCCAAAGACCACATTGGGCAGTGGAGCCAATTTATGATAATGATCTATTTAGAGAGGCGCCTAACCTGTGTTAAACATATAAGGTAAAAGAGATTACAACTCTACCTGATTGACAGAAAAATGTATTGGCTGATGTAACGCTCATCCCTACTATATCTTACGAACAAAGTGCTTGTATATAAAACCATAATAAAGCTTATAGCATCATAAAATGCTACTTTGGGGATCATCAAGCGATTCGAATGTCATGAAAATACAATCCAAACTACTCGGATCAGCTGCTAATGCTCCCTGGTATATTCCTAACTATGTACTTTACAGAGACCTTCAAAATTCAACAGTTATTGAAGATTGTGTCAAATTAGCCAAGAGTAATGAAAACCGGTTGAGTGTTTAACCAAATGATCTAGCTACAAATCTTTTAATTTATCAGTCAATAAAAACAATAAAGGGATATGACCCATTGGACGTACCTCACAGACCATAGTGTTGTGTTACTAGTGCTTGTGTATGTTAAATGTAATCCTGTAATCGATAAATAATATGCCATCTTATTAACATCTAGAAACGGTATTAGCGAATGCCACTTTTGTATATCATCTTTCTGAATATGGTCGTACCAAATTCTTATTGTCTTTAAAAAAGACAGATTTTATTTACCTTGGAAGTCAATAGGAATAAACAATATTGCCGTAGCAAAACTAACTTTTTTAAACCGAGGGCTCTTTTCTATTTAATATAGTTCTAGTTGTCCTAGTGTTATCGGTTCATTAAATTGAATTTGTATTCATAATTTATATGGAGATACTAATCCCAATTTTAAATAATGATCTTGTCCGTCGGTCGGACCAAACGTAATACCTGAAAGACCCGTAGTGATTCTTAGCTGATTCCTGCTCATTGCTCACGGCAGAACTGTTAGCAATGAACAGGAATCAGCTAAGAATCATTTCGGGGCTTTTGACCGGTCACGCACCAGTATAGAAGCACCTCAACAAAATGGGACTGTATAATAAAGACCTGACTTGCAGATTGTGCGGCAAGGATCCGAAAACAGTAAAACACATACTGTTGCTGCTGCGGGGCACTGGACCGCAAAAGACAGAAAATTTGTGGGCAGCCATCTGGTGACCCAGACCTATATTGCTCCCACCCAGTACAGAATTCGTACATGGTACGAAAGTACTGAATTGGGTACAATGATATAAAACATGGACAAGATAAAATTGTCACCGGAGGCAATAGCCAGACGGACCTAAATAGGGGTGAAGTTTTTAATGAGTAGTCTCACAGTAGATCTTAACTTCTCCGTAAAGGATTTTCTCCAACTCTGAAAAAAAAAAAAATACCTGAAAGTTTCATCGCTGTAGCTCTCTTTCTTAAGTTATCATGCGAAACGTACAAAATGTGGTAAATTTGAGGATCACCTTGCAACGGCAGCTACCTGAAGGAATGTACTGTTATGGCCAATCTTCAAACTCGGTCTTGTCCTTTGGGCAAAACTTTTACCCTGTAAGATATAGTGACCTACAGCCTCTTTGTGCCCACAAGATTTTCCAACACACACTCACACACAAATGTTGGATCATCTTCAATGTGAATAAAATTTACACTTTTAATAAGTTATATGACGTTTATTAATATATAGTGATATTTTAATATATTTAAAAAAAGTTGCTTACTCGGGAATTTGAACCAAAATACACTGACGTGCTAAACAGATAGCTGTACCATTCAGCCACCACGCACTCTTACTTAAAACTTCAACATTAGAAATACAAATTATATTTGTGACGTCATGTTTGTTGAAAATAAAAGTTGGATTTGAACCTAAATACACTGCCATGCCCATTGTTACTTTTGTAGGCTTAGATAATGATAATGTAAATTAAAGTGAGTCAACTGTATATATTGAAGAATGTTAATTACACAGGCCCATAAAAGAAAACAAGTACCCTGAACTGGTTCTATAACTATGCTAGTCCGATGTATTTCTGATCGCTTTTTCCGAATAATCTGAATGGGAGGTTTCCCAGAATTTTACAAGGTTATTTGAAGGTCAAATTGAAAAATCTGGAAAAATTCATACGTAAGTTTATGGGGTCTACGAATCTGAATTTGTTTGACCTTGAAGGTCAATTAGTAGAATTTCCCGCTCGTTAGAATCCGGGGTAAAAAAAATCTATCCCGTGAATTGAAGAAGTTGACTTTTAAATGACCTTCGAAGGTCAAACAAATGTCAGATTCAGATTCGTAGACCCCAAAAACTTACGTATGAATTTTTCCAGATTTTTCCACCGCATTCCCTCAATTTGACGTTCAAATAACCTTGTAAAATACTGGGAAACCCCCCATTCTGACTTCAAATTCGGAAAAAGCGGACGTCGGACTAGCATAGTTATAGAACCAGTTCAGGGTACTTGTTTTCTTTTGTGGGCCTGTGTTATTATACATAAGATATATTTTATATTAAATATGTAAGCTGTTAACGTCCTTCAAAAATTTTGATTGTCATTAATTTAACAAAAAGTTTGTATTCATTTATAATCCTCACCAAGATGATCATTTTAATTCTAATAAACTATTTGTAAGGTTATATACGTTCAATATTTAATAGTTTCTACGCGAATCATTTGAAGTTATCACTTCTGTCGGGCGACCCGAGACGCACACCCTTTTTTATTTTATAGTGGTCATTCAAAATTAAAAATGTCATTTTGCAAGTTTTGATTTGAAATCACAACTCATGGCGTTTTAACTGATAGCCGCCACCCAGTTATTATAATTTTTTTTTATCAGTCTGCATGTTGGTTTTGATTATATTTTTTTTGATTTACAGGTTTCACAAAGAAAACAACTAGAAAAAATCACCTAAAAGTTCATTTTACCAAAAAACTAGAGATGTGTTTCGTTTGTGGGCGATATTTCAGGGACAAGATTTTGTTTTTGGGCCATTGGTTTCAACATTTTGTTAAAAAACGTACGAACAAAAAACCATTTAAATATAAAATTTGCTTGAAGAATTTTTTACAGAAAAATACATTAATAACTCAAATGTGCAGTCATACCGACAAGAAACCGTTTAAGTGTGAAGTTTGCTTAAAACATTTTTCACGACAAAGTCATTTAAAAGATCACAAGTACCATCACACCGGCGAAAAATCGATCAAATGTAAAATTTGTTCGAAAAAATCTAATTTAATGACTCGCATGCGCAATCACGTCGTCGCGAAACCGTTTGAGTGTGAAATTTGTTTGAAAAAATTTTCATATAAATCTACTTTAACGATTCACATACGCACTCACACAGGCGAAAAACCGTTTATGTGTGAAATTTGTACAAAAAGTTTTTCACAAAAATCTATTTTAATTATTCACATGCTTAATCACACTGGCAAGAAACCGTTCAAGTGTGAAATTTGTTCGAAAAACTTTTCACAAAAGTCAACTTTACTGACGCACATGCGGAATCACACCGGCGAGAAACCGTTCAAGTGTGAAATTTGTTCGAAAAACTTTTTACATAAATCTACTTTAATGACTCACCTGCGCAATCACACCGGCGAGAAACCGTTCAAGTGTGAAATTTGTTCGAAAAACTTTTTACATAAATCTACTTTAATTATTCACATGCGCAATCACACCGGTGAAAAACCGTTTAAATGTGATATTTGTTCAAAAAACTTTTCACAGAAAAATAGTTTAAAAAATCACATGTTTATTCACACCGGCGAAGGACCGCTTCAGTGTAAAATTTGTTCAAAAAACTTTTTAAAAAAATCTTCTTTAATGGCTCACATGTGCAATCACACCGGCGAGAAACCGTTTATGTGTGAAATTTGTTCGAAACACTTTTCACATAAAAATAGTTTAAAATATCACATGTTTAGTCACACCGGCGAAGGACCGTTTCGGTGTGAAATTTGTTCGAAAAACTTTTTACAAAAATCTGCTTTGAAGGTTCACATGCGCACCCACACCGGCGAGAAACCGTTTGAGTGTAAAATTTGTTCAAAAAACTTTTCGCATAAAACTACTTTAATAACTCACATGCGCAATCACACCGGCGAGAAACCGTTCAAGTGTGAAGTTTGCTTAAAACAGTTTTCACAACAATCTACTTTGATATGTCATATGCGGCGTATTCACACCGGCGAAAAACCATACAAGTGTGAAATTTGTTTAAATAACTTTTCACGAAAGGATGAATTAATGACTCACATACGCAATCACACCGGCGAGAAACCGTTCAAGTGTGAAATTTGTTCGAAAAACTTTCCAAGAAAAAAATCTTTAGTGACTCACATGCGCATTCACACCGGCGAGAAACCATTTATGTGTGAAATTTGTTCGAAAAACTTTTCATACAAATCTTCTTTAATAAGACACATGCTTAATCACACAGGCGAAAAACCGTTCAAGTGTGAAATTTGTTTGAAAAACTTTAAAGATAAATCCACTTTAATGATTCACATGCGCAATCACACTGGACTGAAACCGTTCACGTGTGAAATTTGTTCGAAAAACTTTTCAATAAAATCTAATTTATTGACCCACATGCGCAATCACACCGGCGAGAAACCGTTTGAGTGTAAAATTTGTTCGAAAAGCTTTTCGCATAAATCTACTTTAATAACTCACATGCGCAATCACACCGGCGAGAAACCGTTTAAGTGTGAAGTTTGCTTAAAACAGTTTTCACAACAATATACTTTAATAAGTCATATGCGGCGCATTCACACCGGCGAAAAACAGTTTAAATGTGAAATTTGTTCAAATAACTTTTCACGAAAGGATGAATTATTGACTCACATGCGCAATCACACCAGCTAGAAACCGTTAAAGAGTAAAATTTGCTTAAAGGTGTTTTCACGACAGTTATTTAAAAAATCACAAGCTCCATTACACCGGGGTGAGAAACTGTTTAAGTGTGAACACATAATGCTACTTTAATAACTTACATGCGCAATCACTACGGCGAGTAACCCTTTAGGTGTGAATCTTGTTTAAAACAGTTTTCACAAATATCTACTTTATATTTCTCATGCGCATTTACACCCGAAAAAAACGGTTCAAGTGTGAAATTTGTTCAAATAACTCTTTACGAAATGATGAATTACCCCATCAACGCCCAAATTTTTTTTTTTTGAAAATATTTATTTATTTATTTATGCATTTCTAAACTCCCTTGGATAGATTTTTCCAAAAGTAATCCTTATTTTTTATAAATTACCCTATTACCATATGGTCACGCCAGGCTATACTCAAACATTATTTTAAGATAATGGAATATTACAGACAAAAAACCTAAACTGTCACTATTTTGTATGAAACGTATAGTTGCATAGTACACAAAATCCCACGTTACATGTTTTACACATGGTACGACCGACAGTGGAACACCCTTTACCTGTACAACGTTGTCTTTTATTGTCTGGTACAGGAACCAATAAGTGCCGCGATGCGCTATATCTAGTATCATTAGTTGCTCTGTTATCTGTTACACTACTTTTGAAAGTCGATGTTCGTCCTTTTTGCGGAACTCCGTAAAGAGTTAGGTACGCCGTCGCTAATTCGTGTTTAAATTCAAGTTGAATTGTCTTTTCTCCTGTTTTTCTATAGATAATCCAGGCATTTTGGGAGTATCCAACACCATCATTTTTTGCTATGTATCTATACCTATTCTACATCTAGATATGTTGTGGTCCATCAGGTTAGTGCCACCCATCCCATTGTTATACTGACTGATAAGATGTGCAAATGCAAGATACTAATGTACCTACATTGGGTGAATTGGAGTATACTCTTAGAAAATTGAATATAAATAGAGCTCCTGGCCCAGATGGCATTAAGGCTGAACTTTTTAGTGTAAATGCACCGGAATTGAACAATGAGCTTCTAAAGATCATTGGCGATGTGTGGAACCAAGAACGGATGCCCATTGAATGGGAAGAGGGTTCGATTGTCACCATCCACAAAAAAGGAGACAAGTTGGACTGTCTCAATTATCGTGGAATTACACTTTTGAATGTGGCTTTTAAGATCTTTTCAAACATTCTGTTTCGTAGACTTCTTCCCTATGTTTTAAAAATTATAGGTAAATACCAATGTGGTTTTTTGGAGGGAAAATCTACAGTTGACCAGATACACTCGCTTAGACAAATGCTTGAAAAAACAAGCGAGTATGGAATTGATACTTACCATCTGTTTGTCGACTTCAAGTCGGCTTATGATTGTATTAACAGAACTAGGCTGTTTGAAGCGATGTATGAATTCGGAATATCTGACAAACTTATAAATCTTGTTAAAATGACATTACGAAGTGTTAAATGTAGAGTTAAGGTCATGTCTGACGTATCAGAAGCTTTCTATACAGAGAGAGGTCTCAGACAAGGAGACTCCCTGTCTTGCATACTATTCAATATTGCGCTTGAAAAAGTGATAAGAGATGCAAGAATTAATACTAGAGGAACCATTCTACAAAGATCTATTCAACTTCTGGCCTATGCAGATGACATCGATATAGTTGGACGAACAAAACAGGATGTGATTCGAGACTTTTAGTGCCCTAGAAAATGCTGCTCAAGATATGGGCCTTGCAGTTAATGAAGGAAAAACAAAATTTATGGTAGCAAGCTCTAAAATGTATAATGTGCAGTCACTCAGTATTGGAAGCTATACGTTTGAAGGAGTCACACAGTTTAAATACTTGGGCACGCTTATTACCAGCAAAAACGATCTTAAAATTGAAGTTGGGAACAGACTCTTGATGGCAAATAGATGTTACTTTGGTCTAAAGAACCAACTTAAATCAAAATTCCTCTCAATTAGTACCAAAGTAAACTTATACAAAACCCTAATCAGACCAATAATCCATTATGGTAGCGAGACTTGGGCAATAAATAAGACAGAAGAAAATAGACTACTCATTTTTGAAAGGAAGATACTTCGATCAATTTTTGGAGCAGTCAAAGAAAATAATACTTGGAGAAGTCTTTATAACCACGAAGTATATAACAAGTACAAAGAACCTGACATACTGAGAGTTATCAAATCCTACAGGATTAGATGGCTGGGACATGTTTTTCGACGAGAAGATTCCGACCCTGCTAAAAAATTGACATTTTCAAAGATAGAGGGTACAAGGAGAAGAGGGAGACCGAATACAAGGTGGTTGGACAGTGTGGAGAAAGACTTGAAGGAATTGGGAGTGCAAAGATGGAGAAGGCTGGCTGCAAATCGTCCTGCCTGGAGGAGCCTAATTGGGAAAGCCTTGGCCTGTACTAGGCAGTAGAGCTGATGAAGAAGAAGAAGATAAGATGTGGTCTAGATACGTTAATCTTGTTTTGGAATAGAGTTTTGCTTGACCAACGGGGCTTACTCTATAAGAAGTTGATCCAACTGTGACGGTCTGATTATCAACAAATAAACAAATAATGTACCGGAATTTCTTTTCAATAAAGAAACAAAATCACCCCTCTGTTCTCTTGAAAATTCTTTTTTAGGGGGCAGGGGACAACCGTTGGGTATTTTATTGGCTCTTAATTTCCCAGTAACTCCATACTCCATAGGTGTTCAAAAAGACCCAGATCAGTAAACAAATTATCCAAAAAAAAAGTTTGCCGTACATTTTTTTTTCGTCTGAAAATATGGCCAACATTTTAACGAATGCGGGGAGACACATTTACCATAACGTTTATTATTTTTTGTGCCAAATACATTTTTTCCTTTGATAATATCGAAATTCGGCAAATATCCAGATTTTGTATTCAAACACCATTGTTTAAATCCAAATCTTATAAGTCTTCCTCTGGTATATTTTTTACATGAGTGTCTGCCGTAACAATGGAGTATGGATCCGTCATATTAATCCAAGTACGTTTTTTTATTTCGTCGAAGTCTCCACATTTTATCTGTATAATTTGGATTGCTGTCATCACTGAAATGTATGAATTGCATTATTTGTAAATAAATAATAGTTTAAAAATACCAAGACAAAACGCTTTATTAGAACGCGAGGAGGTATTAAAATTAATAGGATTTAAAATGGTGACTTGCGTTACCGACATCTGTTGGAGAATAGTTCAAGCATCGCCATCAAATTTTTACTTCTTATGTCAGTCTATTTAAATTGAATTCATGGGGAATATCGGCCATTTTAACTTATATAATACGCTTTTAAATATAACTGATCCTGGCCAGGATCATTAAAAAAAAAATATTGCATTGTCATCAGTCCTTTAGAAATATACATAGTTTCAAGTCGATTCGATGTTTTTAAGTGGGTGAAAATCGTGTACAAAAATTCCGTTACGTAGATAGATAGATACGAGTCAAGCTAATATAAAGCGTATAAAAACGGTTTCTTCTTACTAACTGATTGTTCATGTCGTATTTTGAATCCCCGTAGAAACGTTTGCCAGGCAAATCGTTGTAACCGCTCAAAATTTTAGTTCCTGTTCCGTGATTTTAGGATCTTCGTAATTCTTAAATAGGGCATATCGTTTAAATAAATTCAAGAACATTATGATTAAAAAAAAGGTCAAATAATTGAACAGGAGTCATTCGATAATACTTGTCATAATTTTATTTTGCAAATATAGCATTACTAGAACATAAATCGCCTTCAGTCCACTTGAATGTTCGCCGGCTCACTTTTTTATTTTTTTTAATTGATTGGACCTTTGTGGTATTCTGAAAAGTGGACGGTTCACTTTCTTTCTCGTTTTCTGCCATACTTGGACCACCTTGTTCGTTGTCCTCATTTTGCCTATCTATTTTTGTCCCATCACTAAGAATAATAAGTTAATAATAAGTTGTCTGCCTGCTAATTTATTTATATCTTTTCCGACATCATCATCTTCAGGCCCTGCCTGTCAAATTTTTAGGGGGCTCTACGTAAATTTGGTCAACATCTAAATCATCACTATACATCATATTTAGAGCTTCTTATAATGTAAAATCGCGTCTGTAAAGAAATACAAATGTACCATTATAGCCTAGCGTTACCATATGGTACCGTAATTTGGGACACTTTTAAGTGAGGTTACAAAAGACCTACAATAAATGAATGAGGGTAAACTACTTCGGTAACAATGATAAGTTAATAGAATTTTGCTCTTTATTTTGTCATTAGTATTTTTTTTTAATTTATAAGTGTGTCTCAAGTTACACACTAGAATGGGGCAACTTTAGACAACTTGTTTAAATTCAATGAATGGCTCAGATACAATGGTAGGGTAACTAGAGAAACTGAAAATATGATTAGACAGTGTTATGATAACTTGAGACAATGAAAATATTGTTGGGGTCAATAACAAACACAAAAAAAAAAGAAAGTGCGTGAGTGGCGTGGAACACTCGGTTGAAACGGAAGTTCCTTTCGTAGTATATTATTATTGATAAACGTATTACATTTTCTTCTCACGCTTGTGTTTGCATTTTTTGGCATTGTTGCTTTTTTTTGATGTTTTTTTAGTCGAATTTGTCAACTAATTGGCTATAAAAAAATAAGTCATAATTTAAAATGTTTAGGTTAAAAATAAATTATTCACATATTGTTGCACTTTAACTCTGACATTGTTATTATCTTCTAAGCCACTATCAAAGTTCATTATTGATGGATATTAACCAATAACAAGAGTTATTCAAATCGCGTATGCTATTGGCTGTTCCCAGTCATAAGTGCGCGCTTATTGATTCATGGCAGCCAATGAGTTCGCATCGGCTGCGCATGTATAATTGGTACACAGCATACGCGTCTGAATGTTTCGTGACGGAAAAATCTTACACTTTCTTTCGCCTAGCCCCCATCCGTACCTTGCGATAAGGAACTTGGTTCCAATAAATTTGGCAACACCTCAATGAAATATTTTATACATCATAGTTAATATTGCAGGTTAGGTTACCTACAACATTTACTTGTTTTCTGATGTTAATAATATAAGTTATATAATGTATGAAGTTTTACAATTTCAAAGTTGAAATTTAGCGAAGAATGATGAACTTACCTTAAATAAGATGAAAGAATTGAATATTTATCGGTAAATAACAAGTTCCACACCTCTTATAAATAACACAATATAGTAAAAGTCAACATGGTTGCCAGAATGACGAAAAATAATGGTGTTTGCAAATTGTCCCAAGTTACCACATTGTCTACAAGTTACCCCAAATTACGGTAACACCCAAACAAAAGTACTCTTTGATTATGTAAAAAAACATTTATTTTTTCAACATTATGATACATATGTTTATTTTTATGTTTCTGTCAGTTTGTATAAATAAATAAATAATAGTCGAATTATACTACTTACTCTAATCAATAGTACATGGTTTTTTTCACAACAAAGCACCTATTTCTACAAACGTTTACCACAACAACCCTATCGACAATGCAGCTGCCAGCTGGTTGTAATAATTACAGAACAACACTATACTTTAATATTCCTGGTGCCATCTACATTAGAAAAAAGTCAAATTAGCAATTTACAGATTTTTATATACCACTTTGTGGGTGTGACCATGTGGTAACGCCGAGCGTTCACATACGTATTCACATCGGCAAGAAACTGTTCAAGTGCGAAATTTGTAAGAAACAATTTTCACATAAAAGTAGTTTAAAATATCACATGCTTAGTCACACTTTAATTTGATTTGCCTTAAGAGCGTACACACAGACGAGAAAGCCGTTTGACTGGTCATGTTAAGGATGTTCAATGGTACTTTTAGGGAGGTAGAAGGTAAAGGGGGGTACTCTATGCTTTAACATAGACTATCAGTAGGGTTACAAACATACATACATACATAAAGTCACGCCTTTTTCCCATAGGGGTAGGCAGAGACCACTTCCTTCCACTTCCGCTACGGTTCGTACACATATCTTTTGCTTCCTCTACTTTCATCAGTGCTCTCATACATGCTCTTCGGTTGTTGGTACTTTTGACCTGGCCTTTCTTCAAAACAATGTTGATCTGATCGAGATATGTTCTCCGAGGTCGACCTCTACCGATTTGCCCATTCACACTCGCCTTATAAATTTGTTTCGTCAACCTTCCTTCATCCATCCTTTCTACGTGTCCAAACCATCTAAGCATTCCTTTATCTATCTTTGTGACCACATCTTCTTTTACACCACAGCGTTTTCTTATCTCACTATTCTTAACTTTATCCAACCGAGTCACTCCGGCTATACTTACAAACATTATATATATATATATATATATATATATATATATATATATATATATATATATATATATATATATATATCTTAGACGACAGTCCGTCCTGTAAGCAGTCCCGTTAGAATTCGCAGGTCGTTCCTGCTCCATTCTAGGATCTGCTTAGTTGGTTGTGTTTTTCGAGGGTTTAGGTAAAAACGCCTTCTAGTGAGTCAACCCTGGTATATCGGACCAGTATTGTTCTCTCCGCCCAGTCCGAAATAATTGTTTTGGCGGCACTTGTAGTGACCCAAAGTAATTGTAGTTAGATATATTATTATATTATTTAAATGTCCTTTTAAATCGTACATTTCCATTATTCCATATATTTCCTTCGATTCTGAAAAAATCACTTACCTCCAATTTTCAAGAACGACGATACAGAAAATGTTTAAAATTATAGACCTATTTCACTTCCGTTATCAGTTAGCACAGATCGCAACACTTCTTTTTAAATTTTATTTATTCTACTAGCAAATTTGGACGACGCGGTTGGTTCGCTACATTCGGCCATTATTTTCAATGAAAAATAGTAAGGTACCTCACATTCACAATTACATACTGAAAAGTAAAGAATAATCTTCAGAAATTAACTTCACTCAGTAACAACCAAAAATTCCTAAATTACTTTCCGGTGTTCATTTAGTTCACACTTTTTCACAGTTTCTGTGAAAAATTCTATAAAAAACAAAACATATTTTTTAAATTACTTTATTAAAAGATATCGCTAAAGTTTGTTTAATAAATATACATAAAGAGTTAGTAACATAATTAAATAGAGTGGCAAAATTCTTGCTACAATAATTTTGGAGCTATAAAGATAATATCTATTAATAAATTATATTGATTATAAAATAACGACGTTTCGATATATTTGGCGCAGTCTGTAGCATTCACGATCGAGGACAACGAACATTTTATAAAGAGTATTCAAGAACCATTACGAAAATGTATCATATATATATATATATATATATATATATATATATATATATATATATATATATATATATATATATATATATATATATATATTAAACTACAAACAACTAAACATGTTTTCGATGCAAGATGTTTTCCCATCCAAACGAAACTAAGTCACTAGACTAGCACTCATCCACCAAAACTTTCTATTCTTTTAGAAAATATACAAATAAAGTAACCATGATATAAAGTAAAAAAAAATAAGATTACTAGTATTCCAACAAAAATTGGTTAAAATAAGTTAGGATAGGGGGCGCGACATATATCGACATATATCGGTGAGGGCTGGCGCACAAATGAAATATACTTTTTTATATAAGGACGATATATTTTCAAGCAGCACTGTTTAAAATGTAGATTTTTTGTGGTCAAAATGGGATGAAATTGATGTGAGAGGCATGTTTTTTCAACAAGATGGTGCAACATAATTTTCCCAACACCCATTACCATCCGATACGACGGACTCGACCCAACTCTCACCTCATAGAGAAAATCACGTGTAAAATTTTATTGTATCCATGCCGACAGCGATGGCTTCTTGGAAAACAACTTAAATCACACGCCAAGAAAGACTCAGGTGAGTGATCCGTTGTATTTTCGCAGGAAACTCTCGTTGTACGTTATTTTTTTTATTATTGTATTAATTATTACTAGAAATTACAATCCGCGGTCTCATTCAGTGGCCTTCATTGGACGTTCCGAATGAGATGCATCAAACGTGAACTTAGTAACAATGAATGGTGAGCGTTACCGATCAATGTTAACTTTTTTTTTAGCCAAAATTGAATGAAATGGATGTGAGACGCATGTTTTTCCAACAAGATAGTGCAACACCACATGTTGTTGGAGTTATTGGGAGAAAAGTTTGGTGAGTCTGTAACCTCTAGAAACGGAATTGTTACTTGGCCTCCGAGAAGTTGTGATTATTTTTTATGGAAATATTGTTTATGCCAACAAACCTCGTGGCTTTGAAATCATCAAACGTTGCATTAATGAAACCATTGCAAGAAGTCACCGAAAATTGGGTTTTCATAAAAATCGATCCTGCAAATGAAGCCTTAGTGTACATTTGAATGATGTAAACGTAATTATCACAAGTTGTACCATAAAATAGAAAATATAGTTCTGCTTTCATCTAAATTTTGTTATTTATTTAATTTTAAAAATGTGTCGTCCTTATAGGGATTTTAACCCAACCAAACGAGTAAAGTTGGGACCAAGGAAGGTGTGCAGTAAAAGGATGAAAATATGCTAAGCTGGTGTCACTCAAGGAACATTTCAGAATCCTTAAGTGCCATCAACAGTTATGTTATCACACGATGTGTACCAATCGGAACACTGTGGTACTAAGGGCAGCGAAAAAGTTAACGAACTAGCCAGAAACGGCTCATCAGTTTCATTCGTTGGCCTATAATATGTACACTGTGAGATAAAATCATACTTTCGAAGTGCCTAGGTCACGAGCACTGAATTTTAAGCAATTTTACGTTGCAGTAGCTAAAATCAATCCGGTACCACGTCAATTACTAAACTGGTACCATAAATAAAAAGACACACGAGAGTTTTATAAGAACATTTCACGTTTCGGTACAGTAACAGACAATCAAGCTCAACTAGAGGCACTTCAGAATCTTTAAGTGACATCAACAGTTCTGAGGGACAAACCAGAATAATGAGGCAACAAAAACACCGACGGACTAGTCACGAGGGACTCATCAGCTTCTTTCTTTGGCACAAAATGTGCATTTGATGAGACAAAATCCGACTTCCGAAGGTCCCAAGTCGATCAACAACTAAGAGAAAGCTGGATTTTAGCTCCTCGCGTTCTCTATTAAAGATAATGAAGATCGACTCTAGTGCTAATTCCCGACAATTGCTAACAGAGCAGCCTTTGTCCACGCGAGGAACACCTGCAATAGAACGACTGACCTTGCCAAAGAATCCTACGACACGACAATATGCAATAAGCTTGTCAATGCCCCTCCTGGATCAAAGACCTTCTGGTCTTATAGAACTCATCAAATATCTGAAGAAATTTGAGATAATTCATGACAGACAATATGGATTTCGACAACTTTGGTCTACTGGGAATTTGCTGGCTTATGTCACTCAGCTCTGGACAAACACTATTTAGAAGTTTGGTGAATACCGTGCAATAGCCTTGGATATATCTAAAGCCTTTGACCGCCTTTGGCACCAGGCATTGTTAAGCAAATTATCTGCATACGTTCTCCCAACTAAGTTGCGCCAATGGCTCATGAGATCCATGCAAGATCAATCCATGACAATGTCCGGAAATACCCTTGAATCAAATCCCTCCATCTCGATTTTGGGAGTATTGCCTCTACTGGAGTATTGCCCGCACATTTGGGGTTCATCACCAAGGCATTCTCTTCGTCTTCTAGATTCCATTCAGAAAAAGGCCATTCGGTTGATAAACAGCTCAACTCTCACAGATACCCTTCACCCACTAGAACGTAAAAGAAGAGTTGCAGACCAGACATTACTCTACAGATATTTCCATGGTAGATGCTTCTGAAAAATAAAAACTAATATACCAACACTGGCAACATTCGGCCGAAGAACTCGGCACGCTGATCAGTCACACCCATTTACTCTCAAGATTGACACTACAAGGACCAATCTCCATCAAGAATCCTTCTTTTACAGGGCCGCTACAGAATCGAACAAGCTTCCAAAATCAGTTTTTCCAGAGAACTATGACCTGCAACTTTTTAAAAAGCGGGTTCACAATCATCTTTCTATAATCCCTCCCCCTACTAATAGCCGCAGTGCGCGGACGGCCCGCGGCCCACACGATAGGTCTATCCTTTTTGCGACTATTTTCAGTAATAATAAAAATCAGTTACAGAAATCTCACCGGTAACAGTAACAGGACCACCCCCTAAAAAAAAAAAAAAAAAAACAGCCAACCGGTGAAGAAACTGTAAAGAGAATGGGCGTAGTAACACCTCCCAAGTGGAATACATTGTAAAATACAAAGTGACGCGTTACTGCAGATCTATATCTTCGGAAATCTTTCTTTTTCTGCTATTTATGGAAGACAACGGATTATTCCGAAAAGCCTCTATGGTTTGCTCGAGATTCCTCAGACTAGATGCCATCGACGTACCTTCCGAGCTGATCCCGTCAACATTTTTGTTCAGATTCAGCAAATCCTGCACTATTTTAACTGATTCGCCAACGTCGGTTTTGACTTTGTTACGTTTGACGGGTACGACATGCGGTAAAACTAATTTCCGTTTTGTTGCCGAGTGTAAATCGAGTCTGTTGTAAGTTTTAGGTAACGCGTGAACTACGCGCGTTTTTATGATCCTGTTAACTATCTTAGAAGACGAGAATTTTTCCAGCGGGGTTTGCGACCTGATCGGTTTTTGGGCAGTAGAGGATGATGACATTAGGTCTTCCCTGGCACGCACCAATTCCGTCGTTAGATCTTTGTATTTCTGATCCCATTCTTCCATATGCTTCTGGATATCAGCGAAAACTGCCTCTTGTTGCTGGATCTTTGCCGTTTGTTCCTGAATTTTTTTCTCCTGTTCTCTTAATTTTTCATTTTGCGTTTGAATTCGCCTATTCTGTTTTCTCAGCTAAAAAAATAAAATAAAAAGGATACAAGAAATATTACTAAATGCGGTGGGAAACGCTTACTTTCTCGAACAGCTTTTGTGTGCTCTGAGATAAATAAGAAATGTTATGTTTGTTAGTTTTACTCTGTTTCTTCACTTTACGTATCTCGTTGGAAAAGGAATTGTGTGCTTGAATAAGTCTGGGGCTCTTTATACCAGAAACTGACGAACCATACGACAAGGCTAAAACAAAAACGTTTCTCATTAGCAGTATTTCATCCTCACAAAAATAAACTTCTTTGTTCCTCACAACTAATACAGAGATAAGTAACTCACTGGACAAGATATGCACGTCTAATGCAGGGTTGCCAGGTTGGTTAAACAAAAATCCCCCAATCGACACGGAAAACCCCCCAAATTCGTCTTATTTTTCAACAAAAACCCCCAAAGTCTACAATCCCTCAAAATTAACACTTTTTAATAAATGGAGGTAGATGTTTGGTAAAATTTGCTATTATTTAGTTGATAATACCCGAACTCTTTGTTAGAATAGTTCCACAATTAATCAGCAAAAAAATATTCCAACATTAAATTGTTCTCCTAAAAAATACTCCAGATAAAAGTATCCCCCAAAAAAATCCCCAAACTGCTCAAAAACTCACGAAGGTTGGGGTAAAATTCTCCAACATGGCAACCCTGGCATCAGCACCATATAGCAACCATCAATAACCAGTACATAGTAATATTGATCCATTCAAATTTTTTTATACTTTTATTGAATACAAGTATAAATTACGGAGAGTAGTGCAATTAAAAAAAATACACAATTAAAATTTTATCACTAAAAATAACCCCGAAAAATTCTTCTTCCTAAAAACTCCCTGTATAGATTTGCCCCCCCCCCCCTAAATTTAGGGAGAAAACCCCCCAAGTTGGCATCACTGGTCTAATGGAAGTATTGGAAATACAGCTACGCTATTAATTTTCGTTTCCCAGAATTATCAAAGATGGCATGTAATACGTGAATCTTTATTCAGGTCATACATAGTTACGCCTTTATCCCACAGCCGTAGCGGTAGCGGCAGGGATCAATACCTTTCACTTGATACGGTTCTTGCACACATCCTTCGCTTCTTCCACTTTCATCAGCGCTCTCATACATGATCGTCGGTTGTTGGTACTCTTGAACTGTCCTTTTTTCAAAATAATTTCGAAATAAGTACGACAGAAATTGCGAAAGCGTTGAACAGTATGTATGTATTGTTGGAAGAGTGGTAGCATACGAGACAACTGGTGCAATGCCGTTATCGTGCCGCTTTACAAGGGAAAAGTTTCGCAGCAGGACTGTAATAACTACCGAGGTATTAGTTTACTCAGCATAGTCGGCAAACTGTATGCAAAGATATTGATTAAAAAAGTGACATATGAAACTGAGCAGATGATATGGGTTGAGAAAGCAGGATTTAGAAGAGGAAGGAGATCAGTATGGATCAGGTCTTTTTATTACGAGGTATAATCGAAAAATTCTTAGCTAGAAGTCAGAAGGTCTATTGCGCTTTTATAGACTTGGAAAAGGCATATGACAGAGTGGTGAGGAGTGAATTGTGGTTATGGTGTGAGCAGTAGTTTAATACGAGCACTGAAATAACTTTACGAGGATTCCATTGCTTGTGTCAAGATAAACGGAGCTTACACAGACTGGTTTACCATCGAAAAATGTGCGAGACAGGGATGTTTGGCTTCGCCATGGCTCTTTAACTTATACATAGACGATTGTTTAAAAGATTTGAAAGAGAGTGCGTATGGATTGAAAATGAATTATTTGATCGTCAAATGCCTTCTTTACGCCGATGATCAAGTCATATTAGTATCATCTAAAGAGGAGGAGGCGATGATTAATGTTATGCATGATGCCCTGAAAATCAAAGGGATGAAAATAAATGTAAGCAAACAAAAGTAATGGTTTTTGAAAGAGAAGAAAGCATGACAAGCTGTGAAGTTCTGATCAAGGGAGAAAGAGTGGAACAAGTAAATGAGTTGTGTACTTGGGTTCAAAGTTTACGAGAGATGGAAAGTATGACAGTGACATTGAGCGAAAGGTGTTGGCAGGAAGACCCAGAAAGTGTCAAAAAAGGCACGTCTGGCTGTGCATAGAGGTGTGTTGGTTTCTACACTTATGTATGGTAGTGAATGTTGGGTTTGGCAGAAGAAGCATAAAAATAGGATTAATACTGCGGAGATGAGTAGTCTGAGAAGTATAGCTGGAGTGACTCGGTTGGATTATGTAAAGAATAGTGAGATAAGAGAAGGCTGTGGTGTAAAAGAAGATGTGGTTACAAAGATAGATAAAGGAATCCTTAGATGGTTTGGACACGTAGAAAGGATGGATGAAGGAAGATTGACGAAACAAATTTATAATCAGATCAACATTGTTTTGAAGAAATGCCTGGTCAAGAGTACCAACAACCGACGAGTATGTATGAGAGCACTGATAAAAGTAGAGGAAGCGAAAGACGTGTGTAAGAACCATAGCCATTGGAAGGAGGTGGTCTCTGCCTACCACCCCTACGGGAAAAAGGCGTGACTATATGTATGTAGGTATGTTAAAGTCATAAAACCTTATGAAATATTTAAGTGAGATAAAAAATAAACAAAAAAAACATATGAACTTCGTTTGATGCTTTGCAAAAAAGTTATGAACGATTATATTAAAGAAAGTGCGTTTATGATCGCATTTAAAGTCATTAAACCATATGAAATCTTTAAGTGAGATATTTTTTTTCATAAATCCAACGCAAAAACGAAGATTTAAAATTCATCGAAATCGGATGGTTTTTCAATTTTCTAGAGTCAAAAAACGTGGCGACCGCGATAGTATAAAATTACCCAATTTTTTTTGAAAAAATCATCTCAAATTTTTTTATTTTGGAAAATTTTTGTTGAAATAAAATTTACTAACTTGATACTCGCGTAGCTTGTTCCTTAACTCTTGGCAATATGTGTTCGTCAAAGTGTTCCATGGCCATGCTACTTAAATCTCTAAGTTCTTGTAAGATGTGGTTGGTTCTTAGCGGAGTCTTTTCGATCTGGACTAGCGCCAGCACATTTTGCAATTCATCGAGAATCTAAAAACAGGTAAACAGTTTAATTAGGGGTATACATGTGTTTATCACAAGACGATCAAACCCAATTCGTCAAAGATATGTAAGCGAGAAATTCGATATAATTCATGACAGACAATATGGATTTTGACAACTTCGGTCTACTGGAGATTTGCTGGCTTATGTCGCTCAGCTCTGGATAAAAACTATTGAAAAGTTTGGTGAATCCCGTGCAATAGCCTTGGATATATCTAAAGCCTTCGACCGCATTTGTTACCAGGCATTGTTAAGCAAATTATCTGCCTACGTTCTCCCAACTAAGATGCGCCAATGGAGAGAGAGAGAGAGAGAGAATATACTTTATTGTCATAAGAGTAATCTTGTGGACAAAGTTTCACTTAATCTATAAGGCACTTTATATGTAAAAATAAAATGCATTTAAAACAATCAATTTTCACTTAATACATGAAGTCAGTTTGTATATAAAAAAACATATAAGTCGTACAAACTACTGGTAAAAAATAAACAAGTTTGTCTTTACCCATAACATAAATTGATATAAATATAAAAATAATTAAAATATATAAGTCACAATGAAATATACCCCAAATAAAATTTAAAATCACAGTATTGATTGGTTATTTAAAAATTATCATTATAAAATTCTTGTATATTATAGTATGGTCTATCACTTAAAAAACATTTCACGGCCTTCCTGAAGCATTGTAAAGATTTTATTTCTGTTACATTCTTTGGCAAATGGTTGAACATTTTACAACCATTATAGATAATGGAATACTTTATGACTGATGTCATTGGTATTGGCAACTTAATGTTGTTGGATTGCCTCGTCACATAACACGGGTTGGTAAGGATTGAAATTTGTTCAAATATTTTTTAATTAAACACACTGTTTCCATTATAAAGATAGAAATCACTGTTAGAATTCCATGAGTGGTAAAGAGTAATCTACAAGAGTCTCTACGTTTTGATTTGCACATATATCTTACGGCTCGTTTTTGCAAAATTAAAATATTTTGTAGTAGATAACCACTACATACGCCCCAAAATGAAATTCCATATCTCAGGCGAGATTCAACCAGTGATAAATAAACAGTCTTAGCTGCTGTTAAACCAAGTTCATTTGCGACCACTCTGACTGCATAACAACCAGAAGACACTTTGTTACACAAGGCATAAACATGGCCTTCAAATTTTAGTTTTCTATCGATATGTACTCCTAAAATTTTTAAGCTACTTTTGTTCTCAATTACGTCAGTCCCCATGGGTATATTGTCAAGTTCACATCTGAAAGTTACTATATTAGTTTTCGAAATATTTAGAGAAAGACGATTTGAATCACACCAATTCTTTACTTTCTTCATATCATTGGATATGATTTTAGTTAAATCATTTGCATTGTCTGATTGCCAAAAAATGGTAGTATCGTCTGCAAATAGTGTGAATTTTCCTGCGATATTTATACTTGTCAAATCGTTGACGTAGATGAGGAACAATGTTGGCCCTAGTATTGAACCTTGAGGTACACCATTATGTATTTTCCCAATTTCTGAGCGATGGTTTGTTTTCACCATCTGACTACGACCTGACAAATATGAGCTGAACCAGCTCAGTATCACTCCTCTGAAGCCGTAGTAAGGAAGCTTCCGCAACAGTATTTCGTGATCTACACAGTCGAAAGCCTTCGAAAAATCGCAAAATACTGCAGCAGCAACCTCGCCACTATTGATTCCAGTATAAACTTTTTCCATGAGTGAGAAAATTGCATCATTAGTGCCTTTGCCACTTTGAAAGCCAAACTGTTCTTTATTAACGATTTTATGTTTCGTCAGAAATGCAGTTATCCTTATCTTGACTAGTTTTTCTATAGGCTTTCCTAATGTGGGAATTAGGGAAATAGGCCGATAATGCGAGGGGTCGTCCTGATTTCCACCTTTATGTAGTGGTATTACCAATGATACCTTCAATGAACAGTTTGTTCCATAAAGGATTGGTCCAGTTCAATAATCTACCTCATGAAATAAAATCTATTAAGAGTTTAAACAGCTTCAAGAGAACCCTCATCAATTACGTAAAACGAAACAGCTAGCATAAACATGGTCTTCAAATTTTAGTTTTCTAGCGATATGTACTCCTAAAAATTTTAAGCTACTTTTGTTCTCAATTACGTCATTCCCCATGGGTATATTGTCAAGTTCACATCTGAAAGTTACTATATTAGTTTTCGAAATATTTAGAGAAAGACGATTTGAATCATGAGATGGCTCATGAGATTCATGCAAGATCACTCCTTACATGTGGCAGTTGACGGTATTTCTTCTGATGCGTTTAAAACCAATGCTGCGGTCCCCCACTCTATTTCTCTTACACATCAACGACCTCTTGAAAACCACCACGAACCCCATTTACAGTTTCGCAGACGACAGCACACTTGTCTCAACTTTAACATCCTATCGATCACATTCGGTGAATGATACAAATAGACTCAGACAGGAACAGGTTGACTTCATCAATAGAGATCTTGAAGACATTACTCTACAGATATTTCCATGGCAGATGCTCCAGAAAAATAAAAACTCTTATACCACCACTGGCCACATTCGGCCGAAAAACTCGGCACGCTGATTAGTCTCACCAATTTACTCTCAAGATTGACACTGCAAGGACCAATCTCCATCAAGAATCGTTGTTTTACAGGGCTGCTACGGATTGGAACAAGCTTCCATAATCAGTTTTTCCAGAGAACTATGACTTGCAACTTTTCAAAAAGCGGGTCCACAATCACATCTCCTTTCTATAATCGCTCCCCCTTTTAATAGTCGCAGTGCGGGCCGTCCGCTGCCCACACGATAGGTCTACCCTTTTGCGACTATTTTCATTAAAAAAAATAATAAGTAAGTGCATAAGAGCCTAGAGGATTCGGAATTGTTTCGAAATGGTACCCCACCACCAGACAAAATATTTACTACTAACCTTTCCTGGTATAAAACATAACATGTTACTATTTATAAACTTATTGTAAGTCATGTTCAACATGCTTATCCTCGTCTCCACGGCTTGCAAAATATCGCAATGTTTAGCCAAAGGATGCATTCTTCTTTCGGATTCTCTGCGAGGCAACAGCGATTTAAATCTTTTGTATACGGATGCGTGACGTTTTTCCAACTGAATGAACCCTCTCGAAAGGTATTTACTGCCGACTTCGTTGAATTTTTTACACACCTGGAAGTTAAGATGCATTTTAGTGTTATCATAATTTTTCGCAGGGTAGTTATCAGAGAATTTTTTTTTCGCTCCCATTCTGAAATTTTGTTGAAAATACCTGAAAGTTTGAGCTCTTAATATTAATATTAAGTATTAATATTATTTTGTTCGTATTTTGACTGATAATGTGCTACTTTACCAAATTCAAAATAGTTTAATAAAGTGGCATTTTATCACAGAACTGTCACTTTACTGCATAGTACAGTCACTGTCAATAAAACACAGTTTGACAGAAAATTGTTTATTTATTAGTGGAAACATTGTTATATAAGAAGTATACTTCTTCGCAGAAGCTATTCACCGGGTGGTGGTTGTTAAAAAGTATAGATTTCGTGACTGGCGCTTTTCGCGTAGCACTTCATGTATACTCGGTAGGAGTCGAAGCTGTTGATGTGTCCAGTTGAGGTAGACCTGTCCTATGCTGATGAGGGGCAACACACCCCGAAACCGGTCCATAGGTGGTTACTTCGGATGGATAAATCTAATAGTTCCTTCTCTTACTTAACATGCATCTGCATATTGTTACCCGAAATGGGGTATTATACACGATTATGTATCAGATGTAATTCAATACCTGTCGCGGCATATAGCCAGAGGAGTAGTTGTTTTTTGATACATAATCGACCCACATGAACCTATAATATAGGTGACATACAGCAGAATTAGCTGATTTTTAAAAATCAGTTATATATTTTTCCCATCTATTGATGCTGTCGAAAAATGTTTACTATAATATTATAGTTTTCTATAAATTTTGCAGATATATATATATATATAATATAAAAAATAGAGGCTCAAGAATGGGGGTACACCAGTTTTAACTTCACAAAAATCACTCATTACACCATTGACTTTAACACGTTGTTTCCTGTTGTGAATATAACTTGATATTAATTTGTATGCATTTCCTCTGATACCATAACTATAAAGCTTATCTAGTAAAATTTTATGGTTGACAGTATCAAAAGCTTTAGCAAGATCTAAAAATGATATAGCAATAGGTAAACTCTTGTCTAATTTTTCATAAATACTTTATTTTTAATAAATTGTTGCATGATTTTTAATAGGGGAAGACGAAAGAATGGGCTTAAATATTCAATATATTTTATTAATTTAATTACATTTTGGTAACATTAGTCAGTCAGGCACTAATAAATTCAAGTTTGAATCAGTTATAACGGCGTTAGTAAACTTTTGTTCTCCACCTCTTATCGACAAAGAATGCGCAGCAGTAACCAACTTCTCCTTCATCATGCCGGTTTTTTGCCAATTAGAACTATTGCAATTGTTGCACGCTTTCAAAGGTACCACCTCCAAGCACGCTATCCTATTCTGGCAGTTACCGCACTTGAAAAACCTTTTAACCGCATCAAAAACTTTCAGGGGATGCTTCTCTGATTTGCACAGATCGGAGGCTGAGAAACTGACATATTTGCATTGCAAACATTTGACCGCTTTGCAGGCAATTTTCTGCGTTCCAACCATCTTATCTTCCATTTTTTCTTTGACTTCGAGCTTGTGAAAATATTTATCTTTTTCTTCATTGTCTCTGGCTTCGAGGAGATCCAGATGTTTGGAATTGATCCCCATCATCTTCTTGAATCTACTAGATGTAAAACTGTCGTCTGCTTTTATTTTCTTGGCATCGTTTTCTAGTTCGTCATCCCCTACGTTAATAGGTCTTTTTATTCCCGATCCTCGAATGTTGTTAGGATCGGCCTTTTTAATTGGTCCTTTCTTCTGAATTAGCCTTATAGCATCGAGTTTGGCCTTTTTTGCTGTTCTCGAAAGTATGCTTAGGTCTACGGAGCCAGTATCAGAGCCTGAGAGTTTAGGAAATCCCGTCAGTGTTCCATTAAGTCTATTTCCCAACAAACCACTCGTTGCTGCACCAGACAGCTCCTGTACCCCCCTATCTTTGTTCAACGCCATTTCTGGGGCAATTAAAGAATTTGCTTCCACCGAAGTTTTTTTTAAAGCTTCCGTTTTGGATTTTAATTTGCTTAAAACAGAATTAGCTAAACACTTGGCATCCGCAATTGTAACATCGGAAGACTGTTTTCCTTCGAAGTTAATGTTGTCAGATACATCTTTGGTACCATTTAATTTTTCCATTAATTTGAGATCTTTTATCTTCTGAGCATGAGAATAATCCAACTTGGGGGCCACACCGCACATTTTCTTACTTGTAGACTGATTTGAAGATTTTGCTTGAGTACTATGTGTTGTTTTTAAGTTATTTAATCTAGCACGATCATTCATTTCTAATTTTCTGCTCGTTTTTGCTGGAATGGCAGTGTATGATTTTCCCGCATAGAAAACTTCATTTTTTCCTAATACTTTATTTCTAAGAGCCGTTAGACCTCTGCCTGCAAATGAAGACTGTAGGTCAGATCTTATCGTACATTTTTGATATTCTTGTTTTATATGATAAACGCAATATTCACATTTGGCGAGATTTACTATTGCATTGCATTTATCACCGTTTTTCTTCACACTTTTGCAAGTACCAAAGTCCTTAGATTGACCAAAAACCATGACTTTCTGAGCGTTGTCTATGCTGAGGCTTGCCTGTAAAATATAATTATACATTACATTAACTGACATATATTAAGCTGGCACAGCAAATGCAGCACACAATAATTTAGAAATGGTAACATTAATAATGTTGATCACTGTACACGTGAAATTATGTTTTATGGAATCTCCTAACTTCATGATAATAACGCCAGATATATACATAGCCACGCCTTTTTCCAAAGAGGTAGGCAGAGACCACTTCTTTTCACTTGCTACACACATCTTTCGCTTCTTCTACTTTTATCAGTGCTTTCATACATGCTCGTCAGTTGTAGGTAGTTTTGACCTGCCTTTCTTCACAATGTCAATCTAATTGAGATGTTTGTCGAGGTCGACCTCTACCGACTTGCCTATTCACACTCGCCTTATAAATCTGTTTCGTCAATATTCCTTCATCCATCTTCTCTACGAGTCCAAACCAACTAAACATTCCTTTTTCTATCTTTGTAACCACATCTTCCTTCACACCACAGCATTCCCTTATCTCACTATTCTTCACTTTATCCAACCGAGTCACTCCAGCTATACTCCTCAGCATTGATCTTGCTTTAATGCTTCTTGTGCTAAACTCAACATTCACTATAATACATAAGTGTAGGTACCACCACTCCTCTGTGCACAGCCAGTCAAGCCTTTTTTGAGACGTTTTGGGTGCTTATAAACTTATGCAGCGGCCCATTTACTTGTTTCTATGTCAACACCCTTTAAACCCAAGTATATTAACTCATTCACTTGTTCCACTCTTTCTCCGTCAATCAGCACCTCGCAGTTTGTCATGCTTTCTTCTCTTTCAAAAACCATTACTTTTGTTTTGCTTATAATAACTTTCATCCCTTCCATCTTTAGGGCATCATGCAAGGCATCGCCTACAACTCCTCCTCAGATAATGCTAATATGACCTGATCATCTACGTAAATGAAGTAATTGATGATCAAATCATTTATTCCCAATCCATATGCACCCTTTTAAAAATATTTTAAACAACCATCTATAAATAAGTTAAAAAGCCCCGGTGAAGCCACACTTCCCTGTTTAACACCTTTTGCGATTTAAACTGGTCTGTGTAAGCTCCATTTATCCTGACACAAGCAGTGGAATCCTCGTAGCGATTTCAGTGCTCTTATCAAACTACTGCTCACTCTATACAGAAATAATGTCAACCACATGAAAGTTGAAATGGAAATTTTTATACAACTTATAAAAGTTGAAATATGAATATTCTCCACATATTGTATGCCCAATATAATATTACATGTTTAGAAGAGTTCTCAGAGAAAAGATATTGTTGATTTAAGAAAATTTCAATAACCACCTCCAATTAATTTCGTTTTAATGATAGCAATTAATATTCTCTAATACTAATAAGTTACCACATCAAAATTATTGTGTGCTGCATTTGCTGTGACAGCTTAATTATTTATGTACTGTAATAATTTATTTTAAAATATACGTAAACTAAATGTTAACAATAGTCAATCAATTCTTCATAACCAATAAATGGTTGCTAGTAGATTTCTCATGTGATAATGAAATTTTGACATCTATTTAAAAAAATAATAATCAACTTTAAAAACAAAAAATGTTTATGTGTATTATTCAAATGTTTACCAACCTCATCTTTACCATCTCTCTTGTCAAGAACATTAGGATTTAATAATCCCACGATTGTCCCAACACTAGTTTTCCACAATTGCTGGTGTGCACCGCTAAATAAAAATATGGCTACAGTCTTAATATCATCTTTTAAATCACTTAGAGTCCAAACACTAAACTGGCTTCCTTTTTGTGAAGTCTTGGGAGTACTTTTATTTACAATAACACCAGCTAAAACCCAGTCAGAGTCTTTAGTTTTTATTTGTAAAAATCTTTTTAATCCACAAAAATAAATGGCTTCTCGGCCGGTCATTTTATCTTTTAGAACATCAAATGATATTAAAGGATTAACAATACGTAGTCCGAAACAAGGATCTATATATGCATCATTTTTAGTTTTAATTTGAGTTTTAACACTAGAAGTAGAACTTTTAGAGGCAGACGAACTATTTTTATTTATAACCAAACTTGATGACGATTTCACTAAAGGTTTTTTCCATTCAGATACACGAGATATTCTAGTTCTAGTTAAACTACTTTTATTTGGAGATTCTAATAATCGTTTTATTTCTCTGCCACTTTCAGAATACTTATTTTCTTCCCAGTTACGTCTATCTTCGTCATCAGAAGAATCTGTATTTCTTGTATGCAGTAAACTGTCTTTAGTAGTAGAAGCAAGAGGACTTTTTAATAAATTTGTTGGTTGACTAAACAAATCAGTTTCCTTCAAAATATTTTGTTTTTTCACTGGTTCCTCAAGTTCTTTAGCAGCTGCTGACAATAGAAGATCCAGTGGATCTTGATTTTCAGTCATTTTTATTGGATTGTTACTAAAAATCCAATAATACCGACACCATGCATAACCACACACGATCACTTCGCGCCAAATTAAACGTCACAAAAACAGGCACTGAAACCGATCAATTTAAAATTTAACTAAAATTGACTAGTGACAAAAGTAAATATAAAGAAAATTTTTCTATACTTAGAATGTAATTAAAACTTACCATCCTATTTTTGGCAACTTCGTCATAACTTAAAAATGAAAAAACTTTTTCGAGAGCTATCTCGGGAATATATAAAATGTAGGGTGGTCCTGTCATTATTTACACAAAGTTAACAAATTTTTACACGATTTTAAGATAATCAAATTATCAAATTTTCACTAAAACTACACATCCGAAGTTTTCTTCAATTTGTTAAGTAATTTACCCAGTCTTAACAAAATAAAAATCTATTTTAATTTATAATATAGATATACTCCAATCATCTGTTTTTGTATATCTGTCAATAATGTCAAACTCAAAATCTTCTTTTTCAATTGATTACGTTCTCGATGATGATCCATAAAAAAGTTTCCAATAAATAATTTGGACAAGTATTTTGTACATTTTTTATTAATAAATTTCAAATTTTGTTTTTAAATTAAAAGTGCTGTGAAGAATCAGCAAAGTGTGTCCGTCTTAAAAAGACTACAATAGTATGATTCATTTAATAGTTATTCAAGTTTTGTGAAAACAAGTAGGTATTAAACATAACAGTAGCTAATCTTTTTACAGATGAATTTTCGGCAATACATATTTATACAAAAATCTGTTTGTGTAGAGTACCATGCGTAACAAATTCTTTTTCATTTCTTGCTATTGTTGGAAGCATTGACACGCATAGCACAGTAAGCACAGCTAGTGGTGAGTTATACCGTGATTTTTGATATCAGTGATTTTAATGCGTGACGTGATCACGACTTTAAGTTTGTTAAATCGCTAGCATCCTAGCAGGTTATGTTAAATATAAGAAAAAATTCACACCAAATATAGAAATTGTGACGAGACTAGTTGACTAGTCGTCTACTATTACTAGGTACTCTCAAAGTGTTAGGGGTTAGAGTTTGGGTTATGTAGACAAAAACACAATGAAGTTAAACCGAAACAAAAAATAAAATATATTTAATTCCTCAAAAATAAAATAATAACCAAATTATAAAATACCACACCACAGGATGTGGTGAGATAGGGAAGGCAGAGGAGAAGAGAATAGTATAACCACGTGAAGAGAATGACCGACGATAGACTACTATGCATTGTACTAGAGGGAAATGTTTACAGCCGCTAATGTTACATGTTGTACTCTTAAATTTAATTTCGTTTTAGTTTTGTATTCAAACTAATTAAAGGGTGTTACAGTACAGAGTACAGACGTATGATATTCGTTGACTAGTAGTTTGTATAATATTTATTGTTTTGTATAATTATATGATTTGCTGTTCATTTTTTCACCATGATTAAACAAAAACATATTGTGCATAATAATAAAGTGTCATCTTTAGAAATCTTTTGTACTATAAAAAACGAACCCGAGCAAGAAACATGCCTTACAAATTTTCAAATACAATCCCAACAATGTGAAAAAGTTGAACCAACAGACTTTGTAGAGACTATCAAGGGATTAAATGATTTCCAGAAGGAAGTGAAGGATGTTGAGAATATTAAAACTGAAATTTTGCATGAAGAGTGTGATTTGCCATCAATTAAAAGTGAAGATAAATTGGAATCGATACAACAAGTGCAATCGCGTAATGTAGTTACAAACAAAAATTTACAAATGGCTTCTGTGGTTACTGTGCAAGAAATACTTGGGTGTAAAATAAGCGGCACATTGACATTTGAAAAACGTTTGGAAATAAAAGAAAAAGGACGCCCAAAACCTCTTCTAGATTTAAAACAAACCACAAAAGACAGAGGGAAAGAAATTAACAGGTATTTTAAACTAACTATGTACAACATTTCAGACTGGATTTGTGGGTGCAATGTAAAAAATGCCTTTTTTTGTTTCCCCTGTACTTTGTTTTGTACTGATGATTCATTATGGACTAAAACTGGCGTTACTGACATAAAACATTTAAAAGAAAAAGTGACAAAACATGCTGCTTCTACCATGCATATGAACAATGCTATGAATTTCGGTAGCCTTGGACGTGTTGATATAAGAACTCAATTAAGTAGTGCTTATCGTAAATCAATAAAAGACTATAACGATAAGGTAACGCAAAATAGATACATTTTAAGCAAAATTATTGACTGCGTAAAATTCTGCGGTTCATTTAAATTCGCTGTACGGGGGCATGATGAAACAGAGTTATCGGAAAATCCTGGACTCTTTGGTGGATTAATAGATTTTGTTTCAGAAATAGACAGTATTTTTAAAGAAAACTTGGAAAAAAGTACAGTTTTTAAAGGAATATCCAAAACGATACTACAGAATGAATTGTTAGAGTCTATTTTAGCGGTTACACAGGAAAAAATAAAAAGCGAAGTTGAATGCTCCAGGTTTGTAGCTATTCAAGCCGATGAAACTACAGACTGTTCAAATAAAACACAACTCGTTTTTATAATCCGATACGTATTGAATGGAAATATTTATGAAAGATTTTGGAAATTTATTGAACCTAAAGGTACTACGGTACAGGCTTTGTCAAATGAGTTATTTTTTGAATTAGAAGAACTAAAAATTGGTGAAAACCCCCGAAAACTTATAGCACAATGTTATGATGGTGTCTCAATAATGAGCGGCAATATTAGAGGCGTCCAAAAGAAAATTAAAACAAAATATCCATCAGCACACTTTGTACACTGCTATGCGCACCAAATAAACCTTGTACTTGAAAAGGCCGCTAGCCAGCAAAAAGAAATAAGAATTTTTTTTGCTAATTTACATGCTTTTTCATCCTTTTTTGAAAAATCACCTAAAAGAACTTCAGTGTTGGATCGAGCAGTCAATAAAAGATTACAGAAATCGGCGAAATCTGCTCCCACCAGATGGTATTTTAATAGCAGATGTATTGAAACTGTCTACATATACAAGGATGATTTAATGAATTGTTTGGAAGAAATAATTGACACTGAATTTGACACAACGACAATAAATCAAGCAGGAGGTTTGAAGACCTATTTAGAGAATGAACATTTTTTATACTGGTTGAAATTTTTTCACTCTATTATGCCGCATGTCGAGATACTTTTTTGTCAATTGCAAACGTCAAATATCGATGCTATTTTGATCGCGAAATATATTGAAGATTTCAATTCTACAATACAAAAAATTCGAGATAGTGTTATCTCCATAGAGCCAAATGGTAACTTTAGAGCGAGTAGTTCTAAAAGAAAACATCCGGAAGAGTCCAAAAAAAAAATTTCTTTAGAAATATGTGATTTAGTTTTGTCGGAAATCCGTTGTCGTTTCACTTTTACAGAACATCTAATAGTTTCGCGTTTGTTCGATACAAATAATTTTTCTCGTTACAAAAATGAGTTTCCTGAAGACCTTTTAAAATCTGTTAAAAATAATTATCAGATGATAAACGTTTCTAAGCTTAAATCTGAATTGGAAGTTTTGTATAGCCGTGATGATTTTTATAATAGTGCGGGTGCTGTTGCCATTTTACAGCTATTGTTAGAAATGAACCTGGGTGAAACGTTTTCAGAAAGCGTAACACTATTGGATATTTTATGTACTATTCCAATGACTACAGTGGAGAGTGAACGGTGCTTTTCGACCCTAAAAAGAATCAAGACTTTTCTAAAAAATACAATGGGAATTGGGGAGCCAAGATTGGGAGCTTTAGCGATGTTAAGCATAGAAAAACCTTTAATTACAAGTATTTTTAATTTTAATGAGCTAGTCATTGAACATTTCTCCAAACAGAAAGACAGAATGATCGATTTAATTTATAAACAATAAACTGCATAAACCTGAGAAGTTAGTGTTGTGCTCAGTAAAACTAGTGCAGCGAGTGTAGCGAAGAAGCATAACGAAACGAGTGAAACACCGAAACACCAATGATTTCTTGTAAATACATAAAAGGTGAGTGAATTATATGAGTGGGGCGTAGGTCGCCACTCCACTGCGACCTTTAGCAGGTCTATTGAGGCTCACCCCTAGAGGTTACAGTTCACCGCACAATCCAGCCCTTCTCACAAAGTTCATAGTTATACGGGGCGAGATTTTCTTAAAATCGGTAGATTCTAGGTTGGTGTAACCAAATATGTTGAACCTTATTTTTCCCATGCCGAGGCATGAATATAGTATATGTTCAACAGTTTCGTCTTCCACGCAAGAAAACCGACAGTCCGTTTGTTGATTCAGACCTATCTTTCCGAGGTGGTATCTTAGACCACAGTGTCCTGTAAGCAGTCCCGTTAGAATTCGTAGGTCAGTCCTGCTCCATTCTAGGATCTGCTTAGTTGTGTTTCTCGAGGGTTTAGGTAAGAACGCCTTCGAGTGAGTTAACCCTGGTATATCTGACCAGTACGTGAGTATTTTCCTCTCCGCCCAGTCCGAAATGATTGTTTTGGCGGCACTTGTAGTGACTCCAAAAACCGGTTCTGGTCCAGTGAACGCAGATTCTGCCGCCTGTTCTGCAAGGGTGTCGGCTTTTTCGTTTCCCTTCACCCTCTGGTGCCCAGGTACCCACGGCACCAATGATTTCTCGTAACCACTTAAAAGGTGAGTGAATTATCCTCGGAACATTATCACTTTTTGCTAGTTTTCGAGACTTTTCTACATAATAAGTACGCTTTTGGACAAAAAAAAGTAGGACACATATTTGGAATTTGGGTAATTGTAATTTATTTTTAATATGTCCTACTTTTTTTCCACGTTTTTGTCGCTGCAGTAGTATTTTTACTATAGTGGTTAGAAACGAACTTGTTTTTTTCTCGTTCCGATAACAATGTGTGTCGAAAAACATGAGCAACGGATCAATGTGAAATTTCTTGTTAAATTAAAAAAAAACTCCCGGCTGAGTGCTATAAGTTGTTAAAAGAGGCCTATGGTGAGAATTCTCTGTCGTCCGCGTGTTTTCGAATGGTATAAACAGTTTTCTGAAGGCCGAGAGAGCACCGACCAACGTCCAGGTCGACATCAACGGCATCGTAATGACTGAATTGGTTTCAGGACAACGCACTTGCCCATAAAGCGCTGTCCGTGAAGCGTTATTTAGCCGCTAGAGACACTCCAGTACTCGAACACGCGCCTTACTCGCTTGATTTAGCAGCCTGTGACTTTTTCCTGTTTACGAAGATCAAGTCTGCCTTAAAAGAAACCAGAGTGGAGTACATTGAAGGGGAGCATTTGATTGTAGAATAATCATAATCAGTCTCTAACCTAACCTAGCCAAACCTCGTAATTGTTGCACGATGAGTTTTCATCATCTTCAATTTTCAGGTTGAAACTGGCAACTTCTTTTCTAGGGTTTATCCGGGATACCACAGGGCAGCAAGCTTGGGTCAATTCTATATCTGCTTTACAAAGCCGACCTTACTGCAATAGGCGTCACCCACAACCAATATTTCATGGCAGTTCAAGAAACCTGTGTCAGAAACTTTACATTTTATGAAGGAAAATTAACAATTATACCACTTACTTAAATACTTTAAGTTTGTAATTTTGTTAGTTGGTTTTGTAATAAATACATTTCTATTATTGAAAAATTCTTTATTTCTTGTATGTTAAGTGACATTTTTTATGTAATAAACATATCTATAAAAATTGCGTTAAAACTCAGAATAACAAAAAAAAATAATAAATTTTTTTTGTTTTCCAATCTACCGATATTTTAAGCTACTCTGGCAACACTGCCAAGTAGAGAAGGACGGAGAAGCAAACAGCTCCTACCGGAGCCATAACAGTGATGCCAACTTGGGCGGTATTCTCCCTAAATTTAGGGGGGAAATATATATACAGTGAGTTTTTTAGGAAGAATTTTTTGGGGGTTTTTAAGGGATAAAATTTTATTTGTGTATTTTAATTTTACGTGATAACGTCATAAGAAAACATTGATGAAAGATTGCATACTTTTATGAATTGAATTATCACTGAATTATTATTATTTTGTATAATACAAAGGAGTTAATTGAAAATTACAATTTTTTTGCCGCAATTGTCGTAATAAACAATGGAAACCACATTAACCTTTAACTTCACTTTATAAACAGTTCACGTGCTGCCGCATCGGCCGATGGAGGGGAAGAGAGATAGATGCGTTACAAGCCGAACGCTTAGGCCGATCGTGCACTCTCGCTTGCACGCTCGACTCAGGCGGAACGTGACAATGAGTCATGCTTTTTCGTACGTGCAGCCGGCGTTCATAGATTTATAAGACGTTATCACGTCAAAATTTGAATTGATCATATGCTATGTACTGTTATTGATGGTTGCTAGATGGTGCTGATGCAAATGTCTATATACTAGTCGTAACAGCTAACAGCTGAATTTATAATTGTTATTGTTAGTTTAAAATAATTGTTTTGTTTTAAATAATGCAAACGTTAGACCAATAAAACTGCTCGTTTTAATAATCACAAGATACTTACTCTTACAATTAATTGCCTATCTCTTAAAAATAATAAAAATGAATATAAATACAGAATAAAATGTTTCTAATTTGTATTGACCTAATATTTTCGACACAATAAAGAAAAAGGCAATCTTGAGGTTAAGACTTAAATTAAATATAATTCTATAACAAATTTCAATTGTCCAGGATGTTCGACATGGCTCATAGGAAAGCTGTACCGAAATTTTTCAGTAAAGATCATTTGTATATTATTATTTATTCCTGAAAAAAAAACAAAGAGCTTACGCAGGTAAGTAAATGAAATAAAATATGAAATAATTGAATTTACATTTCATTGTTTGTAGAATTTGAATAAAATATTTATTTAATTATAATACAATTGTATTATTTAATATTACTAAATAAGTATTATAATTTGTTTCATTGTATTGAAAATGATATACTTGTGTCACAGTTGAGGAGTTTTAGTTTGAATTTAGTGGGTTTTGAAATTGCTTTAGGGGGAAAGTTTTCAAACAGTTGGCAACACTGAGCCGTTTTGCTATTCATGTTGGAGGAGCTGTTCCCCGGTACGTATTAGGTTACGTGGAGCTGTTCCAGCATTTCCGAACCTCTATCCGAATCAACAGTACGGCGACGACATCACTTGACCAAAGCGACCATTTCCGCCATATTGTTAAGGCATGACTAATCTATCTAACCTCGTTGCCGTTGGTCCGAGTCATCCCTACTTATGTTCATTATAACCACAGAGAATAGGTTAGTACATTAGGCATCAATAAATTTTTGAAGAATTCGAATTTTATAATGAAACCTACCTGTTGGGACCTGTTCAGTGAAATAAAGTTATTAAATTTGACTTGTATTTATTCTAAAAGAAAACAGATGTTGATATTTATAGGTTTATTTACCATTGGAACAATGTCTACTTGTTCTCGTTATTTGCATAAATTGAATTTACTTTGATTAGTATGCCAATTATCCAATTGTAAAAGAAATTATAAATATACAAATATTAAAATATCTAACCTCACTATTTTGATATTTTGTTGTGTCCATTCGTATCAAAATACTGATAAACCTGAATTCATAAGTTATTGTGGTTTGGTGAGACTTGGCTTGCTATTGGTTGAAAAGTCGTTCATCTGTCAGGAAAACAATTGACATCGAATCAAAATTCGAAGCGTCGAACGCCGAAAATCGCTATTGTGAACAGAACTTCACATGTCATTTACTCTATCTCAACTCGATCACATGACCGTATTAACCAATGGAAAAAGGCCCCCACGCATGAATGGCGGGGGGGCCTTCCTCCTTCCACATCATTCTCAAGGTTATTTCAACTATTTTTACTATTTCATTCATAAAAAGAGGGAGTGAAACATCTTGTTGTCTAACCACCAATCTTTGTTATAACGTTGACTCGCAGTTGTATTCTAATTATTGTTATGTATGATTTGCTGTTAATTTTTTAAACAGCCAATATAAATAAAAAAATGCATAATAATATAGAGCTATCTTTAGAAATATTTGGTACTATAAAAAGCGAACCTAGGCAAGAAATATGCCGTACAAATTTTCAAAAACAATCCAAAGAATGTGAAAAAGTGAATCCAACAGGTTCTGTGGAGACTTTAGAAGGATTAAATGATGTCAAGAAGGAGGTGGAGGATGTTGAGAATATTAAAACTGAAATGTTACATGAAGAGTGCCATGTGCCATTAATTAAAAGTGAAGATGAACTGAAATGGATTCAAAAACCATCATGTAGTAAAGTAACTTCTAAAAATTTTACAAAAGATGTTGATACAATAAAAAATAGTGAAATAAGGACAAGCAGACAAGGTAAGTTTAAATGAACTTTAAAAAATTTTCTTTGTGTGTGTACAGCTTTATTGCAGTATTTTTATACCTCTTATTGTAATAAGTAGATTTTTATTAATAAATTTTATTCGGTAATATTCAATTCAAAGAGTGTACAGTACAGTAATATTATCATTTATATATTTTACCACCTGGAGACTAAAAGCAGGTACCTTAGTGCTTATGGCTTGAGTTGTACCTTGTTTTCATCTCGTGGCAGCATATTATACATTTTAAGAGTGTTTTGTCGACAACAAATAGTATTGTGATTAATTTTGTAAAATTTGAAAGAGTTTTAAAAAAAAGATGGTATATATTTGTTAAATTAAGATCATAATTCCATTTTCTTAGGTAATTAGGATGTATTATTTTATAAAATAGTCATTAACATATTAATATTACCTATTATTATTATTATTTTACATACTCTTGTATTACTAGTTTTAGTGTAAAAGGTAAACTTGCCTATTAGTGTATATCCAGAAATATTACAAATTGTGGCATATAGGCTCTTTACATTGAGTAGATACTTTTAACATAAAGTTTTTGTCAGATGGTTTAGATTTTTTTATTGCTATTTGTATCACTTGAACACTGTTCAGTACATTTCCAAACATGCCTCCTCATATTGTGATGCAGTATCTAAGAACAATCTTTATAATTTAGTACCTTTTAAATAAAAGAAACAAAGTTACATTACTGTTTAATAGTGAAAAATATAATGATAATTGATTTTGTCTCCCCTCGTTTTCCGACGATTAGTTTCCTTTTAATTTAAACTCATAAAATGCCTTACAACTTTAATTATTACTTATATATTTGAGTTATAAAATTTGTGTAAGTACATTATTTAAATAAAAATTTATCCAGTGGCGAGGAATAATCATAATATCAAGAAATTAAATGATGTCAAGAGGAAAGTGGAGGATGTTGAGGCTATTAAAACTGAAATGTTACATGAAGAGTGTGATTTGCCATCAATTAAAAGTGAAGATGAATTGAAATGGACACAACAACCATTTTGTAGTAATCCAACGCCTAAAAATTCTACAAAAGGTATATGCGAAAAGAAAAATAGTGAAATAAGGAAATGCTCCTTTTTAGTTAGCAGAAAAGGTAAGTTTAAATGAACTTTAAAGCTGCGTAATTTTGTCTTTTTGTGTGTGTAAAGCTTAATTGCAGTATTATAATAAGTAGGATTTATTATTTTGCTTTATTTTATAAAAATATTATTTAAATTAAACTTTTCCCAGCAATAAAGAATAATCATTTCAAAAAATTAAATGATGTCAAGAAGCAAATGGAGGATGTTGAGAATATTAAAACTGAAATGTTACATGAAGAGTGCGATTTGCCATCAATTAAAAGTGAAGATGAATTGAAATGGATAGAACAACTATCAAGTAATGATATGAAACCTGAAAGTTCCAAGAAAGCTGTTGATGGGATAAATTGCAAAATAAGGAAATATGCCTGTTTAGTTGGCACAAAAGGTAAGAGTAAATAAATCTGAACAAGGTATTATTTTATGATTTATGGGTGTGGTAAGCTTAATAAATTTATTAATTAAAACCACCACCACCTTTTGGTAAACAATTGAATTTTATGTTTAATTAATTTTAATTTTTATCAGTTGGACACAAAATTATTCCGTTTTAATGTACCTAATGAAACATTATTCCAATATAAAAATTATAGAAAACTATAATATCATTATTCTTCTTCTCAGTCCTTTTATCCTCTGTAGGGTGTAGTGATACTATTTTAGGTATATGTTTGAATTTGTTGTTTCCATGCGTTTCTATCTTGTGCTAGATGTATTGCCTCGTGCATTGAGTGTCCCGTCATTTCTTTTTTTTTAATCTGTCAGTCCACCTCATTGGAGACCGTTCTCTATGTCTTTTTCCTCGACCACTTGGTTTTCCATCTCACCTGTTCTTCTAGCCATGTGGCCAAAGTAATTGAGATATGCTCTATTGATTTTGTTTCGTAGACGCTTTTTGATTTTTAGTTCTTGTAGAACAGAGGCGTTTGTTCTGTGTTCCACCTATGACACTCTTAAGATTCGTCTGTACACACGTAATTCATTATAGAAAACTGATTTTTAAAAACCAGCTAATTTTGCTGCATGTTAACCTATTCTATAGGTATATGTGGGTCGATTATACATCAGAAAACAACTACACTCCTAGCTATATGCCTTTAATGTATCTAATGAAACTATTAAAAATACTGTATTGTTTATTAACTGTCTTGGCTGTCCCTTTCAGTAGTTGCTTATTTCTGTCTCACTTTCATGTGTAGTTTCCTATACATTTGGTGTTAAGATTTTGATCATATTTTTATCACTGTGATTTCAAGCAGGGATGTATCGGCATAAATTAAAAGGTGACTCGCTCTACAATATTGGCAAACTTTTTTAAAATTTTATTTAATATAGTGGTAACTGTGTTGATTTATTATTATCAATGTTGAAAAAAAAATTAAATTTTATAGTACAATGAAATATTCATAATGGATCACATCAAAAAAATTATTAAAGAGAAAAGAAAACTTGGATAGAGATAAATTTTTGTATCAGTCTGCGTGTTAGTTATGATTATAATTTTTTTTCTGTTTACAGGCTTCACAAAAACAACAAGTAAGAAAAATCATCTACAAGTTCATTTTAACAACAAATTGGAGATGTGTTTCGTTTGTGGGAGATATTTCAGGGACAAGATTTTGTTTTTGAGCCATAGGTTTCAACGTTTTGTTAAAAAACGAACAAACGAAAAACTTTTTAAATGTAACATTTGCTTAAAGCATTTTCCACAGAAAATTACTTTAATAGATCACATGCGCATTCACACCTGCATCCAGTGTGAAATTTGTAAGAAACAATTTTCACGTAAACAAAGTTTAAAACATCACATGCCTATTCACACCGGCTTAAAACCGTTCAAATGTGAAATTTGTTCAAAAAAATTTTTACGAAAAATGCATTTGATGAGTCACATGCGCATTCACATCGGCGAAAAACCGTTCCAGTGTGATGTTTGTAAGAAACAATTTTCACTTGAACAAAGTTTACAATATCACATGCCTATTCACACCAGCTTTAAACCGTTCAAATGTGAAATTTGTTCGAAAAACTTTTTACGAAAAATACATTTAATGAGTCACCTGCGCATTCACACCGGCGAAAAACCGTTCCAGTGTGAAATTTGTAAGAAACAATTTTCACGTAAACAAAGTTTAAAATATCACATGCCTATTCACACCGGCTTAAAACCGTTCAAATGTGAAATTTGTTCGAAAAACTTTTTACGAAAAATGCATTTATTGGGTCACATGCGCATTCACACCGGCGAAAAACCGTTCCAGTGTGATGTTTGTAAGAAACAATTTTCACTTAAACAAAGTTTACAATATCACATGCCCATTCACACCGGCGAGAAACCGTTTAAGTGTGAAATTTGTTCAAATAACTTTTCACGAAAGAGCGATTTAATGAATCACATGCGTGTTCACAACGGCAATAAACTGTTTAAGTGTGAAATTTGTTCAAAAAACTTTTCATATAAATGTACTTTAATGAATCACATGCGCAATCACAGCGGCATAAAACCGTTCGAGTGTAAAATTTGTAAGAAACAATTTTCACGTAAACAATATTTAAATTATCACATGCCTGTTCACACCGGCGAGAAACCGTTCCAGTGTGAAATTTGTTCAAATACCTTTTCAAAAAAAATTAATTTAATGACTCACATGCGCATTCACACCGGCTTAAAACCTTTCAAATGTGAAATTTGTTCGAAAAACTTTTTACGAAAAATGCATTTAATGAGTCACATGCACATTCACACCGGCGAAAAACCGTTCCAGTGTGAAGTTTGTAAGAAACAATTTTCACATAAACAGAATTTAAAATATCACATGCGTATTCACACCGGCGAGAAACCGTTCCAATGTGAAATTTGTTCAGATAAATTTTCACGAAAGCGTGTTTTAATGACTCACATGCGTGTTCACAATGGCGAGATACCATTCGAGTGTAAAATTTGTAAGGAACAATTTTCATGTAAACAAAGTTTAAAATATCACATGCCCATTCACACCGACAAGAAACCGTTCAAGTGTGAAATTTGTTCGAAAAACTTTTTACGAAAAATGCATTTAATGAGTCACATGCGCATTCACACCGGCGAGAAACCGTTCCAGTGTGAAATTTGTTCAAAAAAATTTTCACGAAAGGGTGTTTTAATAACTCACAGGCGTGTTCACAATGACGAGAAACCAGTCGAATGTAAAATTTGTAAGGAACAATTTTCATGTAAACAAAGTTTAAAATATCACATGCCCAATCATTTGTTCGAAAACCTTTTCACGAAAAGATAAGTTAATGACTCACATGCGTATTCACACTGGCTAGAAACCGTTCCAGTGTGAAATTTGTTCAAAAAAATTTTCACGAAAGAGTGTTTTAATGACTCACATGCGTGTTCACAATGGCGAGAAACCAGTCGAATGTAAAATTTGTAAGGAACAATTTTCATGTAAACAAAGTTTAAAATATCACATGCCCAATCATTTGTTCGAAAACCTTTTCACGAAAAGATAAGTTAATGACTCACATGCGTATTCACACTGGCTAGAATCGTTTAAGTGTCAAATTTGCTTAAAACGGTTTTCACGTAACATAATTTAAAAAATCGACTGCATTGTCACACCAGCGAAAAACCGTTTAAGTGTGACACTTGCACGATTGTCTTTATCCCCACAACCTGTTTCATGCATTTTCCATTTCTGTAATTGACAAATAAAGGGAGTACCATTTCAGGAGGACGTAAATTCATGTACTTTTGACATGTAATATAAAACGTTTCTGGTACTACAAATGGACGTTGCGTTTTAGTTTTAGAATCTGGAATATCAATTATCAAGGATTTTCCCGTGTCCTGAATGTGTTCCATTTTTATATTTCTAAGTTCTTTTTTACGGCAAGCCCCGCTTAATTCAAAAATGAGGATAACCCAAAAACAAAAATTTATTTTTATGTAATGATAATTACACAATATTTTAATTCTTTACCTTTGACAACGAATGTTTATCGTCTGGGGCATTTTACGGCAACTTTGTAACGTTAACTTTGCCGTTTTAAATTTTCAACGCCGGCCCTGAAGGTTATTCCTTTTTTTCCTGCCTCTTTTGCTTAATCTGGAGGAGATTTTCTTTGCAAACCGTTAGCCGACTTTGTTATCACCGACTACCTTCATTCACTGTGGGAAAAATTTCGCTACAACTCAACGTTTTTGTTTGTTTCTTCACTTTTATTCATGAACTGTTAAATTATTTTACTTTCAAAAAATACATGTTTACTTTCTTTCCAGCAACTGTAAAAACTATTTTTTGTATTTAATTTTAATAAACCTGTTATACGTTTTAGTTGCTCTTTTTTTATTAATTGTTTCTGAAAGATAAGAGTGTAGTTTGTACAAATACGTTCATATTTAATGGTACTAAATTAAAATAACTTATTGGGTTTTTACGCCGTTGATGTCTTTTATTTTATTTATTTCATATCCGTGAGGTGTTGCTAGTCCTCCATTGGAAGCCTCCCAGGTGGCGGATAGGGGAATGCCTCTCGGATATGAGCGGTACCGGGAAAATGAAATACCCGGGGTGGACCAAAACTAGCACTGCAGCGTCTGCCTCAGAATGAGCTGCTGCAAACAGCGATTGTCCCAGAATGGGCGGCTGAATCTAAACTCACCAACCAGCCTGACAAGCGTGGTGTTCTACCTGCCGTTACCCCCACCCCCTATACATATCATGGCGAATTTTAAAACAAAAGGAAATGGTCCCCAGGTGGGTGGGAAAACTCTTGACTCCCACACCTCTATGGTCTGCCTTCTGCCTATACAGAAGGGAATATCTAAGGCCAGCTCTATGTACATGAACTTAGTCTCAGATCCAGCTTTTGCCAACTTATCAGCCACTTTCATTTTCAAATTACCAGGAATCCAGACAAAAGTTGTTGCCAATGCCTCTAAGCGCGCACGCGCACACAGCGTGCTTGGGTCAATTCCATATCTGCTGTCCACAGTCGACCTTTCCATAACATGCGTCACCACAATAGCTGCTTTTGCAAACGATACATCGATCCTTGCCTCGCATTAGAGTACTGCCACTGCTAATACTAAAGCTAATACCTCCAAATCTGTTAAGTGACATTCACCTTCAAGCGAAATACTTGTCCTTCATTTACGATAATTAATTGTCTGCTGTTAGAGATATGACCTATTGGAACTGCGCCAATGGCTCTTGAGCTTCATGCAAGATCGCTCCTTACATGTGACAGTTGACGGTATTTCTTCTGATGCGTTTAAAACCAATGCCGGGGTCCCCCAGGGTTCCATCCTGTCCCCCACCTTATTTCTTTTACACATCAACGACCGCTTGAAAACCACCACGAACCCCATTTACAGTTTCGCAGACGATATCACACTTGTCTCAACTTTCACATCCTATCGATCACTTTCGGTGAATGATACAAATACACTCAGGCAGGAACAGGTTGATTCCATCAATAGAGATCTTAAAGCAATCGTCGAGTGGGAAAACAACAATCTTGTTCAGTTTAACGCCCAAAAAACACAAAGTGCCACGTTTTACAAGAAAGTGAATTCCTCAAATCATCCCATCACAATGTCCGGAAATACCCTTGAACCAAGTCCCTCCATCTCGATTTTGGGAGTCACGGTGTCCAATAATATGTCTTGGCATGACCATGTTGCTAACATCGCAAAGTCGGCAAGCCAGAGGCTAGGTTTTCTGTGGAAAGCCAGAAAGTTTTTTACTCCTGATCAACTGTTGACGATGTACAAGGCTCAAATCCGACCTCTACTGGAGTATTGCTCGCACATTTGGGGTTCAGCACCAAGGCATTCTCTTCGTCTTCTAGATTCCATTCAGAAAAGAGCCATTCGCTTGATAAACAGCTCAACTCTCACAGATACCCTTCACCCTCTAGAACATAGAAGAAGAGTTGCAGACCAGTCATTGCTCTACAGATATTTCCATGGCAGATGCACCAGAGAAATAAAAACTCTTGTACCACCATTGGCCACATTCGGCCGAAGAACTCGGCACGCTGATCAGTCTCACCCATTTACTCTCAAGATTGACACTACTAGGACCAATCTTTATCAAGAATCCTTTTTTTACAGGGCTGCTACGGAATGGAATAAGCTTCCAAAATCAGTTTTTCCAGACTATTTTTATAAAAAAAAAAAAAATGCTAAAAAAGCTAAAATGTCAATTCAACTCTAGATGAAATAATTAAAACAATATGCAACTCAACGAAATTTACTCATTCCACAATTTATTTAGTAAATAAACGAGGCATTGTGATTGAACACGATAAAAAACGAAAACGTGTCGTCAGCCGTCAGATAGATGATGCATCTAAAAATTTTAAATTTGTACAAGGGCGCCAAAAGTGCTAGGCGCGGGCTTGTACGCCACTGGTCGGCTTCTTTTGAAGATTTTATGGTTTTTAATGAGATGTTTTTATATATTTTTAAACTGACTTTGGAAGAACTATGTAACTAATTGTTCGTGCTTTAGAAATTTGTAAACATTTTTATTAAACAATTTAACCATTTTGCTGTCTTTTATTACACCGGGCAGAGCATTAAATAATCGAAGTCCATCTGAGAATAAAGAACCCATTAAAGAGGATCTATACCATCTACATAAACGGTTGATTTTATTTCGCTGTTGGAAAAATCAGTTTCACCGCATATTGTAGATTGTAGGGTGGATCGTGAAGGCTATGCTGAGTCTCAAGCACTTCGACCTATCAGATCTGTTGTGCATAACCCTTAATTTATTCGAGGCCCGGGATTCCGAGACTTCAAGCAAAGTTTATCAGTTTCCTGGGTGCTTAGTTTCTGTCATCGAAGGGCCCTTCCAGAAACTGTAGCCTTTTGCAGAAAAGCGCTGGGCATTCGCTAAGCAAGTGTTGTGCAGTTTCAGCGAAGTTCTCGCAGTAGCGGCAACTATCACTCTTTGTTTTGCCCATCTTTTTCAGGTGATACCTTAGAGGACAGTGTCCAGTGAGAAGTTCCGTCACCAGTTTCAAGTCTTTCTTGTCCAACTCGAGAAGCTGTTTAGCTTTCCTTAGCGAAAGACTGACTAGCCTTTTTGCTTGTCTTTGTCCTGGCACTTTATGCCAGTGAAGATTTCATTTCATCTGTTTCCCGGCGTCAAAACTCTTCTTTCAAGTGGGCTTTGGAAAGTCAACAGAAGGGTTCTTTGGCAAGGCAATCTGCTTTTTCGTTGCCTTTTACTCCTTGTGACATGGAACCCACATCAGATTAACCTGATTTTTAGCTGCCAGTTGTCTCAGGGACTGTTTACAGTCCCAAGTCAGCTTAGACTCACAAGTGTATGACTTCAGAGCTTTTAGTGCTGCTTGACTATCTGATAAAATATAGACTTCTGCCCTTCGGGTGTTTCTTTCGATGCACTCCTGAGCACATATCTCTATGGCATGTAATTCTGCTTGAAAGATGGTTGGGGTGTTACCGAGGGGTTTTAATAGCCTAAAATTCGGTCCTATAACGCCCACTCCAACCCTTTCATCCACCTTGGATCCATCAGTGTACCACACTACAGCATCCCTTTCTAGTTGAGGTCCGTTCTCTGTGCAAACTTGGTGAATGTTTATAACCACTTCAAACTGCATTTCGAAGTCGTACCTAACTGGCATAATATCTGTCGGCTTAGACATGGATTCTAGGGAAATATTTTCAAAAATCTTCAAATGTCCATTCCGATTTCTTGCTCTAAGATTTATTGTCTGGCTCAGTCTGAAGGCACTGATTGCTGCTTCTTTCACTACACATAAGTGCAATGGTGGAAGGTTCAGCATTACCTCTACGGCTGCAGTAGAGCACGTGAATGTTGCCCCTGTGATGCCCAGTCAACCTAGCGGCTGCACTTTCTGCAACTTGACTTATGCCGAAATTTGTTGCATTTTTGACCAACATATCAATGAAGCATAGGTGATCATGGGTTTGATGATCGTTTTGTATGACCAGTAGATCATTTTTGGTTTCAGACCCCATGTCTTGCCAAAGACTCTGCCGCATGTCCAGCTTGCCACTCTAGTTCTGGAAAGAATGTGGTTGAGTTGACTGTTCCATGTTAATTTTTGGTCGATTATTACGCCCAAATATTGAACTTCTTTGGAAAAAGTAAGCTGAGTTCCATTCAGAGTTGGGGCTTTAAGTTTGTACTTTCGCCTCCTGGTGAATGAAACCTTCGCCGCATATATTCTCGTTATTAACTTTCGTATGAAATAGTTATTTCTGCAAGGCCCAAGTTCGCCGTAGAAATAGCCTTTAAAAACTATATAGACCTCGTTCGTCGTTCCCTACGTGTTCAACTAAACATTTTCGAGTTACATAGAGATGGGTCGTTCAGGACTGACTTCAAGGTGACCCGTGAGAGCAGGGTCGTAAAGATAGTGGGAGTCGGCTCTCATTTCCGAGAAAAAGCATAACCTCCGCGACAGGTCTCGGAGAATTAAGATTGGGAGATCGCGCTTGGCTCCAGCGTGAACTACTACTTCCTAGATGGCGAGAGCGTTGGGCGTTCAAAAAACATTTACTTAGATGTTTTACACGTAAATGTCTAAACAAGTTTCCAGTAGAGCCATTTGTAACACTTATTAGTTGGAAACAATAATTGCACTTGCCTTTATTTTCGCGTTCCTCAAAATGATTCCAAATTTCATTAATCTTCCTTGACATGATTGAAAAATATGTATTTATATAGGTCTAAAAGAGTCTAATATCTCCGCTTTAATGTTTGTGAAATATAAATTACATACAAACCGGCCGAAATCAAAATAAACTTCCTCTATTCGTCTGTAATTCACAGCACCAGGAACAACAATAAGTTGTTTTGTACCTACCTACCTCTTGGAGCCAAAAAAACAGTCGACAGCTCCACCTATAGTCTTTCTTCTTCATTCTCTTCCATCATATAAAAATCCTTGAGATTTTAATACAGATTTCTAAACCATTACATAGTCGACTTTATAAGTATATTAAGAGAAAATGAATGACCAAACGAACAAGATTGAAAAGCAAAAAATCTTCGCCTTTTGCGACTAGCTTGAGCCACGTTTGAAAGATTCAACTGAACCAACAGAGATCCGGCTCACTGATCCGAATCTTTCAACTGAACCAGATCTACCAAATGAACCGGATTCCCCACCACTAAAAAATATAGTGTTAACACCCGCTAAACACCGCCGCTTCAGCAAGGTAATTTTTTTGTAATATAAGAAGAAATCATTTTGCAACACATTTTGGTAAGTGCATGTTTTTTTTTTTTTTTAAATAATCGCAAAAAGGGTAGACCTATCGTGTGGGCCGCGGACGGCCCGCACTGCGACTATTAGATTATAGAAAGGAAATGATTGTGGACACGCTTTTTAAAAAGTTATAGGTCATAGTTCTCTGGAAAAACTGATTTTGGAAGCTTATTCCATTCCGTAGCAGTCCTGTAAAAGAAGGATTCTTGATGAAGATTGGTCCTAGTAGGGTCAATATTGAGAGTAAATGGGTGAGACTGATCAGCGTGCCGAGTTCTTCGGCCGAATGTGGCCAATGGTGGTACAAGAGTTTTTATTTCTCTGAAGCATCTGCCATGGAAATATCTGTAGAGCAATGACTGGTCTGCAACTCTTCTCTTATGTTCTAGAGGGTGAAGGGTATCTGTGAGAGTTGAGCTGTTTATCAAGCGAATGGCTCTTTTCTGAATGGAATCTAGAAGACGAAGAGAATGCCTTGGTGCTGAACCCCAAATGTGCGAGCAATACTCCAGTAGAGGTCGGATTTGAGCCTTGTACGTCGTCAACAGTTGATCGGGAGTAAAAAACTTTCTGGCTTTCCACAGAAAACCTAGCCTCTGGCTTGCCGACTTTGCGATGTTAGCAACATGGTCATGCCCAGACATATTATTGGACACCGTGACTCCCAAAATCGAGATGGAGGGTCTTGGTTCAAGGGTATTTCCGGACATTGTGATGGGATGATTTGAGGAATTCACTTTCTTGTAAAACGTGGCACTTTGTGTTTTTTGGGCGTTAAACTGAACAAGATTGTTGTTTTCCCACTCGACGATTGCTTTAAGATCTCTATTGATGGAATCAACCTGTTCCTGCCTGAGTGTATTTGTATCATTCACCGAAAGTGATCGATAGGATGTGAAAGTTGAGACAAGTGTGATATCGTCTGCGAAACTGTAAATGGGGTTCGTGGTGGTTTTCAAGAGGTCGTTGATGTGTAAAAGAAATAAGGTGGGGGACAGGATGGAACCCTGGGTGACCCCGGCATTAGTTTTAAACGCATCAGAAGAAATACCGTCAACTGCCACATGTAAGGAGCGATCTTGCATGAAGCTCAAGAGCCAGTTTGGTTGGGAGACCGTAGGCAGATAATTTACTTAACAATGCCAACAATGTGTTCAGCTTACGTTCCTTTTTTCTTTCTTCAAAATTTGTATAAAATATCACTAGACGCAACATTTTGGCCCCTCCAGTTAAAATAACGCAACACTATCAATTTATAAAAAATTTTGTATTTACTTTTAATTTTTATACATTTTCTGCTACACAAATATTTGGTAACCGTTACAAATTAATTACTATACGCCACTGGTATATGCTGACTCTGGGAATATAGTAGGGGCCGATGACAGGTCAAATTTAATTTATTCCTATGTTCCCAACAGAATTCCCACTTGAACGGCTATTCGCCGGTGTCACGATGCATATGTTATTTTAAACTATTGTGAATGCACACGTGTCATTAAAACATCCTTTCGTAAAAAGGTGTTTTCACATTCGAACGATTATAAACATTTTTTTGTGAAAAGTTTTTCGAACAAATTTCAGATTTGAATGGTTTTTCGCCGTTGTGACATTGCATGTGATATTTTAAAATTTTTTTTTGTGAAAAACGTTTTAAGCAAATGTCGCATTTATACGGTTTCTCACCGGTGTGAATGCGCATGCGAGTTATTAAATTAGATTTGTGTGAAAAGTTTTTCGAACAAACTTCACACTTGTACGGTAAATCGCCGGTGTGAATGCGCGTGTGAGCCATTAAATTAAATTTGTGTGAAAAGTTTTTTGAACAAATTTCACACTTGAACGGTTTTTCGCCAGTGTGAGTACACATGTGGGCATTTAATGTACTTTTTGCAGTAAACTTCTTCAGGCAAATTATACATTGAAACGGTCTTTCGCCGTTGTGACGGTGCACATGATATGTTAAACTACTTTTTACTGAAAACTGTTTTAAGCAAATTCCACATTTGAACGGTTTTTCGCCGGTGTGACTGCGCATATGGACTATTAATGTTTTTTTAAGTGGAAACTTTTTCGAGCAAACTTCACACTTAAACAGATTTCCACCAGTGTGGCTGAGCATGTGATAATCCAAACTATTTTTATATAAAAAATTTTTCGGACACATTTTACACTTAAACAGTTTTTCGCCGGTGTGAATGTGCATGTGAGTAACCAAAGTATATTTTACTGAAAATTTTTTCGAACAAATTTCACACTTAAACTGTTTCTCGCCGGTGTGAATGGGTATGTGTTTTTTTAAAATACTTCGTCGTGAAAACTGTTTTAAACATATTTCACACTTAAAAGGTTTCTCGCCAGTGTGAAGGGGCATGTGTCTTATTACATTATATTTCGATGAAAAGGTTTTTGAACAAATTTCACACTGAAACAGTTTCTTGCCGTTGTGAATGAGCATGTGATTCATTAAATTAATTTTATGTAAAAAGGTTTTTGAACAAATTTCACACTGAAACGGTCTTGCGCTGGTACGTCGGTCCACATGTTTTGTTAAACTACTGTTTTGTGAAAATTGTTTAAAGTAAATGTCGCAGGTATACGGTTTCTCGGTGGTGTGATGTTTTCCGTTTGTTCGTTTTTTAACAAAATGTTGGAACCAATGGCTTGAAAACGTAATCTTGTCTTTGAAATATCGCCCACAAACGAAACACATCTCCAATTTGTTGTTAAAATGAACTTTTAGGTGATTTTTCATAGTCGTTTTTGTGAAGCCTGCAAACAAAAATAAATTATAATCAAAACTAGCCTGTACACTTTGTTAAAAGTGTACTGGTTATTGAATTGTTTTTTATTGATTTCCAAAGTAAATAAAATATGTCTTCTTCAAGAATGTACCGAGAATTTGATAGGGTTAAATGATGACATATTGCTAATATCGGGGAGTATTAGAGGTGATCTGAGTAGTTTGGATTGAAAACGCTGTATCTTCATAACATTCGAGTCGCTTGCTGATTTCCAGAGTAGTATCTGGCTCTTCTTATGGACTTCCAGAAGAGTTTAATATTGTTTTAGAAATCGTCAGATAACCTATCTTATTCATCTTTATTATTCTCCTTCTTTCTTGCCATAACCTCTTTTGCCACACCATTCAACCTTTTATACTCATTTCTTGCCTTGTTTACATCCTCAATCATTGCCTTTTGCATTCTTTGATTGGCTTTTGTAGTCAGCCAATCCAGCCAGGCTTTCTTCTTCTTTGTCACTGCTTTTTAAAACCTTGACACACATATTCTTTAACTTACATCTTTTCCTTCTTTTACTTACACCACACACTTTAATAGCAATATCCACAATTCCTTCTTTGAATTGCTTTCATAATTCTTCAACCTTACATGCTTTATCTAAACTGTGAAATTTCTTAATAAATCTACTTAGGAACTACTCTTTTACACTTGTAATTAATTAAATATAATATAATTAGCAAATTAATACATTGTTAAGTTTAATTTACACTTACCTTTTCTGCAAACTAAACAGGAGTATTTTCTTATTTTGCAATTTATTCCATCAACAGCTTTCTTGGAATTTTCAGGGTTCATATCACTACATAAAGGGTGCTGTATCCAATTCAATTCATCTTCACTTTTAATAGATGGCAAATCACACTCTTCATGTAACATTTCAGTTTTTATATTTTCAACAACCTCCACTTCCTTCTTGACATCATTTAATTCCTCGATATGATTATTCCTCATTGCTGGGTAAAGTTTAATTAAAAAAATGTAGGTACTTACACACATTTTATAACTTAACCCACTTATTATAACACTGCAATTAAGCTTTGCACACAGGAAAAGACAGTTTTAAGTTCGTTTAGACTTACCTTTGATATTTTTCTCTTCATCAATAACTTTCATAGAATTTTTAGGAGTTACATTACTACACGACGGTTGTTGCATCCATTCCAATTCGTCTTTAATTTTAAATGATGGCAAATCACACTTTTCATGCAACATTTCAGGTTTGATATTCTCTACATCCTCTAATTCCTTCTTGAAATCATTTAATCCCTTAATAGTCTCTACAAAGTCTGTTGGTTCAACTTTTTCACATTGTTGGGATTTTATTTTTATATTTGTACGGAATGTTTCCTGCTTTGATTCTCTTTTTAAAGTACTAAAGGTTTCCAAAGATGACACTTATTATTTTGCGAATGTTTTTGTTTAACCATGTTGAAAAAATGAACAGTAAATCTTATAATTACACGAAACAATAAATAGAATAAAAATTACCAGTTAACGTGAATGAACATATATCTGTACAGCAAAACTTTTTGCTTTTAATATAAAACAAACTTTTAGATTCAAAACTACAAACAGAGTGTCAATGCGTTATTACTGCCAACAATAGCGAGAAATTAATTTGTGACGTGTGGTAGTCTACAGTCTACACAAACAGATTGTTTTATGAATTAATATTGCCGAAAATTCATCTGTAGATTAGATACTGTTACTTGCATAAAAAGTAAAAAAATACTTTCTATTACACCCACGATTTTAAAAAATTCCGCTAACATCATCTTTAAACTGTCAACATAGTCAAGGCGTCAACTTCGATAAACATGAGTATATTAAAATGTAGATATCAGTAGAGATAAATTATTATTGTTAGGGACCACTTCCGTTTAAATCATTCGGAGGATTTACAAAATGCTTAATATCCTACGAGCGTAATAGCGTTACCATCACAAAATTAAAAAATAAATACTAGAACGCCAACCGGTGATGTATGATTTGGCACGCCATAGGGCGATTGACCATCTCTAAGTTTGCGCAATAAATAGTATATTGAGCGGGATATTCAAACGTGTTACCAGGACAGGACTTGGGAATTTTGAATTTATACAAGCACTTGAGAGACCACTAAAATTAACTAAAGTAAAAACTTAACGAAATTAAAATACAGGAATGTCATAAAATACACAATGTTTATAAAAACAACGAGGAAACACAAAAAACGGAGCACTAATACAAGCGATTTTCCGAAAGCAAACAGGAAAACAGATATCAACAACTCATTAAACCAGTGTTTCCCAACCTTTTTTGTGCCATGCCCCCCCTATGTAACATACATCATTTTTATTATTAAAAAATTGAATTGTTCATTTAAGAAACTTAGATAATAGGTTTTAGGAAGAAATCACTATGAAATTGTTAACTAAACACAGTAAGTAAATTTTCAAAACATATAATGAAAAACTGAAATTCAAACTCCAAATAATTTTAATAAAAATGTTTCTATATTAATTTAATTTAGTGAGATCCTTGCGCTTGATGCTTGCTGCACAGAGATTTTATATTAGGTTCCAATTTGGAATTTGGTTAGCTTCAGTCTCAATAAGTCTCCACGTTGTGTTATATCCAGCAGATTTCTTTTTTACCATCAGTAAATTATTTACAGCACTAAATCCACATTCAGCTAAAAATGAAGGTGGAAACGGTAGCAATAGTTTTCGCTTCTTCTATATTAAATAAAGTTTTAACTGACCATGGTTCAAAAACTGCAATAAATTTTGTTAAATAAACATTTTAAATCGTTTGGCTTTTCCAAAATAAAATTATTTGCAATATTTAGATTAAAGGAATTAAAAAAATCACGTCCCAACAAAGGTGGACCGGCCGCTCCTGGTAACACATAAATATTCAGCGATTTTCCAATTTTTTTCATAGACAACATTAACAACAATATATCCCATTGGGAATATTTGATCTCCGTTGTATAAATTAAATATTTTGTCTGTTAAATGTAACGTTTTATTTTGAAAATATTGTTAAAAATAATTTTCTGACATAACTGTGAAACTAGATCCTGTATCTAAACTTAAAGTGTGATTACTTCCATTAATTTGGATGTCTACAATGATAGTATCAGTACTAGAATCTAAATTACATAAAGATGAAGGAAGATTGACGAAACAAATTTATAAGGCGAGTGCGAATGGACGGAAGTTGGTAGAGGTCGACCTCGGCGAACATCGATCTCGATCAGATCAACATTGTTTTGAAGAAAGGCCAGCTGTCAAGAGTACCAACAGTACCGACGAGCATGTATGAGAGCACTGATGAAAGTAGAAGAAGCAAAGAACCGTAGCGGAAGTGGTCTCTGCCTACCCTTACGGGAAAAAGGCGTGACTATATGTATGTATGAAAATTTGCTTCTAAATAATTTTAATTAACATTATTCGGATTTTTATTTAATTTATTCGGACACAACGGAGCCAAATGACCTTTCGTATCGCAAATGTGACAAAAAAAATCTCTATGAAAACACTTGGCTTGTCTGTGATTTCTCTTACCGCAAACCAGACATCTGTCCTTCGACTGTGCGGTTTGTTGTATCAAAACCTGCTGACGTAGATGGCTTCTGCGACGGATGCCATGACTTTGGTTTCGCATGCGTGTAGTGAATTTCAGCTTCTTTTAACACGTGGTTAGAACTCCCTTCGGGAATTTCCGTGATGCGGAGTGCCGATTTGGCAGTTGCAATTTCAACTACTGTTTTAAAAGTTACCGATTTCTTTTCCTCAAATAATCTGTCCTGCGACTGCGCTACGATCATAACCAATTACAAAATGGTCACGAAGCACTAATTCTAACTCACACATCTCGAATTCGCACCATCCTGCCAAATTTCTTAATCGGGCTGACCACTGGTAGCTTACGAGCGTTGTAGAATTTATATCTAGCCGCAAATACCCCTAAACTTGGTTAAAAACGTTTTGTTAACACTGAGACTAAATCTAAGTATTTTTTCTTTTCCGGTTCTGTTGGTAAACACAAATTTTGCACTAACTTTTAAGCTTCCTCATTCAAAACATTTAATAATATTGCGGCTTTGCGTTTATCCTCCTCTATCTTGTTCGCTAAGCAATAATTTTCCATACTCTCTCTCTCTCTCTCTCTCTCTGTAGCTTACAACCCGGGGTGGGTCTTTGCTGACATTACAATTTGCTTCCACTTGCTGCGGTCCATCATAAGTTCTTCTGGTCGTTGGACATTTAGGGTCCGTAAGTCCGCTGCAATATAACTTTTCACCGCATCCTTGGCCTTCCCAGCGGCCGCTTTCCTACCGGGTTATCTTCCCACACCAGTTTTACGACACGTTGGTCTTGTCTCTTCACACGTCCGGCCCATCTCAATCTCTATGCCTTTATTATTTTTACTATATCTGGTTGGTTATATAGTTCTTGCACTTTCCTGTTAGTTCTAATTCTGTATTGTTTTGTGGCGTCGTCCCTGATTGGTCCATATATCCTTCTAGGAATTCTTCGTTCTGCGATTTTTAGTCGGTTCTCATTTTGTTTTGTCATCGTCCATGTTTGACATGCATATGTCACTATAGGTCTTATAATTGTATGATAAATTGTTACTTTCGTACGGCGGGTTACATTTGTCGACTTCAATATTTTTTGTATTGCAAAAAAATTCGGGTTAATGAAACTATTACAACTTTTACACCTATTTATTAGCAACTTGAATTATTTACAGCTCATGCCCCAATGGCTTTTATATCCACCTCCCTCATACGAGTGATCGTTGAACTATATCTAGGCCTAAATCTACGTATCGATACACCACAACCACTTATTCATTAAGGGGTATGTAATTTTATATTTACATTAACAAACTGCTCTACAATTGAAGTGGATAATTATAACTTTTTGCAAAAATTTTGCCAAAGGATTAAACTGTATGCTGTGTATTAACATTTATCTATAGTGAATATTTTTTGCAATTGTTTTCTATGCCTCGGCTGTTATCTTTTTCAACAGAAGAATATTGGAATGTTGTTTACATTTTAGTCGAAGAGAAGTGCCTATATCTGCTGCATTTCTATTATTAGCAAGTTTTCCTGATACGTTAAAATTATGCCTTTACGACGATTACATGTAATGCAGAACTTCTACGGTTTTTTCTTTCATATCTGGCTGTATTTGGGCCATCTTTCTGCTCACGTGTTAATATCAAATCGTTCCAAAAACTCTCACCCGACCCCCACGACTGACATCAAACGACTCTCTCAACTGCTCACTCCCAGGCCGGATATCAGAAAATGACACGGGACACGCGTCAGCCAACCTTTGCAAATCTATGTTCCCAACTCATAATCGCGCTCGTCTGTGTTGATAGCCAGCCCATCCACACAGAAAAGCAAACCAAACAATAATATAGCTGACAACACACGACAATCGAGGCCAAAAAATCAAGGCGAAATCTAATAACAAAGACTCCCACTCCAATTAACAAAAAAGTCACAGCCATTAATAATTAAATCCTAACACTACTAGGTATGCAACACTATTTACAACGAGTGACAAACCCAAATCACAACAAAACACGGTAAGCGAAACCATTTACGAGCACCTGAGAAATACAAAACCATCAGAGATCCAATTAATATTGTAAACGTAGAAGGGAAAAAAAAAATAGGCACGTGACAAGTGGTCACCCTGCTCACCAGATATGAATTGCATTGAGCATGTTTGGGCTGAAATGCCCAGGCAATTAAATCGACTTTGAACAACCTCCACAAACATTGCAACCTTTAGCTAACGCATTACAAGTCATTTGGGAAGGCATTCCACAGCAGTTTATCAATAATTTGATAGAGAGTCTTTCAAATAGAGTAACAGCATTAAGGCGAGTCCTAGGTGGTCCTACACGGTATTAAGTTTCGTATACAGCTGTTGGAAGTACCTTAATGAACAAACTTTGTATGTAGTTATTTTCTTTAATTTGTCACTTTTTCTTAAACACCCATTTTGCTTTATTGGAGATAAGTTTTTAGGTTGCTTTTGCTATTTCCCCAAATAAACTTTCATTCCACATGACTAATGTTTTTTATTTCAAATATTTACATGGAAATTTCCGAAATGTTTTCTATTATCCACTTCAATATTTGAGCAGTGTCTCTATTAAGTTTATATGGTACTAGTACGATCAGATCAACATTGTTTTGAAGAAAGGCCAGGTCAAGAGTACCAACAACCGAAGAGCATGTATGAGAGCACTGATGAAAGTAGAAAGATGTGTGTACGAACCGTAGCAAGTGGAAGGAAGTGGTCTCTGCCTACCCCTATAGGAAAAAGGCGTGACTCTATGTATGTATGTATGGTACCAGTACCCAAAATATATTCAATATTAAATTTTAATGAAATGACTCCAACCCTTTCATCCATCAGTGTGCCACACCGATGCATCTCCAAATCTAACATATAACAAAATATTTTTATAAAAATAAAAGTAGGTACATTTGACATTTTATTATTTATTAAAGGTAAGTTATTTCTTAGTCTCCGTCAATGAGGAGTTGATCCATTTAGGTTCTCTCATTTGCATTTTATGGTGTATCGTATTCGACGTTTGTCCGATTGGTATCAGTGAACTATTAGTAAAAACTTACCGTTGAACGGTTTTTTCAATGTTTTTATTAATGTAACCAGTCTAACGGCTTCGTCCGAGTGTACGCACATATGGCAGCTTATGATTCGATAAAATTTCAGACTTGAATCCTTTTTCGCTCGTGTAACTGAGCGCGTGGACTATTAAAGTACTTTTTTAAAGGAAACTTTATCGGACAGATTTTACACTTAACGGTTTTTCGACGGTGCGAACGTGGATGTGTCTCATTAAAGTAGGTATTTGTGAAAAGTTTTTCGAACAAACGTCACACTTAAACGGTCTTTTATCGGTGTTGCAACGCATGTGATATTGTAAAGTTATTTTTCTGTAAAAACTGTCTCAAGCAAATGTTACCGGTATGAATGCGCATGTGACGCACTAAAGAATTTTTATTACATGTGATTTTTTAAATAACGTTTTTGTGAAAATCGGTTTAACCAAATGTCACACTTGAACGGTTTCTCAACGGTATGAATGCGCATGTGAGCCATTAAATTAGAGTTTTGTAAAATGTTTAATGTTTTTTTCGCCGTTGTGACATTGCATGTGATATTTTAAACTTCGTTTTTGTGAAAACTGTTTTAAGCAAATGTCGCAATTGAACGGTTTCTCACCAGTGCGAATGCGCATGTGAGATATTAAAGTAGTTGTTTGTAAAAAGTTTTTAAAACAAATTTTACACTTAATGTCTTTCATTGGTGTGACAACGCATGTGACATTGTAAATTATATTTGCGTGTAAACTGTTTTAAGCAATTGTAACACTTAAACGGTTTCTCAACGGTATGAATGCGCATGTGATACATTAAATTAGATTTTCGTAAAAAGTTTTTTGAACAAACTTCACACTTAAACGGTTTTTCGCCGTTGTGACATAGTATGTGACATTGTAATTCTTGTTTACGTAAAAACTGTTTTGGGCAAATGTCACACTTGAACGGTTTCTCACCGGTATGAATGCGCAAGTGTCTCTTTAAAGAAGATTTTTTTGAAAAATATTTAGAACAAATTTCACACTTGAACGGTTTTTCGCCGTTGTAACATTGCATGTGATACAGTAAACTATGTTTCTGTAAAAACTGTTTTAAGCAAATGTCACACTTGAACTGTTGCTCACCGGTATGAATGCGCATGTGAGCCATTAAAGTCGATTTATGTGAAAATTTTTTTGGACATATTCTACACTTGAACGGTGTTTCGCCGTTGTGACATTGCATGTGATATTGTAAACTTTGTTTTTGTGAAAACTGTTTTAAGCAAATGTCACACTTGAACGGTTTCTCACCGGTATGAATGCGGGTGTGATTCGTTAATTGAATTTTTTGTGAAAAGTGTTTTGAACAAATTTCACACGTAAACGGTTTCTCGCCATTGTGGACACGCATGTGAGTCATTAAATGATCTTTTCGTGAAAAGTTTCTTGAACAAATTTCACACTTGAACGGTTTTTCGCCGTTGTGACATCGTATGTGACATTGTAAATCTTGTTTACGTAAAAACTGTTTTGAGCAAATTTCACACTTGAACGGTTTCTCACCGGTATGTGTGCGCATGTGAGTCAATAAAGAACTTTTTTGTAGAAAGTTTTTCGAACAAATGTCACATCTGAACGTTTTCTTGCCGGTGTGAATGCGCATGTGAGACATTAAATTAGATTTTTCTGAAAAGTTTTTAGAACAAATTTTACACGTTAATGGTTTTTTACCGGTATGAATGTGCAAGTGAGCCATTAAATTAGATTGTTGTGAAAAGGTTTTTGAACAAATTTCACACTTGAACGGTTGTTCGCCGTTGTGACATTGCATGTGATATTTTAAACTTCGTTTTTTTGAAAACTGTTTCAAGCAAATGTCACAATTGAACGGTTTCCCACCAGTGTGAATGCGCATGTGATCTATTAAAGTATTTTTCTGTGATATATGCTTGAAACAAATTTTACAATTTAAAGGTTTTTTGTTAGTTCGTTTTTTAACAAAATGTTGAAACCTATGTCTCAAAAACAAAATCTTGTCCCTGAAATATCGCCCACAAACGAAACACATCTCCAATTTGTTGTTAAAATGAACTTGTAGGTGATTTTTCATAGTAGTTTTTTTTTGAAGCCTGTAAACAAAATAAAAATTATAATCAAAACTTACATGCAGACATGAGTTTGAAACACTTCAACACCGATATACCAAGTGTATAAACGTTGCAGGTGACTATGTTGAAAAATAAATTAGTTTCATTTTTCTCGTGTTTGCTTTTATGTTAAAGACAACAATTCGTGAACTATCCTCGTATATAGTTTGGTTTATTACTCTTTTTGTCTTCGTCTGTCTTTAAACTAGTCACTAATAAGAGGTATGCCAGGTGTGATGTACAGTTTTCGAAATTTTTCAGTGTACGGTTTTCAGTAACTGTTTCTATATTTGTTTTTAATTTTTAAAAGTATAATTAATAAAAGATAAATTAGTATCTAGCTTGCATTCAATAATAGCTATTTATTTATTTGCATAACAATTGCTTAGATGCTGCAATCAGATTTATTCTGAAAATATATTGTAACGATATTTATTCTGGGGTATAGACCATTTTGAACACTCAGTCTAAAAAAAGTAATTTATTTTAATCTTTCTAAACAATAATTTCTTGCTTAACAAATCACTTAGATTTTCACAAACTCTATACAATCTCTTTATGACACTTTATAAATTTAACTTCAAAACTAAACTAAAAACTCGATTATTCTAGATATTTACTGGATAACAGGATTACTTTCTGTTAATTTGAAGAACTTTAACCGCCTACGGCAATAAATCATCCGCTAAAATTTGGATGACGCAAAAGAAATAAGCGCCTTTGTGTGGACGATACACCGCCTCGGCCAGATAATAGAACAGTGACGTATTTATCGTAACAATATGAATGAAAATCGAAACAAAATACCAGAATTCCACCAAATCCGACAACTAGCTAGGTCCATGCCAGTGGACAGAGCAAATATTTTGAATTTTTAGCTGCTACACAAATAACAGCTGATTTTGGAGCTTGTAGCAGTTAGTATTATTACTAACCAGGTAGCAATTTAATATTTAGCAACCCATCCCTAATTCATCTCATTTCAAAGTTTGACTTCTACTGCATGTGAACTGCACACCACATTTTTTTATTGACTATACAATCCGTCTTTTTCAAGACAATAAGAATTTAACATATTTATTTTAAAGATTACACTTCTGTGGCATCCACTGATATACTGCTTCTAAATATTAATAAGATGAAATATTACTTATTGATTACAGATTTACATTTATCAGACAAAAGCACTAACAACATAACACCATCATCTGAGGGGTAGGTCCAATAGGTCATATGTCTTCAGTCTTTCATTTGGGTAAACACTCAACCGGTTCTAATAACTCTTTGGGTTGATAATGCTGTAGCTTCATGACATTCAAGTCACTTGCACTTTGTTCTTAAGAGATAGTTTGGATGGGTGACACATCAATCAATTTATACATACACACACCTTTTCCCATAGGGGTAGGCAGAGACCACTTCCTTCCACTTGCTACGGTTCTTACACACATTTTTTGCTTCCTCTACTTTTATCAGTGCTCTCATTCATGCTCGTCGGTTGTTGGTACTCTTGACCTGGCATTTCCTCAAAACAATGTTGATCTTATTAAGATATGTTCTCCGAGGTAGATCTCTACGGACTTGTCCATTCACACTCGCTTGATAAATTTGTTTCATCAATCTTCCTTCATCCATCCTTTCAACGTGTCCAAACCATCTAAGCATTCCTTTATCTATCTTTGTAACCACATCTTCTTTTACACCACAGCGTTCTCTTATCTCACTATTCTTTACCTTATCCAACCGAGTCACTCTGGCTATACTTCTCAGGCTACTTATCTCCACAGCATTAATCCTATTTTCATGATTATTCTGCCAAACCCAACATTCACTACCATACATAAGTGTAGAAACGCTAATAAGTTGATCATCGGCGTAAAGAAGGCATTTGACTAGCAAATCATTCATTTTCAATCCACTCTCTTTCAAATCTTTTAAACAATTGTCTATGTATAAGTTAAACAGCCATGGCGAAGTCACACATCCCTGTCATACACCTTTTTCGATGTTAAACCAGTCCGTGCAAGCTCTGTTTATCCTGACACAAGCAGTGGAATCCTCGTAAAGTGATTTCAGTGCTCGTATTAAACTACCACTCACCCCATACATTGACAATGTCGACCACAATTTACTCCTCACCACTCTGTCATAAGCCTTTTCCAAGTCAATAAAAGTGCAATAGACCTTCTGACGTCTAGCCAAGAATTTTTCGACTATACCTCGTAATAAAAAGACCTGATCCACACATATTCTTTCTCTTTTAAATCCTGCTTGCACATCCCATATTATCTTCTTAGTTTCATTCGTTACTCTTTAAATCAATATCTTTGCATACGTGAACAGCCCTCAAATATGCCCCGCCTACCAAACATATACAACCTGCGATCATGACATACGAATGTCACTAACCATCAGCTTTAAAAAAGCAGACATATCTCCAGAAGATGCCATCCACTAGAGATGGCGAAACGTTGAGTATAAACTCAGTCCTACGATGGCCAAAAAACCCGAAAAACCAATTTATTTATTATTTATTTACCAATTACTAAAGTAAAATTGGAAAATCTAACTATAGCTAAGGCTAAATATCGGTAAATAAATACAGAGGACCCAAGAAATGTTTCCCTTGTAAGTGGATGAGAGTAAAAACATTAAAACATTAAAAATTGAAATTAATTAAATATGAAATTAAATTGTTTTACAAAGGGTCGTGATGGTTTTGATTAATGAATTTATTAAGGTTTACACACCCATAGATGGCAAACTAATACAATTTTAGATTAATTTATGCTTACCTTTTCTGCAAACTAAACAGGAGTATTTCCTTACTTTGCAATTTTTTTTACCAACAGCTTTCTTGGAACTTTTAGGTTTTATATCATTACATGATTGTTGTTTCAATTCATCTTCACTTTTAATTGATGGCAAATCACACTCTTCATGTAACAATTCAGTTTTAATATTCTCAACATCCTCCATTTCTTTCTTGACATCATTTAATTTCTTGTTATGATTATTCTTTATTGCTGAGTAAAATTTAATTTAAATAATGTAGTTACACACATTTTATAACTTAAAAAAAATATCTCCTACCTACTTATTATAATACTGCAATTAAGCTTTACACACAAAAATACATAGTTTTAGTTATTTTAAACTTACTTCTGCTAATTAAAGAGGAGTATTTCCTTATTTCCTTATTTTTCTGTTCATCAATACCTTTTGTAGAATTTTTAGGTGTTAGATTACTACAAAACGGTTGTTGCATCCATTCTAATTCATCTTCGCTTTTAATTGATGGCAAATCACACTCTTCATGTAACATTTCTGGTTTAATATTATCAACATCCTCCACTTCCTTTTTGTAATTATTTAATCCCTTGATAGTCTCTACAAAGTCTGTTGGTTTAACTTTTTCACATTGTTGGGATTGTATTTGAAAATTTGTACAGCAATTTTCTCGCTTGGGTTCGCTAGTAGGAATGATTTCTAAAGATGACACTTTATTGTTTTCTATATTATGTTTTTGTTTAAGCATGTTGAACAAATTAACAGCAAATCATACAAAACAATAAATAGAATACTAATAACAGATCATATTTATTGGGAATACTAATTAAACTACTAGCCAACGTATATCATAGAAAACGTGGAGTGTTTCTAAGACGTATATGAAAATGAACATCACAGAACAGCAGAACACTAATCGGTTTCACCAACTACAACAGTGATCTAACCCAGTTTTGCCAATGTAAGATGTCAAAATTACTTACTTTTAGCTAATGTAACCATAGAAATATTAAATATAAAATTTATTATATACATGGTGTAAGGACACCATCCTTACACCATGATTATATATAGTTATTGTCATAGACTGGTTATTGTCCGACCGAAACTGGTTTTTACGACCGAAACCTAATTTCGGCAACAGTCTCAGTTTAGGCCGAAACCGAAACACAATAGGTACAGGTACTTAATATTTAAGTAATAAACAAAAAATAAATCACTTTTATTTTAAACACAAATTAACTTCTTCTAAACTTATTCGACTTTTCCTATGACACTTCAGTAAAAAAAACAAAAGCTGAATGGAATTTAACGTGCCGAACATGACCAATAACACCGCAAGAACTCCCGAATGCAGTTCCAAGACCTGTTTTTTCGCCGAAACTCGACCGAAACCGAGCTTAAGGTCGGACACCATATATCGTACATATCTATGGTTGTAACCCTCTCATTTTCGCGCCCTTATTTGAAATTCCTCACAAAATCCCCAAGTTGATGAAATTAATAAAATAACATATTTCTCATTATATTATTACTATTATTACTAAAAACAATGTACAAAATACTTCAAATAATTCAAAACAATTTGCTAATTTGGGAATAACTGATTACCTGCAGCATTTTATAATTTAAAAAGAGTGGTCCAATACTCCTCTGCATTTAAGTCATCTTTCAAGCCTTATGCAGCTTGATTAGGGAATGTGCGTGCTCCCTCCAATCATTATCTAGCATTTGTTGGTTGACAAATGCTTTCAGATTAGGAAAACGAATTAACACGTCATGTGCTAGACTTTTATTTTGAAATTTTGTGCTGTGGGAGGATCTACTATAGAAACTATTTCATATAATGCGTCATCAAATTTAAAACGATTTCTAATTTCTTGTATTAATACTTTGTAGATGTGTTTGCATGTTACATCGATTTTGAGAAAGCTTTTGACAAAGTGAAACATGACAAGTTACATCAGCTACTCGTCAGTAAAAACATTGACTTGGACGATGTGAGAATAATTAGCAACCTATACTGGGGCCAAAGAGCGAATACAAAGGTAGAAAACCAGCCAACACAGGAAATAGAAATCCGTCGTGGTGTAAGACAAGGATGCATCCTATCGCCAATACTATTCAACCTGTATAGCGAAGCCATTTTTAAAGAAACCTTGCAAAAAGAATCGGTAGGGATAGTTATTAACGGAGAGGTTATAAAAAATATGCGATATGATGATGACACCGTCTCGTTAACGAGCAATCAAAGAGACATACAAAATCTTCTAGAGAAATTAAATGATCGATGTAATTAATACGGTCTAAAGACAAATCTTAAGAAAACCAAGTTTATGGTAGTTACAAAGTTTCCCAGTTTTTCAAAAATACTCCTTTTACAAAAAACAGATTCAGAAAACAATATACTTTTATAAATATTTTTTTTTTCCAACAAAACATTTCTGTAACAAGGCTGAGTGGGGGTCCAAGAACTTTGACGTTGTGTGTATTATTATTGATAAACGTATTATATTTGTTTTTGTATTCTTCGGCATTGTAGCTTTTTTTTATATTTGTCAACTAATTGGCACACGAGCTAGCGAGACGAAAATGTGTAAGGATTCATAACGCGCATGCGCGTTATGTTGTAGATGGGAGATACTTAGCAACGTGACGACGTCTATTTGAGTAGACCACGTGTTTGTCAAAATGACAAGTGCAAATATAACGCGCATGTGCGTTCTGTTTTGGAGGAGAGGAGACGCGTAGCATAGCACGTATGCTACTGGTGCACAGTCATAGGTGTACGCTTATTGGTTCAAGACAGCCAATAAGTTCGCACCAACTGCACAGGTATAATTTGTACACGGCATACGCGTCTGCTGTTTCTTGACGGAAAAATCTTACACTTTCTTTCGCCTAGCCTCCATCCTCAGTACCGTGCAATAAGGAACTTCGTTCCAAAAATTCCTTTTCGAAACTTGTTCCAATTGGGATTAGAAATACTATACAAGTATATATTTTTTAAGTATTTGAACAAAGATCTGTAATACCTGGTATAGTTGGGGCTATAGATGAGTGTCATGTTGAAATTAAACAACCAGTCAACAATGCTTTTGACTATTGCAACAGGAAAGGAAATAATTCGGAGTATTTTTACAAGGTAGATTTAAATGTTTAATATGTTTGGGGTTTCTCATTTTGTTCAAATATATTACAGCTACCTGCAATGAAAAATTTATTGATACCACAATTGGAAAGCCAGGGAGAATGTACGACGCTAGAGTCTTCAGATTAAACCCTTTATATGAAGTTTTATAGAATTCAGATTGTAGATTGTAGGGAGGTCGTGAAGGCTATGCATCCTCTCAAGCACCTTGACCTATCAGATCTTTTGTGCATAACCCTTAATCTATTCGAGGCCCGGGATTCATAGACTTCGTACACAGTTTAACAGGTTTCCTGGGGGCTAAGTTTTTGACATCGAATGGCAATAGGAAGGCCCCTTTCATAAACTTGAGCCTTTTTGCAGAAAAGCACTGGACATTCGCAAAGCAAATGCATTTGCTGCAAAGTTCTCGCAGTAGCGGCAACTATCACTCTCTGTTTTGCCCATCTTTTTTAGGCGATACCTCAGAGGGCCGTGTTCAGTGAAAAGTCCAGTCACCAGTTTCAATTCTTTCTTGTCCAACTCGAGAAGCGGTTATAACTATCCTTGGCGAAAGGCTTACTAGTCTTTTCGCTTGTTTTTGTCCTGGCACTTTATGCCAGTAAGCTTTTATTTCATCTGTTTCCCAGCGTCGCACCTCTTCTTTCAAGTGGACTTTGAAGAGTCCGCAGAAGGGTTCTGGGCCGGAAAATTGTGTATTTGCCCCTTCTTTGGCAAGTAAGTGTGCTTCTTCGTTACCTTTAACTTCCTTGTGACCTGAAACCCACATCAGAGTAACCTGATTGTTTGCTGCCACTTGTCTCGGGGATTGTTTACAGTCCCAAGTCAGCTTAGATCACAAGTGTATGACTTCGGAGCTATTAGTGCTGCTTGGCTATCTGATAAAATATAGATTTTTGCGCTTCGGGTGTTCCTCTTGATGCACTTCTGGGCACATATCTCTATGGCATGCAATTCTACTTGAAAGATGATTGGGGTGTTACCAAGGGGTTTTTATAGCCTAAAATTCGACCCTGTAACGCACACTCCAACCCTTTCATCCATCTTCGATCCATCAGTGTACCACACTAAAGCATCCCTTCCTAGTTGAGGTCCGTTCTCTGTGCAAACTTGGTGGTTGTTTTTGACCACTTCAAACTGCATTTCGAAGTCGTACCCAACTGGCATAATATCTGTCGGCTTAGACATGGATTCTAGTAAAATACTTTCCAAAATCTTCAAATGTTCAATCCGATTTCCTGCTTTAATATTTATTGTCTGGCTCAGTCTGAATGCACTGATTGCCGTTTCTTTCGTTACACATAAGTGCAAGCAAATTCGCAATATGTGCTTATTTGTCTGCCGCCGCCCAATCACACAAAAAAATATAGTGTTAACACCCGGTAAACATTGCCGCTACAGCAAGGCAATTTTATTGGAATATAAGAAGATATCATTTTACACCACATTTTGGTAAGTGCATGTGTTTAGCTTACGTTTCTTTTTTCTTTCTTCAAAATATGTATAAAATATCACTAGACGCAAAACTATCAATTTATATATTTTATTTACTTTTAATTTTTATACATTTTCTGTTAATAAATATTAGGTAACCGTTATAAATTATTTTTCGATATGCCACCAGTATATGCGGACTTTGGAAATATGGTAACGGCCGTTGACAGGTCTCTTTCTTTCAAAATTCAAGTCTACACGCATATGGCAGATGAAATTTAATTCATTCTTAAGCTTCGAACACAATTCGCACTTGAACGGCTTTTCGACGGTGTGACGATGCATATGATATTTTAAACTATTGTAAATGCACATGTGAGTTAAAACATCCTTTCGTAAAAAGGTGTTCGTATAAATTTCACACTCGAACGGTCATTGATCGGTGTGAATGCGCATGTGAGTCATTAAAATACCTTTAAGTGAAAAGTTTTGCGAACAAATTTCGCACTTGTACATTTCTTCGCCGGTGTGACGGTTAACGTGTCTTTTTAAACTACTTTTTCGTGAAAACTGCTTTAAGCATATTTCACACTTGAACGGTTTGTCGCTGGTGTGACTGCGCATGTGTTTCATCAAAGAAGATTTTTGTGAAAAGTTTTTCAAACAATTTTCACATTTAAACGGTTTTTCGCCGGTGTGACGGCGCATGTGATTTTTTAAAGTACTTTGTCGTGAAAACTTGTTTAAGCAAATTTCACACTTGAACAGTTTTTCGCCTGTGTGATCGCGCATGTGAGTCTTTAGAGTAGATTTGACCGAAAAGGTTTTCATACAAATTTCACACTTAAACGGTTTCTCGCCGTTGTGAACACGCATGTGAGTAATTAAATGATCTTTTCGTGAAAGGTTTTTCGAACAAATTTCACATTTAAACGGTTTTACGCCGGCGTGACTGTTCATATGATATTTGAATTTACTTTTTAGATAAAACTGTTTTGAGCAAATTTCACACTTAAACATTTTTTCGCCGGTGTGACTAAGCATGTGATATTTTAAACTTTTTTTATATGAAAAATTTTTCGAACAAATTTCACACTTAAACGGTTTTTCGCCGTTGTGAATGCACATGTGGATTATTAGAGTTTTTTTAAGCGTAAACATTTTCGAGCAAATTTCACACTTGAACGGTTTTTCGCCGGTGTGAATGCGCATGTGAGTCATTAAAGTAGATTTCTCTAAATAGGCTTTCGAACAAATTTCACACTTAAAAGGTTTTTCGCCGGTGTGATGGAACATGTGATATTTTAAACTATTTTTATAGGAAAAATCTTTTGAACAAATTTCACACTTAAACGGTTTTTCGCCGGTGTGCATGCGCATGTGACTCGTTAAATTACATTTTTCTGAAAATGTTTTCAAACAAATTTCACACTTGAACGGTTTCTCGCCGCCGGTGTGATTGCGCATGTGAGTTATTAAAGGTTTTTTAAATGTAAACATTTTCGAGCAAATTTCACACTTAAACGGTTTTTCGCCAGTGTGAATTCGCATGTGGGCTTTTAATGTACTGTTTGCAGAAAACTTCTTCGGACAAATTTTACACTGAACCGAGATTTCGCCGGTGTGACGGTGCACATGATATGTTAAACTACTTTTTACTGAAAACTGTTTTAAGCAAATTCCACATTTGAACGGTTTTTCGCCGGTGTGACTGCGCATATGGACTATTAATGTTTTTTTAAGTGGAAACTTTTTCGAGCAAACTTCACACTTTAACAGATTTCCACCAGTGTGGCTGAGCATGTGATAATCCAAACTATTTTTATATAAAAAAATTTTCGGACACATTTTACACTTAAACAGTTTTTCGCCGGTGTGAATGTGCATGTGAGTAACCAAAGTATATTTTACTGAAAATTTTTTCGAACAAATTTCACACTTAAACGGTTTCTCGCCGGTGTGAATGGGTATGTGTTTTTTTAAATTACTTTGTCGTGCAAACTGTTTTAAGCAAATTTCACACTTAAAAGGTTTCTCGCCAGTGTGAAGGGGCATGTGTCTTATTACATTATATTTCGATGAAAAGTTTTTTAAACAAATTTCACACTGAAACAGTTTCTTGCCGCTGTGAATAAGCATGTGATTCATTAAATTAATTTTACTTGAAAGGGTTTTTGAACAAATTTCACACTGAAACAGTTTCTCGCCGGTGTGAATGCGCACGTGTTCTATTAATTTATCTTTGCATGAAAACTCTTTCGAACAAATTTCACACTGAAACGGTCTTTCACCGGTATGTCGGTCCATATGCTTTGTTAAACCACTGTTTTGTGAAAATTGTTTAAAGCAAATGTCGCAGGTGAACGGTTTCTGGCTGGTGTGACGTTTTTTGTTTGTTCGTTTTTTAACAAAATGTTGAAACCAATGTCTCAAAAACAAAATCTTGTCCCTGAAATATCGCCCACAAACGAAACACATCTCCAATTTGTTGTTAAAATGAACTTTTAGGTGATTTTTCATTGCCGTTGTCTTTGTGAAGCCTGCAAACAAAAAGAAATTATAATCAAAACTAACCTATACACTTTATTAAAAGTGTACAGGTTATTGAATTTTTTTTTATCGATTTCCAAGATAAATAAAATATGTCTTTATCAAGATTGTACCGAGAATTTGATAGGGTTAAATGATGACATATTGCTAATATCAGGGAGTATTAGAGCTGATCTGAGTAGTTTGGATTGAAAACGCTGTATTTTCATGACATTCGAATCACTTGCTGATTTCCAGAGTAGTATCTGGCTCTTCATATGGACTTCCAAAAGACTTTTAATATTGTTTTGTAAATCGTCAGATAACCTAACTTATTCTACTATATCATTCTTCTTCCTTCTTGCCACACCTTTCAACCTTTCATACTTATTCCTTGCTTTCTTTACATCCTCAATCATTGTCGTTTGCATTCTTCGATTGGCTTTTGTAGCCAGCCAATCCAGCCAGGCTTTCTTCTTCTTTGTCACTGCTTTTTGAACCTTGACACACATATTTTTTAACTTACATCCTTTCCTTCTTTGAATTGCTTTCATAATTCTTCAACTTTACATGCTTTATCTAAACTGTGAAATTTCTCAATCGATTTACTTAGAAACTCCTCTTTTACACTTGTAATTAATATAATATAAGATTAAATTGTTTACCAAAGGGTGGTGGTTTGGATTAAATAATTTATTAAGCTTTACGCACCCTTAAATGGCAAATTAATACATTGTTAAGATTAATTTACACTTACCTTTTCTGCAGACTAAACAGGAGTATTTCCTTATTTTGCAATTTATTCCATCAACAGCTTTCTTGGAACTTTCAGGTTTCATATCATTACATAAAGGGTGCTGTATCCAATTCAATTCATCTTCACTTTTAATTGATGGCAAATCACACTCTTCATGCAACATTTCAGTTTTTATATTTTCAACAACCTCCACTTCCTTCTTGACATCATTTAATTCCTCGATATGATTATTCCTCATTGCTGGGTAAAGTTTAATTAAAAAAATGTAGGTACTTACACACATTTTATAACTTAAAAAAATATCTCCCACTTATTATAACACTGCAATTAAGCTTTGCACGCAGGAAAAGACATTTTTAAGTTCGTTTAGACTTACCTTTGATATTTTTCTCTTCATCAATAACTTTCATAGAATTTTTAGGAGTTACATTACTACACGACGGTTGTTGCATCCATTCCAATTCGTCTTTAATTTTAAATGATGGCAAATCACACTTTTCATGCAACATTTCAGGTTTGATATTCTCTACATCCTCTAATTCCTTCTTGAAATCATTTAATCCCTTAATAGTCTCTACAAAGTCTGTTGGTTTAACTTTTTCACATTGTTGAGATTTTATTTTTATATTTGTAAGTAATGTTTCCTGTTTTGATTCGCTTTTTAAAGTACTAAAGGTTTCCAAAGGTGACACTTCATTATTTTGCGAATGTTTTTGTTTAACCATGTTGAAAAAATGAACGGTAAATCTTATAATTACACGAAACAATAAATAGAATAAAAATTACCAGTTAACGTGAATGAACATATATCTGTAAAGCAAAACTTTTTGCTTTGAATATAAAAATATATAAAACAAACCTAGATTCAAAAGTAACACTAGCGGCAGTAGCAATTATTGTGCTCTGTGCTACAAAACAGGGTGTCAATGCGTCATTGCTACCAACAATAGCTAGAAATTAATTTGTGACGTGTGGTAGTCTACAGTCTACACAAACAGATTGGTTTATTTATAAATATTGCCGAAAATTCATCTGTAAAGAGATTAGCTACTATTACTTACACAATAAGTAAAAAAATACTTTCTATTACACCCACGATTTTAAAAAATTCTGCCAACATTGTCTTAAACTGTCAACATAGTCAAGGCGTCAACTTCGATAAACATGAGTATATTAGAATGTAGAAATCAGTAGAGATGAATTATCATTGTTAAGGACCACCTCCGTTTAAATCAGTCGAAAATTTTACAAAATGCTTAGTATACTACGAGCGTAATCATCACAGAAATATAAATAAATACTAGAACGCCAACCGGTGATGTATTATTTGGCACGCCATAGGGCGATTGACAATCTCCGAGTTTGCGTAATAAATAGTATATTGAGCGGGATACTCAAACGTCTCACCAGGACAGGACTTGGGAATTTTGAATTTGTCTAAGCTCTTGAGAGACTACTAAAATTAACTAAAGTAAAAACTTAACGAAATTAAAATACAGGAATGTCATAAAATACACAATGTTTATAAAAACAACGAGGAAACACAAAAACGGAGCACTAATGCAAGCGTGTTAATATCAAATCGTTCCTAAAACTCTCACCCGACCCCCACGACTGACACCAAACGACTCTCTCAACTGCTCACTCCCAGGCCGGATATCAGAAAATGACACGGGACACGCGCCAGCCAACCTTTGCAAATCTATGTTCCCAACTCATAATCGCGCTCGTCCGTGTTGATAGCCAGCCCATCCACACAGAAAAGCAAACCAAACAATAATATAGCTGACAACACACGACAATCGAGGCCAAAAAATCAAGGCGAAATCTAATAACAAAGACTCCCACTCCAATTAACAAAAATGTCACAGCCATTAATAATTAAATCCTAACACTACTAGGTATGCAACACTATTTACAACGAGTGACAAACCCAAATCACAACAAAACACGGTAAGCGAAACCATTTACGAGCACCTGAGAAATACAAAACCATCAGAGATCCAATTAATATTGTAACCGTAGAAGGGAAAAAAAATAGGCACGTGACAAGTGGTCACCCTGCTCACCAGATATGAATTGCATTGAGCATGTTTGGGCTGAAATGCCCAGGCAATTAAATCGACTTTAACAACCTCCACAAACATTGCGACATTTAGCTAACGCATTACAAGTCATTTGGGAAGGCATTCCACAGCAGTTTATCAATAATTTGATAGAGAGTCTTTCAAATAGAGTAACAGCATTAAGGCGAGTCCTAGGTAGTCCTACACGGTATTAAGTTTCGTATACAGCTGTTGGAAGTACCTTAATGAACAAACTTTGTATGTAGTTATTTTCTTTAATTTGTCACTTTTTCTTAAACACCCATTTTGCTTTATTGGAGATAAGTTTTTAGGTTGCTTTTGCTATTTCCCCAAATAAACTTTCATTCCACATGACTAATGTTTTTTATTTCAAATATTTACATGGAAATTTCCGAAATGTTTATATTATCCACTTCCAATTGTTAAGCAGTGTCTTTAAAGTTTATATGGTACTGCTAGTACCCAAAAAATATTCAATATTAAATTTGGAAACAATTTCTGAACCTACTAACATACGACATAAATTTTTTATAAAAATAAAAATAGGGATATTGAAGTAAATGTTTATAAATTTAATTATATCATTTTATATTTAGTACATGTGTACCCAAAATATATTCAATATTAAATTTTAAGGAAATGTCTGAACCTAGATTGTAGTGGAGGGGTCATAAAGGTTGTGCAGCCTCTCAAGCACCTTGACCTATTAGATCTTGTCCAATGAGAATTCCCGTCTCACCATTTTAAAGTCTTTATTGTCCAACTCGAGAAGCTGTTTAGCTTTCCTTGGCGAAAGGCTAGTAAGCCTTTTTACTTGCCTTTGTCCTGGCACTGTATTTCAGTGAGATTTCATTTCATCTGTTTCTCTTCTTTCAAGTGGAGAGTCCGCAGAAAGAGCAGAGCAGAGTTTTGGCCGGAAAATTGTGTATTTGTCCCTTCCTTGGCAAGGTAGTCTGCTTCCCCATTGCCTCTAACTTCCTTGTGTGTCATAGAACCCACATCAGAGTGACCTGGTTGTTTGCTGCCAGTTGTCTCAGGGATTGTTTACTGTCCCAAGTCGACTTGGTATGACTTCAGAGCTTTTAGTGCTGCTTGGCTATCTGATAAAATATAGATTTCTGCGCTTCGCATGTCCCTTTCGATGCACTCCTGGGCACATCTCTTTGGCATGTAATTCTGCTTGGTTGGTTGGGGTGTTACCAAGGGGTTTTGAAAGGCTGAAATTCGACCCTGTAACGCCCACTCCAACCCTTTCATCCATCAGTGTGCCACACTGATGCATCCCTGTGTCTGAATCTAACATATAACAAAATATTTTTATAAAAATAAAAGTAGGTACTTTTGACATTTTATTTTTTAAAGTAAAATTATTTCTTATTTTTTTATTAATGTAACCAGTTTCGAAAAAATGTCCCACTTAAATTGTTGATCGCTGGTGTGACTGCGCATATGGGTTATTAAATTAGATTTTTCTGAAAAGTTTTTTGAACAAATTTTAGACGGTTTCTCGCCGGTGTGAATGCGCAGGTGATCTTTTAAAGTAGATTTATCTGTAAAGTTTTTCAAACAAATTTCACACTTGAATGGTTTCGCGCCGGTGTGAATACGCACGTGAGTCATTAATTCATCCTTTTGTAAAAAGTTGTTTGAAAAAATTTCACACTTGAACGGATTCTCGCCGGTGTGAATACGCATGTGAGTCATTAATGCATCCTTTCGTAAAAAGTTATTTGAACAAATTTCACACTTGAACGGTTTTTCGCCAGTGTGAATGCGCATGTGGGCTTTTAATGTACTTTTTGCAGTAAACTTCTTCAGGCAAATTTTACACTGAATTTCGCCGGTGTGAATTCGCATGTGGCCCTTTAAAGAATTTTTTCTTGGAAAGTTTTTAAAACAAATTTCACATTTAAACGGTTTTTCACCGGTGTGAACAGGCGTGTGATTTTTTAACTTGGATTTTTCTGAAAAGTTTTTCGAACAAATTTCACACTTAAACGGTTTCTCGCCAGTGTGACTGCGCATGTGTATCATTAAAGAATATTTTTTTGAAAAGGTTTTGGAACAAAGTTTACATTTAAACGGTTTTTCGCCGGTGTGAATGCGCAAGTGGGCCACTAAATTATATTGAAGTGGAAACTGTTTCAAGCAAATGTCACATGTAAAGGGTTTCTCGCCAGTGTGAATGCACATGTGATCAACTAAAGTATTTTTCTGAGAAAAATGCTTCAAGCAAATTTTACAATTAAAAGGTTTTTCGTACGTTCGTTTTTTAACAAAATGTTCAAACCAATGTCTTAAAAACAAAATCTTGTCCTTGAAATATCCTCCACAAACGAAACACATCTCCAATTTGTTGTTAAAATGAACTTTTAGGTGATTTTTCATAGTCGTTGTCTTTGTGAAGCCTGCAAACAAAAAGAAATTATAATCAAAACTAACATGCAGACTGTGGGGAACATACCGCCCAATTAAAGGTGCAATGAAAATCCTATAAAATGTTTGTAAAGCAGACAAACTCGCATTTATGATCCAGTTCTGTCTGCTGGTCTATGATAGGAATAAGTAAGTAAACCTTCGGTCGGTGGGCACTGTAAAAATATATGGCATTGCAGTATTTGAAACGGGCCGACCGAGCCGGAGAGACTGGAAAACCTAACGTAGGTAAAAATAGTGGTGGACCTAGTACAGCAGAGTATCTGTATCTTAGCTACTAAGAACATCAGACGATAAACAGACATCATTTGGTGCACACCTAAACGTCCTCCTGCCAAAACTTTATATTAAATCATTTCAGGTAAAAGTATTTGATATTAATTCAATTAAACCATTGCGCATCAGCCTATTTACCACACAGACTGATAAAAAAATTTATAATTGTATTAAAAGGCATAGAGGAGTGTTGGTTCCTACATTTATCTATGGAGAAGTATAGCCGGAGTGACTCGGTTGGATAAAGTTAAGAATAGTGAGATAAGAAAACGCTGTGGTGTAAAAGAAGATGTGGTCACAAAGATAGATAAAGGAATGCTTAGATGGTTTGGACACGTAGAAAGGATGGATGAAGGAAGATTGACGAAACAAATTTACAAGGCGAGTGTGAATGGACGGAAGTCGGTAGAGGTCAACCTCAGCTAACATATCTCGATCAGATCAACATTGTTTTGAAGAAAGGCCAGGTCAAGAGTACCAACAACCGACGAGCATGTATGAGAGCACTGATAAAAGTAGAGGAAGCAAAAGATGTGTTTATTCACTTAGAAGATGATCCAACATTTGTTTAATTGACTTCAAGGGTAAATAAAATCTGTCTTTTTCAAGACAATAAGAATTTGTTATGACCATATGCAAAAAGATATAGAAAAGTGGCATCCACTAATACCGTTTCTAGAAATTAATATGATGGCATATTACATATCGATGACAGAATTGCCTTTAACACACACACACAAGCACTAATAACAACACTATCGTCTGTAGGGTAGGTCTAATGGTTTTAATCTCTTTAGTCTTATTGTTGGCTGATGAATGAGAAGATTTACAGCTAGTTCATTTGGGTAAATAACCAAGTGGTTTTAATAGCTCTCAGCTAATTTGGCACATTCTTCTATGACAGTTAGAACTTGAAGGTCTCTGTAAAGTACATAGATACGAATATACTAGGAGCATTACCAGCTGACCTGAGTAGTTTAGATTAAAAAAGTTGTATCATCATGACACTCAAGTTGCTTGCTGATCCATATCTGCCAGTCTGCCATCACCGTACATTCCCAGAACACTGTTATATTCATCACGCTTCACTCCTATCCAACTATTAAAATCGCTTCTTCTTTCATTCTGGTTACACTTATTTAGAATATCTTTCACACTTTTCCAAAACCCCTGCCTCTCTTTTTAGGCTCTCGAAGACCTGTTCCACTGTGAGTAACACCAACCTTTAACATTACCCAGAGAAGTTTTGAGCTTACACATTTGAAGTCCATCACACATTAATTAATTTTATGACAACCTCTACTGGTTTCCGAAACTCCTGACCAGTAAGCTGTATACGGTCCATTCTTAGTGGTTTCGCATCTTTTCCATTTACACAAAAAACATCAATCTGCCTTTTACAGATAATTTTGGAAATCTACTTAATTTTATCATTCAATCCATCTCTTACGTTCAAAGTAGCAAAGTGACTATCTTCATTCCACTTTCTGTGACTAGTAGGAGTCACATCCCAGTCATTTTTGTTTAAGTCAATGTAATTACCACTCATAGTGTTACCATGTAATAAAAAAAATTTATACTAAAAATAACTTGATACGAGTGCTGAAATTACTTCAAGAGAAATCCATTACTTGTCAGTATAAACGGAGCTTACAAGAACTGGTTTTACATCGAAAAAGGTGTTAGACAGGGATGTGTGGCTTATCCATGGCTGTTTACCTTATACATGTACAGTTGTTAAAGATTTAAAAGAGAGTGTGTATGGGTTGAGAATGAATGATTTGTTTGTCAAATGCAAACTAATATAGTCCCACCACACCAGCTAATAAACAAAACAGTATTTTTAATATTTTGTTTACGGTTCCATTAGGTACATTAAAACAGTAAAATTTAATTGTTTACTTAATAGTGACGGCTATTATTAAAAAATGTATTAAGCTTTACACAAAATAATATCTTTGTTAAAATTAATTTACAGTTACCTTTTCTGCAAACTAAACAGGAGTATTTTCTTATTTTGCAATTTTTTCTACCAACAACTTTTTTGGTATTTTTAGGTTTCATATCATTACATGATAGTTGTTGTATCAATTCCAATTCATCTTCAGTTTTAATTGATCGCAAATCACACTCTTCATGTAATATTTCAGTTTTAATATTCTCGACATCCTCCACTTCCTTCTTGACATCATTTAATTTCTTTATAGCTTCTACAAAGATATTGTAATAAATTAATTTCTCATTGCTAGATAGTTTTATGTAAATAATTTTATAACTTAATAATATGAATTAATAATCAAAATTGTAAGCACCCAATAAGTTAAAAAGTGAAGGGAAACTAAGTATGACATGATATTTATTAAAAAAAATATCTCCTACCTATTATATGTAATACATACATACATACATAAAGTCACGCCTTTTTCCCATGGGGGTAGGCAGAGACCACTTCCTTCCACTTGCTACGGTTCATACACACATCTTTTGCTTCCTCTACTTTTATCAGTGCTCTCATACATGCTCGTCGGTTGTTGGTACTCTTGACCTGGCCTTTCTTCAAAACAATGTTGATCTGATCGAGATATGTTCTCCGAGGTCGACCTCTACCGATTTGCCCATTCACACTCGCCTTATAAATTTGTTTCGTCAATCTTCCTTCATCCATTCTTTCTACGTGTCCAAACCATCTAAGCATTCCTTTATCTATCTTTGTGACCACATCTTCTTTTACACCACAGCATTTTCTTATCTCACTATTCTTAACTTTAACCAACCGAGTCACTCCGGCTATACTTCTCAGACTACTCATCTCCGCAGCATTAATCCTATTTTCATGCGTACACAAATTCAGTAACTTGTTCCCCTCTTTCTCCCTCAATTAAAACCCCACAGTTTGTCATGCTTTCTTCTCTTTCAAAAACCATTACTTTCGTTTTGCTCACATTTATTTTCATCCCTTTGATTTTCAGGGAATCATGCATAACATTAACCATCGCCTGCAATAAAGAGTATAAATATCCTGTAATTAAGTTTTACAAGCCCTACACACTTTTAGACTTACCTTTTTTGTAAAGTAAACAGGAGTATTTCCCTATTTTGCCATTTTCCTTTTTACCAACATCTTTCATGGACTTTTTAGGATTTACATTACTACACAATGGTTGTAGCATCCATTCCAATTCATTTTCACTCTTAATTGATGGCAAATCACACTGTTCATGTAACATTTCAGTTTTAATTTTCTTAACATCCTCCACTTCCTTCTTAACATCATTTAATCCCTCTAAAGTCTCCACAAAACCTGTTGGATTCATTTTTTCACATTCTCCAGATTGTTTTTGAAAATTTATATGGCATGTTTCTTGCCCAAGTTCGCTTTTTATAGTACAAAAGATTTCTAAAGATGGCGCTATATTATTGTGCATTTTTTTATTTATATTGACTGTTTTAAAAACAGCAAGTCTAACTAACTTAGAGTTTACCTTTAGGTTGTTTTCTATGGAGCCAACGTAAGCACAGACCACCCATCAGTGTTGCCACATGGGGATAGGAAAAAGCGGAAGCGGTGTTGCAAAACCACGGATTTTCAACATTAAAAGCGGATTTCGGTGAAATTTTCAAACTAAAAAGTAAAACACAAATACCTACATATGTCTAATACCTATAATACTTATAACTAGTATGTATACCGACTTTATCCATTAAAAAGAAAACACATCTTCAGCGTCGTCTTCAGGTTCGCTTAGATCTGACTTTGGTGTCATTTTTGACAGCTTTTTTAGAGGCCCTGAAGTTTTTGCAACAGCTGTCATTTTTTTTAAAAGCCTGCCTTTGTCTGTGTCAGTGACATAGACGCAAAACATGCCAAACAATCCACCATCCACCGTTGGCGTCGCCGTTGTCGCCTGACGACCGAATCGAATTCTTTTACAAGACACGATTAGCACGAGTAGTATGGTCAATCAGACAAATTTCAGTTTGTTAGCCACAAGTTGTAAGGCTGATTTTTGTCGTAGCATTCGGAAAAAGCGGATCCGAGTAAGTATAAAACGGAACACGGAACCATTGTCAAAAGGGCGGAAAAAAAAGCGGAAAACGAAGTTTCTGGTAACGCTGCCACACATCCTCTAGAGTCTAGACCACTGTTTCCCAACCTTTTTTGTGCCATGTCTCTTCTCACGTTCGTTACTTGACTTTAAACCGCTATTTTAGTACCGATACGAATCTCTAGGGGGCTTTCTAGTTAGCCATGTCAGATGTCATGTAAAATAATGCGTTCTCTGGTGAAATATCATATTACATTACTGACGTCACCGCGATACCTTTCGTAGTTCATATTTCTATTTCGTGATGAAGTTGAACTAATATGATGAAGTTTGAACTAATCTAACGAAGGTTCAGTCTAATTCGTCTTTTTTTCAGTCTTGATTTTTTACTTGCCATTTCGTTGGTGAGTTTTGTTTGTGTAATTTAATTTGTGTGTTGTACATGTGCTTTTCACTTAAAACTTTTTGTTAGATATTTGAACTTGTGAAAAGTTTACATAAATTTTTTTTTGGTTAGTATACCTACTTATTAAAATTGGTCAAATGATAATGTACAATCCTTTATCTACCCATGTTTTTAAAAATTAATAATTATCAGATTTAATATCTAAAGAATGGGCATAATTCCAGAATATGGCTGCCAAATGAATTTTCATAAAACCATTTAATTTTTAACTTGACCATTCTATCTTACCTTTGTTGTTGATATTTTGGATTTTGGTGTCGAGTTAAAATAACCGCGTGCGGGATCTGATGGAGGGAAGCCATTGTTAAGTAGCAGGTGCTGTTCCATAATTCAAACCGGCCACAGTAGGCCACGGGATTCGTGAATTCGTGTACCCAAAGGTTACAAGTGATTTATTTTAGTATATTTAAACGACGTGGCTTATTTTTGACACCACGATTAAGTTTTGTTTTAATTTATTAATATGGTACACTGTTGAAAACTATTTATTGCATTGGATAATATGCGAAGGCTGAACTTTGATTAAAATAATATTCTCAATAGTTCTTTGTGCCCAAGTAAAAACGTTTTCTTCATACTTATTTGTAAATATCCTACAATATTGCTATTTTGAAGGACAGCCATCGTAAAAAGAAATATTTTTAAATAAGCTCGATTGTTTTAACAGTGTAAATCTTTATGTAAATGAAAAGGAAAAAAAACGTGATTGAATTGGCAGCCGTACGTGAACGTTGAAAAAGTATTGTTAAAAAGTTGACTTGTATACGTTTTTTTTTTTTTTGGTAACCTGATAAGGCTTGTCATTTTTACCTTTGTTTTAATTATTTTATGGAATCGTAAACTTTGGATTTTTGATTTATTGTTGTCTCATAAAGTTGTGAATTTTGAAGTTTCGATTTATTGTTGGCTGTTAATTTTGATTATATGTGTTATAATTTTGTTATTGAGCTATAATTTTATTTATTTGGTTCACCATAATCTTAGTTGTTTATCGTGTGGCTCTGCTAGTGCCTATAAGACCTAGGGGTTTCCGGCTTGTACCGTCTAAGTCGGTAGCGCGGCTCACTTTTATATATTTTTTTTCTTCTACCCTCTACGGCTGAGCTCGGGCATAATTTGCCAGTAGAGAGACCACTAGCGGAGTACTCTTTAGAGAACTAAAAGACGTGGCAATGTAGAGGAGTCGTCACTAATTCCTGCTTTGCCCACAAGGCAGTGCCACCTCCTTTGTTCACATAAGGACAGTAAGTGCTTGCAAGAAAATATCTATCAATTAAGAAATTACTTCATAATTCTTTAACCACGACTCTGATATTGATAAAAACATTGGCACCTGAATTTTTGTTCCGTTTCTCTATAAAAAAGAATTTTTGTTGTTCATTCGACCACAACGAGGGTGCATATTAACGAGTCATTTGTCGGCTTCCGCCTCCGTCTAATAAACTCTCTCCGCGCCTAGAGACTTCTAGATGGTTCTATCGCTTTCGCGAAATAGTCTGGAATTTGAGAAATATAAAAGGGACAGCGGTCGTGAAAAAGGACAGTTTTAAAAAGTGTTAATAAGTTATGAAATTTAAATAGTTGTAAAAGTTGTAATAAGTTGAACATCTAAGTGATTTATAAAAGTAAAACTTATTGTGTAAAAGTATTGGAATAAAAATTGTTTTGTTACTGTATCGAGAGTTTAAAATCACCGAACATAACAAAGAAGAAAATTTTTGTAACAGTATTCTTTCAATTCATCCAGTTAAGAAGGCTGAATTTTCGTAAAAAGGCAATTAGTGGTATAAGTGCATGGTGTATTTTGAAGAGAAAAATATTTAGTGTCAAATAAAACGTCAAAAAAATCAGCGATCTATCATTTACATCCAATCCACCGTTATCAAAGTTGAGTATAATTTCCCTATGTATGAAAAAGGAAATAAAACTCCTGCTCTGTACATAACCCATTGATCTCTTAGTTTTCTGAAATTACATTTCTATTGGGTGTGAACTGCACACAAACACACATCTTTTTTAATGACTTACAAGGTAAATACAATCTGACTTTTTCAAGACAATAAGAATTTGATACGACCATTTGAAATATTACATAGAGAAGTGGCATTCACTGATATACCGCTTCTAGACATTAATATGATGACATATTACTTACTGATTATAGATTTACATTTAACACATTCAAGCACTAATAAAACAGCACTATCGTCTGTGGGGTACGTCCAATGGGTCATTTCTTTTCAGTCTTTTTGTTGGCTGATGAATAATGAGATTTGCAGCTAGTTCATCTGGGTGAACACTCACCTGGTTCTAATAACTCTTTGGGTTGAAAACTCTGTATCTTCATGATATTCTAGTTGCTTGCTGATCCCCAGAATTGGGTTCCATGACCATAGAGGCTCTTTGTTATGGTTTTATATACAAGTACTTTGTAAGAGATAGTTTGGATGAGCAACACATCAATCAATTTATTTATTATTTAGTAAAATTAGAAATATAACTATCGCCAATGCTAAATGGCACTAAAAAAATATATAGAGCGCCCAAGAAAAGTTTCACTTGTGCGTGGGCGAAAGTAATAACATTAAAAATTAATTAAATATAAAATTAAATTCTTTACCGAAAGGTGGTTTTGATTAATAAATTTATTAAGCTTTACACACCCATAAATGGCAAAATAATACATGTTTAAGATTTAGTCACACTAACCTTTTCTGCAAACTAAACAATTTTCCTAACAACAGCTTTCTTGGAACTTTTAGGTTTCATATAATTACATGATTGTTGTTGTATCAAATCTAATTCATCTTCACTTTTAATTGATGGTAAATCACACTCTTCATGTAACATTTCAGTTTTAATCTCAAAAGCTCCCACTTCCTTTTTGACATCATTTAATTTCTTGATATGATTATTTCCCATTGCTAGGTAAATCTTAATTTAAATAATGTACTTGTACAAATTTTATAACTTAAAAAAATATCAAAAAGGGCACATCTGGCTGTGTCATTATTTGATTTTATGATATTTAAATGTTCAATGTCTCATTTTAAGCTTACATTCCTCATTCACTACGTATACAGGATGTGTAACAACGATAATTATGTTATTTTATAACAACAGACTAATGACCTAAAGTAATACGACGTTATGTTAAATATTCCGTTACACTTTCTTGAAAAGGTTTTCTTACAAAATTCCACACACTCATAAGGTTATTGACCGGCGAGAATGCGCAGGTGAGTCGCTAAAGTAACTTTATGTGAAGTAAGCTTAAACGGTGTGACGAAGCATGTGATATTTTAAACTCCTTTGTCGTAAAAACAGTTTTAAACAAATTTCACACTAGAAAGGTACCATGTCGATGTGACGGTGCATGTGATTTTTTAAGCTTGTTTTAAATGAAAACTGTTTCATACAAATTTCACACTTGAACGGTTTATCGCCGGTGTGAATGCGAGTGTGATCCATTAAAGTAGATTTTTCTGAAAAGTTTTTCGAACAAATTTCACATTTAAATGGTTTTTCGTTGGTGTGAATGCGCATGTGTCTCATTAAAGTAGCTTTTTCTATAAAGTTTTTCGAACAAATTTCACATTTAAAGAGTTTTTCGCCGATGTGAATGCGCATGTGTCTCATTAAAGCAGCTTTTATTAAAAAGTTTTTCGAACAAATTTCACATTTAAACGGTTTTTCGCCGGTGTGAATACGCATGTGTCTCGTTAAAGAAGTTTTTATTGGAAAGTTTTTCGAACAAATTTCACATTTAAACGGTTTTTCGCCGGTGTGAATACGCATGTGTCGCATTAAAGAAGTTTTTATTGGAAAGTTTTTCGAACAAATTTCACATCTAAACGGTTTTTCGCCGGTATGAATGCGCATGTGTGTCATTAAAGCAGCTTTTATTGAAAAATTTTTCGAACAAATTTCACATTTAAACGGTTTCTCGCCGGTGTGAATGCGCATGTGTCTCATTAAATTATTTTTAAATGAAAATATTTTCGAGCAAATTTCACACGTAAACGAATTTTCACCGGTGTGAATGCGTATGTGAATCATTAATTTATATTTATTTGAATAGTTTTTTAAACAAATTTCACATTTAAACGGTTTCTCGCCGGTGTGAAGTTGCTTGTGATCTTTTAATCTATATTGTCTTGAAAACTGTTTTAAGCAAATTTCACACTTATACGGTTTCTCGCCCGTGTGAATACGCATGTGGGCAATTAAAGTCTTTTTAATTGGAAACTTTTTTGGACAAATCTCACAATTAAACGGCTTTTCAACACTATGACCGTGCATGTGATTTTTCAAACCAGATTCATGTGAAAACTGTTTTAAGCAAATTTCACACTCGTACGATTTTACGCCGGTATGATGGTGCATGTGATCTTTAAAATAACTTTGTCGTGAAAACTGTTTTAAGCAAATTTCACACTTAAACGGTTTTTCGCCGGTGTGAATACGCATGTGTCTCATTAAAGCAGCTTTTATTGAAAATTTTTTCGAACAAATTTCACATTTAAACGGTTTCTCGCCGGTGTGAATGCGCTTGTGTCTTATTAAATTATTTTTAAATGAAAATATTTTCGAGCAAATTTCACACGTAAACGAATTTTTACCGGTGTGAATGCGCATGTGAATCATTAATTTATATTTATTTAAAAGGTTTTTCGAACAAATTTCACATTTAAACGGTTTTTCGCCGGTGTGAAGTTGCTTGTGATCTTTTAATCTATATTGTCGTGAATACTGTTTTAAGCAAATTTCACACTTATATGGTTTTTCGCCGGTGTGAATGCGCATGTGATCTAATAAAGCATTTTTCTGTGATAAATTATTCAAGAAAATATTACGTTCAAAAGTTTTTTTGTTCATTCGTTTTTTGACAAAATGTTGAAACCAATGGATTAAAAACAAATTCTTGTCCCTGAAATATCGACCACAAAAGAAACACATCTCCAATTTGTTGTTAAAATGAACTTTTATGTGATTTTTCCTAGTCTTTGTCTTTGTGAAGCCTGTAAACAAAAAAAATTATAACATGCAGACAGATAAAAAAATCATAATAACTTTATTAAAACTGTAGAGTTTATTTACAATAAAGATGATCCAACATTTGTTTTATTAACTTCCAAGGTAAATAAAATCTGTCTTTTTCAAGACAATAAGATTTTAGTATGACCTTATGAAAGATGATATAGAAAAGTGGCATCCACTGTAGGTATTAATAAGTTGCCATATTACTTAACGATTATAAAATTACATTTAACATACTCAAGCACTAATAACACAACACTTATGTCAATGGGTAGGTCTAAATTGTCATAGGGTGTCCCACAATTTTTTCGTTCTTATTTGGTTTAATTTGTTTTTGTAAATATGAAATTTTATCTTTTAATAAATTACAATTTTCATGGGAATGGAGTTCTTATTCTCCAATTCTTTGATTATATGATTGAGAAGATTATTATTTTTTTCAAAACTACATTAATTACTTGATTTTTAGGATTGATTCCCGTCGTAGTGCTCTCAAATTACATTTTTTCTTTAAGAAGACTGTTTAAAACAACTTGGGCAGAAGAGTGTTTTTAGACAGTTTTATTTGGAAGAACTAAAACTGGACCAGTGCTATCTTGTGTTTTAAAATAAACGAAAAAAAAAAACAACTATTAAAGGGGACACCAGTTAATAAACAAAACAGTATTTTTAATATTTTGTAACAGTTCCATTAAGTATATTAAAAAGGAATAGTTTTGTTTATCTGATTAAAATTAAAATTCGTTAAATATAAAATTAAATTGTTTAACAAAGAGTGATGGTTGTTATTAATAAATTAATTAAGCTTATCATACCCATAAATGGCAAAATAATACCTATCTTAAGATTAATTTACACTTACCTTTCCTGCAAACTAAACAGGAGTAATTCCTTATTTTGCAATTTTTTCTACCAACAGCTTTTTTGGAATTCATATCATTACATGATAGTTGTTGTATCAATTCCAATTCATCTTCACTTTTAATTGATGGCAAATCACACTCTTCATGTAATATTTCAGTTTTAATATTCTCAACATCCTCCACTTCCTTCTTGACATTATTTAGTCCTTCTAAAGTCTCCACAAAACCTGTTGGATTCACTTTTTTACATCCCTGGGATTTTTTTTGAAAATTTATATGGCATGTTTCTTTAGGTTCGCTTTTTATAATACCAAAGATTTCTAAAGATGGCTCTATATTATTGTGCATTTTTTTATTTATATTTGATGTTTAAAAAATTAACATCAAGTCATACATACATAATAATTACAATTCAAGTACTAGTTAACGTAAACATAAGTGAGATATAAATAACCCAACCCACTGACAAGTGACAAGATACGCACACTTTTCATCAAGGTTTTGAAATCAACCATTAGATGGAACAAGTGCCGTTGATTCCAAAGTGATTCCAATACCAAAGATTAGTGGTTAACCTATACTCTGTGCCAATACTCTTGTTTTTAATAAAAAAAAAGAATGAATGTCTTTATAGGGAAAAATCACGTAACGCGAGATGGCGTTGTCAATGACAAAATGTCGGATCGAGGTGTGAGCAACAAATACTCTGTCATTTGATTACTTGTAAAACCAAAGTTTTTATTAAAGGGAATTTTAGTTATCTTAGAGATTTGAGTTGATTTTTTGTGTTAAACTATTGAATCGAAGCTGGATTTAAGGTTTGTTTTCGACGTTACAGTTTTATTGTTGCTGAATTCTTGTTAAATTTCAGTAAAGACCAGGTGTGTTTTTTAGGCTTGGAAGTTGGATCTCGCAGGAAGTTTTATTTTGGATTTCTTGGAGGTCCATTCCGTCGCAGAAGAATAATTTTGATCAGATCTTAGTACAATAATCGTTTGTATATGCGAAGTACAATTTAATCAGAGCCAAAAATTTGTTTTCGGAATAATTACTCCAAACTGACTAATATGAAGAATAGGCACAGAGTAAAAGTGAAACCAATCTAGTTCGAATGGAAAAGTGATAGGGATATGTAAAATAAATGTAATTTTATTGTCAAAAGATAGTTGTCGTGGTGTAGGCATAGCGTCAGAAAATTCTAAATTTTTGTATACATATTAAGGACATGATAATACAATTAGGTACCCTTAAAATTTAAAGTCAATTGACCTCGTCTAACCCGAGAAATACTCAATTAAAAATTGGATAATTAACATGGAAAGTATACGCTCGCTGTAGTTCTGTACCAGTTGATTGGTTCTAGAAAAAAACTAACTGTCAGAAACTTTAAAAAAACTAACAGCCTTTAAATGTTTTTTTTTCCAAGTTTAAAAAAAAATTATTACGAGTAAAAAATTTCAAATTTTGAGTAATACAAAAAATAATATTAGTATAATCTTTTTTATTAAATATAAAGTGAACAGAGCATAAAGTTTTACAGAATTATCTAAAATTTAAGCTTATAACTTATAAATATTAATAGTAAACAATATAAATTTTACGTGACTTATTTATTAATAATTATTATTAATTAATATTTATTATTAATATTTCCTTTAATCACATTTATTTTCGTATTTTAAGAAGTGTAGGTATGTGCATCGATACGTTTAATTCTAGTGACTTCTTATAAACAAAAAAGAATAAATATGTAATAGAATTTTACGTAGAACTAAATATGCATTATAGACAGAATATATTGTATTTTTGATAACACAAAAAATAATATTAATATAATCTTTATATTAAATATAAATTAAACATAACATATAATAAAACAGAAATTTCCACTGTTCCTGCCTCCTACCTTTAATTTTAGACGACAAACTGAACTATTGATCAGGTAAGCAGGTAGTCATAAACTTTCCTCGAGGGACATGTTCCCCCAATCTTAACAAGATCTACTTTACGGATTTCCGCCCTTAAACCCCGAAATCCAATCATTCCTTCAACAACAGCCTCCAGTGGCTTTAATACCTTATCTCTTCAACAATATAAAACGTCTTACCAGCTCCAACAAATATCTATGCCTATGCAACAAAACTTTAATCCACCTACATTGAATGATACAGTGAATTGTGGTATACGTTGTCTATGTACGGGATGAGCGGTAGTTTAATACGAGCACTGAAGTCACTTTACGAGGATTCCACTGCTTGCGTCAGGATAAATCGAGCTTATACAGACTGGATTAACATCTAAAAAGGTATTAGACAGGGATGTGTGGCTTCGCCATAGCTGTTTAACTTATACATAGACGATTGTTTAAAAGATTTGAAAGAGAGTGCGTATGGATTGAAAATGAATGATTTGATCGACAAATGCCTCCTTTACGTCGATGATTAGGTCATATTAACGTCATTTGAAGAGGAATTGCAGGCGATGGTTAATGTTATGCATGACGCCCTAAAAATCAAAGGGATGAAAATAAATGTAAGCAAGAAGAAAGTAATGGTTTTTGTAAAAGAAAGCATGACGACTGCGAGGTGCTGATTAAAGGAGAAAGAGTGCAACAAGTAAATGAGTCTGTATACTTGGGTTCAAAATTAACGAAAGACAGAAAGTATGACTGTGACATTGAGCGCAGGGTGTTGGTAAGAAAACATATGAATGGGGCACTGCATAACTTTATGAACAGTCAGAACGTGTCAAAAAAGGCATTTCTGACTGTGCATAGAGAAGTGCTGGTCTCTACATTTAAGTATGGTAGTGAATGTTGGGTTTGGCAAAAGAAGCATGAAAGTAAGATTAATTCTGCGGAGTTGAGTAGTCTGAGAAGTATAGCCGAGGTGACTCAGTTACAAATATAGATAAATGAATGCTTAGATGGTTTGGACACGTAGAAAGAATGGACGAAGAAAGATTGGCGAAACAAATTTATAAGGCGAGTGTGAATGGACGGAAGTCGGTAAAGGTCGAGCTCAGCGAACATATCTTGATCAGATCAATATTGTTTTGAAGAAAGGCCAGGTCAAGAGAACCAACAACCGACGAGCATGTATGAGAGCACTGATGAAAGTAGAGGAAACAAAAGAAGTGTGTAAGAACCGTAGCAAGTGGAAGAAAGTGGTCTCTGCCTAACCTTACGGAAAAAAGGCGTGACTATATGCATTTATGTTAAATATTCTGTTACACTTTCGTGAGATTTTCTGTTTTCTTACAAAATTTCACACTGGAACGGTTATTGACCGGTGAGGATGCGCATGTAATTCGTTAAAGTAACTTTATGTAAAAAGTTTATCTTGTGTGACAGTGCATGTGATTCTTTAAACGTTTTTTAAGTGAAAACTGTTTTTTACAGATTTCACAATTAAACGGTTTTTCGCCAGTGTGACCATGCATGTGATATTTTAAACCAGATTTATGTAAAAACTGTTTTAAGCAAATTTCACACTTGTACGGTTTTACGCCGGTATGATGGTGCATGTGATATTTTAAATAACTTTGTCGTGTAAACTGTTTCTCACAAATTTCACACTTAAACAGTTTCTCGCCGGTGTGAGTGCGAATGTGACATATTAAAGTAGATTTATGTGAAAAGTTTTTCTTACAAATTTCACACTCGAACGGTTTTTCGCCGGTGTGAATACGCATGTGAGTCATTAAAACACCCTTTTGTGAAAAGGTATTTGAACAAACGTCACACTTGAATGGTTTTTCGCCAGTGTGACTGAGCATGTGATATTTTAAATTACATTTTTGTGAAAATTGTTGATTGCACATTTCACATTTGAACGGTTTCTCGCCAGTGTGAATGCGCATGTGTTGTACTAAACCATGCTTACGTGAAAAATTTTTTGAACAGATTTCACACTTATATGGTTTTTCGCCGGTGTGAATGCGCACGTGAGTCATTAAACAAATTTTTTGCGAAAAATGTTTCGAACAAATGTCACACTTGAACGGTTTTTTGCCTGTGTGAATGCGCACATGATCTAATAAAGTATTTTGCTGTGATAAAGGCTTCAAACAAATTTTACATTTATAAGGATTTTCGTTAGTTCGTTTTTTAACAAAATGTTGAAACCAATGGTTTAAAAATAAAATATTGTCCCTAAAATATCGTCCACAAACAAAACACATCTCCAGTTTGTTGTTAAAATGAAATTTAAGGTGATTATTTCTAGTCGTTGTCTTTGTGAAGCCTGTAAAAAAAATATAATCAAAACTCACATGTACATTGCTAAGATATCTTTATTAAAAGTGTAGAGTTTGATATCATTTTTATTTTATTAACTTCCAAGGTAAATATAATCTGTCTTTTTCAAGATATGTACCAAGAATTTGATGGAGCCATTTGAAAGATGACATAGAGAAGTGCCATCCACTAATATACCACTTCTAGATATTAATATGATGATGTATTGCTAATAAATTGCAGATTTAGATTTAACATTTAACACACACAAGCACTAATAACACAACACTATCATCTGTGGGGTACGTCCAATGGGTCAAATCTATTCTCTGTAAAGTTAATAAACAATACTGTATTTTTTTGTATTCCTCTTATTCTTTACTATTTTAAACACAGATAATAATATAATAATCAATACTTTCACTGTGACAAATATTTGGCTTATAGGATGACCCCAATTTCCATCACGAAATGGCCATTTGAAATAAGCAACTATTGAAGGGTACACCAGTTAAGAAGCAAAACAGCATTTTTAATATTTTGTTCCAGTTCCATTAGGTATATTAAAATTTAAATTCATTAAATGTAAAATTTAATTGTTTATCAAAAAGTGGTGGTTTTAATTAATAAATTTATTAAGCCTACCAACCCCTAAATGGCAAAATAAAACCTTTGTTAAGATTAATTTACACTTACTTTTTCTGCAAACTATACAGGAATATTTCCTTACTTTGCAATTTTTTCTACCAACAGCTTTCTTGGAACTTTTAGGTTTAATATCATTATATGATAGTTGTTGCATCAATTTCAATTCATCTTCACTTTTAATTGATGGAAAATCACACTCTTCGTGTAATATTTCAGTATTAAAATTCTCAACATCCTCCGCTTCCTTTTTGACATCATTTAATTTCTTTATAGCTTCTACAAAGATATTAAGATTATTATTTTCCTCATTGCTGGATAAATTTTAAATAATAAATATTTTTAGTAATAATAATTAATAAATAATTAAAATTGTAGGCACCTAATAAGTTTAAAAGTGAAGGGAAACTTATAACATGATATTTATAAGAAAAAGTATCTGCAACTCATTACATGTAATAAAAAGTACAAATATCCTGTAATTACGCTTTACACACCCACAGAAGACAAAATTACACACTTTTAAACTTACGTTTTTTGTAATTTTCCTTTTTACCAATATCTTTCGTAGAATTTTTAGGATTTAAATTACAACCCCATGGTTGTTGTATCCATCCCAATTCATCTTCACTTTTAATTGATGGCAAATCACACTCTTCATGTAACATTTCAGTTTTAACATTCTTAACATCCTCCTCTTCCTTCTTGGCATCATTTAATCCCTTCAAAGTCCCCACAAAATCTGTTGGATTCACTTTTTCACATTCTAGAGATTGTTTTTGAAAATTTATATGGCATGTATTTTGACTAGGTTCGCTTTTTATAGTACAAAAGATTTTCAAATATGACTGTATATTATTGTGCATTTTTTTATTTATATTGACTGTTTAAAAAATAAACATAAGTCTGTTACACTAGAAGGAATAAAATCGGCGCTTTTCCCTAAAAAGAGCAATTAAATCTTTCTTATTAAAAGCGCTGATTTGCACGTCGAATTACTCCTCTTTAACTGCCTTTGAAGCATATAGCACAGTATACATTGTGCTGGTGTATTCTTTGCATATAGTATGTCGGATATGTATTATGTATGAGCCATCGAGTGTTTCACCTTTATTTTTTAGTATACTTGTTATCAACGATGATAGTAAGTCAATACTCATGAGTCAGTGTTTTGTTATTAATAAACAATAGAATATTAGAATACATTACCGTTGAATGACATATTACATCATATATCAATCAACGACATAACCATCAAACATCTACTACAGTCAGCGCCAGGTCAGACTCTTTAGTGTTTCCTGATAACTACTACTGTCAGTGTCAGAAATAGTGTTTCGTGGTCACACGACATGGAACTACAAATTTACCAGAGAAAAAGGATTTATCTTGATTATAAAACATCAGGAAGGAGCGTAGGTTTTAATTTGGATGATCGATCAAAACAATCCTCAGCAAAATGATGGGAATATAAAACGTTCTTATTTTAGCGATGACAACATTACCTGATGATAAAATAAAACCACGTATCCAGTTTAAAAACTCGCAAAAGACTATATTTAGTTTTAGGTTATGTGTAAGACATTTCGTTTTGACATCAGAAATTTTACAGTATTGCAACAGTACATCAGCTGCCATTTCATCAGTTGGCAAATACTTACATTTACCAAAGAATACACCAGACTAAAATTGGGTTGGTGTTTCTTGTGCATTTACTAAATTATTTGAAATAGCCTTTTTGACACCGACATGTGTGTAGTTGTATAAAAAAAAGAAAGCAGCAACATCGAGACCTAAACGAGCTAGGCAAGCCTCCTAGTGGCGAGGGGGCAGTAGTAAAAGCACATTCGCTTGGTTAGAACAAAAGTAAAAAAATTAGTCTTAATATTTTATTAAGGAAACATTACAGTGATCTTGTTTCCTATTAGCTATAAAATTTAATTTATACTAAAAGTAAAACAAAAAATTACTTTTTGTAAAATAGCAGTGGAAAAATATGCGTTTTATCCGGATGCGTTTTGGGAGCTTTCATCACTTTAAAAAAAGATGATCAAAAATTTAAAATAATTATTTTTTTATTTTTCAGTAATACAATCCTAATTTTATTGTTAATTAAAAAATTATTTTTAAATCTAACCTTTCACCCAAGACTCTTCTTTATTCTACGCCTGTGTTCTGAAATTTAATGCGTGACTACGTTTAATTTTGCGTAGCGACATCTAGCCCTGGGATAACAGAAACTCCGAAATTTACCAAATGTCACCTCAAACAGACCCCAAATTACGTACGGATTTTTAACACAGAGTTGGAGTTCTAGTAGTTGGGGGGTCTGAGGCATTGTATAAAGACAATATTATACAATGTCTGAGGTTCTAACCTCTCTTCTCTAACAGAGCACAGTGGCTAATTATTATTTTTAAATTTAAGTTCGTTTTAAATTTAAATAGTGTTAACAGTACAGACGATACATGTTGACTGGTAGTTTGTATTCTATTTATTGTTTTGTGTGATTATAAGATTTGCTGTTTTTTTTAACATGGTTAAACCAAAACATATGGTAAATAATAAAGTGTCATCTTTGGGAATCTTTTGTACTATAAAAACCGAACCCGAGCAAGAATCATGCCATGCAAATTTTCAAATACAATCCCAACAATGTGAAAAACTTGCACCAGCAGACTTTGTAGAGACTATCAAGGGATTAAATGATTTCAAGAAGAAAGTGGAGGATGTTGAGAATGTTAAAACTGAAATGTTACATGAAGAATGTGATTTTCCATCAATTAAAAGTGAAGATAAATTGGAATGGGTACATCAACCATCATGTAGTAATGTAACTCCTAAAAATTCTATGAAAGGAATTGATAAAAAGAAAAATGGCGAAATAAGAAAAACCTCCTGTTTAGTTAGCAGAAAAGGTAAGTTTAATTGAACATTAAAACTTAGTAATTTTGTCTTTTTGTGTGTGTATTCGCAGTATTTTTATACTTTTTATTGTACCTAAAAAGTAGGATATTTTTTTAATAAATATTGAATTTAATTTAAAGAGTGTTACTACAGTACAGTAATATTATTAATTATATATTTTAACACCTGGAGACTAAAAGCAAAGTATGATTATAGTATATAATTTGCTTTCCTTAGGTAATTAGTGTGTATTGTAAAATGGTCATTATTAACAAATTATTTTCAGTTACAAACTGTATACCTGCAGATTTTACATACTCCAGTCAGTGCTGAATTTAGAGGTCTGAAGGCCTCGGGGCAACAAAGGTGTGGAGGCCCCTGGCCCCAAATTATTTTCCAAATAAAATGAACAATTTTTTTTCAGTTGAGTTTTTCAATAAATAATTTATTGTGAAACCAAGTAGATTTTTTTAGCATTTAACAAACATATGTAAATAAAAACGAAAACAAGAATTATCTGAGGCTGCAAGCAAGTACCGCCCCACTCAGCCGTTGAGCCATTGGGATATTCCCTCAAGATGGGTAGTGCAAGTGCTTATCAGGACCATTTGAGATTTTGATATTTTACTGATTGCCTGATTGGAGTGAACAAATATAGATAAATCATTTCTGTTAATATTTAAGAAAAATATAATCATGTTTGTACAAAGTACTGTAAGTAAAGGTATACCAGAGAAAAAAAAATATCAAGGGAAAAGTTGAAGGATTTTTTTTTCTGAAGTCTAGATTACGTTCAACATAAAGTTTTTGTATATCAGATAGTTTAGATTTTTTGTAAATAATTTCCACCCTTGTGTTCTATATCACTTAAATTCTGCTCAGTACATTTTCAAATATGCATTCCCATATTGTGATGCAGTATCAAATAATCAATTCAATTAGGAAAATACATATAATATGTATGATCAGCGGGTATATTTCCACTTGTATTTTCTCTTCTCGATTTGATAAACTAATTTGTGGTCTGTATAAACTTATAGATAGATAGATATTTATTAATATAAAATAACAAGAATTTCTCACTTATCATGATATATTGTAAAATAAAAACCACAATTACAAACTGCAAATAAATTACAAATAAATAAATAAATGACATCCTCAGAGAGTAGGACAAGCAGGAACATACATACATATAGTTACACCTTTTTCCCGTAGGGGTAGGCAGAGACCACTTACGCTACAGTTCTTACACACATCTTTTGTTTCCTCTACTTTCATCAGTGCTCTCATACATGCTCATCGGTTGTTGGTACTTTTGACCTGGCCTTTCTTCAAAACAAAGTTTATCTGATCGAGATATGTTCGCCGAGGTCTACCTCTACCGACTTGTCCATTTACACTCGCCATATAAATTTGTTTCGTCAATCTTCCTTCATCCATTCTTTCTACGTGTCCAAACCATCTAAGCATTCCTTTATCTATTTTTGTAACCACATCTTCTGTTACACCACATCGTTCTCTTATCTCACTATTCTTTACTTTATCCAACCGAGTCACTCTGGCTATACTTCTCAGACTACATATCTCCACAGCATTAATCCTATTTTCATGCTTCTTTTGCCAAACCCAACATTCACTACCATACATAAGCGTAGGAACGAACACTCCTCTATGCACAGCTAGACGTGCCTTTTTTGACACTTTGTGTGTGTTCATAAAGCTATGCAGTGCCCCATTCATTTTATTCTGAAGTGTATTGTTATATTACTGTGGTATCGTCTGCATACATATACATACAATGATTTAAATAAAACTTTACCCAACAATAAGGAATACATTAATCATAATATATTTGTAGAGACACAGAAATTAAATGAGGTTAAAAAAGAAGTGGAGGATGGAGAAAATATCAAAACAAAAATATTACAATTCCAACAATGTGTAAAAATTGTACCAACAGACTATGTAGAGAATATAAATGAATTATATGATGTTAAGAAGGAAGTGGAGGATGTTAAGAATATTAAAACCGAAATATTACATGAAGAGTGTGATTTGCCGTCAATTAAAATTGAAGATGAATTGAATTGGACACAACAACTATCATGTAATGATATTGAACCTAAAAATTCAAAGAAACCTGTTGGTAGAAAAAATTTCAAAATAAAGATATACTCCTGTTTAATTTGCAGAAAAGGTGAGTGTAAATAAATCTTAAGAAGGTGTTATTTTTCCATTTACGGGTGTGTAAAGCTTAATAAATTTATCAAACAGAACCACCACTCTTTAGTAAACAATTTAAATTTTTATTAGTCAACAAAATTAACAAAACATTATAAATACCTTATTGTTTATTAACTTGCTTGGATGTCCCCTTCAGTGACTCTCAGATCAATACTAGCAAGAGAAACGAAATTAGAAAGAGATAGAGTTGCACACCAATTTAAAACCCACTTTGAAGGCTGTCAGAATTATGAGATTAAGGTGGTTTTAAGGTAGTTAAAAGTCTATGATCTGTGGTTAATAAGCTTTCCTTAAGTACCAAACTTTTGACCCATTCATAAAATCATTTTATTAACAGTTTACTTTGATGAACCTAACAAAGGAGATTATCGGAAATGAAGCTCATCCAAACAATTTCTCAGTAGGTAACAATTTATTATTACTCTATTTTATTAATTTAACTTGGTATTTTTATTTAATATTGTATTCAGTTTTTCATGTCGTAAAGCACATGCGAAACTGAGTGTGCAAATATAGCTTAACAAGGATATGACAATCTACTGTCGTGTTGTCTGTCTACTTTTAGTTTGCGAGTTATGTCAGATTTTTGTCCGGTGACAGTAGTGCGCACTCAATTTAACTTAGATTAAGAATTTCGTTTATCATTTTTATTTCTTTCATTTATTGTTTCTAATTGTATAAAATTACCTTCTGAATTAGTCACAGTAGTAATTAAACTTCACAATCATTTCAAGTTTCTAATGTTTATTCATGCCAAAAAGATTATCTCTCAGAGTACTATGACAGCAAAAATGCAATATTTATAAATATACTAGCGGACCCGACAGACGTTGTCCTGCCCAAACGATAGCTTGCCTGCTTTGGGAATATCACTATCAAACTCAACGACTCCGAAAACTATAAATTTGACACTTACATAGTTGTTTTTAAAAGATTTTATATTCCATCCCCTTTCGTAGAGGTGCTTACAACATTGGAGATATCACAATCAGACTCAGCGACCTTGAAAACTATGACTTCGACAATAATATCGGCGTTTTGATAGTTTTTTACATTCCATCCCCTTCTCATCACCCATCGTAGGGGTGCTAACAACACTAAAACCATCCCTGGTATGTATAAAACAACTTCTGAAAATTTCATCCCAATCGGTCCGGCCGTTTGGGAGTTTTTGAAGGACATACATACAAACAAACATTTTTTCATTTATATGTATATGTAATACTTCGGGTTGAACCGCGTCTAGAAATTTGTTGATTTCGACGTTTCGGCTTCGATTTTGAAGCCATTTTCAAGAAGTAGAAATTAAGTACATTGGGGATGGGAAGTGATTTTCACACTGAGGTCTCAATCTGCCTACTCCTCAGGTGTAGTCACTCGGGTAAGGCAACACTGTGCCCTGGATGTTCGTTTTATAATTTGAAACATGGGTGCACACCAATTTAAAAGTCCAAGGTCATAGAGTCGGCAATCGCAACATCAAAGGAAATGTGGGAAGCTTCATATCTGTAATGTTTTTAAACTTTTGTCTAGTCTAGTGTACCGAACTACCGAATCGACTGTTGTCTCGATTCCGCTTACGATTCTCGAAAATAATAATTGGAATGTACCGAGGATTTTGATAATTGGAATACCGAGAATTTTTAATTCGAATTATCCCATCGCTAAAAAAAAAGGGATGTGCAATCATGAGAACTGCCGACAGAAGTGTAAACTTAAAACTACGATATAACTTTAAGCAATCATTATATTCATTTCCAAAAATGTTTTATTAGTTTGCATGTTAGTTTTGATTATCCACAAATTGATCCACAAACGATAATAACGGATGCCACTTTTCTCTATCATCTTTCATGTGGTCATACCAAATTTTTATTGTCTCAAAAAAGGCAGAAACAATAAATAAAACAAATTTAGGATCATCTTCAATGTGAATAAACTTTGCACTTTTAATAAAGTTATTATAAACTTTTTTATCAGTCTGCATGTTAGTTTTAATTTTTAATTTTTTTTGTTTACAGGTTTCACAAAGACAACGACCATGAAAAATCATCTAAATGGTCATTTTAATCACAAATTGGAGATGTGTTTCGTTTGCGGCCAATATTTCATAGATAAGATTTTGTTTTTGAGACATTGGTTTCAACATTTTGTTAAAAAACGAACGAACAAAAAACCTTTTAAGTGTAAAATTTGCTTAAGGAATTTGTCACAGAAAAATACTTTAATTGTCCATACCTGCAATCACAGCAGCGAAAAATTGTTCAAGTGTGAAATTTGTTCGAAAAACTTTTCACAAAAAAATCATTTAATGAATCACATGCGCACGCACATCGGCAAGACACATTTTAAGTGTGAAATTTGCTCGAAACAGTTTTCACGACTGAGTCGTTTAAAAAATCATATGCACCATCATACTGGCGAAAAACCGTTCAAGTGTGAAGTTTGTTCGAAAACCTTTACAGCAAAATTTACTTTAATATCCCACAAACGCAGTCACACTGGCGAAAACCCGTTTAAGTGTGAATTTTGTTCGAAAAACTTTTCACATAAAAATAGTTTAAAATATCACATGTTCAGTCACACCGGCGAAGGACCTTTTCAGTGTAAAATTTGTCTGAAAAAGTTTTTAGTAAAAAGTACTTTAATAGACCACATGCGTTTTCACACCGGCGAAAAACCATTTCAGTGTGAAATTTGCTTAAAACAGTTTTCACGACAAAGTTATATAAAAAATCACATGCACCATCATACCGGCGAAAAACCGTTCAAGTGTGAAATTTGCTCGAAAAAGTTTCCTATAAAAAGTACTTTAATGACACACATGCGCATTCACACCGGCGAAAAACCGTTCAAGTGTGAAATTTGTTCAAATAAGTTTTCACGAAAGGATGATTTACTGACTCACATGCTTATTCACACCGGAGAGAAACCGTTTGGGTGTAAAATTTGTTCGAAAAACTTTTCACGAAAATCTACTTTAATATTTCACATGCGAATTCACACCGGCGAGAAACCGTTCAAGTGTGAAATTTGTTCAAAAAACTTTTCACAACAAATTCATTTAACGACTCACATGCGCATTCACACCGGCGAAAAACCGTTCAAGTGTGACATTTGTTCAAATAACTTTTCACGAAAGGACGAATTAATGATTCACATGCGTATTCACACCGGCAAACTGTTTCAGTGTGAAATTTGTTCAAAAAACTTTTCACGGAAAAATGATTTAATAACTCACATGCGCATTCACACCGGCGAAAAACCGTTTAAATGTGAAATGTGCTCGAAAATGTTTTCATTTAAAAAAACATTAACAAACCACATGCGCGTTCACACCGGCGAGAAACCGTTTCGGTGTGAAATTTGTTCGAAAAACTTTTCACAAAAATCTACTTTAATTATTCACATGCGCATTCACACTGGCGAAAGACCGTTCAAGTGTGAAATTTGTTCAAATAAGTTTTCACAAAAAGATGTTTTAATGACTCACATGCGTATTCACACCGGCGAGAAACCGTTCAAGTGTGAAATATGTCAGAAAAATTTTTCACAGAAACATAGTTTAAAATATCATATGCACTGTCACACCGGCGAAGGACCGTTGCAGTGCAAAATGTGTCGGAAAAAGTTTCCAGTACAAAGTGCTTTAATAGCCCACATGTGCAGTCACACCGGCGAAAAACCGTTTCAGTGTGAAATTTGTTCGAAAAAATTTTCACATAAATCTACCTTAATGACTCACATGCGCAATCACACCGGCGAGAAACCTTTTAAGTGTGAAATTTGCCTAAAACAGTTTTTACGACAAACTTATTTAAAAAATCACATGCATCGTCACACCGGCGAGAAACCGTTTCAGTGTAAAATTTGCTTAAAACAGTTTTCACGACAGAGTTATTTAAAAAATCACATGCATCATCACACCGGCGAAAAACCGTTTCAGTGTGAAATTTGTTCGAAAAACTTTTCATATAAATCTACTTTAATGACTCACATGCGCATTCACACTGGTCAATAACCGTTCGATTGTGAAATTTGTAAGAAAACCTTTTCACGATAAGATTTTTTCATAAAAATAGTTTAAAATATCACATGCTCAGTCACACTTCAATTTTTGATTTTCCATACGAGCGTACACACATGCGAGAAAGCTGTTTGACTCCGGTCAAATTAAGGATGTTGTTAAATGGTACTTTTAGGGAGGTAGAAGGTAAATAGTGAACTATTTATTTAAAACTTTAAAGTAATTGTACTTAGATATATTATTCAAATAAATTTTGTTGTTATCCGCATAAACTTCTTCTTAAATTATAGTTCAAATATTCATAGATTTTTTTTTCATCTTTACTATTATGTCAAATTTTACTTGTGTATACCATACAAATTTATTCTTGGACAGTTAACAGTTAACTCGCGAACTAATTTTTTCAATGAGCGATGTTGCAAAATGTACTTTTCATTATACCTACCTGAAAACACTATATTTACATGCCTATTTAGCTGCCTACCTGCATGTCAAAATAAAATAATATGTTATTGACAGTTCTCTTGAAATCGCAAAATTTTCTGTTTATTTTCTTAGCAACGGGGAAAATAACGCTTGTTTTTTGACAATCTTTTGCTGTTTTTAGTGATAATATCTTAACAATTTGTGGTTTTTAGATAGATATAATGAAAAGTATCGTTCATTACACGTCCATAAATGCGCGCGCAGGGAAAAAGCCCATTTTCTCGACTCCTAATGAAATATACTATTTTATAACGCTATCTTTGCAAAATCTATAATAATGTTATTAAAATAAATAATTTCTTATTAAATTTATGGGTAAGATGCTTAATCAAACTTACCAAATTGTTCCTAAAATGACAATCTAACGTTACGAAACATATGTATGTAGGGAATAAGCAAAAATTGTTCGAGAAACACCAGAATCGCCATAAGAACCCATAAAATTATTTTCAACAAAAAAAATTACGATAAAAATATCATGGAGTTTTTTTTAAGTACTGTATAACACTTAATAAAAATATCGAAATAATCGTTCCAGTCATTCTATAACCGTTGTAAATATTTACAAGACTTCGGTATGATCAACCGGACAAACGTCGATAAACCAAAAATTGCATGCCTTAGAATACGTAGAATAAAAATTTACTATAAAAAATAGTAAAATGTAAAAGTATTTACTTTTATTTTTTATAAACATATGTTGGATGTTAGGTTCGGACAATTTCTCAAAATTTAATATTGAATATATTTTTGCTGCTAGTACATACGTACATAAAGTCACGCCTTTTGCTTCCTCTACTTTCAACAGTGCTCTCATACATGCTCGTCGGTTGTTGGTGCTCTTGAACTGGCCTTTTTTCAAAACAATGTTGATCTGATCGAGCTATATTCGCCGAGGTCGACCTCTACCGACTTACGTCCATTCAAACTCGTCTTATAAATTTGTTTCGACAATCTTCCTTCATCCATCCTTTCTACGTGTCCAAACCATCTAAGCATTCCTTTATCTATTTTCGTTGCCACATATTCTTTTACACCACAGCGTTCTCTTCTCTCACTATTTTTTACTTTATCCAACCAAATCACTCCGGCTATACTGCTCAGACTACTCATCTCCGCAGCATTAATCCTATTTTCATGCTTCTTCTGCCAAACCCAACATTCACTACCATACTGATAAGTGTACGAAGCAACACACCTCTATGCACAGCCAGACGTGCCTTTTTTGACACTTTCTGGCTGTTCATAGAGCTATGAAGTGCCCCATACATTCGTTTTCGTACCAACACCCTTCCCTCAATGCTACTGTCATACTTTCCATCTCTTGTAAACTTTGAACCCAATCTCTCTCCTCGGTCCTATCACCCTCACAAGGGTTAGGTGGCACTATGCTTCTACCATTTTTGTAGACATTTTCCACTCCTCTCTGTTCCGGCCTAGTTCTGTGGCCTCGTGCAGAGAGAGTCCAGTCAACCTTGTGATTCCGTCTACCCATCGGGTTGGAGATCTTCCTCGTGTCCGTCGAATTTACCTTGAACCACCAGCTTTTCGAAAGCATCCGATCTTCTGGAGACGTGCTCGAAATACCGCGACGTTTTCTTATCGTGGACGAAACATGGATCCATCACAACACACCAGAGGCCAAAGAACAATCGAGACACAGTGGGTTCCTCCGGGTGAACGAGCATCAAAGAAGGCCCAAGTTTCTTGGGATTGTTTTTGAAAATGTATATGGCATGTTCGCTTTTTATAGTACAAAAGATTTCTAAAGATGGCAATATATTATTGAGCATTTTTTATTTATATTGACTGTTTAAAAAATGAACAGCAAGTCATACATACATAATAATTAGAATACAATTATGAGTCAACGTATATGAACATAAGTCTGTAACACTAGAACGAATAATACTCCTGTAACTACCTTCGGAGCATCTCTTAAGTATGTCAGAGATGTATAAGCCATTGAGTGTTTCACCTTTATTTTTTACTATATTTGTTATCAACGATTATAGTAAGTCTATACTCATGAGTAAATCTATCCTTTTTGATGTTATTGAAAATTTAATAAACAATAGAACATTAGAATACATTACCCTTGATTGATACATATTACAGTAGGTAATCGATCAACGGCATTACCATTAAAAGCATCTACTACTGTCAGCGTCATGTCAGACTCTTAGGGTGCGTTCCACTATGCGTTCACAACGCCTAAAATGCTCTCGGCCGTTCCACACACTGACATAACACTTATGTCGGTGGTTCCACATGGCGACTACGATCGTTGTTGTCGCGGTGTAAACGTCACTAACGATGTCATGACATACGCTCACGTGAAGCTCACGACAACCCATTTCAAGAGGTGGGCCGAAGTGAGCGTTGAGAGAATTAGTGGAAGTTTTAAAAACTCAAAGCAATAGAGATGGTGACCGTGAACATTTCAATGTTTGATGCAACAAGAATCAAAGTAAATGTTTCTGCGGCAGATGCTTAACGTGCTGCCATTCACTATATACTCCACTTATATTAAGTTTAAAAATTGAATTATACTTTTTTTTTCAATATAAATCAATTTAACTAATAATTATTAGAATTTACTGTTAAGATTTAAACATTGTATAGATTTTGTTATATTTTTTGTAGCTCGCCATTGATTATTCTTTACTTCAACGCTCTAAACGCTCCATTCCACTTGGGTTTACGATTTCAACGCTCGGAACACCTAAGAGTGCGTTCACAACATTCACGACCACGGATTTTCCCGTTTCCCTTGTCACTTTAAAAAAAATGATCAAAAATTTAAAATAATTATTTTTTTATTTTTCAATGATACCTACAATCCTAATTTTAATGTTAAATAAAAAATTAATTTTAAATCTAACTTTTCTCCCAAGACTAGTTTTTATTCTACGCCTGTGTTCTGAGATTTGTTTAATTTTGCGTAGCGACATCTAGCATGGGGTAGAAGAAGCTCCGAAATTTACCAAATGTTACCTCAAACCATTGTATAAGGACAATTTTTTAAGCAATGCTCAAACCATGGCTTAAAAAATAGTCCTTATACAATGCTCAAACTAACGAGGTTGAATATCTATCTAACCATGATCTGTGATCTAACCTCGTTGCCTCAAACAGACCCCAAATTACGTACGGATTTTAACACGGCGTTGGAGTTCTGGTAGTTGGGTGGTCTGTGGTTTTAGTCTCTCTTCTCTGACAGAACACAGCTGCTAGTTATTATTTTTAAATTTAAGTTCGTTTTTTTATATTTTTCAAGAGTGTTAACACAGATCTAGGTACCTAAGATCACAGTATACACCAACTCCTGGTGTATTCTTTGATACGATATACGTTGACTTGTAGTTTGTATTCTATTTATTGTTTTATGTGATTATAAGATTTGGTGTTCATTTTTTTTAACATGGTTAAAGCAAAACATGTAAAATAATAAAGTGTCATCTTTGCAAATCTTTTTTACTAGAAAAAGCGAACCGGAGCAAGAAACATGCCATACAAATTTACAATACAATCCCAACAATGTAAAAGAGTTAAACCAATAGACTTTGTTGAGACTATCAAGGGATTAAATGATTTCAACAAGAAAGTGGTGGATGATGAGAATATTAAAACTGAGATGTTACATGAAGAATGTGATTTGCCATCAATTAAAACTGAAGATGAATTGGAATGTATACAACAACCATCATGTAGTAATGTAACTCCTATGGAAGGTATCGATAAAAAGAAAAAAAGCAAAGTAAAAAAAAACTCCTGTTTAGTTAGCAGAAAAGGTGAGTTTAAATGAACATTAAAACTTTGTAATTTTGTCTTTTTGTGCCTGTAAAGCTTGATAACAGAATTTTTATACTTTTTATTGTACCCAATAAGTAGGAGACTTTTTTAATAGATATTATTGAATTCAATTCAAAGAGCGCATCTACAGTACATTAATATTATTAATTATATATTTTTCCACCAGGAGACAGAAAGCAGGTACAGGTATATAAGGTGTTTGGTTGATCACAACTAGTGTTGTGATTGGTTTTGTATGTATCTCCTAAAAATATATCTTTGTGTTGTTCTTTCAAGTTTGGTAGACATTTTCTTAAATCATCAATAAATTTGTAGTAATAATTTGCAGGTGGTTATTAGGAGGTAGTCATCCCTATTGATATATTAAATACTGTTAATGTTATTATTAATAAATTGAATTCTGATAATGGAAAAATACTTGCAGACACGGGTAAAGTCCCCTTTATCATATATTATGACTTCATCATTCTGGTTATAGTTTGATTCATTTTAATAAAGTGAAAATTTAGGAATCTGAAAATTACTTACCATGTCTATGTTCCAGAATTCTTAAAGAACTATGATATCAATATTATCATATTTATCTCCTATATACACAAGAAGCTCATTGAAATGTTTTTCTTAATGCTTCTTATATAAAAATGAAATCTACCAACTTTTTCTGTAAACCTTGTAAATCCGTAGTATGTTGAAAAATATTTTAGTTTTTGTTTCTTTGTGGTTAAATATAATCAGAATAAATACATATTGTTCAAACAAAGTTGGTAATAACAAAATTTAAATAAACAAAATAATACTAATAATAATTTCTTACGAGAATTATGAAATCTTTCTAGTAATTCTTTTGTAAAAGTAAAGAAAAAATATTTGGTTAAAATTGTTTTCTCATATTATAATTAAAATTTTATTATTGTGATTGTTTGAGGCATCCATTATTTAGATTTATTTTTTATTTTTTTCTGAAAGACCAGGTTTTTTTTTTAACCAAGATGAAGGATGATTTTTTTACATTCTGTGTCAATTCATGACAGCATAACCATGATTCATTTGTTTTCATATCTGCAAAAATATGTATGGTCTCAGTTGATTCTGTAGTGTAGTATGACTGGGGTATCCTCTGCATATATATGTATGTAATAATTTAAATAAAACTTTACCTAGCAATGAGGAATATAATAATAGTAATATCTTTGTAGCAATTATACAGAAATTAATTGAGGTTAAAAAAGAAGTGGAGGATGTAGAAAATATTAAAACTAAAATATTGCAATCTCAACAATGTGAAAAAGTTGTACCAACAGACTTTGTAGAGACTATCAATGAATTATATAATGTTAAGAAGGAAGTGGAGGTTGTTGAGAATATTAAAACTGAAATATTACATGAAGAGTGTGATTTGCCATCAATTAAAAGTGAAGATGAATTGAATTGGACACAACAACTATCATGCAATGATATTGAACCTAAAAATTCAAAGAAACCTGTTGGTAGGAAAAATTTCAAAGTAAGGATATACTCCTGTTTAATTTGCAGAAAAGGTAAGTGTAAATTAATCTTAAGGAGGTGTTATTTTGCCATTTATGGGTGCGTAAAGCTTGATAAATTTATTAATCAAAACCACCACTCTTTGGTAAACAATTTAAATTTTTATTAGTCAACAAAATCAACAAAATATTAAAAATACCATATTTTTTATTAACTGGCTCAGCTGTCCCTTTCAGTAGTTTTCGTCTCACTTTCAGTCGGTGCTCATAGTTCCTTTTACCTTTGGTGTTAAAGTTTTTATACCAAACTAGCTGACCCGGCAAACGTTATTTTGCCATATAAATAATTTCCTATTAATTTCTAGTGTAGACAAAAAATAGCTTACTTATTGTAAGTATGTATGTATGTTAGAATGTGTATATTGTATGTATGTAAGAATGTGATTGTCGTTGTTCTAATCTTCTGACTTCATTGCGTTCAGCTCGTGTATCTTCTGGCTCTTCTTGATGCAATTGCGCCATTCTGACACGTGCATCAGTATTTTGTTGCTGGATTTGTTCTTCTGTTCTTTCGGATCTGCTATTTCGCAAGTTTCGAGCTTTACTTGTACTGCGGCTCAAATCAGCCCCTTTGCGTTTTCTTGGCATTGCTCACCGTACAAAACATACATAAATAGAATTAATGAAATTATTTAATGATGAAAAATGTTAAAAGTATAATTAGGGCCAGGATTTTTGCCGCAGTTTTGAAATGATTAGTTTTAATTTATGAAATTATAACAAAAATATAAGTTTTATGGAAAAAATTTTCAAACAAAAGTAAGAAATTAAATTTTATGAAAACGTTGTCTCTTATAATTTTTTCATACAACCAATATTTCCATTGACATTTCAAAATAAAGATTCATAATGATTGATTTTTTGGAAACTATGAAAATCTTAATTGTTCAATTACATTTTTTTAATAAAATTAAATTAAAATTACATTTTTATAAGATAAACAACATTTTCGATATAAATAAAAAAAAGTATACTTACAACACAAAATCCGTTGTTATTGGAAGCTCGTGTCACGTGTTGAGTACTTTTGAGGTTATAAAATCACTTGATTAACTAATCGTGCAAAATACACTCAAAATTGATAATTTAATTATTATTGATAAAATAGGAATGATTAAAAGTTAATATGAGAGTTACACTGAGATAGCAAAATAATAATTGTCAACGTTACTACTACACTTGATGCATAAACAATAATGATGGCCGACAACTGTGTAGGGAGTGAGAAAGAAAGGAGACCGGCTTCGTTCTCATCCCTACTCCGTGCTGTTTACTGGGTCAGAAGTGACACCTGCAGACATCTGGCGGGGATAACTAATTAAATGACGATTGATCAGTTTTCGACCGGAGAGGAAAAATGATTAAATTACTAAAATGGCTATTAAAAAATAAGGGTTGATCGTAGAAGGGTGAAAATTGAGGATTGTATGTATTTTTGTATGTTGTATCATAAAAAAATAGAAATTAAAAATTTTGTCTAAAAAATAAAATAAAAATTTAGGGGTGGACTACCCCTAACATTTAGGGGGATGAAAAATAGATGTTGGCCGATTCTCATAGATACCGGATAAGCACAAAAAATTTCATCAAAATCGGTCAAGCCGTTTCGGAGGAGTATGGCAACGAAAACTGTGACACGAGAATTTTATATATTAGATAGTCATTCAGTGATGGGAAATAGTGACCCTAAGGACGGAGTATTTTTATCACTGTGATTTTAAGATTTCAAGCAGGGTTGGATTGACCCAAATTGAGAGGTGGCTCGCACGACAATACTACCAAAATTTTTAAAATTTTATTTAATTTAGTGGTAACTGTGTTGATATATTACCGGAAAGACAATGTTAAGAAAAAATTTAATTTGTACAGTAAAAGAATTAAATATTCATGTGGAATCACATCAAAAAACATATCGAAGGAAAAATAAAACTTCGAAAGGGATGGCAAACCACTCTCATTTCAAATGATAAAACTAACCTCAACAGAGTAACCAGTGAAATAAAAAAATTGCTATGTGGTTACAAACATTGTAAAACACAAGAGTATTTGAGAAACCTCACAGCCTCTTAAAAATCAAACTACTCCGTCTGGAAGCAACAAAAATAATCGCAAAACCACAAGATTACATACCTTCCTCCTATAAAGACATAGGAAAGTTAATGGAATAGAATCGATGCTGCAGAAAAAGCCAAAACATTCGCCAGAGAGCGTGTTCTCTCCTTATTCTGGAGAAACACCATATGCCTTCACCGCAACACTAATTGCTCTAGACCAATTAGATCTTTCATTAAAAAAAATAATTGGATACTGGCGATTCGATGATTTTTATAATCGGATGATATTCGTAATCGTAATCGGTGTGGCTCGCCGGCATTAAAACATTGCTAAAAATTGGACTGGGCAATCATGAGAGCTGCCAACAGAAGTGAAAACTTAAAACTATGATATAACTCTAAGCAACAAACATTCATTTCAAAAAGAAATTTATTTAGTTTGCATATTAGTTCTGATTATATTTTTTTTTTGTTTACAGGCTTCACAAAGACAACGACTATGAAAAATCACCTAAATGTTCATTTTAATCACAAATTGGAGATGTGTTTCGTTTGTGGGCGATATTTCATGGATAAGATTTTGTTTTTGAGACATTGGTTTCAACATTTTGTTAAAAAACGAACAAACGAAAAACCTTTCAAGTGTAAATTTTGCTTAAAGCATTTTTCACAGAATAATAATTTCATTTCCCACATGTGCACTCACAATGGAGAAAAACTATTTAAGTGTGAAATTTGTTCGAAAAGCTTTTCACAAAAAATTCATTTAATGAATCACACGCGCACACACATCGGCAAGAAACCTTTTAAGTGTGAAATTTGCTTAAAACAGTTTTCACGACCAAGTCATTTAAAAAATCATATGCACTATCACACTGGCGAAAAACCGTTCAATTGTGAAGTTTGTTCGAAAACCTTTTCAGTAAAATTTACTTTAATAGCCCACATGCGCAGTCACACCGGCGAAAACCTGTTTAAGTGTGACATTTGTTCGAAAAACTTTTCACATAAAAATAGTTTTAAATATCACATGTTCAGTCACACCGGCGAAAAACCGTTCAAGTGTGAAGTTTGTTCGAAAACCTTTTCACTAAAATTAACTTTAATAGATCACATGCGCATTCACACCGGCGAAAAACCATTTCAGTGTGAAATTTGCTTAAAACAGTTTTCACGACAAAGTTATTTAAAAAATCACATGCACCATCACACCGGCGAAAAACCGTTCAAGTGTGAAATATGTAAGAAAAAATTTACACAGAAACATAGTTTAAAATATCACATGCACTGTCACACCGGCGAAGGACCGTTGCAGTGCATAATTTGTCCGAAAAAGTTTCCAGTACAATGTGCTTTAATAGCCCACATGTGCAGTCACACCGGCGAAAAACCGTTTCAGTGTGAAATTTGTTCGAAAAACTTTTCACATAAATCTACCTTAATGACTCACATGCGCAATCACACCGGCGAGAAACCGTTTAAGTGTGAAATTTGCTTAAAACAGTTTTTACGACAAAGTTATTTAAAAAATCACATGCATCGTCACACCGGCGAAAAACCGTTTCAGTGTAAGATTTGCTTGAAACAGTTTTCACGACAACATTATTTAAAAAATCACGTGCATCATCTCACCGGCGAAAAACCGTTTCGGTGTGAAATTTGTTCGAAAAACTTTTCGTATAAATCTACTTTAATGACTCACATGCGCATTCACACTGGTCAATAACCGTACGAGTGTGAAATTTGTAAGAAACCTTTTTCACGAAAGGATTTCTTAATGACTCACGTGCATATTCACACCGGCGTGAAACCGTTCGAGTGTAAGAAACAATTTTCACATAAAAATATATTAAAATATCACGTGCTCAGTCACACTTCAATTTAATTTGCCATATGAGCGTACACACATGCGAGAAAGCTGTTTGACTGGTCACATTAAGGATGTTCAATGGTACTTTTAGGGAGGTAGAAGGTAAAGGGGGAATTCTATGCTTTAACATAGACCATCAGCAGGGTTACAAATTTAAAAGAAAATAAATATTTTGAAATATTCTGCAGATTTAGCCCCCTGCGACCATTTCCTTTTTCATCACTGAAGTAAACGCCCATTTTCAGGGCCTCTAGATAACCTTTATGTTTGGAAGGAATAAAAAAATCAGAAAAACACTGGACTACTTTTATCGAGCTTGAAGGAGACTATGTTGAGAAATAAAACGCTTTTTTGTCGGAAAAAATCTTTTATTCGAAAAGTCACTGACTTACCAAAATGTCCTCTTATCAAATTTCCAGAATATATGTATGGCATGTTTTATAGCTCTTTGACAATTTTCAGTTAATATTTTTGATACTGAGTTTTGAAGTTTAAATGCTTTATTGTTTCCTCGCGACATATCGCTTCATTGAAACTCAGATTAGATAAATGAGATTAAATTGACATTTATCAACGTGGTAGAAATGATTTATTAAAGAAAGAGATCTGTCTAATGTCCTGGTAGCGGGGCGGGGCAACCTACGCTATGCTGATGATACATTAATACTAGCTTCCTCAACAGAAGAACTTGAAGATATCATGAATAGATTAGACAGTATTAGCAGGGAATACGGGCTCAGAATTAATGCACAGAAAACCAAAGTGATGATCATCTACAGGTGCAGAAATAACCAATTAGAGATAAGAAATATAGCAGGTTATGAAGTGGTGAGTCATTACAACTACTTGGGGTCGATCGTCACAAACTGTGGAGGGTGCGAAGTAGAAATACGTCGACGCCTCACAATGGCCAGATCAGCAACGGTCAAACTTACAAAAAAAAATATGGAAAGACACTGACATAACTACGAACACCAAACTACGCCTGATACGAGCGCTTGTCTTTCCCATTGCCACTTACGCTGCAGAAACTTGGACCACCAAAAAGTCGGACTCACAACGTATATTGGCTTTCGAAATGTGGGTCTATCGCAAAATGCTACGCATACCCTGTACAGCACACCGCACAAACATCTCAGTACTAACAGAACTCAACATCACCACTAGGCTTGCCACAATTATTAACCAAAGCATTCTGAGATATTTTGGACATTTAACAAGACGAAGAGAAGGTATGGAGAGACTAGTAGTTGAGGGCAAATTTAAAGGAAAAAGAGCTCGAGGAAGATCTCCACTGCGATGGGCAGATCAAATAAAGAAAATCACCGGTTACTCTCTCTCTCTCTCTACGAAGCAGCACAACACGCACAAGAAAGAGAAGAATGGACAACAACAATAAAACGAATACCATAACGTCTCTACATCCTTACGAAGGATAATGGACAGAGGAGGAGGAGGTAGCGGGGAGAGGAGAAAGTATAGTAATTAATTTTCAATTTGCTGTATTAGTGTGACCGATTTTCGGTACGACGACATTTTTTGGGGACAAACATTATTGCTGCTGTTGGTGACATCCAAAGTTATTTTGTGTTGTTTTGAATAAAATTTCTATTAAAAAAAAATTCTGCGATCAGGGATTTTTTTCTTCAACTTCGAATGTACAGTTGTATTCATAGAAAATGGAAAAATTGTTGTAGAATAAATCGGTTTTGATTGAATTTTACTTAAAAGTAATGTATGGTTGACGAGCCTGTCAAACATTTTCAAAATGCCTCGTCATTTAACTGGAAATGAAAAAGCTCAAATAATTGCCAGAATTGAAGATGGGGGTTGTCCATACGCGAGCATTTGATATTACCGGAAGGAGCAACGCCCAGAAAACACAAAGCGCCACGTTTTCCAAGAAAGTGAATTCCTCAAATCATTCCATCACAATGTCCGGAAATACCCTTGAATCAAGTCCCTCCATCTCGATTTTGGTAATCACGGTGTCTAATAATATGTCTTGGCATGACCATGTTGCTAACATCGCAAAGTCAGCAAGCCAGAGGATAGGTTTTCTGTGGAAAGCCAGAAAGTTTTTTACTCCCGATCAACTGTTGACGACGTACAAGGCTCAAATCCGACCTCTACTGGAGTATTGCTCGCACATTTGGGGTTCAGCACCAAGGCATTCTCTTCGTCTTCTAGATTCCATTCAGAAAAGAGCCATTCGGTTGATAAACAGCTCAACTCTCACATATAATAATATCATTTATTTATCAAAGATAATACACAAATCATTATAATATTAGAGTCGAATAATTACATCCTTCAAACATCTGTACTATAAATAAAATATATATATATATATATAAATAAATAATAAAATAAAAAGGTAACACAATGAAATCGGTTACTTACAGGAGCTAGCTGTTTCGTTTTATGTAATTGATGAGGGTTCTCTTGAAGCTGTTTAAACTCTTAATAGATTTTATTTCATGAGGTAGATTATTGAACTGGACCAATCCTTTATGGAACAAACTGTTCATTGAATTAGTCGTTATGCTAGTAGTAACATGAAAGCTAATGGAACTTGCAGCTCTAATATCGTGTTGATGTAAATTAGTAATTGGTATCAATCGAGAATTCAATAATTCAGGCAGTAAATTATTTATAATTTTAAAAATAAACGTCATTGTTTTAACATAAAGAAACTGTTGGACGTTCAGCCAATTTTAAGTATTCAACATAAGTCGGATACTGGTATATCTATTATACCCTAAAATAATCCTCATTGCCTTAATCTGAATAAGCTGCAGCCTATCGAAGCTTGAATTAGAACATCCTATATATATATATATATATATATATATATATATATATATATATATAAATAAAAAGGTAACACAATGAAATCGGTTACTTACAGGAGCTAGCTGTTTCGTTTTACGTAATTGATGAGGGTTCTCTTGAAGCTGTTTAAACTCTTAATAGATTTTATTTCATGAGGTAGATTATTGAACTGGACCAATCCTTTATGGAACAAACTGTTCATTGAATTAGTCGTTATGCTAGTAGTAACATGAAAGCTAATGGAACTTGCAGCTCTAATATCGTGTTGATGTAAATTAGTAATTGGTATCAATCGAGAATTCAATAATTCAGGCAGTAAATTATTTATAATTTTAAAAATAAACGTCATTGTTTTAACATAAAGAAACTGTTGGACGTTCAGCCAATTTTAAGTATTTAACATAAGTTGGATACTGGTATATCTGTTATACCATAAAATAATCCTCATTGCCTTAATCTGAATAAGCTGCAGCCTATCGAAGCTTGAATTAGAACACCAAAGCATTCTCTTCGTCTTCTAGATTCCATTTAGAAAAGTGCCATTCGATTGATAAACAGCTCAACTCTCACAGATACCTTTCACCCTCTAGAACATAGAAGAAGAGTTACAGACCAGACATTCTTCTTCTTCTTCTTGTGGTTCCTATCCGTTACGGATGTTGGCAACCAGCACGGCAAGCCTAACTTTATTTACGGCAATGCGGAAGAGTTCGGCTGATGTTTTTCCGGTCCACTTTCTAAGGTTATGCAGCCAAGATATTCTTCTCCTTCCTGGACCTCTTCTTCCATCGATTTTTTCCTGGATGATTGTCTGGAGTAAGGAGTACTTGGAGTCGTTTCTCATGATGTGGCCCAGATATTGCAGTTTTCGGATCTTGATGGTGTTCATAATTTCTTTTTGTTTATTCATCCTTCTTAGTACCTCTTCATTAGTGATATGTTCGGTCCATGATATCCTCAGCATTCTTCGGTAGAGTCGCATTTCGAAGGCTTCTATTTTCTTGGATGTGTTTTCATTGAGCGTCCAAGATTCTGTCCCGTACAAGAGGATAGAAAAGATGTAACATCTCAGAAGTCTCACAGACCAGACATTACTCTACAGATATTTCCATGGAAGATGCTCCAGAGAAATAAAAACTTTTATACCACCACTGGCCACATTCGGCCGAAGAACTCGGCACGTTGATCAGTCTCACACATTTACTCTCAAGATTGACACTACAAGGATCAATCTCCATCAAGAGTCCCTTTTTTTAAGGGCTGCTACGGAATGTAACAGGCTTCCAAAATCAGTTTTTCCAGAAAACTCCTTTCTATAATCGCTCCCCCTTCTAATAGTCGCAGTGCGGGCCGTCCGTGGCCCACACGATAGGTCTATCCTTTTTGCGACTATTTTTAGTAAAAAAAAAAACACTATTTCAAGAATTAAGCAACGTTGGATCCAAAGAGAGTCTTTGAGAAGAAAAGTTGATACTGGTCCGACATGCATTTCCGTCCCTGTACAAGATGATGCATTTCCGGAATATCTAAGGGCAAATCCATTTGAAAGTGCAACAAATGCTGTCATTGACACGGGATTTCCTGCGTCTCAATCTACCGCTAGCAAGAGTCAAAGAATCTAACTTAAAAAACCGCGTAGCTGCGAAAAAAATTATGCTCGCAGAAGAACGAAAACAGTTTCACCCCAAGTTATAATTACCGCGACCATCAGTTTACTGATGAAAAGGTTTTTCAGTCAATATATAATAGACAAATTCGTGTCTACCGACCAGACAATGTATGATTCAATAATTTTATTGTTATTGGTTATGTTGAGTTTAAAAAAATTTGCGTTGTAGAAATATTCTAATGCAATTAAAATCATTTATCACATTTTATATATTTTTATTTTGTCTATCGGCGTCGATAAGAAATGCCTGATTTACGCAAATATGGCAAAATCTAGTCGTAAGACTTGTGCCCATTTTCAGCGAATACAACTGTAATTCGAAATGAAATCTATATATTTCAATTTTTATTTTATATTTTCTCATACGTAAGATATATAATATCTGGCAAGATTCAACATTCCATAATTAAGAAAGACCGAAGTTAATTGGATTATAATATGTCATCCTTAATTGGTCGAACACATAATTCTACTACTAATATAGACGCGAAATTTGTGAGTACATATTTATGTATTTATGGATGTTTGTTACTTCGCACGGGTCACCTCTAGTACTCTATAAGTTTAGGTTAGGTTAGGTTAGAGTTGGAATTATGATTAGGTAAGGTTATGTTAGATTAGGAAACATGGAAATCTTTAGTAAAAACGTACATACATACATAGTCACGTCTTTTCCCATAGGGGTAGATAGAGACCACTTCCGCTACGGTTCTTACACACATCTTTTGCTACCTCTACTTTCATCAGTGCTCTCATACATGCTCGTCGGTTGTTGGTATTCTTGACCTGGCCTTTCTTCAAAACAATGTTGATCTGATCGAGATGTGTTCTCCGAAGTCGACCTCTACCGACTTCCGTCCATTCACACTCGCCTTATAAATTTGTTTCGTCAATCTTCCTTCATCCATCCTTTCTACGTGTCCAAACCATCTAAGCATTCCTTTATCTATATTTGTAACCACCTCTTCTTTTACATCACAGCGTTTTCTTATCTCACTATTCTTAACTTTATCCAACCTGCTGATGATTGGGCAATAGCAACCAGAAGCAAATCGATTGAAGAGACGGAAGAAGTGCTAACAGATGACTTGGAAACCCTAGAGAAATACTTTCACAACTGGAGACTCCAACCTAGTGCAAGCAAGACGGAGGTTGCTTGTTTTCACCTAAACAACCGCATGGCCAATAGAGAACTCAATGTGAGCTTTGGTAACAGGCTGCTGCACCACAACCGGTATCCTAAATACCTGGGAGTTACTCTCGATAGAACTTTATCCTTCAAACAACACCTAACTAAGACTGCCTCAAAACTCAAAACAAGGAATAACATCATACAAAAACTCTGTGGCACTTCATGGGGATCCTCCGCAACGACGCTTCGATGTTCCGCGTTAGGGCTGGTCTACTCTACGGCGGAATATTGTGCTCCGGTCTGGCTAAACAGCCCTCATGTCAAAATGGTCGACGTTCAATTGAATCACACGATGCGTTTAATCTCGGGCACAATTAAATCTACACCGAGTTATTGGCTACCAGTTCTAAGCCATATCCCTCCTCCATCGATACGGAGATCCACTGCACTTGTCAGAGAGTACAACAAGGTTATTCAAAACCCACACCTACCAATAAACAGAGACATCGAGGACATAGACAGGAATAGGTTGCGTTCAAGAAAACCCCCCATCAAAACGGCTCTAAACTTGGAGGCCGTTGACTTCAACCCAATAAATGAGTGGAGGCAGAAATGGACCGAAGCAGCCCAACCGGAATTTCTCAACATGCCGTGCATAACAACTCCCCCAGCCGGCTTTGAACTACCACGCAAGACATGGGTAGCACTTAACCGGATTAGGACCAACCACGGCAGGTGTGTGCCGATGCCTTCTACAAGTGGAACATAATACCCTCCCCACAGTGTGACTGCGGCGCTGAAAGGCAGACGATCCGCCACATCACGGAAGATTGCAACCTGAGGGCATATGGAGGTCAGCCAAATGAGTTCCTGACAGCGACACCAGAATCAATTGATTATATTAACAACTTAGACATTCAACTGTAATTATGCTATATTTTCGTGTTTTTATACTTTACATTTTTACACTGTTTGTACATTGTGCTATATGTTGTCCTGTTAACTTATACAATATTTTATGTGATGTATGCCATACGATAAATAAATAAATCCAACCTAGTCACTCCGGCTATACTTCTCAGACTACTCATCTCCGCAGCATTAATCCTATTTTCATGCTTCTTCTGCCAAACCCAACATTCACGACCATACATAAGTGTAGGAACCAACACACCTCTATGCACCGCCAGACGTGCCTTTTTTGACACTTTCTGGCTATTCATAAAGCTGTGCAGTGCCCCATACATTTGTTTTCCTGCCAACACCCTTCGCTCAATGTCACTGTCATACTTTCCATCTCTAGTAAATTTTGAACCCAAGTACACAAATTCATTTACTTGTTCCACTCTTTCTCCCTCAATCGAAACTCCACAGTTTGTCATGTTTTCTTTTCTTTCAAAAACCATTACTTTCGTTTTGCTCACATTTATTTTCATCCCTTTGATTTTCAGGGAATCATGCATAACATCCGATATTGAGTTTTTCAGATGAAGTTAGAAATGGAATATGTGCTATCAGGTAAGTAATTAGGAAAAATCAATAAAATCTGGCAACACCGCCGCAAAAGCGTACGTGACTATAAATAAGCAAAGAAAAGAGTTTAATGAGTTGTTAATATCTGCTTTCCTGTTTGCTTCCAGAAAATCGCTTGCATAAGTGCTCCGTTTTTTGTGTTTCCTCGTTGTTTTTATAAACATTGTGTATTTATGACATTCCTGTAGTTTAGTTTCGTTAAGTTTTTACTTTAGTTAATTTTAGTAGTCTCTCAAGATCTTGGACAAATTCAAAATTCCCAAGTTCTGTCCTGGTGAGAGGTTTGAATATCCCGCTCAATATACTATTCATTACGCAAACTCGGAGATGGTCAATCGCCCTATGGCGTGCCAAATAATACATCACCGGTTGGCGTTCTAGTATCATACTTTCCATCTCTAGTAAATTTTGAACCCAAGTACACAAATTCATTTACTTGTTCCACTCTTTCTCCCTCAATCGAAACTCCACAGTTTGTCATGCTTTCTTCTCTTTCAAAAACCGTTACTTTCGTTTTGCTCACATTTATTTTCATCCCTTTGCATAACATTAACCTGCAACTCCTCTTCAGATGACGCTAATATGACTTGATCGTCTGTGTAAATAAGGTATTTGACGATCAAATCATTCATTTTTAATCCATACGCACTCTATTTCAGATTTAGTAAAAAGCGAAGACAATACTTATGTTTTTGTAAATATTTTATATTAATATTGTTTTAAATGAATTAATTTTATTGGTTTTTGTTTAATTTTACCCTGTGTAAGCGCCGGTGCTTAAAAAATGGACTGTAGAAATATTATGCAATTACCGAATCGTCGTAAGATTACAAACGGCTTACCTTTTGGAAGATGTTCTTGGCGAGTTTGGGAGCAAAATACAAAAAAAAATCAAAAAAACATAGTAGTACAAACACATTTTCGACGGTGAATGACCACTCGTCGAAGTTTTCGCGACCAAGCAACTTTGGCCATCTTTTCAAAGTATCTGCTACAACACTGTCAAGAATCAAGTGATGTATTTTGGGTTGCTGCATCGAGGAGTATTAAGTTGCTACGTGTTATATATATTATTCTATCTATTATGGGGGTGACGTCGAAAAAGTACGAACACATATAAAAATGTCAAGAAAGGAGAATAATCAGGCAACACATTACTGCTGCTGTAGTTGCACATTGTTACGATATTTACTTCTTAGGTTCGGTAATTCTTAACTCCCAGTACCATAACTAAACAATATTTTTACACAATAAATTTTACTTTAAATACTTGACTTCGAACTAATTAGACTTTAAAAAACTGACTTCAGCTTCCGCGGCCACTGTCTTTATATTTCTCCGAAAAACTTTCCAGAAAAAGTCCGAATAATCTTTTATTGTTTCGCGGCATTCTAGAATTTGCCGGTCTCGTCTATTTTTTTTTTGGTTATATAAATCGCCGGCGGCAGTCCCCTAATTGTGATCGACGCGCCTCAAGGCGACAACAGGGCAGTCTCGTAACAATATTTTTTATATTAAGAATTGTTCTGCCAATAAAAGTTTTCAACAGTTTTTTCTTTTAACAATTGAACGATTCTTACAACTCAGAGTACCAGAAAAACAGTCCTGGGCCCATATCCTCTAGAAAATTAACTCTCGAGTAAAATAAAAAACCATGTTATACGAGGAAACCTTTTCTATATTTTTTGACTCGTAACTGACATTAAATTAGTACATACAAAAATCACTAGTAACTAAAAACAAGTTGATAACTGATACCAAAAACAACATTATTTTTGATATCCATAACAAAAACTTCTATACTTAGTTATAAGGTGACCCGAACGGTTTTTTTTTATGTTTTTACTAAGGATGCTCAATGGTTACAAAAATTATATGTATACAGATATTTTTGAAATTTAAACATAAAAAAAGTGCATGAACTTTTTATCTTAAATTTTTTTCGAAAAAAATGATTTTAAATAAATAATAGCTTTAAAATCGGTAGATAGACAGTCCCTCTTCTACATCCTACGGGAACTAGGCCTAGATGAGAAGACCACCAGACTAGTCCAATCCACCTTGACAAACACTACTTCCAGAGTCAAGTTCAGAGGTGAGCTATCCGAAAGCTTCCCCATCAAGACAGGTGTAAGACAAGGAGACGGCCTCTCCTGTATCCTCTTTAACTGCATACTAGAGAAGATCATCAGAGAATGGACAGCCAATTTACCAGCGGAAGCGGGACTGCGACTTGGGTACAAGAAAGACAAGCTAAACATATGCTGCCTAGCGTTTGCTGACGACATCACACTATTAGCCAATAACATGGAGGAGGCCACATAGCAATTACAGAATCTCTATAAGATAGCAGCAAAGACCGGATTAAAAATCAACATGCAAAAGACCGAGTATATTACCAACATCAAAGGAGCACCTTCTACAATCCCATTAGAGACCGCCACCATACGCAAAGTTCAGGCAGTCAAATATCTAGGGGAATGGGTCGCCACCGACGAGAGCGAAACGCTAGCTATGGACACACGATGCACAAAGCTAGAGAAAGCATACTATGCCTGCAAGAGTATCTACACTTCCAAGTGCCTCTCTAAAAACCTGAAACTCAAACACTACACCTCTGTGGTGAGACCATCTGTGTTATATGCCTCAGAGTGTCTTGTTATGACCGGGAAAGGTCAGCTCAGGAAACTAGAGCTTAAAGATCGCAAGATACTAAGAAGAATCCTAGGCCCAATAAAGAAAGAGGATGGTACCTACCGAATCAGACATAATAACGAACTGTATAACCAACTAGAGGACATAGTGACGTCTATGAGGAGAAGACGCCTAGCTTTCTATGGACACGTAACTCGTATGGCACCGCAGCGACTCACAAATAGGGTTCTCCTTGTAACAGGTAGAGGAAAAGCTTCCAAAGGCAAATGGATCAATACAGTACGCGCAGATCTGGAACAACTAGGGATCTCGCCCGAGGCTGTGCAGAATAGGCCTAACTATAAACAGGCAATCCAGAAAGGAATATTCAGCCAATCACTTACAAGTAAAAAGAGCACAGGTAACAACGGCATTAAGTGGACAGAAGAGAGAAAGCAGGAACACAGCCAGAAAATGAAGGAATACTGGGTGAAAAAGAAGCAAAAGACACTTGTGAAGAGTTCAAACGAGCCCCGTGGTCCTAAGTAGGCCCAAACGACAAGAAGAAGAAGCTTTAAAAAACTAAGACAACAACGCTTTATAAGAAAACCACCGAACTAAAAAATAATAATAATTAATAAAAAATAATTTTACAATCAAAAGCTTTCTTCTTGGAGACTTCACTTTTACCAATATCTGTTTATTGTCAAATATAATAATTTATATAGCTTTTGATTATAAAATTATTTTTTTGTTGACTACTCTAATTTTATCCCAAGCGCGTTGGAGATTATTTTTTGGTTCGGTTTTCTTAGTTTTTTTTACACTATTATTTATTTTTTATCTTTTAGTTCGGGATTTTTTCTATTTGCTGACAGTGATAGCCGTTTCTCAGATTCTCTCTCTGGAAGTAAAAAAATCGATATGACCGAAATCTATTATACCGCACTTTATTTTTTTTAATATCCTGATGATCTTGGCCAGGATCTTGGAAAAAATGTATGAAATTATTGTATTGTCATCGGTCCTTCAGAAGTATTCAATGTTTCAAGTCGATCCGATGTTTTTAAGTGGGTGAAAATCGTGTCCAAAGATTCCATTACATAGATAGATAGATATAAGTCAAGCAAATATAAAACGTGTCGTCGCCGGTTGAGTGCGAATGTGAAATATTTTTTAAATAATTTTGTGAATGAGCTTGTGTGTTATTAAAGTAGATTTTTGCGAAAAGTTTTTCTTACATATTTCACACTTGAACGGTTTCTCGCCGGTGTGTATACGCATGTGAGTCATTAAAACACCCTTCTGTGAAAAGTTATTTGAACAAATTTCACACTTGAATGGTCTTTCACCAGTGTGACTCAGCATGTGATATTTTAAATTACATTTTTGTGAAAATTGTTGCTTGCAGATTTCACATTCAAATGGTTTCTCGCCGGTGTGAACGCGCACGTGTTGTATTAAACCATGCTTACGTGAAAACTTTTTCGAACAAATTTCGCACTTGAACGGTTTTTCGCCGGTGTGAATGCGCACGTGAGTCTTTAAACTAATTTTTTGTGAAAAGGTTTTCTTACAAATTTCACACTCGAACGGTTTTTCGCCGGTGTGAATACGCATGTGAATCATTAACACACCCTTCTGTGTAAAATTATTTGAACAAATTTCACACTTGAATGGTTTTTCGCCAGTGTGACTGAGCATATGATATTGTAATAAACACTTTTGTGAAAATTGTTGCTTGCAGATTTCACATTCGAACGGTTTCTCGCCGGTGTGAATGCGCACGTGTTGCATTAAACTATGTTTACGTGTGAACTTTTTCGAGCAAATTTCGCACTTGAACTGTGTTTCGCCGGTGTGAATACGCATGTGAGTCATTAAAACAGCCTTTTGTGTAAAACTATTTAAACAAATTTCACACTTGAATGGTTTTTCGCCAGTGTGACTGAGCATGTGATTATGTAATAAACACTTTTTTGAAAATTGTTGCTTGCAGATTTTACATTCGAACGGTTTCTCGCCAGTGTGAATGCACACGTGTTGCATTAAACCATGCTTACGTGTAAACTTTTTCGAGCAAATTTTACACTTGAACGGATTTTCGCTGATGTGAATGCGCATGTGAGCTTTTAAACTAATTTTTTGTGAAAAAGTTTTCGAACAAATTTTACACTTGAACGGTTTCTCGCCAGTGTGAAAGCGCATGTGATTTAATAAAGTATTTTTCTGTGATAAATGCTTCAAACAAATTTTACATTTATAAGGTTTTTCGTTCGTTCGTTTTTTAACAAAATGTTGAAACCAATGGTATAAAAACAAAATCTTGTCCCTGAAATATCGCCCACAAACGTAACACATCTCCAATTTGTTGTTAAAATGAACTTTTAGGTGATTTTCTCTTGTCATTGTCTTTGTGAAACCTGTAAACAAAAAAAAAATATACTCAAAACTAACATGTACATTGCTAAGATGTCTTTGTTAAAAGTGTAGAGTTTAATGACATTTTTTAGTGACATTTCAAGATATGTACCAAGAATTTGATGGGGACATAGAGAAGTGCCATCCACTGATACCAGTTCTAGATATTAGTATGAATATGATTGAAAACGCTGTGTCTTCATGACACTAGAGTCGCTTGCTGATCTACGGAACTGTATTTCATGTGACCATATAGGAATTTTTTTTGTTATATATACCAGCACTTTGTTCGTAAGAGATAGTGGTGATAAGCGGCACATCAGCCAGTACATTTTCCTGTAAATCAGGTCAAGTTGTAATCTCTTTTGCCGTATATATTCGACCCAGGTTAGGCGCCTGTCAAAATAGATGTCGCATTTTACATAAACATATTTGGAAGTATTAGCTTTAAAGATCGATTAAAATTTTAATAAATAAACAAACATTTAATGTGCTCCTGAGTTTTTGCAAGATTTGAGTGGTAAAAAATCAGATTGATTCCGTTTATGCGAACTTCTCAAAAGCGTTTGGAACTGTGAATCACAAGTTTTTGATCCGTAAGTTGGAAATACTTGATTTTCCACCATGGTTATTATCTTAGCTGAAGAATTCAGCGCGTCAAAGTTAAGAACCATCTCTATAATCCAGTACAAGTTACGTCAAGAAATCCACAGGGGTCTTATCTGTAACCATTACTATTTAATTTTTATGTAAATGATCTATCATCTTACTTTGATTACTGTAATTGTTTCATAGTTGCTGATGACGTAAAAATCTACTGCTTGAAACTCTAACATGATATAAATAAATTACATGAATGGTCTCTCACAAATGGTCTAGCTATCAATTTTGATAAATGCTTTATTATATTGTTTACAAAATCAAAAGCTCCTTTTAATTTCTAACATGAAATACATGGATCAACCATGAAATGAGTTGACTATATAAAGGATTTAGGAGTTCAGTTTGATTCTCAATTAACATACATTCCACACATAAATGCAACTGTAAGCAAAACAAAGCAAATTCTGGGCTTCATTTTATGCCACTCAATTAATACCTTGAAGATTCTTTGCAACTCATTAGTGTGTTCTATACTTCAGTATGCATCTACAGTATGGATACTATAATTATGAGACTATTCCACCATTTCTGAACATTCCAACTTTTTACAACTGAAGAATAAGAAGTGATTTACTAACATTATTTAATCAACTCAATAATAAAATGTTACAATCATAAATTTCATATCATGTATATTTATCTTATATGTATTACATTACTATTTTATATGTATTATTTTACTATTTCCTATTTTAATGTTTTATATTAATCAGTGAAACTATTGTAAAAATGAGGTAATCCATATATAAATAAATAATGTGACAGATCATCATCCACTTATCAACCATTTATCAAAGTTGGTGTTGTAAGCATCTAGAAGCAGTATCAAAGGACCATGCCACAAAAGGATGGCAGAACTGTTAGCAATGAACAGGAATCAGCTAAGAATCACTACTGGGCTCTTGACCGGTTACGCACCTGTATAAAGGAGACCTGGCCTGCAGATTGTGCGGCAAGGGTCCGGAAACAGTAAAAGACATACTGTGCTTCTGCGGGGCACTGGACCACAAAAGATAAACAATTTGTCGGCAGCCATCCGGCGACCCACTCCTTAGTACAGAACTTGAACAAGGTACGAAAGTACTGGATCGGGTACAATGATATAAAACCACATAGGCAAGATACAATGGCATAAGTGTCACCGGAGGCAATAGCCAGACGGACCTAAATGGTGGTGGAGTTTTTAGTGAGTAGACCCGACATAAAGGATTTTTTCCACCTCTGCAAAAAAAAAAGCTGGACCTGGGACTTAATTGGTGGACCCGGAGCTGGCGTTAGGGATTTCCTGTTTTCTAGGCAGAAGGTCAACCTGGGGCTGGCTCAGCGAACAGAACTTAATGTACTGGAAAACAAACCAGAGTCAAGTATAGATAGGCAAAGGCCCTCATAGAAGACTCTTTCCGAGAGGACCTAGTCGAAAACATTACGTCACTTATTAGTAGGGATGCCAGACAATCAGTACACATACTGACATGTCATGGTACCCTTAAATATCACATGCACAATCTGGGGCTGACTAACAGCACTAATTGTGGATTATGTAGAGAGAAGGAAACCAGCCTTCATATCCTTGGCCAATTCGTGGTGTATGCCAGACGAAGGCTGACTTTGCTGTGATGCCGACGCTGCTGACTATATTTTTTGATCATGATACAAAAACACGAACCAGCTGGAAGTAAGATGGAAAAAAGCAACTATAGAAGTGGACAGCCAAGCTAGTTAATAAACAATACGCTATTTTTAATAATTTGTTGATTTTGTTGACTGATAAAAATTTAAATTCATTAAATTTAAAATTAAATAGTTTACCAAACAGTGATGGTTATTATTAATAAATTTATTAAGCTTACCACACCCATAAATGGCAAAATAAAACCTTTGTTAAGATTAATTTACACTTACCTTTTCTGCAAACTAAACAGGAGTATTTCCTTATTTTGCAATTTTTTCTACCGACAGCTTTTTTTAAACTTTTAGGTTTCATATCATTACATGGTAGTTTTTGTATAAATTTCAATTCATCTTCACTTTTAATTGATGGCAAATCACATTCTTCATGTAATATTTCAGTTTTAATATTCTCAACATCCTCCACTTCCTTTTTGACATCATATAATTCCTTGATAGTCTCTATAAAGTCTGTTGGTTCAACTTTTTCACATTGTTGAAATTGTAATTGTTCATTTTTAATATCTTCAACATCCTCCACTTCCTTCTTGACATCATTTAATTTCTTAGTAGCTTCTACAAAAATATTCTGATTATTATATTTCAAATTGCTTGATAAAGTTTTATTTAAATAATTTTATGACTTAAATATATGAATAAATAATCAAAATTGTAAGCACCTAATAAGTTTAAAAGTGAAGCGAAAATTATGACATAATAAGCTTTACAAGCCCACAGAAGCCAAAATTACACACTTTTAATCTTACCTTTTTTGTAAACTAAACAGGAGTACTTCCCCACTATGCCATTTTCCTTTTTACCAATATCTTTCAAGGAATTTATAGGATTTTTATCACTACATAATGGTTGTTGGATCAAATTCAATTCATCTACACTTATAATTGATGGCAAATCAATGTCTTCATCAAATATTTCAGTTTTAATAATATTAACATCCTCCACTTCTTTCTTCAAATCATTTAATCCCTTCATAGTATCCACAAAACCTGTTGGATTTACTTTTTCACATTCTCCGGATTGTTTTTGAAAATTTCTTTGGCATGTTTCTTGTCTAGGTTCGCTTTTAATAGTACTAAAGATTTCTAAAGATGGCTCTATATTATTGTGCATTTTTTTATTTATATTGACTGTTTAAAAAATTTACAGCAAATCATACATACATAACAATAATTAGAGTACAACTACGAGTCAACGTATGTTAACAGAAGTCTGCAACGCTAGAACAAATAAAATCAGCACCTGTTCCTAAAAAGTGCAATTAATGCTTTCTAATAAAACGCGCTCATCTGCACGGCGAACTACTCCTCTTTGACTGCCTTTGGAGCATCTCTTAGTATGTCAGAGATGTACAAGCCACCGAGTGTTTCAATGTTATTTTTTACTGTATTTGTTATCAACGATGATAGTAAGTATCTTTTTTGTTGTTATTTATATTTCAATAAACAATAGAATACATAACCATTAAAAGCATCTACTACTACTGTCAGCGTTAGTCAGACTCTAGTGTTTCGTGATTACTACTACTGTCAGTCACATACTTAATACGGCGTAAATGAGACGACCGACCGTACCAATATTAATGGCAGCCATTTTGACCTACAAATGTCATATTTCATAGCAGTTTTAGAAAGTATGCAACAAACAATACACTAGACTTCAGTATGTGTTGTATATTTTAGAAATCAGAAAATGTATCGAATTCATAACATGTTCGCATATTATAGTTTTCTTCAAACTAATGGTAACTATACAAGAAAATATTCTGTAAAATTATAATTTTATTGTATATTCATAAATGAAAAAAAGATCGCTTGCACGCTCGGCTCAGGCGAAACATGACAAATGAGTCATGCTTTTTCGTATTTATAAGACATTATCACGTCAAAAATAATAATGTTGGAATTACTGATGATTGAACAATATCACTTTGTTTGAACTGTTTTCTGGCTAAATTTTTTTGCAAGAAAGTTGTAAATTTTGTTGCCAAATTCTTAATTTACATAACATTAGTGATTACTCTTCCACAAACATTTGTAGCAATAAGTGATAGTAATTTATTGTCTGTTAAAAACATAAGTTTTCTAATAAATATTTCCGATTCATATAAAATGTTGACTGGAAATCTGTATGGTTCTGAAACAACAAAAGATTTATATAAAAATAAATAATTTTTTAAATAATATGAATTTGTGATTCTACCTAAATTACTCCTTTTAATTAATAAAGGAAATTAAGTGTTCTGTGTTGTAAGTGTCAAGTCAAAATATGACATATGTAGGTCAAAATGGCTCCTTATTAAATCTCTTTTTAATAGCAACTCAGAAAAGATTTGCATGCGACTTTTAGCAGTAAACTGTATTTAAGTATGCGTTGTCAGTGTCACAACTACTGCTTCGCTGTCACACGACATGGATTAACAGATTTACCATAGAGAAAGGATCAACATTAAATAGGGTTAATCACGTAACGTGAGATGGCGCTGTAAATGACAAAATGTCGGATTGAGATGTGTATAACAAATATTCTGTCATTTGATCACTTGGGAAACCAAAGTTTTTATTGAAGGGAATTTTAGTTATCTCAGAGATTGTAGTTGATTTTTTGTGTTTAATTATTAGTTTAAAGCTGGATTTAAGGTTTGTTTTCGACGTTTCAATTTATTGTCCCTGGAATTCTCTTTGCAATGCCTATGAAAGTCGAAATACCAATTTCGGACATGTTGCATTATGTGAGTGAACGTGTTCAGCCAATTAAGAGGTTTTTAAGACTAGCCACATCATTTTATGTGGAACTGACGATCTCAATGAAAAAATAAAAATAATCTTTCAAACGCATTTTCTGTGTTATTGAATTCACTATGAAGAATTACAAATAAAATGATAGATCATTGGACAACAATATCACTCAAACTTTACATCATCTTTCACAAAGTGCTTGCTGCAAACATAAACTTTGAGATTGGTTTTCCTATCTTTCACTTTTGGGCTGCCTTAAGATTTGAAGGAAATTTATGCAAAAACATAATCGAATTGCCATATGTAAAGTATTGTGGAACAGAGCATATTTTTCGTGATTTTATCTCCATAATACCTTTTTTTATCCTTTGAATTTTCAAAATTTGTGGTTTATTAACACCAATTCTTTACTAAATATCGTTCAAATATAACACTTTTAATGCTTAAATTGTTTAAAATAATAAATAAAGTTCACTATTCACCCATATAAACACATGATAGTTTGTTTGTTATTCACACTTCTAGAAGTTTATACGATCAATAATAGATGTCGCCCATTCCGTGATTTTTCTTTTTGACAGAGGCGTAGGTCTTAAAAATAAAATAAAAAGAACAAAAATAATATTATTCATGTAGTAAGTTAGTATATTATCTATCTAATAACAAATAAATCGGGTCTTTTCTAATACGTCCCCGCATTTTTAATTTTCTTTCTATAGTTAACGGCTAGACCGATTTTGATGAAATTTTCACCTAATCTTTAGATTAGCCCGGCGAATGATCGTGTGAAGTTTGGTAGCAACCCCGCATTTTGGATTGCTACCCCTATTTACTCGTACTGCGCACTCGCACAAGTAATGATAACCAAAAAAGTTAATATTTTAAGTGGCCCAAAAACTTCCTATTATTTGGTTCCTTTTTATTTTAATCTGATACGTTACATGCACTTTACCCATTGAGTATTGACTTACTATCATCGTTGATAACAAGACAGACAAAACAGATTATTTTTGAACCAGTGAAAAATAAAGGTGAAACACTGGATGGCTCATACATCTCTGACATACTAAGAGATGCTCCAAAGGCAGTTAAAGAGGAGTAGTTCGCCGTGCAGATGAGCGTTTTAGTATTAGAGACTTATGTAGTTGTATTCTAATTATTATGTATGAATGACTTGCTGTTAATTTTTTAAAGTCAATATAGATAAAAAATGCACAATAATGTAGAGCCATCTTTAGAAATCTTTTGTACTATAAAAAACGAACTTCGGCAAGAAACATGCCATAAAAATTTTCAAAAACAATCTAGAGATTGTGAAAAAGTGAAACAAACAGGTTTGGTGGAGACTTTGGAGGGATTAAATGATGTTAAGAAAGAAGTGGAGGATGTTGAGAAAATTAAAACTGAAATGTTACATGAAGAGTGTGATTTGCCATCAATTAAAAGTGAAGATGAAATGAAATGGATACAACAACCATTGTGTAGTAATGTACATCCTGAAAATTCCATGAAAGATATTGGTAAAACAGAAAATATCAAAATAGGGAAATACTCCTGTTTAGTTTTCAAAAAAGGTGAGTTTCAAGGTGGGTAATTTTGTCTTCTGTGGATGTGTAAAACTTAATTACAGGATATTTGTACTTTTTATTATATGTAATGGTAGATGTAGCTGAAGTTCCGACCGGTCAGTTGAACGCGAGGTGAAGTTCTCCAGCTGAAATTTCCAGAGGTTTTGATGCTCAGAAAGGTTGAAATCAATAAAATTATCAAATATCTAGATGGATTTTTTTTTTAGCTTGTTAGACTGAATTTAGTAATTTTTACAAAAACTTGAAATTGTCTAGCTGACATTTCCTGAGGTTATGAAGCTCAGAAGGGTTTGATTCAATAAAATTATCAAATAAGGGTTACTCTAGAGGGTTGTGAATTTTTTTTAGCGGGTTAGACTGAATTAAGTATTTTTTACTAGGACTTGAAATTCTCCAGCTGAAATTTCCAGAGGTTATTTTCAAACCTTGTGAGTTTTTTTTTTGCGTTGTTGATACTATTGATGAAATTTTACACGAAGTTTAATTTTTTTGTCTAGAACTTTCAGGAGATCGGATACTCAAAGGGTTTGAATTAATTTAATCGTGGCACTGGAATTAGTTTTAATGATCCTGTATGTCTTCGAGTTAGATAAAAGTTTTTAAAATTTTAATATATATACATAGATAAATATTTCTTATCGCTATATATATTGGCATTCAACTGACCATTGGGAACTTCAGCTACGTATAAGTAGGGGATATTTTTTCTAATAAATATCATGTCATAATTAATTTTCCCTTCACTTTTAAACTAATTAGGTACACTCACTTTTGATTATTAATTCATACATACATACATACATATAGTCACGCCTCTTTCCCATAGGGGTAGGTGAGACCACTTCCCTCCACTTGCTACGGTTCTTACACACATCTTTTGCTTTCTCTACTTTCATCAGTGCTCTCATACATGTTCGTCGGTTGTTGGTACTCTTGACCGGGCCTTTCTTCAAAACAATGTTGATCTGATCGAGATATGTTCGCCAAGGTCGACCTCTACCGACTTCAATCTTTCTTCATCCATTCTTTCTACGTGTCCAAACCATCAAAGCATTCCTTTGTCTATCTTCTGCCAAACCCAACATTCAGTACCATACATAAGTGTAGGAACCAACACTCATTTATGCACATCCTGACGTGCCTTTTTTGACACTTTCTGGGTGTTTATAAAGCTATGCAGTGCCCCATTCATTTGTTTTCCTGCCAACAGTCTTCGCTCAATGTCACTGTCATACTTTACATCTCTCGTAAATTTTGAACCCAGGTATACAAACTCATTTACTTGTTCCACTCTTTCTCCCTTAATTAGAACTTCACAGTTTGTCATGCTTTCTTCTCTTTCAAAAACCATTACTTCTGTTTTGCTTACATTTTGCTAATTCATATATTTGAGTTATAAAATTATTTAAATACAACTTTATCTAGCAATGAGGAGCTTAAGGAGATCACTCATTGGAGTGGTACTCTACACGTCATTATCTACTAATCATAACAAACGCTTATTACTAACCAGGCAGACTGCAGTATCCACTAGGAGTTAAAAAAAAAAAAAGCAATGAGGATTATAATAATCATAAAATCTTTGTAGAAGCTATTATTAAGAAATTAAATGATGTCAAGAAGGAAGTGGATGTAGAAAATATTAAAACTGAAATGTTACATGAAGAGTGTGATTTGCCATCAATTAAAAGTGAAGATGAATTTAATTGGACACAACAACTATCATGTAATGATATGAAACGTAAACATTCCAAGAAAGCTGTTGGTAGAAAAAATTGCAAAATAAGGAAATACTCCTGTTTAGTTTGTGGAAAAGGTAAGTGTAAATTAATGTTAACAAACATATTATTTTTCCATTTATGGGTGTGGTAAGCTTAATAAATTTTTTAATAATAACCATCACTCTCTAGTAAACAATTTTATTTTAAATTTAATGAATTTAAATTTTTATCAGACAAACAAAACTATGCCGTTTTAATGTACCTAATGGAACTGTTAACAAAAACAAAATATTAAAAAAACTGTTTTGTTTATTAACTGGTGTCCCCTTCAGTAGTTGCTTTTTTTTCCGTCTCACTTCCAGCTGGTTTGTGTTCTAGCTTTTTTATCATGATCGAAAAGTATGATCAGCAGGGTCGGCATCCCTTCGGTGTGCATCATTTTGTTTCAAATGGTCATTTCGTGATGGAAATTGGAGTCCTATTGACCGAATATTTGTCACAGTGAAAGTATTTATTATATACGTTGTCTGCATTTAAAATGGTAAAGAATAAGAGGAATGCAACATTAATTTTTATAACTACAGTTGCAGCATTTGTGTGCAAACAATTTTTAGTAGAAAGATAAAGCACAATTCTATGGTATTTCAAGTATTTTATATAAATTCATTAAAGTTAGCTTTAGAAAAATTATAATACAATTTTACCAAACTATAGTTTATTTGAGAATGATTGACAGCACAGTTTAATGGAGTAGCTGGTAAACCCAAATATAACATCATAAACCAGTCGTGGGAAATTTCAAAAATAAAGTGATCATTTGGAGATGGAAAATAAAAGCCCTATGGGCCAAATATTTATTTCGCTTATTTCATGACTTCGAGCAAGGTTGGATTGTCCCAAATGAAAAGGTGGCTCACATGATAATACCTATTAGTAACATTTTTAAAATTCTTTTTATTTAGCATTATAGTGCTATTAGGACACTTAACTTTAACATGCATACATATAGACACGCCTTTTTCCCATAGGGGTAGGCAGAGACCACTTATTTTCACTTCCGCTACGGTTCTTACACACGTCTTTAGCTTCTTTTAATTTCATCGGCGCTTTCATGAAGGTTATCGGCCTTTCTTCAAAACAATTTCGATCGCCGAGGTCGACCTCTACCGACTTCCGTCCATTCACATTCGCCTTATGAATTAAATTTGTTTCATCAATCTTCCTTCATCCATCCTCTCTACGCGACCAAACCATCCAAGTATTTATTTATCTATCTTTGCTACCACATCTTTTTTCACACTGCAGCATTGATCTTACTTTCTTCTGCCAAGACCAACATTTACTGCCTTACATAAGTTTAGTGACCAGCACTCCTCTATGCACAGCCAGTCGTGCCTATTTTGACACGCTATGGCTGCTCATAAAGTTATGCAGCGCCCCATTCATTTGTTTTCCCGCCAACAACCTTCGCCCCATATCATAGTCATTCTTTTCATCTCTCTTGAACTTTAAACACAAGCATACAAACTCATTTACTTGATCCACTCTTTTTCCTTTAATCAGCACCTCGCAGTTTGTCATACTTTCTTCTCTTTCATAAACCATTCTTTCGTCTTGCTAACATTTAATATCATCCCTTTTATTTTTATAGCGTTATGCATCGCCTGCAACTACTCCTCAGATGATGCTAATATGACTTGATCATCGGCGTAAAGGAGGTATTTGACAATCAAATCATTCATTCTCAATCCATACGCACTCTCTTTCAAATCTTTTAAACAATCGTCTATGTATTGCCATTGCGAAGCCTCACATCCCTGTCCAACTCCTTTTTTGATGTTAAACCAGTTCGTGTAAGCTCCGTTTATCAATGGATTTCACGTGAAGTGATTTCAGCGCTCGTATCAAGTTATTTTTAGTATAAATTTTATTTATTACATGGTAACGCTATGAGCGGTAATTACATTGACTTAAACAAAAATGACGGCAATGTGGCTCCCACCCGTCACAAAAAGTGGATTGAAGATAGTCACTTTGATAGTTTGAATGATAAAATTAAGTAGATTTTCTCTGGGTAATATAAATGGTTGGTCTTACTCGCATCTTTTCTCTATCATCTTTCATATGGTCACATCAAATTGACTGTCTTAAAAATGCAGATTTTATTTACCTTGGAAGTCAATAAAACAAATGTTGAATCATCTTCGTTGCGAATAAACTCTTACACTTTTAATAAATTTGTTATAAATTTATTTGACCAGTCTGCATATTAGTTTTGATTATAATTTTTTTTTTGTTTACAGGCTTCACAAAGACAACGACAAGAAAAAATCACCTAAAATTTCATTTTAACAACAAATTGGAGATGTGTTTCATTTGTGGGCGATATTTTAGGGACAAGATTTTGTTTTTAAATCATTGGTTTCAACATTTTGTTAAAAAACGAACGAACAAAACTTCTTTTAAATGTAAAATTTGCTTAAAGCATTTATCACAGAAAAATACTTTATTAGAACACATGCGCATTCACACCGGTGAGAAACCGTTTAAGTGTGAAATTTGCTTGAAAAAGTTTTTACGACAAAGTAGATTAAAAGATCACATGCATCGTCATACCGGTGAAAAACCTTTTAAATGTGAAATTTCTTCGAAAAACTTTTTAGAAAAAGCTACTTTAATGTGTCACATCCGTATTCACACCGGCGAAAAACCATTTAAGTGTGAAATTGGTTCGAAAATCTTTTCAGAAAAAGCTACTTTAATAAATCACACGCCCGTTCACACCGGCGAAAAACCGTTTAAATGTGAAATTTGCTTAAACCAGTTTTCACGTAAACAAAATTTAAAAAATCACATGTACCGTCACACCGGCGAAAAACCGTTTAAATGTGAAATATGTTTGAAAAACTTTACACAAAAATCTTCTTTAATGTGTCACATGCGTATTCACACCGGCGAAAAACCGTTTAAATGTGAAATTTGTTCAAAAAACTTTCCAACAAAAAATTCTTTAATAAAACACATGCGCATTCACACCGGCGAAAAACCGTTTAAGTGTGAAATATGTTTGAAAAACTTTACACAAAAATCTGCTTTAATGTGTCACATGCGTATTCACACTGGCGAAAAACCGTTTAAGTGTGAAATTTGTTTAAAAAAATTTTCAGATAAAGCTACTTTAATAAGTCACACGCGCATTCACACCGGCGAAAAACCGTTTAAGTGTTTAATTTGTTCGAAAAAATTTTCAGGAAAATCTAATTTAATGGCCCACACCCGCATCCACACCGGCGAGAAACCGTTCGAGTGTGAAATGTGTAAGAAACAGTTTAAACATAAAAAAAGTTTAAAAAATCACATGCATTGTCACACCGGCGAAAAATCGTTCTAGTGTGAAATTTGCGAAAAACTGTTTTCACGATAAAGAATATTAAAATATCATACGCTTCGTCACACCGGATCAACTTTTTACTTAAAGTTACTCTAACGAGTCGCATGCACATTCTCACCTGTCAATAACCGTTCGAGTGTGAAATTGTGTAAGAAAATCGTTTTACGAAAGTGTAGAATTATTAAAATAACGTCATATTACTTGAGGTCAATAGTCTGTTGTTATAAAATAACATAATTATAGTTGCATCACTTCCTGTATACGTAGAAAATGTGAAATTTATCGAGCAAAAGCTTAAAATCAGACATTAAACATTTAAGAATCATAAAATTAATGACTCGACCTGGACATTAATTAAATGCATATCGTAGAACTCGGTTAATTATATACCTCGACAAAAGAGACAGTTATTAATCAACTGTTAATCAGTTATCTGCTATATTTGTGAATGTCGTAATTTAATCTTATTGTAGAAGGTTATGTTCATTTATAGATCAGTTATGACCATTAGTGTACATTTAAAGATGTAATAATTAATCAAGTAATACTTCTGCGTAACACTAAGGGAGATACAAAATCCCGTACATTTCTTGTGAAGTAATCATAAAGTTAAATAAAGGCCTCAAGTGAGGAGTTAAAACAGTAATATAATAAAAGGGTTTAAACTACCCCTGTGTTTTATTTCCAACCCACTTTGGTAGAAATAGCTTCTTTACAAAACGGTGTTATAATGACTCACATGTGCATTGATACCGGCGATAAACTGCTTTAGTGTCAAATTTGCTTAAAACAGTTTTCACACCGTCACACCAGCGATAAACCATTTAAGTGTGAAATCTGTTGTCACGTGCCTATTTTTTCCATTCTACAGTTCCATTATTAATTGGATCTCTGATGGTTTTGTATTTCTCAGGTGCTCGTAAATAGTTTCGCTTACCGTATTTTGTTGTAATTTTAATTTATCACTCGTTGTAAATAGTGTTGCATACCTAGTAGTGTTAGGATTTAATTATTAATGGCTGTGACATTTTTGTTAATCGATGGAGTTGGAGTGGGAGTTCTTGTTATTAGATTTTGCCTTGATTTTTGGCCTCGATTGTCGTGTGTTGTCAGCTATATTATTGTTTGGTTTGCATTTCTGTGTGGATGGGCTGGCTATCAACACGGACGAGTGCGATTATGAGTTTGGAACATAGATTTGCGAAGATGGTTGGCTGACGCGTGTCCCGTGTCATTTTTTTTCTTGATATCCGGCCTGGGAGTGAGTAGTTTTAGATAGTCGCTTGGTGTCAGTCGTGGAAGTCAGGTGAGAGTTTTGGAACGATTTGATATTAACACGTGAGCAGAACCTCTACGGTTTTTTCTTTCATATCTGGCTGTATTTGGGCCATCTTAATATGGATTTTGAAGAAAAACCATTTAATTTTTAACTTGACCATTCTATCTTACCTTTGTGGTTGATATTTTGGATTTTGGTGTCGAGTTAAAATAACCGCGTGCGGGATCTGATGGAGGGAAGCCATTGTTAAGTAGCAGGTGCTGTTCCATAATTCAAACCAGCCACAGGAGTAGGCCACAGGATTCGTGAATTCGTGTACCCAAAGGTTACAAGTGATTTATTTTAGTATATTTAAACGACGTGACTTATTTTTGACACCACGATTAAGTTTTGTTTTAATTTATTAATATGGTACACTGTTGAAAACTATTTATTGCATTGGATAATATGCCAAGGCTGAACTTTGATTAAAATAATATTCTCAATAGTTCTTTGTGCCCAAGTAAGAACGTTTATTCATACTTATTTGTAAATATCCAACAATATTGCTATTTTGAAGGACAGCCATCGTAAAAAGAAATATTTTTAAATAAGCTCGATTGTTTTAACAGTGTAAATCTTTATGTAAATGAAAAGGAAAAAAAACGTGATTGAATTGGCAGCCGTACGTGAACGTTGAAAAAGTATTGTTAAAAAGTTGACTTGTATACGTTTTTTTTTTTTTTGGTAACCTGATAAGGTTCGTCATTTTTACCTTTGTTTTAATTATTTTATGGAATCGTAAACTTTGGATTTTTGATTTATTGTTGTCTCATAAAGTTGTGAATTTTGAAGTTTCGATTTATTGTTGGCTGTTAATTTTGATTATATGTGTTATAATTTTGTTATTGAGCTATGCATTTTAATTTATTGTGTGAGTAAAGTATCCAATATATTTTTGCTATAATTTTATTTATTTGGTTCACCATAATCTTAGTTGTTTATCGTGTGGCTCTGCTAGTGCCTATAAGACCTAGGGGTTTCCGGCTTGAACCGTCTAAGTCGGTGGCGCGGCTCACTTTTATATTTTTTTTCTTCTACCCTCTACGGCTGAGCTCGAGCATACTTTGCCAGTAGAGAGACCACTGGCAGAGTACTCTTTAGAGAACGAAAAAGACGTGGCACTGTACGAAAAAGTTTTTAGTTAACGCTACTTTAATAGCCCACATGCGCATTCACTCCAGTGAAAACCGTTCTAGTCATTTTATAACTCAAATACAATTTATTCAAAAAAAAAAAAATGCGCGAGTGTCGTGGAACACTCAGTTGGAACGAAGTTCTTTTAGTAGTTTATTATTATTATTGATAAACGTATTATATTTTCTCCCTCGTGTTTCGTGACGGAAAAATCTTACACTTTCTTTCTCCTAGCCCCCATCCGCTAAGCCCGTACCGTGAGATAAGGAACTTCGTTCCAAAAATCAAAAATAATAAACATTTTATACATTTATAGTAAGAATATCTAGCAACTCTGTATCACAGTATACACCAACTCAATTTTAGGCTGGTGTATCTTTGTCTGTATTAAGAATTAAAGAAGAAGACAGGTGGGGTTATTCTGCCATTATTGTATGTATTTGTAATTTGTGGTAGAATAATAATTTCTAATTTTTTACCTAAAGTGGGGTTCAGATTCAAGATGGAAATTACCAAAAAATCCTATTGTTCTGCAATGAAAAAAATCAAAGTTGGTTGATTTCCTGCAAAACGAAAAGGAACTTGTTTCCGGCAAATTTTCACTGTGAAAGATAGGGAGAGAAAATGGACTGAAATTACTACCACCTTGAATTCAATTCCAGGAAAACAACAATACTGGAAGCAGTGGAGAAAGGCAAATATACTAATTATATATATATATATATATATATATATATATATATATATATATATATATATATATATATATATATATATATATATATATATATATATATATATATATATATATATATATATATATATATATAATTCAAAATATTGTTAAAGTCACCATGAATAATCACAAATTAGATCATTGGACAACATCAAACTTATCACTAAAAAATCATCTTTCACAAAGTGCTTGCTACAAACAAACCTAAACTTTGAGATTGATTTTCCTATCTTTAAGATCACCTTCCTTTTCTGAGCTGCCTTAGGTTTTGAAAGAAATGTATGCAAAGATGTAAACGAATTGCCATATGTAGAGCATTGTGAAACAGCATATTTTTCGCGATATTATCTCCATATCACCATTTTTAATCCTTTGCATTTTCGGATTTTGTGGTTTATTAACACCAATTTTTTACAAAATATCGTTCAAATATAACACTTTCAATGCTTAAATTGAAGAAATAGTATATAAAGTTCACTTTTCACCCATATAGACAAAAGGAGGTTAGTTTGTTGATCACACCTCTAGAGGTTCATAGATCAATAATAGATGTCACTCACTCCGTGATTTTATTCATATGTGAATTTGTACCGTCACGAACTCGCCTTTTACACATGTAATTAATTAAATTGTTTACCAAAGGGTGGTGATTTGGATTAATTAATTTATTAAACTTTATACACCCGTAAATGGCAAAATATTTAAATAATACCTTGTTAGAATTAATCTAGAATGTATTTTATAGAAACCGAAATTTGTCTGATCGATCTGATTGTGATCATCTTCCGTTGTCACACTTAGAAATAGATATGACATGTTCCATTAACTACCCCTTCCTTACCTATTTGTTACAGACTTATGTTGGCTCCATAGTAAACAATCTAAAGGTTGACTCGTAGTTGTATTCTAATTATTGGTATTGCTGTTAATTGTTTAAACAGTCAATATAAATAAAAAAATGCACAATAATATAGAGCCATCTTTAGAATTCTTTTGTACTATAAAAAGCGAGCTTAGGCAAGAAACATGCCATATAAATTTTCAAAAACAATCTGGAGAATGCGAAATAGTGAATCCAACAGGTTTTGTGGAGACTTTAGAGGAATTAAATGAAGTTAAGAAGGAAGTGGAGGATGTTAAGAATATTAAAACTGAAATGTTACATGAAGAGTGTGATTTGCCATCAATTAAAAGTGAAAACGAATTGGAATGGATACTACAACCATTGTGTAGTAATGTAAATCCTAAAAATTCTATGCAAGATATTGGTAAAAAGGAAAATGACAAATTAGGGAATTACTCCTGTTTACTTTACAAAAAAGGTAAGTCTAAAAGTGTGTGGGTTGTGTAAAATTAATTACAGGATATTTTGTACTTTTTATTACAAATAATAAGTAGGAGATATTTTTTCTAATAAATATCATGTCATACTTAGTTTCCTTTTACTTTTAAACTTATTGAGTGCTTACAATTTTGATTATTAATTCATATAATTGAGTTATAAAATTATTTACACAAAACTTTCTAGCAAATGAGAAATATATTAGTCACAATATCTTTGTAGAAGCTATAAAGAAATTAAATGATGTCAAGAAGGAAGTGGAGGATGTTGAGAATATTAAAACTGAAATATTACATGAAGAGTGTGATTTGCCATCAATTAAATGTGAAGATGAATTGGAATTAATACAACAACTATCATGTACTGATATGAAACCTAAAAATACCAAGAAAGTTGTTGGTAGAAAAAATTGCAAAATAAGGAAATACTCCTGTTTAGTTTGCAGAAAAAGTAAGTATAAATTAATTTTAACAAAGATATTATTTTGCCATTAATGGGTGTGTAAAGCAAATTTTTTAATACTAACTATCACTCTATAGTTAACAATTAAATTTTACCGTTTTAATGTACTGTTAACAAAATTTTAAAAATTCTGTTTTGTTTATTAACTGGTTTGGTGGGACTATATTAGTTTGCATTTAACAAACAAATAATTCATTTTCAACTCATATGCACTCTGTTTCAAATCTTTTTAACAACTGTCCTTGTATAAGGTAAACAGCCATGGCGAAGCCACACATCCCTGTGCAAAATCTTTTTCGATGTAAAACCAGTCTGTGTAAGCTCCGCTTATCTTGACACAAGCAATGGATTTCTTGTGAAGTAATTTCGTTTCAAATTATTTTTAGTATACATTTTATTTACTACATGATAACACTATGACTGGTAGGTAATTACATTGAATCCAACAAATTTGACGGCGATGTGACTCCCACTCATCACGGAAAGTGGAATGAAGATAGTCACTTTGCTACTTTAAATGTAAGAGATGGATTGAATGATAAAATTAAGTAGCTCAACGAAATTATCAGTGAATGATGGATTGATGTTTTTTGTGTAAATGAGACCAAGTAAAAAGGATGTGAAACCACAACGAATGTACCATATACAGGAGTTTGGGAAACCAGTAGAGGTTGTCGGGGCGTTGGTGTGATAATCTCTGCTAGAATGAATGTATGAATGTGGGACTGACTTCAAATGTGTGAGCCCAAGAATTCTCTGGGTAATGTAAAAGGTTAGTCTTACTCGCATCGTTTTACTCAGGTTGGATGCTAATGCTTCCTAGTATATTCCTAACCATGTACTTAACACAGAAACCTTCAGGTTCTAAAAGTCATAGAAGAATGTGCCCAATTAGCTGAGAGCTATTAAAACCACTCGTTTGTTAACCCAAATGAACCAGCTGCAAATCTTCTCGTCCATCAGCCAACAATAAGACTAAAGAGATATGAACCATTGGACCTACCCTACAGACGATAGTGTTGTGACATTAGTCCTTGTGTGTGTTTAATGTAATTCTGTAATCGATAAGTAATATGCCATCATATTAATTTCTAGAAACTGTATAAGTGGATGCCACTTTTCTATATCTTTTTGCATATAGTCGTACCAAATTCTTATTGTCTTGAAAAGGACAGATTTTATTTACCCTGGAAGTCAATAAAACAAATGTTGGATCATCTTTAAAGTGAATAAACTCTACACTTTTAATACAGTTATTATAATTTTTTATCAGTCTGCGTGGTAAATAGGCCAATGCTTAAGAGTGTGATTGAATTAATAACAAATACTTTTAACTGAAATGATTTAATATAAAGTTTTGGCAGGAGGACGTTTCAGTGCACCCAATGATATCTGTTTATCAACTAATGTTCTTTGTAGCTAAGATACAGATACTTTGCCTACTAGGTCTACCACTATTTTTACCTGTGTAGGGTTTTCCAGTCTCTTCGGCACAGTCGGCCCGTTACAAAGGCTGCAATGCCATATATTTTTACAGGGCCTACCGACCGAAGGTTTACTTACTTATTCCTATCATAGACCAGCAGACAGGACTCGATCATAAATGCGAGTGTGTCTGCTTTACAAACATTTTATAGGATTTTAATTGGGCGGTATGTTCCCCACAGTCTGCATGTTAGTTTTGATTATAATTTCTTTTTGTTTGCAGGCTTCACGAAGGCAATGACTGGAAAGAATAACCTAAAAGTTTATTTTAACAACAAATTAAAGATGTGTTTCGTTTGTGGACGATATTTCAAGGACAAGATTTTGTTTTTAAGACATTGGTTTGAACATTTTGTTAAAGAACGAACGTACGAAAAACCTTTTAATTGTAAAATTTGCTTAAAGCATTTTTCACAGAAAAATACTTTAGTAGATCACATGCGCATTCACACCGGCGAGAAAGCGTTTAGATGTGACATTTGCTTGAAACAGTTTCCACTTAAAAATAATTTAATGGCCCACATACGCAATCACACCGGCGAAAAACTGTTTAAGTGTGAAATTTGTTCCAAAAACTTTTCAGAAAAATTTACTATAAAGAGTCACTCGTCTGTTCACACCGACAAAAAACCGTTTGAATGTGAAATTTGCTTTAAGCAGTTTTTACGCAAAATTTTTTTAAAAAATTACTTGTACACTCATACTGGCGAAAAACCGTTTAAATGTGATCTTTATTCTAAAAACTGTCCAAGAAAAAATTCTTTAATAAGATCCATGCGCATTCGCACCGGCGAAAACCCGTTTAAATGTAAAATTTGTTCGAAAAACTTTTCATATAGAGCTTTTTTAATAAAACACATGCGCATTCACACCGGCGAAACTCCGTTTAAATGTGAAATTTGTCTGAAAAACTTTTCGCGAAATTATGATTTAATAAGACACATGCGCATTCACACCGGCGAAAAACCGTTTAAGTGTGAAATTTGTTCGAAAAACTTTTCACAAAAATTACCTTTAATAACTCACATGCGCATTCACACCGGCGAGAAACCGTTGAAATGTGAAATTTGTTCGAAAATGTTTTCAGAAAAATCTACTTTAATGGATCATACTCTCATTCACACCGGCGAGAAACCGTTCGAGTGTGACATTTGTAAGAAACAGTTTAAACATAAACAAAGTTTAAAAAATCACTTGCATTGTCACACCGGCGAAAACCCGTTTAAATGTGAAATTTGTTCGAAAAAATTTTCGCGGAATTATGATTTAATAAGACACATTCGCATTCACACCGGCGAAAAACCGTTCAAGTGTGAAATTTGTTCGAAAAACTTTTCACAAAAATTACCTTTAATAACTCACATGCGCATTCACACCGGCGAAAAACCGTTCAAGTGTGAAATTTGTTCGAAAAAGTTTTCAGAAAAATCGAATTTAATGGCTCACACTCGCGTTCACACCGGTGAGAAACCGTTCGAGTGTGAAATTTGTTTGAAAAACTTTACAGATAAATCTACTTTAAATAGACACATGCGCAGTCACACCGGCGAGAAACCGTTTACGTGTGAAATTTGTTCAAAAAACTTTTCACGAAATTATGATTTAATGACTCACATGCGCATTCACACCGGCGAGAAACCGTTTGAGTGTGAATATTGTTCGAGAAATTTTTCAAAAAAATCTAATTTAATGGTTCACACTCGCATTCACACCGGCGAGAAACCGTTCGAGTGTGAAATTTGTAAGAAACAGTTTAACCATAAAAAAAGTTTAAAAAATCACATGCATTATCACAACGGCGAAAAACCGTTCTAGTGTGAAATTTGTGAAAAACTGTTTTTACGACAAAGAAATTCAACATATCATAAGCTTTGTCACACCGGATCAACTTTTCACATAAAGTTACTTTAACGACTCGCATGCACATTCTCACCGGTCAATAACCGTTCGAGTGTGAAATTTTGTCACGAAAGTGTAACGGAATTATTAACATATATTACTTCAGGTCAAAAGTCTATTGTTATATAATAACATAATTATCGTTGATACACATTCTGTATACGTAGAGAATGAGGAGTTTATAGAATAAGCTTAAAATTGGACATTAATTAAATGCAGATGGTATAACTCGTTTATTATCCAATTATACACCTCGACAATTTAACCAAAAGAGTCTAAGCAACTGTTAATCAGGTATGTCGTAATTTAATCTTATTGTAGAAGGTTATGTTCATTTATAGATCAGTTATAATCATTAGTGTACAATTAAAGATGTAATTAATTAAGTAATAGTTTTGCGTAACATCCACTATAGCAGATACACAATCCTGTACATTTCTTATGAAGTAAACATAAAGTTGAATAAATGTCTCAAGTGAGAAGTCAAAACGGTAATATAATAAAAGAGTTTAAACTACCCCTGTGTTTTAATCTAATCCACTCTGATAGAAAAAGCTTTTTACACAAAAGGGGATTGTATTCCCTTTGCCAAGCAGCAGATTGAAAAGTTTCTCGATCTTTCGCATCGAATACTAAATGTAAATAGTGGTCTTCAGCTCAGCTAGTTAGAAGCTCGCCATTCTTGTCGTTGTTTTGGTACTTCCATTCCTGGTGGTGGCTGTTAAAGTCGCCATTGTAGACCGCTGGGTGATTATGTTGGTGCAATACGTCTTGAGGCCATGTAGTATTTGGGGGTTTGTAAACATTTGTGACTGTTACCTCACCTATCTGGGTAATGATTACGTGAATATTATTGGTGAAGGACTCGTCTACCAGTACTGCATCCCCGATTGTGTTCCGTATATAGGTGGCAATACCGTATGCTCGGTCATAAGTTGCTGCTAGAATTTCATAACCCAATATCATGCCTCTCGTACGATTCATCCCTTAAATGAGTTTCCTGGACGACGACCAGATATATATCGTTGTCTTGTAGGAGTTTGGATAAGTATTGGCATTTGGCTCTGCTCGTGCCTTCAATGTTTAATTGGCAAATTCGGACTAAAGGTCCAATATTTCTAGTCTTTTGGTTCTGTGCGATTAGCCATTGTGATGTGTAGTAACCAGGTAGCTTTGCACCCCACGGTCTCTGGTAGGCAAACGTTAGAGACTCTCTTACATACCCACTTTCACGGCAGTCTGCTTCTGGGAGACCAGGAACAAATTTCACTTCTGGTTAAACTATTCAGAGCGGCTAGAGTTGTTTACATATGTAAAACGGGTACGTGTTTAGATGGTTGAAGAATTCATGGAGAGTCTCGGAGCCATAAGGCCAAACGACGAATATGACGTCAACGTATCTGAACCACCTGTTACTTGTTATACCCACATCCACACCAACATAAAGTTCACAATGGAAACCGAAACGGATAATTCTCTTCCTTTCCTAGATGTCCTAATCACAAAATCCAAAGACTCCTTCGCCCACACGGTATATAGAAAACCGGTATATACCAACCGGTACCTACATGCCAACTCTCATCATCACCCAGCAAAAAACCAACTCCCTCATCTATAGATCTATTCAATTAATGGACCACCACAACAAAACCGCACTACTTCAAAACGGCTACAATAACATACAAATTAATACACCATCAAAGAGCCCGTACTCAAAACCTCAGGAATACAACAGAAATCCAACCTCATAAAGCCCTTCCCTTCATTGAAGATGTCACAGATAAAATAGGAAGAATCTTGAAAAAACGCGATATTAAAACTATATTCCCGGCTAACAACCAAATTTCCAAATTCCTCCGATCTCCTAAAGATACCATAGCCAACGAGTCCCAAGGGGTATATGAAATACCATGTTCTGATTGTCCTAGAACGGTAGGACAAACGAACAGACGAATAACCAACAGAATCTACGAACATCAACTCGCCGTCCGAAACCTTTACCCCTCATCAGCACTTTCCAAACATCACGAAGAGACAGGCTACATAATAGATTTTTAAAAGATAAAAACCATTGCCACTGAGAAAACTTTATAGGCTAGAGCCATTTGTGAGGCACTTGAGATCGAGAAACGCCCAAACTGCCTCAACAAACGCGATGATGGACACAGGCTTCCCAACACATGGAAACCTATACTTTCCCGCATCTCATCCAAACCAAATCACGCCCCCAACTTCACTCCTACCACAACTTATACTGCACACCCATCCTTGAATCCTCAGTTCTCTCGAAGGAGCAGGCAGATTGAGGCCATAGTGTGGAAATCATTCTTCCTTAGTGACTACACCTGAGGAGTAGGCAGATTGAGACCTCAGTGTGAGTATCACTTCCCATCCCCAATTTACTTTCTACTTCTTGAAAATGGCTTCAAAATCAAAGCCGAAACGTCAAAATAAACAAATTTCTAGACGCGGTTCAACCAGAACATATATATATATATATATATATATATATATATATATATATATATATATATATATATATATATTCTTAATCAATTTACTAACGCACTTACACTTGTAATTAATTAAATATAAAATTAAATTGTTTACCAAAGGATGGTGTTTGGATTAATTAATTTATTAAACTTTATACACTCGTAAATGGTAAAATATTTAAATAATACCTTGTTAAGGTTAATTTTAGTATGTATTTTATAGAAAACGAAATTTGTCTGATCGATCTGATTGTGATCACCTTCAGTTATCACACTTGAAAAGAGAAGTACATATTAACATATTATAGATACCTGTGCATAGAAAACTCCATAGAAAATAACCTAAAGGTTGACTCGTAGTTGTATTCTAATTATAGGTATGTATGTAGACTTGCTGTTAATTTTTTAAACAGTCAATTTAAATAAAAAAATGCACAATAATATAGAACCATCTTTAGAAATCTTTTGTACTATAAAATGCGAACTCAGGCAAGAAACATGCCATATAAATTTTCAAAAACAATCTGGAGAATGTGAGAATATGAATCCAACAGGTTTTGTGAAGACTTTAGAGGGATTAAATAATGTTAAGAAGGAAGTGGAGGATGTTAAGAAAATTAAAACTGAAATGTTACATGAAGAGTGTGATTTGCCATCAATTAAAAGTGAAAATGAATTGGAATGGATACTACAACCATTGTGTAGTAATGTAAATCATAAATATTCTATGAAAGATATTGGTAAAAAGGAAAATGACAAAAACGGAAAGTACTCCTGTTTACTTTACAAAAAAGGTAAGTCTAAAAGTGTGTAGGGCCTGTAAAACTTAATTACAGGATATTTGTACTTTTTATTACATATAATAAGTGTGAGATATTTTTTCTAATAAATATCATGTCATACTTAGTTTTCCTTCACTTTTAATCTTTTCTAGCAATAAGAAATATATTTATCACAATATCTTTGTAGGAGATATAAAGAAATTAAATGATGTCAAGAAGGAAGTGGAGGATGTTGAGAATATTAAAACTGAAATATTACATGAAGAGTGTGATTTGCCATCAATTAAATGTGAAGATGAATTGGAATTAATACAACAACTATCATGTAATGATATGAAACCTATAAATACCAAGAAAGTTGTTGGTAGAAATAATTGCAAAATAAGGAAATACTCCTGTTTAGTTTGCAGAAAAGGTAAGTGTAAATTAATTTTAACAAAGACATTATTTTGGCATTTATGGGTGTAAAGCTTAATAAATTTTTTAATAATAACCATCACTCTTTAGTAAACAATTAAAGTTTACCTATTTAATGTACCTAATGGAACTGTAAACAAAATATTAAAAATACTGTTTTGTTTATTAACTGGTGTGGTGGGACTATATTAGTTCGCATTTGATGAACAAATCATTCATTTTTAACCCATACCCACTCTCTTTCAAATCTTTTTAACAACCGTCCATGTATAAGGTAAACAACCATGGCGAAGCCACACATCCTTTTTCAATATAAAACCAGTTTGTGTAAGCTCCGTTTATCCTGACACAAGCAATGGATTTCTCGTGAAGTAATTTCATCACTCTTATCAATTTATTTTTAGTTAAATTTTATTTATTACATGGTAACATGGTAATTGGATCAAACAAAAATGATGGCGATGTGACTTCCACTCGTCACAGTAAGTGGAATGAAGATAGTCACTTTACTTTGAATGTAAGAGATGGATTGAATGATAAAATTAAGTAGATTTACAAAATTATCAGTGAAAGCTGGATTGATGTTTTTTGTGTAAATGAGACCAAGTGGAAAGGATGCGAAACCACTAAAAATGGACCATATACAGCGTACTGATCAGGAGTTTTGGAAAACAGTAGGGGTTGTCAGGGCGGTCGTGTGATACTCTACCCTAGAATGAATGAATGTGAGATTGACTTCAAATGTGTGAGCTCAAAACTTCTCTGGGTAATGTTAAAGGTTGGTCTTACTCTCATCTTTTTACTAGCAGTTTATGCCCCACATGATGCACAGTGGAACAGGTCTTCGAAAGCCCAAAAAGAGAGGCAGTGGTTTTGGAAAAGTGTGACAGATATTCTGAATATATGTAACCAGAATGAAAGAATAGTAATGTTAAGTGATTTTAATAGTTGGGTAGGAGTGAAGCGTGATGGATATGACAGTGATCTGGGAATGTACGGTGATGGCAGATTGGCAGATATGAGTTAGCAAGCGACTTGAGAGTCATGAAGATACAACGTTCTCAATCTTAATTACTCAGGTCAGCTGCTAATGCTCCTAGTATATTCGTACCTATGTACTTTACAGAGACCTTTAAGTTTTCACTGTCATAGAAGAATGTACCAAATTAGCTGAGAACTATTAAAACCACTTGATTGTTTACCCAAATGAACTAGCTGCAAATCTTCTCGTTCATCAGCCAACAATGAGTCTAAAGAGATATAAACCACTAGACCTACAGACGATAATGTGGTAATATTAGTGCTTGTGTGTGCGTTAAATGTAATTCTGTAATTAATTAGTAATATGCCATCATATAAATTTTTAGAAACAGTATTATTGGATGCCACTTTTCTATATCTTTTTGCATATGGTCATACCAAATTCTTATTGTCTTGAAATAGACAGATTTTTTTTACCCTGGAAATCAATAAAACAAATGTATAATCTTTGAAGTAAATTAACTCTACACTTTTAATAAAGTTATAATAATTTTTTTATCAGGCTGTGTGGTAAATAGGCTGATGTGATTAAATTAATAACAAATACTTTTAACTGAAATAATTTAATATAAACTTTTGGCAGGTGTGCACCCAATGTATGTCTGTTTGTTGACTGATGTTCTTAGAGATAAAGATACATATACTTTGTCCTACTAGGTCTACCACTGTTTTTACCTGCGTAGAGTTTTCCAGTCTCTTCGGCACAGTCGGCCCGTTACAAAGGCTGCAATGCCATATATTTTTACAGGGCCTACCAACCTAAGGTTTACTTACTTATTCCTCTCATAAACCAGCAGACAGGACTCGATCATAAATGCAAATGTGTGTCTTGTTCACAAAGAAATTCTAGGGTTTTTATTGCACCTCCAATTGGGCGATCATAATATTTTATTGTTTACAGGCTTCACAAGGATATTAACTGGAAAAAATCACCTAAAAGTACATTTTAACAACAAATTGAAGATGTGTTTCATTTGTGGGAGGTATTTCAAGGACAAGATTTTGTTTTTAAGACATCGGTTTGAACATTTTGTTAAAAAACTAACGTACGAAAAACTTTTTAATTGTAATATTTGCTTGAAGCATTTTTCACAGAAAAATACTTTGGTAGATCACATGCGCATTCACACCGGCGAGAGACCCTTTAGATGTGCCATTTGCTTGAAACAGTTTTCACATAAAAATAATTTAATGGCCCACATGCGAATTCACACCGGCGAAAAACCTTTTAAATGTAAAATTTGTACAGGAAACTTTTCATTCAAATCTTCTTTAATGAGACACATGCGCATTTTCACCGGCGAAAAACCGTTTAAATGTAAAATTTGTTTGAAATTTTTTCCAGAAAAATCTACTTTAATGGATCACACTCGCATTCACACCTGCGAGAAACCGTTCGAGTGTGAAATTTGTAAAAAACAATTTAAACAAGCAAAAAGTTTAAAAGATCACATGCATTGTCACACCGTCGAAAAACCTTTTAAATGTGAACTTTGTTCTAAAAACTTTCCAATAAAAAATTCTTTGATGAGACACATGCGCATTCACACCGGCAAAAAACCGTTTAAGTGTGAAATTTGTTCAAAAAACTTTTCAGATAAAGCTATTTTAATAAAACACATGCGCATTCACACTGGCGAAAAACCTTTTAAGTGTGAAATTTGTTCGAACAATTTTTCAGCAAAATCTACTTTATTGGATCATACTCGCATTCACACCGGCGAGAAACCGTTCGAGTGTGGAATTTGTAAGAAACAGTTTAAACATAAACAAAGTTTAAAAAATCACATGTATTGTCACACCGGCGAAAAACCGTTTAAATGTGAACTATGTTTAAAAAACTTTTCATTAAAAAATTCTTTAATGAGACACCTGCGCATTCACACCGGCGAAAAACCGTTTAAGTGTGAAATTTGTTCAAAAAACTTTTCACGAAATTATGATTTAATGACTCACACGCGCATTCACACCAGCGAAAAACCGTTGAAATGTGAAATTTGTTCGAAATTTTTTTCAAAAAAATCTAATTTAATGGCTCACACTCGCATTCACACCGGTGAGAAACCGTTTAAATGTGAAATTTGTACAGGAAACTTTTCATCAAAAGCTTCTTTAATGAGACACATGCGCATTCACACCGGCGAAAAACCGTTTAAGTGTGAAATTTGTTTAAAAAACTTATCAGATAAAGCTTCTTTAATAAAACACATGCGCATTCACACCGGCGAAAAACTGTTCAAGTGTGAAATTTGTTCGAAAAACTTTTTACGGAATTATGATTTAATAAGACACATGCGCATTCACACCGGCGAAAAACCGTTTAAGTGTGAATATTGTTCGAGAAATTTTTCAAAAAAATCCAATTTGATGGTTCACACTCGCATTCACACCGGCGAGAAACCGTTCGAGTGTGAAATTTGTAAGAAACAGTTTAACCATAAGAAAAATTTAAAAAATCACGTGCATTATCACAACGGCGAAAAACCGTCCTAGTGTCAAATTTTCGAAAAACTGTTTTTACGATAAACTTTTCACATAAAGTTACTTTAACGACTCAGATGCGCATTTTCACCAGTCAATAATCGTTCGTGTGGGACTTTTCACGAAACTGTAACGAAATATTTATTATTATATTCTATTATACTTTAGATCAATAGCCTGTTGTTATAAAGTAACATAATTATCATTGCTACACATCCTGTATACGTAGAAAATGAGAAATTTATTGAGTAACATTAAGTATCATTAAATTAATTAATGACATTTCGGTTTGTAGCAATCGGGGGTTTATACTTTCACTTTTTCTATATGGAAGAAATGATTACTCAACTTTGATTTAGTGGACTGGAAGTAATCACAATTTGGCTGGTTTTTTAAAGGTTTTTATTTAACACAAAATATAGGTACTTCTATCTTCAAAAACACAATGCACTTGTACCGACTAGTGAATTACTGCAAGCAATGAAATTAATTCAAAGCCGTGGAAAAATAGCAGTTTAAACTAACTAATGAAAAGAAACTGAATGCAACTTATTGCAAGTAGCAAGCGAGGTTTAATCGCCGTGGAAAAAGAAACTGTATGACAGCCGCTCACTACGACTGTCGGAACAGTAATATTGTGAACGACCGTCGCTCTCGAGACTGCATTGCAAACAAAAGGGAAAAAAGCCAGCTGGGGTCCCAGCCGGCGACATCGCGAGTTCTGCCTCTGGCAAAACGGTTTTAAGACATTGGCGTCGTAAAGGATTAAAATTAGAATAAATAAAATTTAAAACGAATTGTTGCCATCTGTGATCACAACACGGTTATTATACAAATATATACAACTCGACAATTTTTACCAAAAGAGGCAGTTATTAATAAAATGTCAGTTATCTGCTGTACTTAAGTAAGACGTAAGGTAATCTTATTGAAGGTTATGTTCAGTTATAGATCAGTTATGATCATTAGTGTACGTTAAAGATGTAATTAATTAAGTAATAGTTCTGCGTAACATGCACTATAACAGATGCACAATCCTGTACATTTCTTATGAAATAAACGTAATGTTAAATAAATGACCATAGTAGGAAGTTAAAAACGGTTATATAATAAAAGGGTTAAGACTACCCCTGTGTTTTAATCTAATCCACTCTGATAGAAATAGCATCTTTAAAACTCCATAAAAAACAACCTGAAGGTTAACTCGAAGTTGTATTCTAATTATTGGTATGTATGTAGACTTGCTGTTAATTTTTAAACATTCAATATAAATAAAAAAATGCACAATAATATATAGCTATCTTTAGGAAACTTGCTATATAAATTTTCAAAAACAATCTGGGGAATGTGGAAAAGTGAATCCAACAGGTTTTGTGAAGATTTTGGAGGGATTAAATGATGTTGAGAAGTAGGAAGTGGAGGATGTTAAGAATATTAAAACTGAAATGTTACATGAAGAGTGTGGTTTGCCATCAATTAAAAGTGAAAATGAATTGGAATGGATACTACAACTATTGTGTAGTAACGTAAAAATCCTAAAAATTCTTTGAAAAATATTGGTAAAAAAAAATGGCAACATGGGAAAATAAATAAATAAATTACAAATACGATTTAATAATTACAATTTATTAGTTATTATAAGAAAAGAAGGTTAGGAATAAACCGCATTCGAAGATATCGATAAATCAATTTTTGATTATGATATTTTTACAGACTCAATTTCTGCAACCGACCCTAAAGTCGCAGCGATGTCGCCAGATTTTTTCGAACCGCGGGAAATTTAAAATATTGTCACGTGACCTACGTTGTCGCTGAAAATGAGTGACTAGCGACTGCACGAGGCCGCACCGTTAATCAATTTACTAACAAACTCCTCGTTTACACTTGTAATTAATTAAATATAAAATTAAATTGTTTCCCAAAGGGTGGTGGTTTGGATTGATTAATTTATTAAACTTTATACACCCGTAAATGGTAAAATATTTAAATAAAACCTTGTTAAGATTAATTTAAGAATTTATTTTATAGAAACTGAAATTTGTCTGATCGATCTGATTGTGATCACCTTCAGTTGTCACACTTGGAAAGAGAAATGACATGTTCCCTCTCTATTAACATTGTACAAGGACAACTATTTTTTAAGCATTGCTATTAACATATTACAGTTATCTGTGCATAGATAGAGCAAAACATTGTTAGAAAAATTAGTGTTGTGATGGATATCTAACCCTTCCTTACCTATGATGCCACAGACTTATGTTGACTCCATAGAAAATAACCTGAACCTTAAGTTGACTCATAGTTGTATTCTAATTATTGGTATGTATGTAGACTCGCTGTTAATTTTTTAAACAGTTAATATAAATAAAAAAATGCACAATAATATAGAGCCAACTTTAGAAATCTTTTGTACTATAAAAAACGAACTTAGGCAAGGAACATGCCATAAAAATTTTCAAAAACAATCTAGAGAATGTGAAAAAGTGAAACAAACAGGTTTTGTGGAGACTTTGGAGGGATTAAATGATGTTAAGAAAGAAGTGGAGGATGTTAAGAATATTAAAACTGAAATGTTACATGAACAGTGTGATTTGCCATCAATTAAAAGTGAAAATGAATTGGAATGGATACTACAACCATTGTGTAGTAATGTAAATCCTAAAAATTCTGTGAAAGATATTGGTAAAAAGGAAAATGGCAAAATAGGGAAATACTCCTGTTTACTTAACAAAAATGGTAAGTCTAAAAGTGTGTAGGGTGTGTAAAGCCTAATTGCAGGAACTTTTTATTACAAATAATAAGTAGGAGATATTTTTTCTAATAAATATCATGTCATACTTAGTTTCCCTTTACTTTTAAACTTATTGGGTGCTTACAATTTTGATTATTAATTCATATAATTGAGTTATAAAATTATTTACCCAAAACTTAATCTCTAGCTATGAGAAATATATTAATCACAATATCTTTGTAGAAGCTATAAAGAAATTAAATGATGTCAAGAAGGAAGTGGACAATGTTGAGAATATTAAAACTGAAATATTACATGAAGAGTGTGATTTGCAATCAATTAAAAGTGAAGATGAATTGGAACTAATACAGCAACTATCATGTAATGATATGAAACCTAAAAATACCAAGAAAGTTGTTGGTAGAAAAAATTGTAAAATAAGGAAATGCTTCTGTTTGGTTTGCAGAAAAGGTAAGTGTAAATTAATTTTAACAAAGACATTATTTTGGCATTTATGGGTGTAAAGCTTAATAAAATTTTTAATAATAACCATCACTCTTTAGTAAACAATTAAATTTGACCTTTTTAATGTACCTAATGGAACTGTAAACAAAATATTAATACTGTTTTGTTTATTAACTGGTGTGGTGGGACTATATTAGTTTGCATTTGACGAACAAATTATTCACTTTCAACCAGTATCAGTTGTTTTGCTGTGTGCCAATAATCATTTCATGTCCTTTTCAAGTGGTAATTTTACTGGTTCAAAGTGCACAATAATATCTGAATTTGGTATCAAAATACTGCTAAAATACTCATCTTTACAGTGTCAAGTTCAACGCACATAAAAGCATTAAACTGGAGCAGTAATATTGCTAAGCTGATTATTATCATTCAATAGTGTATTTATCATCTTCTTTTTTTGTTCTCTTTCTTTTCATGAGAGTAGCAAAAACTTGCCAAATAAGGAAGGAGATTCCAAACATTTTTTGCTTAACAGACAATTAAATCCTGAACAGACAGTTTTAAACAGGATGAACCATTAATATTTTGATCTACAACACTACAAATTGTGATAAACTGAATTTGTAAACCAGTGCCATGCATAGAACTTATTCTGGGAAAAAAATAAAAAACATGAAAATCGTCTAAAATGAATAGCTCCATATGCAATATCATTAAACAACCAACAAAGGATGTAAAAAATCCATGTATTTAGTGTGATTCCTGTATAAACCTTATTTGCATTGAATGTAGTGAACTAAGATGTATCCAGCTCCAAAAGCGAACACTAAAATACAACTGCAAGAAATGTAGAAATCTTGAATTTGTGGAGATACTAAAGAGCACAAAAAAAAAATTAAAAAGGATCAAGTAACTATCATAAAACTATTGAATGAAAAAATAGAAAATCTTTTTTGTTTTAAAAAAAACTCCTAGTGAATACTGCAATCTGCCTGGTTGGCAATAAGCGTTTGTTATGATTAGTAGATAATGACGCCTAGAGTACCACTCCAATGAGTAATCTCCTTAAAATTTATCTAAATCCTAAATCTAGAGTTTATTAGTCTATATGAACTTAGCATAATCACTTATCGGAGTCCTGTAGGCAGGTCAGATGGCAGCAGTCATTTCAGTCTACGCACTTCATTGACATCACGCAAATTTAGTTGTCTTAAGAGCATATTAGGATACACTAGCACTCGTTCACTGTATCTCGCACTAAAACGATATATTGTATCCTTAACAGATTCTAGGAGAAAATCTTGAACAATCAAACAAACTTACTTATGCTGCTGCTTTGCAACAAACTCAAACTCCAAAACCAGTGAAAATAAACATTCCAAAAATAATTGTAAAACCAAAAAGTCAACAACCCATACATCAAATTAAGAGAGATTCATACACAAAAATCAATCTAGCTGAACTTAAAATTGGAATAACCAATTTGAAAACAACATGAGTTGGAAATATGGAAATCAAATGCAAAACTTAACATGAACCCTAAAACAAGCAATAGAATATGAAATCAAAATGAGTGAAATGAAAAAACCACTTATCAAAATTGTGGGTCCTACCCAGGAACATACACGGGATGAAATTGAGAACTGTCTGAAAAAACAAAACGATCTAAAAGGTGAAATCATATAAATACCCTTTATTTAGCTCTATAGCTATTTAGTACATCGCATATTACACTATTATTATAAACAATTTCACCATTATCTCAACCTAATATCTGTGAAACAATAGTAGTGAAGATATTACACATGTTATTTTCAATAATCGTTTGAAGGAAATTTTTTTGTATCTTTAATATTTTGATCCAGACTATTATATTTAATTATACCTTTAGAAAATATAGAGTTCTGGCTTAACGCCCATGAGAAAGCAATTGCTGTTTTCTTAGATCTCGCAAAGGCTTTCGATACCGTACCCCATAACTTATCGACACACTGGAGCAGTATGGCATTCGAGGTATAGTGTTGGAAATGTTTAAGAATTATTTGAGTAATAGAAAACAAATAACTAAATCAGAAATGTCAAAAGTGTCCCCCTTGAAATTAGGATAGGTATTCCACAGGGGACAGTGCTTGGTCCACTTCTTTTTATTACTTACATCAACTCACTGCTAAACCTAAATATAAATGGTGTCTCTATATCTTATGCATATGACACAGTTCTGCTTTTTAAAGGTCAAAATTGGGAAAATGTTAAAAATAAAGTGTCTCATGGATTACACATGGTAAAATGTTGGCTCGACGAAAATAAATTAACTTTAAATTCTGATAAAACATTCTATAATGCCTTTTCAATGACAGACTCAAATAGACCAAAATTTAATTCCATTACAATAAATGATCTTATAATAAAAGAAACTAATTCCATAAAATATTTAGGCATCACTCTAGACAAAAAACTAAAATGGACAAATCATATTAAAGACTTAACTAACAAAATAAGAAGATTAATTCATAAATTTTATATAATACGCAAAATCTCTCTATAATGAATCAATTTTGAATGCCCGATGCCTATACTATCTCAGTTACTGCATCTTCTGTTATAAATCTATAAACAAACAATTTGTAAACCATTGTTACCAAACTAGAAAGAACACAAACAAACATATTGTACTATAATTTAGAAAATATGATGGAAACCAAAGGTTTTTTACAACTCTTGCATAAAAAATTTATAACATCCTACCAAATGAAATTAAAGTGATAACCAAATACATAAAATGTAAAAAATTCACTTGATCCATAATTTAACATCAACTAGCTATCAAACTAATGTATTTAATATCATAATTCCTATCTCTATTTATTATTAGTATTACTGCCATTTATTTTATATTTAATTTTTTTTTTCATTGTTACAGTAGTCTGCACATATCAATACTTAATATGTTAATTCTTTTTCAACCCATATATTTTATATTATTGCTCACACAGGTGTTAACTCACCTAGGTGCATACTTCCAAAAATGAACTGACAAACTTATTATTACCACCTAAATGTATAACATGTTTTTTTATCATTATTAACCCATACACACTCTCTTTTAAATCTTTTTAACAACTTTCTCGTGAAGTAATTTCAGCGCTCGTATCAAGTTATTTTTTGTATACATTTTATTTATTACATGGTAACATTATGAGTGGTAATTACATTGAATCAAACAAAAATGACGGTGATGTGACTCCCACTCATCACGAAAAGTGGAATGAAGATAGTCACTTTGCTACTTTGAATGTAAGAGATGGATTGAATGATAATATTAAGTAGATTTACGAAATTATCAGTGATGGATTGATTAATGTTTTTTGTGTAAATGAGATCAAGTGGAAAGGGTGCAAAAACCACTAAAAATGGACCATATACAGCTAACTAGTCAGGAGTTTCGGAAACCAGTAGAGGTTGTCAGGGCGTTGTTATGATACTCTATCCTAGAATGAAAGAATGTGTGATTGACTTTTTATGTTAGTAGCTAAGATGCAGATAGTCTGCCCCACTAGGTCCACCACTATTTTTACCTGCGTAGGGTTTTCCAGTCTCTCCGGCTCGGTCGGCCCGTTACAAATACTACCGAAGGTTAACTTACTTATTCCTCTCATAAACCACACTCGCATTAATGATCGAGTTCTGTCTGCTTCACAAACAAATTCTACGGTTTTTATTGCACTTCCAATTGGGCGGTATGTTCCCCACAGTCTGTTAGTATTAATTATAATTTTTTTTGTTTACAGGCTTAACAAAGACAACGACTAGAAAAAATCACCAAAAAGTTCATTTTAACAACAAATTGAAGATGTGTTTCGTTTGTGGACGATATTTCAAGGACAAGATTTTGTTTTTAAGACATTGGTTTGAACATTTTGTTAAAAAACGAACGTACGAAAAACCTTTTAATTGTAATATTTGCTTGAAGCATTTTTCACAGAAAAATACTTTGGTAGATCACATGCGCATTCACACCGGCGAGAAACCCTTTAAATGTGACATTTGCTTGAAGCATTTTTCAGTTAAAATTAATTTAATGGCCCACTTGCGAATTCACACTGGCAAAAAACCGTTTAAATGTGAAATTTGTACAGGAAACTTTTCATTAAAAGCTTCTTTAATGAGACACATGCGCATTCACACCGGCGAAAAAACGATTAAGTGTGATATTTGTTCGATAAACTTTTCACGAAAATATGATTTAATGACTCACATGCGCATTCACGCCGGCGGCAAAAAACCGTTTACCTGTGAAATTTGTTCGAAAATTTTTTCAAAAAAATCTAATTTAATGGCTCACACTCGCATTCACACCGGCGAGAAACCGTTTAAATGTAAAATTTGTACAAGAAACTTTTCATCAAAAGCTTCTTTAATGAGACACATGCGCATTCACACCGGCGAAAAACCGTTTAAGTGTGAAATTTGTTCAAAAAACTTATCAGATAAAGCTTCTTTAATAAAACACATGCGCATTCACACCGGCGAAAAACCGATCGAGTGTGAAATATGTTCGAAAAACTTTTTACGAAATTATGATTTAAGGACTCACATGCGCATTCACACCGGCGAAAAACCGTTTATGTGTGAAATTTGTTCGAAAAATTTTTCAAAAAAATCCAATTTAATGGCTCACACTCGCATTCACACCGGCGAGAAACCGTTCGAGTGTAAAATTTGTTTGAAAAACTTCACAGATAAATCTACTTTGAATAGACACATGCGCAGTCACACCGGCGAGAAACCGTTTAAGTGTGAAATTTGTTCAAAAACCATTTCACGAAATTATGATTTAATGACTCACATGCGCATTCACACCGACGAGAAACCGTTCGAGTGTGAAATTTGTAGGAAACAGTTTAATCATAAATTAAGTTTAAAAAATCACGTGCGCATTCACACCGGCGAGAAACCGTTCGAGTGTGAAATTTGTAAGAAACAGTTTAATCATAAAATAAGTTTAAAAAATCACATGCATTATCACAACGGCGAAAAACCGTTCGAGTGTGTAATTTGTTTGAAAAACTTAACAGATAAATCTACTTTGAATAGACACATGCGCAGTCACACCGGCGAGAAACCGTTTAAGTGTGAAATTTGTTTGAAAAACTTTGCAGATAAATCTACTTTGAATAGACACATGCGCAGTCACACCGGCGAGAAGCCGTTTAAGTGTGAAATTTGTTCGAAAAATGTTTCACGAAATTATGATTTAATGACTCACATGCGCATTCACACCGGCGAGAAACCGTTCGAGTGTGAAATTTGTAAGAAACAGTTTAATCATAAAGTAAGTTTAAAAAGTCATATGCATTGTCACAACGGCGAAAAACCGTTATAGTGTGAATTTTGCTAAAAACTGTTTTTACGACAAAGAAGTCGAAAATATCATGTGCTTCATCACACCGGATCAACTTTTCAGATAAAGTTACTTTAACGACTCTCGTGCACATTCTCACTGGTCAATAACCGTTCGAGTGTGAAATTTTGTCACGAAAGTGTAACGGATTTATTAACCCTTTGCACTCGTGTATATGTTTTTTTTGTGATTACACCGTACTTGGACTATTATGTTATTTACTTATCTATCAACTCGGAATTTTTTTTCGTAAGGAATCTTTTAAAAATGCGCTTAAATTGCGTATTAGATACACTTACTGTAAAACAAAATAAAAATGTGGAAATTTTTTTATTGTTGTAGGAAAAAAAGCAAAATCTCTCAATGTCAAACTCTATGGGATGTTTTTTAAAAATTAATATTTTTTGCACAGAAGTTTATTCAAATTAAACACAATAATTTATTACCATTATAACATGAAAAATAACTAAATAAAAAAAACTTGAAAGACAATCAAATAAAAAAATAAAAGTATACAAAAATAATAAATCTTGAGGAGGGAGGAACACAAATAAAACCTAACATGAAAAAATGTTTGTATGTATGTCGTTCAAAAACTCCCAAACGGCTGAACCGATTGGGATAAAATTTTGAAAAGTTGTTTTATACATACCAGGGATGGTTTTAGTGTTGTTAGCACCCCTACGATGGGGGATGAGAAGGGGATGGAATGTAAAAACTATTAAAAACGGCTGATATTAGTGTCGAATTCATAGTCTTCGGGAACTCTAAGTTTGATAGTGACATTCCCAGTTATGTAAGCATCCATACAAAAGGGGTGGGAGAGGGATGGAATATAAAAACTATTAAAAACGCCGATATTAGTGTCAAATTAATTGTTTTTGTGGTGGCTGAGTTTGATGGTAACATTCCCAATTTTTTATAGCACCCCTACGATAGGGGTGAGAAGGGGATGGAATTTAAAAACTATTAAATACGGCTGATATTAGTGTCGAATTCATAGTTTTTAGGGTCGCTGAATTTGATAGTAACATTCCTAATTTTGTTAGCACCCCTACGAAAGGGGTGGGTAGGGGATATAATATAAAAACTATCATAAACGGCTGATATTAGTATCGAATTCATAGGTTTTTGGGTGGCTGAATTTAATAGTACCATTCCCAATTTTGTTAGCTCCCCTGCGGAAGGAGTGGGTAGGTTATGAAATATAAAAAATATTCAAAACGCCGATATTAGTGTCGAAGTCGTAGTTTTCAAGGTCGCTGAGTTTGATTGTGATATCTCCAATGTTGTAAGCACCCCTACGATAGGGGATGGAACATAAAATCTTTTAGTAATTATAATATCACTACCACTACTAGAGTCACTTTCTTTACTGATATTACCACTATCCAATCCATCATTTTCAGGCGAGTCAATATAAAATTCATCGTCACTGCGTTGCAACTCATTTTCAATTTCATCTTGTAAAAATCTCTTGGGTATTTCAAATATTTTTTTACAAAATTTAACGAAATAACACACCAAATTTCACCCAATCATTTTAGTTATAGAAATGAGTAATATTCAAAACGCAAAAATGGTGCACATGTGCATACTGAAGTGGTTGTAATGTATACATCAGCAGATATAAAATAAACAGCTTACGATAGCAAGTCTAAAATAAATATCATGTTATTTTTTATTTTTACATAAACATATACTTAACGAAGGTTTAAGAAAGCAATTTAGAAATATTAAAAATGGTCTTAGGGGATGATAGACCGGCCAACCCGCTGTAATAATAAGACATGGTGTGCCGCCTATACGGCGACATAGGAGTGCAAAGGGTAAATGTATTGTGGCGATTATTCGGCGGCATACGAGCGCAACGGTAAAACGCATCTTGCCGCTCCTACGGCGACATACGAGTGCAAAGGGTTAAAATATCATATTACTTCAGGTCAATAATCTATTGTTATATAATAACATAATTATCGTTGCAACCCATCCTGTATACGTAGAGAATGAGGAATTTATCGAGTAAGCTTAAAATTAGGCATTGAACATTTAAGTATCATCAAATTAATTAATGACTCGACCTGGACATTAATTATATGCATATCGTATAACTCGGTTATTATCCAATTATAAACCTCGACAATTTACCAAAGAGTCAGTTGTTAAGCAACTGTATGTTCAGTTATAGATCAGTTATGATTATTAGTGTACATTTAAAGATGTAATTAATCAAATAATAGTTCTACATAAGATCCACTATAGGAGATATAAAATCCTGTACATTTATTATGAAGTAAACATAAAGTTAAATGTCTCAAGTGAGGAGTTAAAACAGTAATATAATAAAAGGGTTTAAACTACACGTGTTTTATTCCAATCCACTCTGGTAGAAATAGTTTTTTATACGAAAGGGTGTTCACGATTTACCCATATAAACAAATGGAAGTTAGTTTGTTGTTCACACCTAAAAGTTCATACGATCATTAATAGATGTCGCACACTCCGTGATTTTTCCCAATTAATTAAATATAAAATTAAATTGTTTACCAAAGGGTAGTGGTTTGGATTAATTAATTTATTAAACTTTTTACACCCTTTTTTACCTTAAGATTAATTTTAGAATGTATTTTAAAGAAACCAAAATTTGTCTGATCGATCTGATTGTGATCACCTTAAGCTGTCACACTTGAAAATAGAAATGACATGTTCCATCTCTATTAACATATTACCGCAGAGAATAGGTTAGTAAACTAACCACTAATCTTTGATATTAATGTTACCTGTGTATGGATAAAGCCATTGTATATATATACAACGATGGAGTAAAACCCTTATACAATGGTAAAACATTGTTAGAAAAATTATCTTTGAGGTATCTCTCTAGCCCTTCCTTAACTATGGTGCTTATAGTTTTACAGACTTACGTTGACTCCATAGAAAACAACCTAAAGGTTGACTGCTAGTTGTATTTTAATTATTGGTATGTATGTAGACTCGCTGTTAATTTTTTAAACAGTTAATATAAATAAAAAAATGCACAATAATATAGAGCCAACTTTAGAAATCTTTTGTACTATAAAAAACGAACTTAGGCAAGAAACATGCCATGTAAATTTTCAAAAACAATCTGGAGAATGTAAAAAAGTAAATCCAACAGGTTTTGTGAAGACTTTAGAAGGATTAAATGATGTTAGGAAGGAAGTGGAGGATGTTAAGAATATTAAAACTGAAATGTTACATGAAGAGTGTAATTTCCCATCAATTAAAAGTAAAAATGAATTGGAATGGATACTACAACCATTGTGTAGTAATGTAAATCCTAAAAATTCTATGAAAGATATTGGTAAAAAGGAAAATGGCAAAATAGGGAAATACTCCTGTTTACTTAACAAAAATGGTAAGTCTAAAAGTGTGTAAAGCCTAATTACAGGATATTTTGTACTTTTTATTACAAATAATAAGTAGGAGATATTTTTTCTAATAAATATCATGTCATACTTAGTTTCCCTTTACTTTTAAACTTATTGGGTGCTTACAATTTTGATTATTAATTCATATAATTGAGTTATAAAATTATTTACATAAAACTTTATCTAGCAATGAGGAATATATTAGTCACAATATCTTTGTAGAAGCTATAAAGAAATTAAATGATGTCAAGAAGGAAGTGGAGGATGTTGAGAATATTAAAACTGAAATATTACATGAAGAGTGTGATTTGCCATCAATTAAATGTGAAGATGAATTGGAATTAATACAACAACTATCATGTAATGATATGAAACCTAAAAATACCGAGAAAGTTGTTGGTAGAAATAATTGCAAAATAAGGAAATACTCCTGTTTAGTTTGCAGAAAAGGTAAGTGTTAATTAATTTTAGCAAAGATATTATTTTGGCATTTATGGGTGTGTAAAGCTTAATAATAACCATCACCCTTTAGTAAACAATTAAATTTTACCATTTTAATGTACCTAATGGAACTGTAAACAAAATATTAAAAATACTGTTTTGTTTATTGTGGATATGATATATATATATATATAATGCTTGTCTCTACTGTTGTATGAGTGTGTTGGTAAATTGGAGTTAAAATAATCTTTATTATTAAATAGAAACATTAGACATTTTTCAATGTAAATTGCCGCACCAGTTAGATATTTATTACTTTTGAAAATGCTTCTGCAAGAAGCTCTGAAACTGAGTTCTTAGTTGATGGTTCTTAGTGCTCTTTTCTGGCATATGAATACCTTTTACTGCTACTACTACCATAGAAAATTAAATCATATCTAACAAGAGATTCAAATTTGTAAAATAAATGACTCTCAGACCATCTTGACTTAATTACTGTGACATTACCCTCAAAGTATAGCAGACCAAATTTAATTTTTTTATGAGTGCTCCTATATAATTTTTTTTGTTTACAGGCTTCTCAAAGACATCGACCATGAAAAATCACCTAAAAGTTCATTTTAACAACAAATTGGAGAATTGTTTCGTTTGTGGGCGATATTTCAAGGACAAGATTTTGTTTTTAAGTCATTGGTTTGAACATTTTGTTAAAAAACGAACGTACGAAAAACCTTTTAATTGTAAAATTTGCTTGGAGCATTTTTCACAGAAAAATACTTTAATAGATCACATGCACACCGACAGGAATCCGTTTAAATGTGATGTTTGTTCTAAAAACTTTTCAAGAAAAAATTCTTTAATGAGACACATGAGAATTCACACCGGCGAAAAACCTTTTAATTGTGAAAATTGTACAGGAAACTTTTCATTAAAAGCTTCTTTAATGAGACACATGCGCAGTCACACTGGCGAAAAACCGTTTAAGTGTAAAGTTTGCTCGAATAACTTTTCACAAAAATCTGCTTTAATGAGACACCTGCGCATTCACACCGGCGAAAAACCGTTTAAATGTGAAATTTGCTTAAAACAGTTTTTACGTAAAAAAAGCTTAAAATATCACTTGTACCTTCACACGGGCGAAAAACCGTTTAAATGTGAAATTTGTTTGAAAAAATTTTCACAAAAATCTAAATTAATGAGTCACATGCGCATTCACACCAGCGAAAAACCGTTTAGGTGTGAAATTTGCTTGAAACAGTTTTCACTACAAATTTATTTAAAAGAACACATGCACCATCATACCGGCGTAAAACCGTACAAGTGTGAAATTTGCTTAAAAAGGTTTTTGCACCAAAGTAAATTAAAAGATCACATGCACCGTCACACCGGCGAAAAACCGTTTCATTGTGAAATTTGTTTGAAAAACTTTTCAATAAAAGTTGTTTTAATAAGACACATGCGCATTCACACTGGCGAAAAACCGTTTATATGTGAAATTTGTTCGAAAAACTTTTCACAACAAACTCATTTAATGAGACACATGCGCATTCACACCGGCGAAAAACCGTTTAAATGTGAAATTTGTTCGAAAAACTTTTCAGACAAATCTTCTTTAGTGGATCACACTCGCATTCACACCGGCGAGAAACCGTTCGAGTGTGAAATTTGTAAGAAACAGTTTTCATATAAAAAAAGTTTAAGAGAACACATGCATTGTCACACTGGCGAAAAACCGTTCAAATGTGAAATTTGTTCGAAAAACTTTTCACAACAAACTCATTTAATGAGACACATGCGCATTCACACTGGCGAAAAACCGTTTAAATGTGAAATTTGTTCGAAGAACTTTTCACAACAAACTCATTTAATGAGACACATGCGCATTCACACTGGCGAAAAACCGTTTAAATGTGTAATTTGTTCGAAAAACTTTTCACAAAAATATACTTTAATGAATCACACCCGCACTCACACCGGCGAGAAACCGTTCAAGTGTGAAATTTGTAAGAAACAGTTTTCATATAAAAAAAATTTAAAAAATCACATGCATCGTCACACTGGCGAAAAACCGTTCTAGTATGAAATTTGCTTAAAAATGTTTTTATGACAAAGAAGTTTAAAATATTATACACTGCGTCACACTGGATAAACTTTAGTTACCTTAAGGAGGTTCGGGGTTTTTTTTTTTTTTTTTATGTTCTGGTTCCCACGAAAAGGGATATCCTGTAATGTTCAGAGAACATCGTGGGAACCAAGGGAAAGAAGGTAGGAGTTGGTGTTCTTCTTAAATTTCTGGAGGTTGTATGCCTCGGGGAACACCTCCCTAGGCAATGAGTTCCAAAGCCTCGCAATTCGTTGGATGAATGAGTCTTTGGAAAGTGATGTTCTGCAGGTCTTCAAAGTGACCACGAAGGGGTGTGAAGACTGAACTTGACGGGTTAATCTCGAAGAGACTGCCAAAGGAGGAACGATCGTTGATATTTCAGAAGAGCATCGCCCATGAAAATATCTATAAAATAGAGACAAATCGCCAACTTTTCTACGGTGTTCCAGACAAGTGAGCGAGTTTGTAAGCGAGGCATCACCGACGAGACGAATTGCCCTTTTTTGGACAGAATCCAGTAGCTTTAGGATATGTTTAGGTGCTGCACTCCAAATATAGGAACAGTACTCCAGTACAGGTCGGATCTGTGCCTTATAGATCATAAGCAGCTGACTGGAGGTGAAATAGCTCTTGGCACGAAACAAAAAACCAAGTTTTTGGGATGCACTTTTGGCAATGGACCTCACGTGATTTTCTCAGGAAAGGTTATTGCTGATAGTAATACCAAGCATCGATATGGATGACTTCAGTGGTATGGTTACTCCTGACAAAGTTATGTTAGGCACAGTGAGATCGGCTTTTCTAGAGAAAAGACATGCTTGTGTTTTGTTTGCATTGAATTCTACCAAGTTATTGGATCCCCATTCGAGAATTGTTGCTAAGTTAAAGAAAACATGCATTTTTAAAAAACTTTAAACTTGTTTATTATAGTTTTTTATATTAAATTTTTCACTGATAAAAGTTATTAGAATAGTTAAAAAAAAAATCGCTCTTTTAACACAGATTATTATGAGAATGATTTTTTTTTCTAATTTAAAATACTTTCTGTATTGAAAATTATAAGCGCAGGTTATGGTTAATTAAATGAAACATGTATGGTTGGTTCTTTGTATATTCTATTTTGTATTGTCGATCAGAACAGTACGAATATTTACAAGAGACTAAAATTACTTTTATTATTTTGAAATACCCTTCCTCACTAAATTAGAGGGCCGATAAATATGGAGACCAGATGTTTATTGATTTCAATCCCTGGGGTGGTCTCCCTTACCTAACGGTTTATTTTATTACACCGCTTTAGTAAGTATCAAGAGTTTTATTTTTGAATCATAAACATTATTTATTTTTCAACATTCTGGTCGTACTATATATTAAAATACGAATCCAGTTTAGTTGTCTTTGACAGACTGTTTAAATAGCTGATTCATTTAAAGCTAAGAACAAATCATCGGCTTCTTTCTGCTCTTGTTGAGAATTTTAATTTTTAAAGTCTTACATTTTAACGTTAAATAATTTTAACATGCTAGGAGATGGATTAAAATTAACGCATGAACCATAATTAGTTTTATAGAGGTAACGTTTTCATGATTTTAAACCAACAATAACAATTATAAATCCAGCTGTCAGCTGTTACGACTAGTATATAGACATATGCATCAGCACCATCTAGCAACCATCAATAACAATGCATAGTATCATTTAATCAATTCAAATTTTTTTTATTGAATACAAGTATGAAGAGTAGTGTAATTAAAAAAAATACACAATTAAAATTTTATCCCTAAAAATACCCCCAAAAAAACTCCCTGTATAGATTTTTTCCCCCTAAATTTACGGAGTAGACAACCAAATTGGCATCACTGGACGGCGCGTTATGAGAAAATTTATTACTGCGTCAACTCGAGACTGTGCATTGCAAACAAAAGGGGAAAAGCTAGCTGGGGTGCCAGCCAGAGACATCGCGAGTTCTTCCTGGCGCAAAACGGTTTTAAGACATTGGCGTCGTAAAGGATTAAAATTAGTATAAAAAAAATTCAAAACAAAGTGTTGCGATTTGTGATAACAACACGGTTATTATACAAATATATACACCTCGACAATTTTTACCAAAAGAGTCAGTTGTTAATAAAATGTCGATTATCTGCTGTACTTATGTACTTATGTAATTACGGACAGTTGTTAAATTTTCATATTGATGTCAATAGTTGTATTTTGCAAAAGTAATATATCAGCTCGTTGGTTTAAAATACACTGATTTTATTAGATCCCACTGGAATCACAACAAAAGGCATTAATATAAGAAACATATGGTCCTTCGAGCTATAAATTAAAAAGTCCGTGGAAGAAATGTCTGTAAGAAGTGAAAGAAGAAATAATGGTGTACCTCCTGAAAGGTATGGATCTTATTGAAGGTTGTTTAATTATATATCAGTTGTGATCATTAGTGTACAGTTAAAGATGTAATTAATTAAGTAATAGTTCTGCGTAACATGCACTATAAGAGATGCACAATCCTGTACATTTCTTATGAAATAAACGTAATGTTAAATAAATGACCATAGTAGGAAGTTAAAAACGGTTATATAATAAAAGGGTTAAAACTACCCCTGTGTTTTATTCTAATCCACTGTGGTAGAAATAGCATCTTTAAAAGGGATGTTTTAATGACATGTGAATTCATACCTGCTAAAAACTGCTTCGGTGTGAAAATTGCTTGAAATAATTTTCACATCGAAATAGTTTCGAAACTTCTGTTAGCCCTATGCTATACTTTAAGACGGAAATAATAGTCAGTGACTATGTACTGCGGCCCGAGTATCGGAGCTTTTAAAACCGGCCTCTATTAAAATGGAGATTCGCGGTCGACGCATGTAATCTTGTACCGAAATATTTTGACGGCCGCTCGGAGGTTGCAACACTGAACGGTCCATTACTTTGTCGAGTCAAGGTTTGTTGGTCTGTCGTGCTTGTGGGTGGTTTTGTATTAAATAATTATTTCAAATTTGAATTTGTAAAATGGAACAGGGAGAAGCTGACAAGTACTGCCAAAAAAGTCATACTTGCATAAAAATGAGTTGTCTCTGTAACAAAGTATAAAACATTATTTTATACTGTGCTTATCATGGGATGCGAACTTAAAATGCCAGCTGTCATTTGCATTTCATTATTAGTACTATGCTTCAAACCGTCAGATGGCACATCGGTTTAAGTGGTGTGGCTGAATATGCACTGTAGCTGTGTCAAGAAATTTTGATTTCCTTTTAATCAGAAAAATTGTCATTTATGATTGTATGTGACTCAGGAATTATCAATGATAGGCAATATGGCTTCCGCCATCAGAGATCAACTGGTGACCTGCTCGCATACGTCTCACATATATGGCAGCTATCTATTGAAAAGTATGGAGAAACTTTAGCTGTGGCATTAGATATCTCCAAGGCGTTCGATCGAGTTTGGCACCAGGGACTCCTCGCCAAGCTTCCATCTTATGGCTTGCCCCCTCAGCTGTGTTCTCTGCTTGCTAGTTTTCTCTCAAACAGGTCTCTCCATGTAGTGGTCGATGGAGTTTCATCTGACACTCTACTCATAAATGCTGGTGTTCCGCAAGGATCCATTCTAGCACCAACACTATTTTTACTTCACATCAACGACCTATTGAAAGCAACTTCATGTCCCGTACACAGCTTTGCCGATGATAGTACCCTCCATACCGCTTTCTCTTCCAGGGCCCCTATATCAGCCCGTGAAACCAGAAATGGACGAGGAAGAAATGTTAACAATATAAATATGGACTTAGCAACAGTTCCCGAATGGGGATCCAATAACTTGGTAGAGTTCAATGCAAACAAAACACAAGCATGTCTTTTCTCTAGAAAAGCCGATCTCACTGTGCCTAACATAACTTTGTCAGGAGTAACCATACCACTGAAGTCATCCATATCGATGCTTGGTATTACTATCAGCAATAACCTTTCCTGAGAAAATCACGTGAGGTCCATTGCCAAAAGTGCATCCCAAAAACTTGGTTTTTTGTTTCGTGCCAAGAGCTATTTCACCTCCAGTCAGCTGCTTATGATCTATAAGGCACAGATCCGACCTGTACTGGAGTACTGTTCCCATATTTGGAGTGCAGCACCTAAACATATCCTAAAGCTACTGGATTCTGTCCAAAAAAGGGCAATTCGTCTCGTCGGTGATGCCTCGCTTACAAACTCGCTCACTTGTCTGGAACACCGTAGAAAAGTTGGCGATTTGTCTCTATTTTATAGATATTTTCATGGGCGATGCTCTTCTGAAATATCAACGATCGTTCCTCCTTTGGCAGTCTCTTCGAGATTAACCCGTCAAGTTCAGTCTTCACACCCCTTCGTGGTCACTTTGGAGACCTGCAGAACATCACTTTCCAAAGACTCATTCATCCAACGAATTGCGAGGCTTTGGAACTCATTGCCTAGGGAGGTGTTCCCCGAGGCATACAACCTCCAGAAATTTAAGAAGAACACCAACTCCTACCTTCTTTCCCTTGGTTCCCACGATGTTCTCTGAACATTACAGGATATCCCTTTTCGTGGGAACCAGAACATAAAAGAAAAAAAATGTGTATAGGGAAAATCACGTAACGCGAATCACTGAAACCAACCGCATTGAGAATTGTCTACAACTTTTTAAAACACTTTCGTTTAATTGGAGTAGCATGGTAGTGAATGTTGGGTTTGGCAGAAGAGGCATGAAAATAGGATTAATGCTACGGAGATTAATAGTCTGAGAAGTATAGCCGAAATGACTCGGTTGGATAAAGTGAAGAATAGTGAGATAAGGAAACGCTGTGGTATAAAATAAAATGTGGTTACAAAGATAGATAAAGGAATGCTTAGATGGTTTGGACACGTAGAAAGGATGGATGAAGAAAGATTGACGAAACAAATTTATAAGGCGAGTGTGAATTGACAAGTCGGTTGAGGTCGATCTCGGCAAACATCGATCTCGATCAGATCAACATTGTTTTGAAGAAAAGCCAGGTAAAGAGTACCAACAACGGACTAGCATGTATGAGAGCACTGATGAAAGTAGAGGAAGCAAAAGATGTGTGTAAGAACCGTAGCAAGTGGAAGGAAGTGATCTCTGCCTACCCCTACGGAAAAAAGGGGTAACTATATGTATGGATTAGCATTCTAGAGTCTATATATACTGGATGTTTCAAAAAAAGGTGACCCCGTCTTTAGGATAGGTTGAAAACTGAAAAATAAATGGGGTTTGCTTTGTAAAAAATTTTCGTAACACCATCCGTGTTCAAAATAATGGGCGTTGAAGAAAAAAAATTTGGTTATAGCTTCATAATTTTCAAATCAAAAGTTTCCGAAAACGGTACACAGTATCGAATTTACCAAGAATACCTTTTTGGTGTAAAATTGAATGATGGTTTAAGTTTACTTAAAATTTTAAATAATAAATCTAACCTTACAAAAGTTATGTTCAATACTACTTGGTACGAACCGTGTAACTAGCGCCCTCTATGAGAGTCAGATATAAAAACAATTGCATGAATGTATCAGCTTCTAAACCATATTCGTATAAAATTTTATTGCAATGTTTCCAGTAGTTTCGGCAAAATCGTAATAAATGTGTATACATATTTTTTTTCCAACGCCTTATATCTTGAATACGTATGGCGTTACGAAAAATTTTTGCTAAGCAAACCCGAATTATTTTTCAGTTTACCACCTATTCCAGAGACGGGGCACCTTTTTTTGAAACACCCTATATAATATGATTTCTATGGTTTTATGTGTAAAAATGTTAATTTGGAATAATTATTTTAAGAATCATTTCTTCCTGATTAACCTCCTAGCCAAATAATAACAGATCGTTCATAGAAAAAGTTAGTTTTGACTATAATTATTCATTTGTACGGTTGCAAACTTGGATAAATATTCAATAAAATGAATGCACGGTGGCTCCTCTATCGGAATAGTTTTACAAGCCGCCTTAGACGCCAGCCTTAAAAGAAAATAACTACATACTATGTAATTTGGTACTTTTTAGAAAAAAGAAACAATTTTAATGGGAGTTTAATTTTCTTTCCAATGGTACCCGGACTTATTATTTTTGATAAGCAGTTTCCGAAAATAGCGGTATATACTAACAGCAGTAGATAAACCATTTTCACACTTTTATACACGTATTAAAGTTATCACTAAACCCCAACAAGTTAAACTGAATTAACAATACTATCAAATCGTTAAAATTTGCCGAATAATTTTTTGCTTAAAAACAAGCTTCTTAAAGCAGAATTAGCAAAAAAGGAAGCCTATCTGTGGTATCCAGCATTTAATAAACGCAACTTAACTACACCCTCTGGCTGCTAGATAGCAATGGAATGTATTTTGAGTTTACAGGGCTGCTACGGAATGGAATAAGCTTCCAAAATCAGTTTTTCCAGAGAACTATGACCTGCAACTTTTTAAAAAGCGTGTCCACAATCATTTCCTTTCTATAATCCCTTCCCCTTCTAATAGTCGCAGTGCCCGCAGCCCACACGATAGGTCTACCCTTTTTGCGACTATTTTCATAAAAAAAAAAAATTGAGTTTATTTAATTAAGTAATTAATAATATAGAAAATTAGTGATTAATAGCGTTGATTGTTTCGTCTGCGGGAACTCGTGGTTACTCTTTTTACTAATTATTATGGAGTTTTATTTTGCGCACGTGGCACGAGAGGTTTTGAGAGAGAGTTGTCGATGTTTCTCAGTTGAGTGGCAGAAGCGAAAGAGAAGGTTTCTGGTTTGTGTCGTTCATCCCCAAAGTGGCACATGCAAGGTAGCTCTCCATCCTCTGGTAAGCCCGTTTATAAGAGAGAGATATCTCCCGTCTATTTATAGCGGCAATATTCAAATAATAATATAAATAAAAATTCTCACCGCTTTTATGGGAACGGAACACCATGTACATTTTACTATTAGATTACTTATAAGTGATTTTACGTCATCTTTTTTAATTTTTTTTTAATAAATCGAAAGAAAATCAGTTTTATTTTTAAAATTTTCATAATTGGCTTCGTTAATTTACAACAGTCAGTACAAAAACTAAAAAATTTATCTTAATCCTTCTATTATGTAATACAATAAACTCTTATTTAATAAATGACTTAGAAATTCACTTCTCAAAACTATACTTCAACTTAATTTGAAAACATATCTCTTTCTAACTTACTAACTTTTTGCGGCCCCGCGATCTTTTAAATAGCTATGAACGATCGTTCGGAAAAGGAAACGCCCGCGGCTATCAATGTCGGGCGTTTGATACTACCGAAAAGAAAACATACATCTTTTTGTAAATGATTCTCGTCGCCCCACGGCAAATAATGGGTACAAGGGCGCATTCGTTAACCATAATCCGTAACAATATATTGTAAAGTTAGCACTTGGAACGAATAAGGATTTGAGAATAGGGACATGGAATTTACGTAACCTTTTTAGGGGTGGTGCCTTGAAGAACTTGATAGAAGTATTTACCTCCTATGGTATGGATCTGATGGCAGTTCAGGAAATGAGATGGATTTGAAACGATATACTAGAGAGGAGGAGTTATAGCCTTTATTACAGTTGTCATAACTCACATCAGTTTGGCACGGGTTTCGTTGTGTCCAAGAAGATAAGAGAGAGAGAGAGAGAGAGAGTATTGGACTTTGTGCCAAAGAATGAACGTATATGCAAGCTAAGTTTGAAAGGAAAACTACAGAATATTAGCATAATCTGTGCTCATGCACCGACGGAAGAAAAACCTGAAGTTGAAAAGGACTTTTTCTATGATTCATTGGAAAATGAATATTTTGATTGACAAAAGACACCGAAGCAGTCTAATAGATGTTCGCAGTTATAGGGGTGCAAATATAGACTCTGACCATTTTTTAGTGATGTCCAAAGTAAGAGCAAAGATTAGCAGGGTGTTTACAAAAAGCAGGCACCAGGAGGTTGAAAGATTGGATTGCAATGATCTAAAAAAGCCTGAAATCATCGAAAAATATAAGAATTGCCTAAAAGAAGGCTTTACTAACAGGGATTATGCTCAGGCTGAAGAGCATCATTGGAAGGATGTTGCTACTGTCATCAACAATGCTGCAAATAAATCTATACCAGAACTTAAGCAAAGTAAAAGAGAAAATGGTTGGTATGACGCAGAATGTGAGGAAATGTCTAAGAGAAAAAATCGAGCATACAAAATAATGATTGACAGACACTCTACTCGAAATTCAGTGGAAAAATATAGGGAGTTGAGAAAAGAAGAGAAGAAGATGCATAGAAGGAAGAAAAGAATTTACATGGAAGAGAAATACAGGGAAATCGAGAATTTGAAGACCCAAAGAGAAGCACGTAAATTTTACCAATTGGTGAATGACATTAGAAAGGATTTTAATTCTCGAACAATGACTCTCAGAAAGAAAAATGGTGAACTAACATGCAACAACACAGAAACAATGAATAGATGGAGGGAACATTTTAAAGAAGTGCTGTTTGGCAGCGATGACCCATCTGAAGAAACTGATGTTGAAGTAACTGATTCTTATTTACAAATGCAAGATACTAATGTACCTACATTGGGTGAATTGGAGTATACTCTTAGAAAATTGAATAGAAATAGAACTCCTGGCCCAGATGGCATTAAGGCTGAACTTTTTAGTGTAAATGCACCGGAATTGAACAATGAGCTTCTAAAGATCATTGGCGATGTGTGGAACCAAGAACGGATGCCCATTGAATGGGAAGAGGGTTCGATTGTCACCATCCACAAAAAAGGAGACAAGTTGGACTGTCTCAATTATCGTGGAATTACACTTTTGAATGTGGCTTTTAAGATCTTTTCAAACATTCTGTCTCGTAGATTTCTTCCCTATGTTTCAAAAATTATAGGTAAATACCAATGTGGTTTTTTGGAGGGAAAATCTACAGTTGACCAGATACACTCGCTTAGACAAATGCTTGAAAAAACAAGGGAGTATGGAATTGATACTTACCATCTGTTTGTCGACTTCAAGTCGGCTTATGATTGTATTAACAGAACTAGGCTGTTTGAAGCGATGTATGAATTCGGAATACCTGACAAACTTATAAATCTTGTCAAAATGACATTACGTAGTGTTAAATGTAGAGTTAAGGTCATGTCTGACGTATCAGAAGCTTTCTATACAGAGAGAGGTCTCAGACAAGGAGACTCCCTGAGTCTTGCATACTATTCAATATTGCGCTTGAAAAAGTGATAAGAGATGCAAGAATTAATACTAGAGGAACCATTCTACAAAGATCTATTCAACTTCTGGCCTATGCAGATGACATCGATATAGTTGGACGAACAAAACAGGATGTGATTCGAGACTTTTAGTGCCCTAGAAAATGCTGCTCAAGATATGGGCCTTGCAGTTAATGAAGGAAAAACAAAATTTATGGTAGCAAGCTCTAAAATGTATAATGTGCAGTCACTCAGTATTGGAAGCTATACGTTTGAAGGAGTCACACAGTTTAAATACTTGGGCACGCTTGTTACCAGCAAAAACGATCTTAAAATTGAAGTTGGGAACAGACTCTTGATGGCAAATAGATGTTACTTTGGTCTAAAGAACCAACTTAAATCAAAATTCCTCTCAATTAGTACCAAAGTAAACTTATACAAAACCCTAATCAGACCAATAATCCATTATGGTAGCGAGACTTGGGCAATAAATAAGACAGAAGAAAATAGACTACTCATTTTTGAAAGGAAGATACTTCGATCAATTTTTGGAGCAGTCAGAGAAAATAACACTTGGAGAAGTCTTTATAACCACGAAGGATATAACAAGTACAAAGTACCTGACATACTGAGAGTTATCAAATCCTACAGGATTAGATGGATGGGACATGTTTTTCGACGAGAATATTCCGACCCTGCTAAAAAATTGACATTTTCAAAGATAGTGGGTACAAGGAGAAGAGGGAGACCGAATACAAGGTGGTTGGACAGTGTGGAGAAGGACTTGAAGGAATTGGGAGTGCAAAGATGGAGAAGGCTGGCTGCAAATCGTCCTGCCTGGAGGAGCCTAATTGGGAAAGCCTTGGCCTGTACTAGGCAGTAGAGCTGATGAAGAAGAAGAAGAAGAAGATTGTCTATTTAGGAACAATTCGGTAAGTTTGTTTAAGCATCTTACCGATGATTTTACAAAAGAATTATTTATTTTAATAACATTGTCATAGATTTTGCAATAGTTTTAGAGTTATAAAAAGTGTATTTTGCAACATTGCTTATTGTAATAATTATTTCGTGTCCAATGTAAAAAGTAAATTTGTAGGTTAATACAAGTATAACTTGACAGAATAGTTAAGATTTAAAAAAAAAAGTTTGATTAAAATTTTATGTGGATAATTTTAATTAATGTTTGTAATCCTGCTGATGGTCTATGTTAAAGTATAGAGTTACCCCTTTACCTTTTATCTCCCTGAAAGTACCATTCAACATCATAAATGTGACCAGTCAAACAGAGTCTATGTGTATGCGCATATGGCAAATCGAATTTAATATTATTTTTTATTTCAATAACTGCGATGCGTTAAAGCAGGGGAGACAATACATAAAATTGATTATGATTTAGATTCTACAGTATACGTTAATGTCTTAAAGAAAATTTAGCACATTCTGAAGATCACTGATGAGGATTCTTTTGATGTTGTCACCTGTCGTTTAATCTTCTTTCTTCATTATATAGTGGGCACTTCACTAAGAGATATTTGCCTGTGAGTTGAGTGGCACACTTGTTACAGATGGAAGTAGGTTCCTTTTGTAAAATTTGCTGATGAGTTAAAAAAGTATGTTCTAATACGAGTCGGTATAATGTTTTGAACAAATTTCACACTGGAACGGTTTTTCGCCGGTGTAAATAAGCATGATTAAAACACCATTTTGTGAAAAGTTATATGAACAAATTTTCACACTTGAACTATTTGTCGCCGGTGTGAATGCGCACGTGTTCTTTTAAATTATGCTTACGTAAAAACTTTTTCGAACAAATTTCGCACTTGAACGGTTTCTCGCCGGTGTGAATGCGCACGTGTTCTATTAAATTAGTTTGTTGTGAAAAGTTTTTCGAACAAATTTCACACTTAAACGATTTTTCGCCGGTGTGAATGCGCAAGTGAGTCATTAAGCTAGTTTGTTGTGAAAAGTTTTTCGAACATATTTCACACTTGAACGGTTTCTCGCCGGTGTGTATACGCATGTGAGTCATTAAAACACTCTTTCGTGAAAAGTTATTTGAACAAATTTCACACTTGAATGGTTTTTCGCCGGTGTGTTGGTGCATGTGATTTTTTACACTATTTTTATGCGAAAATTGTTTTTTGCAGATTTCACATTTGAACGGTTTCTCGCCTGTGTGAATGCGCACGTGTTCTATTAAATTATTCTTACGTAAAAACTTTTTCGAACAAATTTCGCACTTGAACGGTTTCTCGCCGGTGTGAATGCGCACGTGTTCTATTAAATTATTCTTACGAAAAAACTTTTTCAAACATATTTCACATTTGAACGGTTTCTCGTCGATGTGAATGCGCATGTGTTTCATTTTATTAGTTTGTTTTGAAAAGTTTTTCGGACAAATTTCACACTTGAACGGTTTTTCGCCGGTGTGAATGTGCATGTGTTTCTTTAAATGAATTTTTTGTGAAAAGGTTTTCGAACAAATTTCACACTTGAACGGTTTTTCGCAGGTGTGAATGCGCATGTGATTTCTTAAAGTAGATTTCTGTGAAAAGTTTTTCGAACAAATTTCGCACTTGAACGGTTTTTCGCAGGTGTGAATGCGCATGTGTATCATTTTATTAGTTTGTTGTGAAAAGTTTTTTGAACAAATTTCACACTTAAAACGTTTAACGTCGGTGTGAATGCGCATGTGTTTCATTAAATGAATTTTTTGTGAAAAGGTTTTCGAACATATTTCACACTTGAACGGTTTCTCGCCGGTGTGAATGCGCATATGAGTCTTTAAACTACTCTTTCGTGAAAAGTTATTTAAACAAATTTCACACCCGAACGGTTTTTCGCCGGTGTGAATGCGCATGTGAGTCATTAAACCACCCTTTTGTGAAAAATTATTTAAACAAATATCACATTTAAAAATCTTGTGAGTGTTTAAAGTAGCTTTTAGTGAAAAGTTTTTTAAACGAATATCATACTTGAATGGTTTTTTGTCAGTGTGAAAGCGCATGTGATCTATAAAAGTATTTTTCTGTGATAAGCAAATTGTTTTGTTCGTTCGTTTAACAAAATGTTGAAACCAATGGCTCAAAAACAAAATCTTGTCCTTGAAATATCGACCACAAACGAAACACATCTCCAATTTGTTGTTAAAATGAACTTTTAGGTGATTTGTCATTGTCGCTGTCTTTGTGAAGCCTGTAAACAAAAAAAATATAATTAAAACTAACATGAACACTGCTACGATAACTTTTTTAAAATTGTAGTTTATCGACATTTTTATTTTTTTATTGTCTTTCAAGGTAGATACAAGAAATTTAATAGTGTCATTTGAAAGATGACATAGAGTAGTGCCATTAACTGATACCGGTTCTAGATATTAATATGATGATATATAAATAATTTATTACAGAATTACATTTAACACACAAGCTCTAATAGCATAACACTATCATTTGTGGGGTACGTCCAATGGGTCATATTATCTCTTCTCTGTGAAGTACATAGTTAGAAATATATCAGGAAGCATTAGCAGCTGATCTGAATTGAAAACGATTTATCTTCATGATATTCGAGTCGCTTACTGATCCCAGAACTGTATTTCATGTGATATATAGATATTGTTACAAACCGGCACTGTTTTTATTTGTCGGCGTCCAAGAGTCGATCACAATTAGGGTGCATATTAATAAGCGCTTGTTATGCGGCCTTCGCGATCTGACTGGTAAATTCTCGAAGGCCGCGTCTTGCGGTTTCGAAATTTTAAAAGGATTGTTCCGGACTCTCGAGAAAAAGGTGAAATAGTGGCGATTACTCTGGAATTATGATTTAGAAATATAACAGCGGTCGAGAAGAAGTTAGTTTTAAGTTTTTATGAGTTATAAAATTTAACTAGTTGTAAAAGTTGTATCTAAGTGGTTTGCAGAAGTAAAGTTTATTGTGTAAAAGTAATGGAAAAAAACTGTTTTGTTACTGTATCGACAGTTTAAAATTACCGAACCCAAGAAAGAAGTAAACTTCGTAACAATATAGATAGATATATAGATTTTATTACTTTTATATATACCAGCACTTTGTTCTTAAGAGATAGTTGGGATGAGGGGCACATCAGCAAGTACATTCTTCTGTAGTTGTACTAGCAGTGCACATACTGACCAGTCATGGTAACCTTGGATACCACATACAAAATCTGGGGCTGGCTAACTGCACTAAATGTGGATTATGTAGAGGGGAGGAAACGAACCCTCATATGCTTAGCCAATGTTCGGCGTATGCCAGACTAAGGCTGGCGTTACTGAGCTCGAACAACTAAGGCAGTTACCGATCGGCGATCTGCTTTTATTCTGGAGGAAGACATGATAGCAGATCGCTAACTGCTCTCATGGGGAGACACAACGAACGTTGGCTGAGTGCCGTTGGCGGGATTCAGAAGGAACCACCCCCCATTTTTATTTTATAGAGTAACCCGTAACGCCAAAACTTGTCGAAGGCCTATGTAACATCGATAAAGGCTGCTGTTGGAATCACAGATTAATTTCAACACTTTATTATTTTTTTTTTCGTTAGTTCTAATTAAATTAGTCTCGAGCCGTCCCGGAGCGCAATCAGCTATAAATTTTCACAGCGTTTTGTAACGATAATTTTTCCTGATACTACGATATTGTATCATCAGAGCCGGTCCTGGTATGTTAACGGACTAATTCTAATTTCAAAGCCTTAGCTGGTCATATTTTTAGAAAGTAATAGGCGATAACGGCTGATGCGGTCGATAATTTGTTGTTAAAATGTACGGATTTTTTGGTTAAACGCTTAGTTCAACAAGAAAAGTCTGTAATTATTGTATTGTAAATTTAACGTGTTAAATTTAAAGTATAATCGCTAAGTTTATTTTATTTAATTGTGGTATTACTTTCCCAGAGAAGAGTATAACTAAGCTATATTCTGTGTTTTCTTTGGGGAAGTGATGCCGATTTTTACTCATTGGCTCAAAAAAATTGTAAGTCGGCATTGATTGCAAGTTTTTTAGTTAATTTCGATTTTGTTCATGTTTAAATTTTTGATACTAAAAGTCTTCCTGTTAATGTCAAAATTATTATTATGAGTTATTATTAGTTTTTTATTTATTGTGCGCTTTTATAGACTTGGAAAAAGTCTATGACAAAGTGGTAAGGAGTGAATTGTGGTCGAAATTGTATGTGTATGGGGTGAGCGGTAGTTTAATAGGAGCACTGAAATCATTTAACAATGATTCCACTGCTTGTGTCAGGATAAACAGAGCTTATACGGACTAGTTTAACATCGAAAAAAGTGTTAGACAGGGATGTGTGGCTTCACCATGGCTGTTTAACTTATACATAGACGATTGTTTAAAAGATTTTAAAGAGAGTGAGTATAGATTGAAAGTGAATGAGTTTGATGACATATTTCACTTTGACTTAAATTTTTTTATAGAAATATCTAATTGATATGGAGCATTTAGTAATGTGGTGAAGGCATCTGGTGTTTCTCCAGAATAAGGATATAACAAGCTCTCTAAATGTTTAGCGATTGTTTTGACTTTATCTGAATTGTTTCTGGCCTACTTACCTTCCTGAGTCTTTATAAGACGTATGTGCTCTGGTGGTTTTGTCATTTTTTTGTTGCCTTCCAGAGAGAGTAGTTTGATTCTTTAGAGGCTGTGAGGTTGCTCATGTATCTACTCATGTGTTTTACAATTTTTGTAATTTCTGATGTGACCCAACATGAATATTAAATGCTTATACTATACTAAGCAAATATCGAAGGGGACAGCCAGTTAATAAACAATATGGTATTTTAAATATTTTCTCAATAGTTTCATTAAATAATGTTGTTTTTCTGACTGATTTAATTATAAAATTAAATTGTTTATCAAAGGGTGGTGGTTTTGATTAATAAATTTAGTAAGTTTTACACACCCATAAATAGCAAAAAAACACCTTCTTAAGATTAATTTACACTTACCTTTTATGCAAATGAAACAGTAGTATTTCCTAATTTTGGAATTTTTCCTACCAACAGCTTTCTTGGAATTTTTAGGTTTTATATCATTACATGATTGTTGTTGTGTCCCATTAAATTCATCTTCACTTTTAATTGATGGTAAATCACACTCTTCATGTAACATTTCAATTTTAATATTCTCAACAGCCTCCACTTCCTTCTTGACATCATTTAATTTCTGGATATTATTATTATTCCTCATTGCTGGGTAAAGTTTAATTTAAGTATTATACTTACACAAATTTTATAACATAATAAAATATCTCCTACTGCAATTAAGCTTTACACACACAAAAATACAAAATTTTAAAATTTGTTTAAACTTACCTCTTTCGCTAACTAAACAGGAGTATTTTCTTATTTCACTATTTTCCTTTGCATCAATATCTATTGCAAAATTTTTAAAAGTTACTTTACTACATAATGGTTGTTGTATGCATTCCAATTCATCTTCACTTTTAATTGATGGGAAATCACACTTTTCATAAAACATTTCAGTTTTATTATTCTCAACATCCTCCACTTCCTTCTTGACATCATTTAATCCCTCCATAGTCTCCAAAAAACCTGTTGCATTCACTTTTTCACATTCTTGGGATTGTTTTTAAAAATTTACAAGGCATGTTTCTTGCCTAAGCTCGCTTTTTATAGAACAAAAGATTTCTAAAGATGGCTCTGTATTATTGTGCATGTTATTGTTTCTATAACTGATAAAAAATTAACAGCAAGTCATATGAACATAAGTCTGTAACCGTAGAACGAAAAAATCGGCGCTTTCCCTTAAAAAATGCAATAAATGCTCTCTAATAAAAAGCGCTCATCTGCACGGCGACCTACTCCTCTGTAACTGCATTTGTAGCATCTCTTAGAATATCAGAGTGTATCCAGTGTTTCACCTTCATTTATTACTATATTTGTTATCAACGCTGTTGTTATTTATATTTCAATATTTTAAATAAACAGAATATTATTACTAACCAAAGAATACACCAGCACGAAGTGGTGTAGCTGGTGTATCCATGTATTTAATATATGGGTGTATACATATACTACTGTCAGCGTCAGGTCAGAACTAGTGTTTCGTGGTCACACATGGAACAGATTTACCATAGAGAAAGGATACCTTTGAATAAAACTACAGGAATAAGCATAGTCTTAGTTCATATACCTATGGTATATGGCTTAGACAAGGTAAGATAAACCTCATTGGGCTTAGAGAAGCGTTGACCGGAATGGAGGTTGCATATTGCCAACTACTTTTTCCGTTTTGACAGAGGCGTAGGACTTGGAACTAAAATTAAAAGAACAAAAATAATAATAAATAATATTATCCATGTAGTAAGTTAACAAATAAATTTTATTAACAACACTCTATGATTACCTAATGGAGTAATATTACATTTTCAAATTTTTTTAAAAATATCACTACTTGGGTAACTCAAGAAGTTACACTTTTAACTTGGATGATCGATCAAAACAGTCTTCGGCAAAAAATGGGAACAAAAAACATTAAACTTTCAGATTAAATGGTAGGGTACGTCTATGTGTTTGGTCCTTTTATGACAAACAGGATTTAAGGGCAAACTCTGAGTACTTTGATTGTCGTTAAAAATCGTTATATCCATCAATATTTGAATCAAATTTTTAAAGTAAATAGCCTCTTTAGAAGCTTCAGTGACAGTCATATATTCGTCTTCAGTGCTGCTTAGAGCCATATTTTTAACTGCTTGTTACAATCCCAAACGCGCAGCGCTTCCTGATAATTTAAATATAAAGTCAGTAAACGACTTTCTGCTTCACCAGAAAATTTCATGTAACCTAATCTAAAAGAGAAGCTTGGAAAAACCGGATTTTAGTGTTCACCCATTTTGGAACACAGACAGCTCCAAAATGTCCTGTGACACTAGAGAGATATCGCAAGTGCAAATTGAATGCGACTTTTATAAGAAACTAAAATATGTCTGAACGATCTGATTATTATCACCTACAGTTGTACATGTTATTTTCCATCTCTATTAATATATTACAGTTACCTGTAATAACGCGTTGCTAGCGCCATCCCTTGCCCGGCTGCCTCGTATCTTATTCCCCATTTTTCCTTTACCAGTTGCAATGCTATGTGGGCATATATTGTGATTGACTCCTAGCTGTATTTTAATTATTGTTTTGTATGTATGACTTGCTGTTTTTTAAACAGTTATGTAAACAAACATATGTACAATAATATAGAGCCATCTTTAGAAATCTTTAGTACTATAAAAAGCGAACAAGTAACATGCCATATAAATTTTCAAAAACAATCCCAAGAGTGTAAAAATGTGAATCTAACAGGTTTTGTAGAGACTATGGAGGGATTAAATGATGTCAAGAAGGAAGGGGAGGATGTTGAGAATATTAAAACTGAAATGTTACATAAAAAGTATAATTTGCCATCAATTAAAAGTGAAGATGAATTGGAATGGATACAACAACCATGGTGTTGTAATGTAAATCCTAAAAATTCTAGGAATGATATTAGTAAAAAGGAAAATGGCAAAATAGCGAAATACTCCTGTTTAGTTTACAAAAAAGGTAAATCTAAAAGTGTGTAATTTTGTCTTCTGTGTGTGTGTAAAGCTTAATTACAGGATATTTGTACTGCTGTAATATATATGGCTGTGTCTCTAGATTTCTGTTAGGAACATGTATGTTGACAGATTCAAGTAATTCAGGACAAGTCATCTGTCCATTGAGCATCTTGAATGCCTAACATAGATTTGCGTGATTTCTTCTGGTTTGTAAGTATTTCAGACCCATTTTTTGCAATACAACAGAATAGTCATGGTTCTGTACTTGAAGGTTCAATTTAAAAGAACAAGATCTCAAAAATTTGTTATATTTTTTCTAAAGTTACACACTAAACATTATAAAGCGGAGACCAAATAATAATTTAGACACAACTAGAGCTAAATAAACCTTTTTTAACGCTTCAATGGAAAAACCTGAACAATGACTTAAAATAAGACCTAGCGTTTTGGATGATTTCACACTAATTTGGTTTATGTGGTTAACAAATCTAAGTTGCTCATCAAAAATGATACCCAAATCTTTTAGAGATGATGTATAAACTAACTGCTGATCATTTATGTTGCATGATTATCAAATTTCCTACCAACTCTTGAGAAAGTAAAAAAATGGCATTTATTTACATTAAGAAACAAGTTATTTGTAACACACCATTTATACAATTTATCAAGATAAGCTTGAAGAAAAATTTGGTCATTATTAATTCATATATTTGAGTTATAAAATTATTTAAATAGAACTTTTATCTAGTAATGAGGAGTGTAATAATCATAATATCTTTATAGAAGCTATAAAGAAACTAAATGATGTCAAGAAGGAAGTGGAGGATGTTGAGAATATTAAAACTGAAATGTTACATGAAGAGTGTGATTTGCCATCAATTAAAAGTGAAGATGAATTGGAATGGATATCACAACAATCATGTAATGATATGAAACCTGAAAGTTCCAAGAAAGCTGTTGATAGGATAAATTGCAAAATAAGGAAATACTCTTGTTTAGTTTGTAGAAAAGGTAAGTGTAAATTAATATTAATAAACATATCATTTTTCCATTTATGGGTGTGTAAAGCTTATTAAAATTTTTAATCAACACCACCCCTCTTTGGTAAACAATTTAATTATATAATTAATTAATTTTAATATTTACCAGACTGACAAACAACATTATTCCGTTTTTATGTACCTAATGAAATATTAAAAATACTGTTTTATTTATTAACTGGTGTCCCCTTCAATAGGTCCTTTTTTCCGTCTCACTTCCAGTCGATTATGTTCTTATTTTTGGATCATGATTGATAAAAATTTAGTCGGTGGCACCGGCTTTGGCGTCGCTTTGGTGTGCAATATTTTATTTCAAACGGTCATTTTAAGACGGAAATGGGAGGAAATATTGATTATACTTCACGTTGTAGGTGTTCAAAGTAGTAAAGAACCAGCTTTAATAAAAAATGGACTTGCCATAAAATAATGCTTGTTGGTTCCAATGTAAGTAATAGGAATTCCTACTGTGAGTTTCCAAGATCGAACCGATTTTGCTTCAAGTATGAATTCCTGCCCTTTTGGATGTAACATAAAGTCGATTGCAGTGTCTTTCGTTTTAATATCTTTGTGAACACAAGAAAGTCTTGTAAGAATTAACACAAATGTAATTGCACAATTGTACAGAGGTTTTAACTTAATACAAATATGGCGGGATAAAAAACGTAGTTAGATCGATGGGTCTGATACCCATCCTCTTTGAAAGAACAACAATCGAAAGAGACCATAAATGTAGGTTTCATACTGGTTGATTTGAACTATATCGTACTGTGTTATTCTTCGAGTCTGAAAAATGTGTATATCGAAAACGGGTCTCTTATCAAAAATGATAAGAACTGGACAGAAAGTTAACGTTACTTCTATTGAAATAAAAACATGAGCGTCGCGCTGATTTATTCTTATAAATAGAGTGGCGCGACATTTCGTAAGTATTATTCTTTAGTATATTTTTAAGTTAATAATTTTTTTGATAAATAAAGTTGTACTACAATCTTTGTGAGCTTTTTAATTCTCTTCATTAAAATCAGATTTAAAAAATATATTAATTAAAATAATCAACAAGTAATTTAAATAATAAGTAATTGATTATTTTATCCAATATTTAATTCAATAAATGATCAAAATATATTATAAAAATTAATTGTAAATTATTGATAACTTGCAACTCTAAAATTTATTAATTCACTAAAATCTCATAATATCAAATTAATTTTTTTTTTTGTTAAAATGTTTTAAGCATTTTTTCTAATTTAAGTATTGCTCATATACCTGTAATTTTTTTTATTTCAGTTTTGCCGAAGACTAACGCGGAAATGTGTCGGCAGTACCGACAGAGAAAAAAATCCCAAAATGTAACTACAGCTAAAAAAGACGATTCTGCCCCAATTAAAAAAGGCATGTCAGCAGCAGAACGCATGCGACTTTATAGGCTACGAAAAAAGAAAATTAAAATGGCTTTAAATCAAACTGAGTGATTTAGTCAAGGATCTTCCAGTGTTTTAGCAAATCCAGATGTGCATACCCCTAGACGTTACCTGAGTCTGTTAATATTACAGTGGATAATGTTGATGATGAAAATGTCTCACAGTATTCATAATCTATTAATTCTGCACGCTCAGGTTCATGAAAAGATTCTTCCATGTTTGATAATTGTCATTCAACAACGTATGCCGCTCCACTAACATCAACGGGGCACAATCAACGGTTTTGAGCTCAGAGAAAAAATCAACAATCAATTGATACCTCACAGATACATGTTTTATCTACTCAAGATGTACAAAGCTATTCATAAATCACAAGGAAGCACGAGTACCCCGAAATTGTTTATGAATAATGTTACGAATTGTGGTCAGCGAGTACGCCCCTGTAGTCATTATTTGTCCTGAGACGACGGGAATCATTTATAAAAAGATGTATGATACATGTTTTTGTAAAGTGAATATCTATGTAATTTATTAGATGAGAGTTTATTGTAATACAAGAAGAAAGATTAAAATAAATTGTTTAGTTTTTGTACTGAGTGTTTTAAATTAACGAACCCAAAAATAAATATCTCAACGATATAATCAAAAACATCTCTTGTCATTAGTTTATGTTGCTTTATCACGCGTTACAAGTATTGATGGTTTATACATTACTACAACAGATAATGACGAGACCTTTTTCATGGCCGAAGAGCATCAACTACAGTCGTTGTACATAATAGGGGAGGTCGTGCAGGCTATGCATCCTCTCAAGCATCTCGACCTATCAGATCTTTGGTGCATAACCCTTAATCTATTCGAGGCCCGGGATTCCTAGACTTTGTACAAAGTTTATCAGTTTCCCGGGAATTAAATTCCTGACATAAGAGGGCTTTAAGAAGGCCCCTTCCAGTAACTTGAGCTTCTTGCAGAGGCGTGGGACATTCGCAAAACAGATGTTCTGCAGTTTCAGCGTAGCGGCAACTATCACTCTCTGTTTTGCCCATCTTTTCCAGGTGATACCTCAAAGGGCAGTGGGCAAATGAACTAACTGCAAATCTCATTCATCAGCCAATATGATAAGACTAAAGAGATTTGACCGATTGGACGTAACTTACAGTCGACAGTGTTGAGTTATTAGTGCTTGTGTTTGTTAAATGTAATTCTGTAATCAATGAGTAATATGGCATCATATTATTATCTAGATAGGGTATTAGTGAATGTCACTTTTCTTATTATCTTGAAAAAGACTAGATTTTATTTACCTTTGAAGTCAATAAAAAAAAATATTGGATCATCTTCCATGTGAATGAACTCTACACTTTTAATCCAGCCATTATAAATTTGTTTTATCATTTTGAATGTTATAAATGTTTATAAATTTTTTTTTGTTTACAGGTTTCACAGAGACATCGAATATGAAAAATCATCTAAGAATTCATTTTAACAAAAAATTGGAAATATGTTTCCTATGTGGGCAATATTTCAGGGACAAGATTTTGTTTTTGAGCCATTGGTTTCAACATTTTGTTAAAAAACGAACGAATAAAAAAGCTTTTAATTGTAAAATTTGCTTGAAGCATTTATCACAGAAAAGTACTCCAATTGCCCACATGTGCAGTCACTCCGGCGAGAAACCGTTTCAGTGTAAAATTTGTTTGAAAAAGTTTTCAGTAAAAAATGCTTTAATATCCCATGTGTGCATTCACACCAGCGAAAAACTGTTTCAGTGTGAAATTTGTTCGAAAAACTTTTCACGAAAAAATGATTTAATAACTCACGTGCACATTCACACCGGCGAGAAACCGTTTCAGTGTAAAATTTGCCTAAAACAGTTTTCACGACAAAGTTATTTAAAAAATCACATGCATCATCACACCGGCGAAAAACCATTTCAGTGCAAAATTTGTTTGAAAAACTTATCACTAAAAGGTAATTTAACAACTCACATGCGCATTCACACCGGCGAAAAACCATACGAGTGTGAAATTTGTTCAGATAGCTTTTCACAACAAATTCTTTTAATAACTCACATGCGCATTCACACCGGCGAAAAACCGTTCAAGTGTGAAATTTGTGCGAAAAACGTTTCACGAAAGAATGATTTAATAACCCACATGCGCATTCACACCGGCGAAAAACCTTTTCACTGTGAAATTTGTTCAAAAAACTTTTCACGGAAATCTACTTTAATAACTCACATGCGCATTCACACCGGCAAAAAAATGTTTCAGTGCGAAATTTGTTCGAAAAACTTTTCACAACAAACTCATCTAATGAGGCACGTGCGCATTCACACCGCCAAAAAACCATTTAAGTGTGAAATTTGTTCGAAAAACTTTTCACGAAAAGATTCTTTTATGACTCACATGCGCATTCACACCGGCAAAAATCCGTTCGAGTGTGATATTTGTTCAAAAAACTTTTTAAGGAAATCTACTTTAATAATTCACATGCGCATCCATACCGGCGAAAAACCGTTCAAGTGTGTAATTTGTTCGAAAAATTTTTCACTTAAATCTACTTTAATAACTCACATGCGCAATCACACCGGCGAGAAACCGTTCGAGTGTGAAATTTGCTTAAAACAGTTTTCACGACAAAGTAATTTAAAAAATCACATGCACCGTCATACCGGCGAAAAACCGTTTCAGTGTAAAATTTGTTCGAAAAACTTTCCATATAAATTTTCTTTATTGACTCACATCCGCATTCACACCGGCGAAAAACCGTTCAAGTGTGAAATTTGTTCTAATGCCTTCTCCCGAAAGAATGAATTAATGACTCACATGCGTCTTCACACGGGCAAACTTTTTCGGTGTGAAGTTTGTTCGAAAAACTTTTCGCGAAAGAATGATTTAATGACCCACATGCGCATTCACACCGGCGAAAAACCGTTCAAGTGTGAAATTTGTTTAAATTACTTTTCACGAAAGAATGATGTAATAACTCACATGCGCATTCACACCGGCGAAAAACCGTTCAAATGTGAAATTTGTTCGAAAAACTTTTCGCAAAAATCTACTTTAATGAATCACACGCGCATTCACACCGGCAAAAAACCTTTTCGGTGTGAAATTTGTTCGAAAACCTTTTCACAAAAATCTACATTAATAACTCACATGCGCAATCACACCGGCGAAAAACCGTTCAAGTGCGAAATTTGTTCGAAAAACTTTTCACAACAAACTCATTTAATGAGGCACGTGCGCATTCACACCGCCAAAAAACCATTTAAGTGTGACAATTGTTCGAAAAAATTTTCACGAAAAGATACTTTAACGACTCACATGCGCATTCATACCGACAAAAAACCGTTCGCGTGTGAAATTTGCACGAAAACCTTTTTAAAAAAATATTTATATTTAAGACACATGCGAATTCACACCGGTGAGAAACCGTTTTAGTGTGAAATTTGTTCAAACACCTTTTCAGGAAAATATATTTCAATGAGCATTCACGCCGGCATGAAGCCGTTTGTAAGAAACAATTTTCACATAAAAATAGTTTAAAATATCACGTGCTGAGTCACATTTCAATTTGACTGGTCACATTAACGGATATTCTATGCTACTTTTATGGAGGTAGGAGTAGTCCATCGAAAAGTTACATCTGGGGTTGCGTTTTTTAGAGGACGCAATTTTATTTTTTTGATGTGTAGGGGGGGGTCGGTGTAAAGCTAAAACCAAGTTTGTGGGGTCGCCACCCTTGTCCCACGGCCGTCATCTTGAAAATAGGCGTTGAAATGGTTTTTACGATATATCTCTTAAACTATTTATTTGATAAAAAACATTTATTAACATTTTTTGTTGCAAATTAAGTTCTCTACAACTTTGGTCCAGTAACTTTTTGTCGTAGAACTATAAATAAAAAAGTTATAAGCGAAAATCTTCAGAAATTCGAGAAAAAAAATTATATTTTTCGATATAACTTTTTTTCTTATCATGATGATGAACCGCCAACATTAACACCCTTTCCTTCTCCAGTTCTCCCACTGGTATTTAATTCAGAAAGCCGATCAGATGCTGAGCCGCAGCCTGGTCCATCGAAACGACTAAGGACGGAGTAGTTCTAATTAAGACAATCACCGTGGATTATGCCTATTGGGGATACCACGTTAGAAAAAACGCGCCTCTAGACTCTACCTCGTGGGTGGTGGGGAAAAGAGTCAATAATTAATTATTAATAATATTGCAAAATTTGTAATTAAAAAAGTTATAATAACAAAATAAAAAAACAATAACTGATGACATATTATTAGTACGCACGTATAATATAGGTATAGTTAAGAATATTGAAAAATAGTACTCACTTCGGAGCGCTGTAAAGCCTTAGCTATTGACTTAATGAAAAAATAATGCGAATAAAAGTTGTTTCTCAAAAAACGATCTACAAAAATGGTCAGATATCATTTTTTCGTAAAATGATAAAAAAGAAAGTTATATCGAAAAATATAATTTTTTTTCTCGAATTTCTGAAGATTTTCGCTTATAACTTTTTTATTTATAGTTCTACGACAAAAAGTTACTTGACCAAAGTTGTAGAGAATTTAATTTGCAACAAAAAATATAAATAAATTTTTTTTATCAAATAAATAGTTTAAGAGATATATCGTAAAAACCATTTCAAGCCCTATTTTCAAGATGGCGGCCGTGGGACAAGGGTGGCGACCCCACAAACTTGGTTTTGGCTTTACACTGACCCCCCCTACATATCAAAAAAATAAAATTGCGTCCTCTAAAAAACGCAACCCCAAATGTAACTTTTCAATGGACTAAAGGTAAAGTGAGCACTCTATGATTAAACAAAGACTATTTTCAAACATTATTTAAAAAAAATGTATTAAACATTATTTATTTGAAATTTTAAAGTAATTGTAGTTAGATGTATTAATCAAATAAATTTTGTTTTTATCCTTATAAACTTTCTTTTAAATCATACTTAATATTATCATACATTTTTGTTGTGATCACAGATCGCAACACTTCTTTTAAATTTTATTTCAAATCCCTTTACGATCAATTTCTGCACGCCAACGTCTTTAAACTGTTTCGACCCTGGCAGAACCCGCTCCCCTTTACCTCACCTGTGATGTCTCCGGCTGGCACCCCAGCTGGCCTTTCCCTCTTTGTTTGCAATGCGTAGTCTCGAGTCGGCGCAGTAGTAAGTTTCCCCTCAACGCGCTGTCTCGATTCGACGCAATAGTAGTATTGCTACGACAGTCGTAGAGAGCGACGGTCATACAGATCCTTTTTTCACGGAGACTAAACATCGCTCGTTATTTCCAATAAGTAGCATTCCTCTGACCGACAATGGTGACGAGTCATTCAGTTTTTGTTTTTCCTTTCATTTTGTTGTTTAATTCCTATTTTTCCACGGCTTTGAATTAATTTCATTGCTTGCAGCAGTTCACTAGTCGGTACAAGTGCATCGTGTTATTTGAATATATTTTGTGAATCGTGAATTTATATTTTGTGTTAATTAAAAACGTTTAAAAACCAGCGAAGTTGTGATTACTTCCTGTCCACTATATCGAAGTTGAGTAAACATTTTTCCAGTGTAGAAAAAAGAGAAATTATAAACCCCCGATTTCTTCAATTTTTATTTTAAATCTTTAAAAATGTATATGCCAAGTTATTGTAAGCTTTTTTTAAAGAAAGGATGTATTTTGGATTATTTTTGGTTCAGCCTTTGAATCTTTTCACTAGGAAAGCTGCTGTTTTTTTATTGTTCAAACTTTTAGCAGGTTTTGTATCACATTTAATTTTTTTCCAAATCACTTGTTAATTATGGAAATCGGAAGTCAATATCTCGATATATTTTTCTTATTTTGTTCTTCCCCTTATAAAGTTACCATCGAATTAACGAATCACAAAACAAATTAGCAAAATAGTGGAATAAGGAAACGAATAATAGCGAAATAACGATTAGCGAATAGAGGATTGGTTGCCACGTCTTTTAGTTCTCTAAAGAGTACTCTGCCAGCGGTCTCTCTACTGGCAAATTATGCCCGAGCTCAGCCGTAGAGGGTAGAAGAAAAAAATATAAAAGTGAGCCGCGCCACCGACTAGACGGTACAAGCCGGAAACCCCTAGGTCTTGTAGGCACTAGCAGAGCCACACGATAAACAACAAACAATTATGGTGAACTAGATAAATAAAACTATATTTACAATTCCTGCAATATATTAATTAAGTAAAAATGATGTTCTGATTTTTTACAACAAATTCTGTATTTTGTAAAGTGGATTAAACGAATTTAATACACTTTTCTTAAAATAATATTTAAATTAATTAAAACAATCTTTCAGACAATAATAAAAACCTAATGATGTACAAAAGAGAATTAAAAACAAAAAAAAATGTTCACAATATTTAAAATTTCAAAAATAATTGGTTTTATATAAAATTCCTGATAGCAAAAGATTAAAAAAAAAACACAAAATAAATGGACAACAAAAATAATAATTTGAAACCCTCACAATAACTACATAAAGTATATTCAGTAATGTATAAATTCAGATTCAACTTGGAGCAGGTACAAATTTAATGAAAATAATTTGTTACTTTTAAACTATTGAAAACACTTAGATCAAGCACATAATAACTGATAAGTTGATAAAATTAAACACAATACTATATAACCAATTGAAAACTTGATTGAGACGCCACTGTTACATCGATGATCCAAGAAACAGAAACACCAAGTAGTATTTTTAAAGATTTACACTGTTAAAACAATCGAGCTTATTTTAAAAATAATTCTTTTTACGATGGCTGTCCTTCAAAATAGCAATATTGTAGGATATTTACAAATAAGTATGAATAAACGTTTTTACTTGGACACAGAACTATTGAGAATATTACTTTAATCAAAGTTCAGACTCGGCATATTATCCAATGCAATAAATAGTTTTCAACAGTGTACCATATTAATAAATTAAAACAAAACTTAATCGCGGTGTCAAAAACAAATCACGTCGTTTAAATATTCTAAAATAAATCACTTGTAACCTGTGGGTATACGAATTCACTAATCCTGTGGCCGGATTGATTATGGAACTGCACCTGGTACTTAACAATGGCTTCCCTCCATCAGATCCCGCACGCGGTCATTTTAACTCGACCCCAATAAAATCCAATAAAGATGGCCCAAATACAGCCAGATATGAAAGAAAAAACCGTAGAAGTTCTGCTCACGTGTTAATATCAAATCGTTCCAAAAACTCTCACCCGACTTCCACGACTGACACCAAGCGACTCCCCTCAACTGCTCACTCCCAGGCCGGATATCAGAAAAATGACACGGGACACGCGTCAGCCAACCTTTGCAAATCTATGTTCCCAACTCATAATCGCGCTCGTCCGTGTTGATAGCCAGCCCATCCACACAGAAAAGCAAACCAAACAATAATATAGCTGACAACACACGAAAATCAAGGCGAAATCTAATAACAAAGACTCCCACTCCAATTAACAAAAATGTCACAGTCATTAATAATTAAATCCTATCACTACTAGGTATGCAACACTATTTACAACGAACAAAATACGGTATGCAAAACTATTTACGAGCACCAGACTATCAGAGACACAATTAATAATGAAACGGTAGATGGGAAAAATAGGCACGTGACATGGTGAATAACAGAATAGCCGAATGTCCTGAAATGCAGAATTAGTTACCCAGGAATAAGAACTAGAAAGCTGTTGACACAAGCTTGATTGATAAGCCCTGTTCCATATTGAAGTCATAAGTTTTTTAATTTTTATTTATGCGGCATTAGTAATTTTTTTACATGTAACACTTTGCTGAAGTTGAATTGTTTTCAACTCGTTTTTCATTTTTTTTATTTATTAAACTAGTTGTTAAATTTTTTTTTACCTTTTATTTATGTCAGAAAAGGTGACAACAATATTGTAGCCCGTTTAACTCGTCACTTTTGGTGTTTTTTTGTTGCAGATACATTTACAAAGGGGGCACATTTTTACGATACAGTTATCTGTCATTTATCAACCCACTAATTTAAAATAGGGAATGTACCATATGTGTGGCACATCATTAGAAAGGCATTTAGATGGAGTAATTAGGCATATAATTATCCGTGATTTTTTTGCAATATTTACACCGTCTTAGCAAAAAAAGTATTAATTAATTTAAAGTGCAACACCTCTTAAAAATTAAACGCAGCGCCTGTTTTGATAATGTGTCAATTTTTCTGTCACATCAAAAGTAAATTAAAACGCAAGAATTAGTAATTTGATACTTAGTATAACACTGATGTTAGTAAATCAATGTAGGTATTTTTTAAATACTTTTAAAATGGTATATTCAATTGAACGAGTTGAGATTATGTCCATATTTTTTGATGTGACAGTATGACGGAAAAAATTGATACATTATCAAAACATTAGTGTTTCGTTTCACTTTAAATTAAAGACTTTTTTGCATCAACGGTGTAAATATCGAAAAAAATCATGAATGATTATATGCTCCATCCAAATGCCTTTCCAATGATGTGCTACACATGGTACATTCTCTATTTTAAATTAAGGGGTTGGCGAAGTGGAAGCGAGGGGGTTGACAAATGATAGATATCTGTATGAGTATCAAGGTACAGGCAGCTCACTTACCCTATTTATGAATGAAATGGTAAAATCAGTTCGAATGGTATTTAAAAGGGTGGTAGTGGGGTAAAATCACCGGCATAACCTTAAACTTGACTGTCAACTCATTGAAATTAATCCAATTAGGAAATTGACTGGGGCATGCGCATAGTGTCTGTCAGAATCACATTGGCGTACAAAAGGAAAAATTAATGGGTCTAGTACTAAGTTAGTTTCCTTGAAATTTTATGGAACCTCAATTTTGTATAAATTCGTATAATAAGCTTTACGAGAATTAATGTGTGGCTTTCTGAAAAAGTTACAGAATCTAGAAGGTGGTCATCCAGATTTGAAAAAACCTCCTTATTAAAGTCCAAAAATTTCAAGTAACATTGAAGAGTGAACTTTTCAAAAAAATTTCTTTGGGTTGGCATTTTATTACCAGTCGTTGCTAAAAATATTTTAAGTTGTAACTCTACGAAGCGTATAATCGAAACAACATCATTAGAAGGTTTAATTAACCCACCTTTGTTTTTTTTATTCAACAATTTGGTGAAATCTAGACACTTCATTTTAACAATATCTTTCAACTCAAGCGAACGACAGGTTGACAGATATCAAAATCTTTGGTGGCTCTTGCGCATTGCGCAGACACGATTTCAGGATGTTCAATTGGACGAGTTTTTCGAGTGGTGAACATACGAGTACTAGCAGTCTAGTTTAAGGTTATGTCGGTGGGTAAAATAACCAGGCTGAGTTCTCCAATTATGTTGGTCGTTTCGGTCACGTGATTCTGTCTACGTCAAAATTGTCAAATAGCACAAAATGACATCCTGAGTAAAGTTGGGTCCGCAAGACTACGTAATCTGCCGTTTGGCTAAAAAAAGCAGTTGGCGGAGGGCCGTAATAAAATAGAAGAAACAATAGCGCCCTCTAATCAATGACATTAAACATTATTATTAATAATGTTTAATGTCCTTGCCCTCTAATAACATTTGCCTTTACAGTCGTCCACCTAAGTTTTGCCGAACAAAAAAATAACATTGAATTGGAAGTATCCGGTTGTCTCTGACATCTGCTATTTTGCTGTGGTTACGTCCGGATTTTTAACACAGCGTTGGAGTATAGCGTTGATTGATATATTACATGCTTAAACCAAAACATTTATGCAAAATAATAAAATGTCATCTTTAGAAATGTTTTGTACTATAAAAAGCGAACCCGAGCAAGAAACATGCTATACACATTTTCAAATACAATCCCAACAGTGTGAAAAAGTTGAACCAACAGACTTAGTAGAAGGATTAAATAATTTCAAGAAGGAAGTCGAGGATGTTGAGAATTTTAAAACTGAAATGATACATGAAGATTGTGATTTTCCATCAATTAAAAGTGAAGATTTATTGGAATGGATACAACCATCTAGTAGTAATGTAACTCCTAAAAATTTTGTGAAAGGCATGGATAAAAATAAAAATACCAAAATAAGGAAATACTCCTGTTTAGTTAGCAGAAAAGGTAAGTTTTAATGAACTTCAAAGCTGTGTAATTTTTTTTGTGTGTGTAAAGCTTAATTTCAGTATTTTTATACTTTTTAATTTGATATATAGGAGGTTTTTTTAATAAATATTTATTTAAATTCAAAGAGTGTACAGTACAGTAATATTATCAGTTATATATGTTACCACCTGGAGACTGAAAGCAGGTACCTAAGCGCTCGAGTTTTCAGAAAAAGTTGGTATATATTTGTTGAAGTAAGATTATAGTACATAACTCGTTTTCCTTAGGTAATTATTGTGTATTATTTTGTAAAATGGTCATTATTAACAAATTATTTTCAGTTACAAACTGTGTACTTAAAAAATTTACATAGTCCTGTTTTTGTTACTAGTTTTTAGTTGTGTAAAAGGTGAACTTATTAGTGTACATCCAGAAATTACAATTTGTGGCGTATAGGCTCATTACAGATTACTTTCAACAGTTTGGATTTTTCGTAAATAATTTTCACCATTGTGATGCAGAGCCAATTCAATATATAAGTTGTATGATTAGTGGGTAGATTTTCACTTTTTTTTTTTCTCGATTTGATGTACTAATTTTTGGACTGTATAAACTAATAGATAGATAGATATTTATTAAAAACTACAAATAAATTACAAACAAATAAATTACAAACAAATAAATTACAAACAAATAAATAAAACACTGCCTCAGTGTAGAACAAGCAGGAAGCAGTCCAAAAATTTGTTTTAAGTTTATAACTCGCATGTACAGAAGGGCATGTGCAGGAGGAACTTTTCCACTGCATAGAAACAATGCATCATTATTATGTTATACATTTTTTTTAAATTTATTGTCAAATATTTATAGCAGTGTGGTAGCGCTTTTTAAAGCTTAGCACTGATATATCCATATGACTTATGTTTTTTTTAATTATGCAAAAAGGAGTGTAGATTTTATCGCAATACCTGGTTGAGTATGTGTGTATATTATTGTGCATAGTAATACCAACAATTAAATTTTTTGTGAATGAATAACAGGTATTTATGATTTAGCTTTTAGCATTTAGAATTTAGCTTTATGAACAGCCAGAAAGTTCCAAAAAAGGCACATCTGGCTGTGCATAGACAAGTGTTGGTTCCTACACTTATGTATGGTAGTGAATGTTGAGTTTGGCAGAAGAAGCATGGAAATAGGATTAATGCTGTGGAGAAGTATTGCCGGAGTGACTTGGTTGGATAAAGTAAAGAATAGTGAGATAAGGGAACTCTGTGGTGTAAAAGAAGATGTGGTTACAAAGATAGATAAACGAATGTTTTGATGGTTTGGACACGTAGAAAGGATGCATGAAGGATGATTGATGAAACAAATTTATAAGGCGAGTGTGAAAGGATGGAATTCGATAGAGGTCGACTTTAACAAACATATCTCGATTAGATTAACAATTTTTTGAAGGAAAGCCGGGTAAAGAGTACCAACAACCGATGAGCATGTATGAGAGCACTGATAAAAGTAGAGGAAGCAAAAGATTTGTGTAGGAACCGTAGCAGAAGTGGAAGAAAGTGGTCTTTGCCTACCCCTACAGGAAAAAAGCATGACTATATGTATGTATGTATGTTTAAATAAAACTACTTAGCAATGAGGAATATAATAATCATAATATTTTTGTAGAGACTATACAGAAATTCAATGAGGTTAAGAAAGAAGTGGAGGATGTAGAAAATATTAAAACTGAAATGTTACATGAAGATTGTGATTTGCCACCAATTAAAAGTGAACATCTTGCGCTCAAAAAATCCAAGAAAGCTGTTGGTAGGAAGAATTTCAAAATGAGGATACACTCCTGTTTAATTTGCAGAAAAGGTAAGTGTAAATTAATCTTAAGGTGTTTTTTTGTCATAAATTTATTAATTAAAACTATACCACCCTTTGGTAAACAATTTAATTTTTTTAATAAGGCAAGCAAAACTATTCTCTTTTAATGTAACCAATGCAACTGTTATTAAAATATTAAAAATACCATATTGTTTATTAACTGGCTTGGCTGTCCCCTTCAGTAGTTGGTTATTTCCTTCGGTGCTCCTAGTTCTTTTTTACGTTTGGTGTTAAGGTTTTAATACCAAATAGTCATTCAGTGATGGAAAATAGTGACCATAGGGACCGAGTATTTTTATCACTGTGATATCAAGATTTTAAGCACGGTTGGATTGGTCCAAATTGAATGATGGCTCGCACGAGAATACTTTGCAAATTTTTGTATTTTATTTAAGTTAGTGGTAACTGTGATGGTATATTACTGCAAAGTATTAGTGTTAAGAAAAAATTAAATTTGTATAGCATAAGAAAAATTCATGTTGGATCACATTGATAAACATATTGAAGAGAATAGAAAACTTAGAAATGTCCCAAATGATAAAACTAACCTTAACAGAGTAACCAGAGAAATCAAAAAGTTGTTATAGGGTTACAAAAATTGTAAACACAAGAGTAGGTACATGAGCAACCTCACAGCCTCTGAAAAATTAAACTATTTTCTCTTGAAGCAACAAAAATTATTATAAAACCTCAAGAGTACTTAAAACGCGGGAAGGTGAATGGACCAGAATCGATGCAGAAAAAGCAAAAACATTCGCTAAACATTTAGAGCGGGTGTTCTGTCCTTTTCCTGAAGAAACACTTAGATGCCTTCAACACATTACTAATTGCTCTATACCAACTAGATCTTCCCATAAAATAGGGCTGGGCAATCAAGAGGACTGCAGACAGAAATGAAAACTTAAAAGTACGATATTACTCTAAGCAACAGTTATATTCATTTCCATCTCCCTTATTGACAAATTAAAGGTTTGTATATTTTACACTTTTGAAGACAATACAGCAATCCTTGCCTCGCATAAGATTACTTATTGCCACTGCTTCTAGATCTAGTCTACAACACCACCTTGACAAAGTCGATAAACGTATGAAGATCTAGCGCATCATAGCAAAAACATCCGAATCCGTTCAGTGACATTTACCATCAAGCGACAACAATTGTCTTATACCCTAACAAGAAGGTGTAAAATACCTCGGTATCATTTTAAACGGGCTATAGTTGTGTTAATCGCTTAAAATACAGACTGTTATGGGGGCAAGTTGTAGAGGAGGCCAAAGCCCACACTGGGCCGTGGAGCCAATTGATGAATATGTTCTCTTTAGACAGGTTAAACCTGGGTTAAACATATATGGCAAAAAAATTTAAAAATTTACGTGATTTACAGAAAAATGTACTGGCTGTGCCGCTCATCCCAACTGTCTCTTACGAGCGAAGTGCTGGTATTTAAAACCTATATAGGTTTCATGTGAGTGGGGCGTGGTCGCCCCTCCACCGCGACCCTTAGTAGGTCTATTGTGGCTTTAAAACCTATATAGTCCCATGGAATACAACTCTGTGGATCAGCAAGCGACTCGAGTGCCATGAAGATGCAGCATTTTCAAGCTAAACCACTCATTTCATCTGCTAATGCTCCATAGTATATTCCTAACCGTGTACCTTCAAGTTCTAACAGTCATAGAAGAATGTGCCAAATAAGCCGAGAGTTATCAAAACAGGTTCTTAAATAGGGTTACCAATAAAATGTATTTAACAATACATGATCTTTACCTACAGTGCGGAATGGAATTGCATCGAATCCTTAGAGTACCTTGGTGCGAACAACAGGGTGACCCTACTGTGGGTACCTGGGCACCAGGGGGTGGAAGGAAACGAAAAAGCCGACACCCTTGCAAAACAGGGGGCCGAATCTGCGTTCACTGGACCAGAACCGGTTTTTGGAGTCACCACAAGTGCCGCCAAAACAATTATTTCGGACTGGGCGGAGAGGAAAATACTCACGTACTGGTCCGACTTACCAGGGCTAACCCACTCGAAGGCGTTTTTACCGTTACAACCCTCGAGAAACACAACTAAGCAGATCCTAGAATGGAGCAGAAATGACCTGCGTATTCTAACGGGACTGCTTACGGGACACTGTCGTCTGAGATACCACCTCAGAAAGATAGATCTGAACCAACAAACGGACTGTCGGTTCTGCTGCGTGGAAGACGAAACTGCTGAACATATACTATGTTCATGCCCCGGCCTGGGAAGAATAAGTTTCAACATATTTGGTTACACTAACCTAGAACCTACCGATTTTAAAAAAATCTCACCCTATACAACCATGAACTTCGTAAGAAGGGCTGGATTGTACGGTGAACTGTAGCCTCTAGGGGTGAGCCACAATAGACCTACTAAGGGTCGCGGTGGAGGGGCGACCACGCCCCACTCACATAAAACCTAACCTAACCTATCAAAACAGATTGAGTGTTTACCCAAATAAAATAGCTGCAAATCTTCTCATTCATCTGCCAATAACATGACTAAAGTGATATGACCCATCGAGTTATTAGAGCTTGTGTATGTTAATTGTAATTATGTAATTGATATGCAATATGCCATCATATTAACAACTAGCAACAACGGTATTAGTAAATGCTGCTTTTATATACCAAATTCTTATTGTCTTGAGAAAAAAAAAAGATTTTATTTACCTTGGAATAAATAAAAAAAAAAAATGTTGGATCATAGTCGTTATAAATTTGCTTGATCGTTCTGAATGTTAGTTTTGATCATAAATTTGTTTTGCTTACAGGTTTCACAAAGACATCGAATATGAAAAATCATCTAAGAATTCATTTTAACAACAAATTGGAAATATGTTTCGTATGTGGGCGATATTTCATGGACAAGATTTGGTTTTTGATCCATTGGTTTCAACATTTTGTTAAAAATCGAACGACTGAAAAACCTTTAAAATGTAAAATTTGCTTAAAGCATTTTTTACGGAAAAATACTCTAATTGCCCACATGTTCAGTCACACCGGCGAGAAACCGTTTCAGTGTAAAATTTGTTCGAAAAACTTTTCACGAAAAAATGATTTAATAACTCACATGCGCATTCACACCGGCGAGAAACCGTTTCAGTGTGAAATTTGCTTAAAACAGTTTTCACGTCAAAGTAATTTAAAAAATCACATGCATCGTCACACCGGCGAAAAACCATTTCAGTGTAAGATTTGTTTGAAAAACTTATCACTAAAAGGTAATTTAATAACTCACATGCGCATTCACACCGGCGAAAAACCATACGAGTGTGAAATTTGTTCGCACAGCTTTTCACAACAAATTCTTTTAATAACTCACATGCGCATTCACACCGGCGAAAAACCGTTCAAGTGTAAAATTTGTGCGAAAAACGTTTCACGAAAGAATGATTTAATAACCCACATGCGCATTCACACCGGCGAAAAACCTTTTCACTGTGAAATTTGTTCGAAAAACTTTTCACGAAAATCTACTTTAGTAACTCACATGCGCATTCACACCGGCAAAAAAATGTTTCAGTGCGAAATTTGTTCGAAAAACTTTTCGCGGAAATCTACTTTAATAACTCACATGCGCAATCACACCGGCGAGAAACCGTTTAAGTGTGAAATTTGCTTGAAACAGTTTTCACAACAGTGTAATTTAAAAAGTCACATGCATTATCACACCGACAAAAAACCTTTTCAATGTGAAATTTGTTCGAAAAACTTTTCACAACAAACTCATTTAATAATTCACAAGCGCATTCACACCGGCGAGAAACCGTTCAAGTGTGAAATTTGTTCGAAAACTTTTTCACAAAAATCTACTCTAATAACTCACAAGCTCATTCACACCGGCAAAAAACATTTTCAGTGTGAAATTTGTTCAAAAACGTTTTCACAAAAGTCTACTTTAATGACTCACATGCGCATTCACACCGGCGAAAAACCTTTTCGGTGTGAAATTTGTTCGAAAAACTTTTCGCATAATTATATTTTAATAACTCACACGCGCAATCATACCGGCGAAAAACCGTTCAAGTGTGAAATTTGTTTGAAAAACTTTTCGCAACAAACTCATTTAATGAGGCACGTGCGCATTCACACCGCCAAAAAACCGTTTAAATGCGAAATTTGTTTGAAAAACTTTTCACGAAAAGATACTTTAATGATTCACGTGCGCATTCACACCGGAGAAACGCCTTTTAGGTGTGAAGTTTGTTTGAAAACCTTTTCAAAAAAATATATATTAATAAGACACACGCGAATGCACGTCGGTGAGAAAACGTTTTAGTGTGAAATTTGTTCGAATACTTTTTCAGGAAAATACATTTTAATGACTCACGCGCATTCACACCGTCATAAAATCGTTCAAATGGGAAATTTGTTAGAAACAATTTTCACATAAAAATGGTTTAAAATATCACGTGCTGAGTCACATTTCAATTCGATTAGCCATATGCGCGTACACACAGACGAGAAAGCTATTTAACTGGTCACATTAACGGATATTCAATGGTACTTTTATGGAGGTAGAAGGTAATAATAATAATAATAATCTTTATTGATTTCCAAGACCTACATGGTAAGTATAAAACAAGTCAAAATAGAACATTCAAAATAAGTAAAACCAACAAGTACATATAATTTAAATTTAAATAAATAAAAGAGTATAAATAAAAGAGTATGAGGAACAAAGAGAGCCTATTATGACGAAAGGAACTCACCCATTGTATAAAACATGTTGTTCAGTAAATATATCTTCAACGCTTTTCGGAATTTGACGTAATATGCTTCTTGTTTAATAATTGGAAGTAAGTGGTTGTATACTCTAATCCCATTAGTTATGGGGCCATTCAGGCATATATTTAAATGATTTTGAGGTGCGCACAGGTGATGGCTAAATCTCGTTGGGTAATTGTGTATGTTGCTATGGCAAGGAATGATGTTTCTGTTTTTATGTATGTAACAGGAAATTTCCAATAAATATATGCAGCATAAGGGAAGTATTTTTAATTTGTTGAAAAGAGGTCTACATGATTCTCTTTGATTTTTCTTCAACATTGCACGTATGCATTTTTTCTGAACAGCAAATAGTTTTTGAGCTGAAGAAGACATGCCCCACAACAATATACCGTATGATAGTCGGGACTGTATTTCAGCAAAGTAAAAGTTTTTTATCACATTCAGGTTGAGCACTCTCTGAAGGCATCTTATTTGATACAACTTACAGTTCAGATTTTTTATTGTATCACTTATATGTGATTCCCAGTCCAGTGTATCACTCATAGTTATACCTAGAAATTTTATAGTGTGACATTTCTCTAGAGTCATTTCCCCTAAATGTATTTCTATGTTTTCGACCGTTCTCTGTTTTGTGTGGTAAATTTGAAACTGTGTTTTGCTGGCATTAATGTATAAATTATTAATCGAGAACCATAAGATAATTTTTTCCATGAGGGTATTACATGCTTGTTGATTTAGTTTGGGAGAGTCTTTTGATACCAGTATAGAGAGGTCATCAGCGTAGAGTGTTAATTTGAAAGGTGCAAGGTATTTTACAATATCTGCTACATAAATTGAGAACAAAACTGGGGCAAGCACACTCCCCTGTGGCACTCCAACTTCCACAGGTGCCAAACGAGAGCGGGATATTGTGTTTTTACCACCCTCTTCATTGCAAGATATCTGTACATATTGATTCCTATTTGTCAAAAATGACTTCAACCAGGCAAATGCACATCCTCTAATTCCGTATGACCAAAGCTTGTCAAGCAGCCGATCATGTGGGACACAATCGAACGCCTTGCTTAAATCACAGTATATACCTATAGGACTTCTTTTTTCATCTAAGTCATTGATTATGTTGATATATGTATCTATTGTTGCCGTAGATGTAGATTTGAATTTTCTGAACCCATGTTGTTCATCTGGGATAAGTTTGAATCTTGCAATGAAGGAGTTTAGCCTCTCCAGCATACAGTATTCGAAAAGTTTTGAGAAAACTGATGTTATTGATATGGGTCTGTAGTTGTTCATGATATTTTTACCCTTTTTTTTGTGAAGTGGGATTACTTTTGCTGTTTTGAGGGCATCAGGGAATGTGCCTGTTTCTAGTGAAAAGTTTATTATGTGTGTTATAGGTTTCACCAGTTCATTTTTGAATTCTTTTACAATATTATTGGGTAAGTCATCTGGTCCAGAGGAGCGTTTATTTTTGAGTTTTGAGAACATTGTTAGCATTTCTTCCTCAGTGAAAGGAAGTATAACCATCGAAGTAAGAATGCTGTTGAGGCTATGCTCAAAGTAATTGTGATCTACCGGTGGGATCTCATCTATGACTTGTTTTGGAGCATCTATAAAAAAGTTATTGAAGAGATTAGCAATATCTTCGGGACAGGAAAATTCTTCATTTTCATGGGAAATTTTAATATTGGGTGTTTTTGTGTTTTTATTATTTTTCATTTTATTGATAACTGCCCAAGAGGTTTTGCTTTTATTCTCAGAAGATTGTATTATTTGGTCATAATGATTTCTTTTACATGATTCTATAAGACTAGTGTGTTTCCGTTTTTGCACTTGATATTGGCCTTTTAAAATGGGGAATTTTTTTTGAAGAACATGTAGATCTTTCAGTTGTGCGCTAGACTTTTTGACTTCTTCTGTAACCCAGGATTTGGAGTCCTTTTTTATTTTATTTTTCTTTATTGGGAAGGCCTGAAAGAAGTGACTCAGTAATGTGTTTGCGAATTTTTCATATTTTTGGTTGCATGATAGCGAATCGTATGTGTCTTGCCAAGATTCGCTTTGTAAAAGTTGGCCAAACAGTGATTTATTTTTACCGCAATAGTCTCTAGAATAATAATAATTATTTCCCTTTTGATTATCGAGCGACATATTGGAGGGGGTAAAGCGGGAACTATAAATTTTAAAGTAATTTTGTCAGCTATATTATTTTAATAAATTTTTTTTTATCCGCATAAATGTCCTTTTCAATCATACTTGAAATAATCATTCCTTTTTTTTAAATCTGTATGTAGGGAGTAAGCAAATATTGCTCGAGAAACACCAAAATCGGGAAATTGCCTTAAGAACCCATGCCAAATAGAACTATTTTTGGAATAATTTTTTTCAAAAAAAATTTATCGAGTTTTTTCAAGTACTCTACAACACTATGTTTAAATTTCACAATTATGTATCTGTTTGTAATTTTGTAACCATTGAACATCCTTAATAAACACATCGAAAAAACCGTTCGAGTCATTCTTTAACCGTAGTAAGTTTTTACAAGACTTTAATATGACCAACCGGACAAACGTCGAACACAATGTACATCATAAAATGCAAATGAGCAAACCTCGAGCGATAAACGAAAAATTGTACGCCTCAGTAACGGACATTATTATGTTGTGTAACGGGAATTTTTCCTCCTATAGTTAAGAGCAATTTTTTCAAAGCCGGTCCTGGTATTAAGCCGTCCCATTAAGTGTTTTATCGATTAATCTATAGTCCGTTCATAATTTGTCGATAGCACAAAATGTGCGTCCAAGTCATAAAACGGCCGTAATAGTCGTAAAATCATAGGCGGAGGTTCCTGAGGTGTTTATTCATGTCCGTACACAATTTGTTGATAGCTCACTGCAAGTTTGACCCTCATTAGGTTTAGTACGTTTTTGATCGCATTTAATTTACGGCTCGTTGGTGTTTCGGCGTCTACGGCAGTAATTAACGTCTCTAATATTTATTTTGCGAATTTTGTGCAGTGCGTGAGTAACTTTTTTTCATATTCCTACAAACATATACGTACCTTTCGTTCCTGCTTGTTTTGTTTGATTGCTTGCGATGGCTTCGTCATCATCATCAACATCATCAAGTTTTACACCGGTACTGTTGCGTACAGTCAGTAAGTCTGTCTATTCACCAAGAGAGAAGACTATTGTTTTGAACGTTCACGATGCTCTGCTTTCTCAGAATCCCACAAACACTGTTCAGAACATAATCAAGAGTTGTGCCCACATGACGGGCGTAGGGAAGTCAACAATATATAGGTTCCTATCAGAAAGAAAAAAACAAGGTATAGCTAACCCAAATACAAACGAATACTTAAAGAGGGGGAGAAAACCTATTGAAATTGATGAATTTGCCAAAAATGGTATTCGAAGGAAAATTCACGAATTTTTTTACAAAAAAGAAATACCCAACTTAAACAAAATTTTACAAGAAGTTAGAGACGACCCGGATTTGCCTCATGTCGGACGAACCAAATTGTGGCAAGTTTTAAAAGAATTAAATTTCCGGTGGGAGAAATCAGACCGAAAATCACTTTTGATTGACCGGGAAGAGATAATATGTTGGAGAAGAAAGTATCTAAGATCTATACGAAAATTTCGGGCTGAAGGAAAGCCAATTTACTATCAGGACGAAACGTGGGTAAACGCAGGTCATACTCTCACAAAAATTTGGTCAGATAAAAATATATCAAGCTCCAGGCAAGCCTTTATGGAAGGTTGGTCTACTGGTATTTCCCCACCCTCTGGTAAAGGCAGTAGATTAATAGTTTCTCACATTGGCAGTGAAAAAGTATTTGCTAAGCATGGTTTGTTGGAATTTCAATCCAAAAGCACAAAAGACTATCACGAGGAGATGACAGCTGATGTTTTCGAAGAGTATTTTGAGCAGATGATTGAACATATACCACCAAACTCAATTATAGTATTAGATAATGCACCTTATCATTCACGACTAGTAGAAAGACTTCCAACGACTGCGTGGAAGAAACAGGATATCATTGAATGGCTGCGGAATAAGTCCCTGCCTTACAAAGATGGAATGGTTAAAGCAGAACTTTTAAAAATTGCCCGGCAACACAAATCTAAGTTCAAGAAATACGTAGTTGACAAAATGGCGGAAAGACGAAACATCACAGTCCTTAGACTTCCACCCTACCACTGCGAATTAAATCCAATTGAACTCATTTGGGCACAAATGAAAAGCTATGTGGCTAGAAAAAATACGTCATATAAAATACAAGCTGTACGTGAATTGTTATATGAGTCTTTACAACATATTACAGAACAAAATTGGCGAGATGCAGTAAGACATGTAATAGAAGAAGAACAAAAAATGTGGGATCTTGACAATATAATTGATGCGACTGTAGAGACACAACCGCTAATTATTAACCTGCAAGACGACTCGGATTCCGAAGATGATCCTGTTTATTTTGAATTTGAATAGTTTTGTAAGTAATCGTAGTTTATATCATTTAAAAATAGGTATTAATTAAATAAATGTATCTTTTACAAATTGCAAGTAACTTTTTATTTTTAAATAAAATAAAGAAATTTTATTAAAATAAAAATACAATTTACAGTACCTACAGTTTAAGAATATTAATATATTTATTTATTTAAAGTAACGTAATGTTTTAATCATATACTCTACGACACTGGTCAGTCATTTCCACTCAAAATACCTACATAATCGGATTAAAAGTTCTATAGCTGTATTGTATTTATTCAGATACAAGGTGGGTTAGTCGAAAACATCTTAAACTGCCAGTTTTAGGTTGGTTTTTGTTATTATATCATACTACCTGTCCTCTCTGTATTTCAGTTCTCTAATGAGGGTCAAACTTGCAGTGAGCTATCAACAAATTGTGTACGGACTATAGATAAAATTTATTTATTTAAAGCGCTGTCAGTCGAGATTTATGGCTAGCTTAGTGAGACAACGGAGAGGGTCGCGGACGGTTATACTATGTATTTAGAGTTTCTTAATGTATAATATAATCGGTGAGAATAATTTTAATTTTTATATTGAATTTGAACTTTCTTTCAATTTTAATTCGGCATTAACGGCTTGGTTGGTTCATTTTACGTTAATAAAATATTTTATGCTGGAGACCTTTTTCTTAATCGAAAATCATTCTTAGTGACAATTTTTACTTGGGCTTTCTACTTGATGTACAAAACTTTGCACTAAAATTTAGTATTCTACAGTCCATTATAGTTTCCTTCTTTTAAGAGAAAAAACATTTAGCAGTTATGTTAAGAAGCTTATAAGTTTCCATTATATGCTGGATAAGTTTGGATGATCTCCATTGGAAACTCAACTATCATTTTCCTTGTGATTGTAAACTGAGACGCAGACGTTTCCCCGGTAGGAAATATCGGATTTCCTCCTAATGAAGACATCCACCATGGGAATCTATTCCTTTCAACATCATTGTTAACTTCGAAATTTTAAATTCGTGTTATTTTTTTTTATTGTTTTCTCTTTCAGCAAACGTTGTAAACAATTTTTAATTTTAATAAACCTGTATGTATACTTATAGGTTTTTTTAATTGTCTCCGAGTGATAAGAACGAAGTTTGTACAGCCTTGAAGCGAACGTCGAACATTTAGCTCGTTCTGTGGTTCTACATTAAAGTAATACGATTGGATTTGTTTGGGAATAATTCATTTTTAGTGATTTTTATTTATAAAATCACTAGGCGCCCTTACGTGGTTTAGTAATTTTAATTTTTTAGTTAGTTTAATGCATTCAGAAAAAATACGGTTGTATAGATCCGTGAACTGATCTATAGATCCCCTCAAATTTAATCCAATCGAGAAATGAAGGAGTCACGGAACCCTGAGTATAATATTTTAACCTTTTTTCCTTTAGGTTACTTAACTGCTAATAGTTTGAACATTAAAATTTAAAATTCATTTAATTTTATTTCTAGTTACAATTAATTATAAATATTTGATTCTTTTTTCATTTTGGTCAGTTAGTTAAAAATTATTTAAAATTCTTTTTCGGTTTAACTGGCATTAGTAAAACTTTTCGCTACACACAATTGGCTTTAGAAAGGAAACTTTAACGTAACACAAAATTGTCGCCAACATTTGGGGCATTAGTAAGTTTTTTATAGTTACTCAAAATTGGCACCCAACTTTTGTAACTTCAGAAAAACAGTTTTAGTAGGGTTACACAAATTGGCACCCAACTTTTGGGGTTTAGAAAAATGCTTATACGAGAACAGTATGCTTCGAAATCTGGAGAGTGTCTCTTACAGTGATCACCCCAAATGTGTTGCAACAGACCGTTGAAACTGGCACGTCTGGTTAACGGCTGTTTGCGATCGGTACATAGAGACATTGCTGTATCGACACTGGGGGCGATAATCTAATACAGATCACTGTAAGTTTCTGTTAGAGAAAGTCATCTAACTCGGGCCAACGAGTAGTGCCTTTGTATACAGAGGGAACGTAAGGTTATAAATAACTTGATGGTAGATATGTTTTGAAGCAGCCTGCTACTTACCTGGGACCTCTGTGTAGTGCCTTTTGTATTCCGAGTGACTGAAAAGCTGTAAATAATTTGGTAGCGGGACTCTTCGTATTCAAAGTATGTATGGTAATTTTTTAAATTTGATTACATGAGAAACAGGTTGGAGTATAATTTTGACGTTGTATACTTTGAAATTTGGAGAGTGTCTCTTGCAGTGATCACCCCAAATGTGTTAAGCAGACCGTTGAAACTGGCACGTCTAATTAACGGCTGTTTGTGATCGGTACATCGGACACTGGGCGCGAAAAGCTAATACAGATCACTGTAAGTTTCTGTTAAAGAAAACCATCTACCTCGGGCCTCTGAGTAGTGCCTTTGTATTCCAAGGAGCTGAAAAGCTACAAATAATTTGGTAGGACTCTTCGTATTCAAAGTATGTATGGTAATTTTTTAAATTTGATTACATAAGAAGCAGGTAAGACTATAATTTTTAATAACAATTTTTCGAAGCCGGTCCTTGTATTAAGCCGTCTCATCGAGCGTTTTATCGACCTGGAGACCTCTTCCGTTAATGTTAAATATTTTTCTTGATCGAAAATCATTTCATGGCCCCACGCGTCGAATGGCACCATTTTCAGCGTGACGGTTGTTTCAAATTTTGTTTGTGTGCGATATCTTGAGACAGAGAGGCGGTAGGTCACTAAAACTTACAGGGTAGAAGTTTTACCCGAAGGACAAGACCGAGTTCGAAAATGGGCCATAACGGTACATTTCTTCAGGTAACTTTCAGGTATTTTTTTTTTACTTATCCGAAACGAAGGGTAACTATATTAAATAGAAAAGAGCCCTCGGTTTGGAAAAGTTAGTTTGGTACGGCAATACTGGTTATTTACCCTTCGGTTCGGAAAAGTAAAAACCTACGGTCGTAGACAGTAGACATTCCTAATTAGAATTATTCAATAGTAAAGAAAAATAAACAAACTATAAATTTGTTGCAGTTAAAATAAAAAAATGCAATAATTCTGAAAACAGTAAATTATGGATACAGTAAGTATAAACAAATTTAATAAATAAAAAATACAATTGTTTTTAAAGTAATTCAATTTATTTTTTAATTTACTTTCAATTTTAATACATTTTCTGGTACCCAATTCGGTAAGAATCGGCACTGCACATCTGCTTACTTCGGAAATATGGTGGGGAATGTTAACATATATCTTTCTTTAAAAATTTAAGTCTACACGCAAATGGCAGATCAATTTAAATTCATTCTTATAATGTTTCGAACAAAATTCCCTCTGGAACGATTTTAACTGAAGTGATTGCGCGTTGTTGCGAAAAATGTTTTAAGCAAATTTTACACTCGAATGATTATTAACCGGTGTGAATGCGCATGTGAGTCATTAAAGTACATTTGTGTGAAAAGTTTTTCGAACAAATTTCACACTTGTAACGGTTTTTCGCCGGTGTGATGGTGCATGTGATCTTTTAAATTACTTTGTCGTGAAAACTGTTTTAAGCAAATTTCACACTTAAACGGTTTCTCGCCGGTGTGAATGCGCATGTGATATTTTAAACTACTTTGTCGTGAAAACTGCTTTAAGCAAATTTCACACTTGAACGGTTTTTCGCCGGTGTGAATGCGCGTGTGGTTTATTAAAGTTTTTTTAAGTGAAAACCTTTTTAAACAAATTTCACACTTAAACAGTTTTTCGCCAGTGTGACTAAGCATGTGATTTTTTAAACTATTTTGATGTGAAAACTGCTTTAAGCAAATTTCACACTTGAAGGGTTTCTCGCCGGTGTGAATGCGCATGTGGGTTATTAAAGTCCTTTTAAGTGGAAACATTTTCGAGCAAATTTCACACCCAAACGATTTTTTACCAGTGTGACTAAGCATGTGATATTTTAGATTACTTTGTCTTGAAAACTGTTTTAAGCAAATTTTACACATGAACGGTTTTTCGCCGGTGTGAATGCGCATGTGATTCATTAAGTGAATTTTTTGTGAAAACTTTTTCGAACAAATTTCACACTTGAACGGTTTCTCGCCAGTGTGAGTGTACATGTGGACTATTAAACCACGTTTTACTGAAAACTTTTTCTGGCAAATTTTACACTGAAACGGTTTTTCGCCGGTGTGAGTGCGCAAATGAGTCATCAAATTAATTTTTTGTGAAAATTTTATCAAACAAATTTTACACTTGAATGGTTTTTCGCCGGTGTGAGTGCACATGTGGGCTATTAAACCACTTTTTACTTGAAACTTTTTTGGACAAATTTTACACTGAAACGGAATGTCGCCGGTGTGAATGCGCATGTGGGCTATTAAAGAACTTTTTACTGAAAACTGTTTCGGACAAATTTTACACTGAAAAGGACTTTCACCAGTGTGAATGCGCATGTGGACTATTAAAGAACTTTTTACTGGAAACTTTTTTGGACAATTTTTACACTGAAACGATCCTTCGCCAGTGTGACGTTGCATGTGATATTTTAAATAACTTTGTCGTGATAACTGTTTTAAGCAAATTTCACACCTAAATGGTTTCTCGCCGGTGTGAATGCGCATGTGGTTTATTAAAGTTTTTTTAAGGGAAAACATTTTCGAGCAAATTTCACACTTAAAAGGTTTTTCGCCAGTGTGACGATGCATGTGATTTTTTAAATTATGTTTATGTGAAAACAGTTTCAAGCAAATTTCACACTTAAACGGTTTCTCGTCGGTGTGACTATGCATGTGTCTCATTAAAGCATATTTTCGTGAATAGGTTTTTTTACAAATTTTACACTCGAACGGTTTCTCGCCAGTGTGAATGTGCATGTGTTGTATTAAAGTATTTTTCTGTAAAAAATTGCACAAGCAAATTGTACATTTAAAAGGTTTTTCGTTCGTTCGTTTTTTAACAAAATGGTGAAACCAATGTCTTAAAAACAAAATCTTGTCCCTGAAATATCGCCCACATAAGAAACACATCTCCAATTTGTCGTTGAATTGAACTTTTAGGTGATTTTTCATAGTCGATGACTTTGTGAAATCTGTAAGCAAAACAAATTTATTATCAAAACTAACATGCAGACAGATAAAAAAAATCATAATAACTTTATTAAAAGTGTAGATTTTATTCACATTGAAGATGTACCAAAAATTTTTTTATTACAATAAATAGTATACAAATACTGCAACTAAGCTTAACACACACAAAAAGACGAAATTACAGTTTTAAAATTTGTTTAAACTTACCTTTTCCGTTAACTAAACAGGAATATTCCCTTATTTCAATATTTTTCTTTTTATCAATATCTTTTGTAGAATTTTTAGAAGTTACTTTACTACATAACGGTTGTTGCGTCCAATCCAATTTATCTTCACTTTTAATTGATGGCAAATCACACTCTTCATGTAACATTTCAGTTTTAATATCCTCAACATCCTTCACTTCATTCTTGAAATCATTTAATTTCTTGATAATGTGATTATTCCTTATTGCTGGGTAAAGTTTAAATTAAATAATGTACTTACATAAATTTTATAACTTAAAATACCAAAATAATGTATCCTGCTTATTATAATACTCGAACTAGGCTTTACACACACACAAAGACAAACTTACCTTTTCTGCCAACCAAACAGGAGTATTTCCTTATTTCACTATTTTTATTTTTATCAACACTTTTCATAGAATTTTTAGCAGTAACATTACTACATGATGGTTGTAGTATCCGTTCCAATTCATCTTCACTTTTAATTGATGGCAAATCACACTCTTCATGTAGCATTTCAGTTTTAATATTAACATTCTCCACTTCCTTCTTGAAATCATTTAATCCCTTGATAATCTCCACAAAGTCTGTTGGTTTAACTTTTTCACATTGTTGAGATTGTGTCTGTAAATTAGTTTGGCATGTTTCTTGCTTGAGTTCGCGTTTTATAGTACAAAACATTTCTAAAGACACTTTATTATCTTGCATGTTTTAGTTTAACCATGTTGAAAAAAATTAACAGCAAATCTTATTATACAAAACAATAAATAGAATACAAACTACGTAGGTATGTACCACAGAACTGTATCACTCTTTGAAATACAAAACGAACTTAAATTCAAAAATAATAACTAGCAGCTGTGCTCTGAAACGGGGTGTCAATTGTCAATGCGTCAGTGCTGCCAACAATAGCGAGAATTTGTTACATGTTGTCTTTACACAAATAGATTGGTTTATGTATAATTCATAGATAAGTAACCTAACGAAAAGATACGCACACCTTTGCCATTGTCTAAAAAAATATAGTCAATCAAAACCCGTACTAAAAGCATCGGATGGCAATCGCCAGAGCCATCTTTAATTTTTTACTAAAAATATTGAAAATGTATTCATAATGTGGCGCCTTCATCGAATCGCAAGCAAAACTATATTTCGATCCCTTTTTAAAATAAAACATCTTTTTTTATTTATTTCATTGAAGAAAAGATACTACCATATGAACAATCACTGAAGTGGAAGTCGTTCCGACAAAGTGAGAGAAACAATGTCTCGTGCCGTCTTTCTCTCAAGCGACTTACCTCTGTTCGGCAAATACATGCTAAGCACGAAATATTTGCATCGGAGTAGAGAGAATAAATACAGTCGGCACCGTAATGTTGAAACTTTTTTTCCTATTCCGACTGGCTATATAGGAGTATAACTCAGCATATAAAACAACCAGCACTAACACTGCCCCATTTTTACGCCTTGACGCATTTCGCCGCGCAAGACGTTACTCGGTTTAAATCCACTCAAAATCAAAACCAGCAGTAACATGACGTGTTAGTGAAAAAATCCTACGAATAGAAAGAGAGAGAAAACCGCAGTACCTTATCTATGTTTTTCCTGGCGCAGTAAGCATAGAATAGATATCGCTTATGATAATTTAACCTTGATTTGAAGAATAATAAAATGACGATCAAAATAGTTTAGAAATAACGAAATATGCACATAATTTAAAGCCGAAAGTGATATAACTTTAAGCCGAAATAACTAAAATCGTAATCGTATGCTTTTGTTTTTGGACTTGCGGTTCCAGGGTTCAAATTCCGAGAAAAAAACATTCTTTTTGCACATAAATGTTTTATTCGAAGAACCGTTTATACAAACACAAATTAGTTGAAATAAACAGGCTGATTTTTACAAACTATATACGTTTTCGTCATTTTAAAAATTTGTATTATAAATAATCAACCATAGCAGCAGAAACAATCAAATACAGTTATTTTCTGCGCTTACTGTGCATGCGCAGGTAGACTAGTTGACTAGCTCCCCGCCTACACTATCTATAATCTTTCTATGAATGTGACAGCATAAACCACAGAGTAATTTTATTTTTACATTTATAGTGTTAATTCGTTCGGTTACCAGTGGGGGAGTTATTTCTATGATGTTCTTAGTTCTTAAAGGTGCGATTTCATGGTGACGCTTGACGCTGGCTATTGGCGTCAAATGCGGTCACGTGATAGAGTTTTAACATGAATGCCAACTCGAAAAATTAAAGCGTCAAATCTAAACAAGTAAATTCTATCACGTGACCGCATTTGATGCTAAAAGCCAGCGTAAAATGCGGTGTAGTGTTAATTCGCCTCCCCGTGGTGCACCCTGGATCACGTTTTACTATGTAAAACGTGAACTAAATGAACTAACAACAGCTGACAACCAGTCAATCCGAAGGATCTCCTGGTTACAATAATCATAATGCCCGAGAGCAACACAGGCCCTTCTAAAACTTTGACCATGCGTCAAAGTTTGCCAAATAAATATTGAAGGTATAAGCAGAACCCTTATTTGTATTTTTTATCAATATTGTGATGAGCCATACGCTTAATAAATAAATAAAATCAGATGTATGATCATTTGTAATTTTTTAACGCGATGCACAAATAGGTTTTAAAGGTGAGCGTCAACTTTAAGAAAGTACTTTTAAAATTAGTTTTTCGGTGGCAAAAAATACCCGATAGAGATGTATTAATGTAAAGTTAAGATTAAAACGTATAGAATTTTTGAAAAAAAAATAAAACAATAACGTGAGGAAGGAGATATAATTTACACCGACGAAACTAATTTGCATAGTTCTCATTCAACGAAAAATTCCTGGGTAGACACTGCAAATCTGATTTTTTTTTTTTAAAAACCCAACAGTAAAGGAAAAAGGTCAGATAAAGCGCACGCCACGCCGGTGGAGAAATGAAATTTGTAGAAAATGGCGTTGGAATTACTGATTAATTTTGTTTCTAATTAAATTAGTCGCGAGCCGTCTTCGAGTGCTTACGCCGGTGAAAGCGTTAGACCTTCAGGCGAGTTCTGAAAACAACTCTTCCCTCACCGCGCAATCACCGGTCGATCGAAAGCAATCGACAGTATCTTCCACAACGCCGTCAGAGACGGTCTTTTAAATTTCTTTTTACTCACCGATCGAAGAGATCGATTTTTCCTATTATTGACAGTATCTTCCAAACAGCCGTTAAAGACGGCCGATAAATTCTTTTCCATTCACAGCGATCGAAGAAATCGATTTTTTTTATCTACGGCGTTCGAATTATTTCGAAGTTTGTTATTTCTTTCAAGTCATCCAGTTAGTAAGAGTGAATTTACGTAAAAAGTCAATTCCTTGGAGGTACAAGTGCATAGTGTATTTTGAAAAAAGAAGAATTTTAGTGTAGAATGAAACTTTTAAACACCATCGACCTATGATTTCAACCAGTCCACTATTATCGAAGTAGAGTATAATTTTCCCGTTTACGGAAAAATGAATTACAAATCCTGCTCCGTAAAAATGGTCTTCCTATATTTAATTTAACAACAAAAGTGTATCTGATATACACTCGACATCAAGTTCAGCCAACTCACAGAGTGACTTTTACATATTTTTATTTATTTATATATTAAATTTATTTTATTTTCAGAATTATTTTTTTGTCGAGTTTTTTAGAATGTTTACTTACGTTGTTAGAATGTTTTCTTTTGGTTATTTGTCTGTGATAACCGCTAATGATCTCTAAAATATTAATTTAAATATTTTTTTATTTACTTTCAATTTTAATATATATTCTACTACATAGCTATTTGGTAACCGTTACAACATATTAACGATACCCAAATCTGTTTGAATTGACACTGCCCATCTGCTGACTTCGGGAATATAGGGACCGTTAACACTTTAAAAATTCAAGTCTACACGCGTATGGCAAATCAATGTTAATTCCACACATTAAGGTGTAAAAATTTTTGAGCAAATTTCACACACAAAACGATTTTTCGCCGGTGTGAATGCGCATATGAGTCATTAAATTATTTTTACGTGAATAGATTTTTAAACAAATTTCACATTTAAAAGGTCTTTCGCCGGTGTGACGGTGCATGTGATCTTTTAATCCACTTTGTCGTACAAACTGTTTTAAGCAAATATCACACTTAAACGGTTTTTCGTCGGTGTGAATGTGCATGTGAGTCAATAAAGTAGATTTTTGAGAAAAGGTTTTCAAACAAATTTCACACTTAAACGGTTTTTCGTTGGTGTGATTGCGCACGTGAGTTATTAAAGTAGATTTTTGTGAAAAGGTTTTTGAACAAATTTCACACTTAAACGGTTTTTCGCCGGTGTGAATGCGCATGTGAGTTATTAAAGTAGATTTTCGTGAAAATGTTTTCGAACAAATTTCACATTTAAACGGATTTTTGCCAGTGTGATTGCGCATGTGAGTCATTAAAGTATATTTTTGCGAAAAAGTTTTCGGACAAATTTCACACTTGAACGGTTTTTCGCCGGTATGAATGTGCATATGGTTTACTAAACTTTTTTTAAGTGTAAACATTTTCGAGCAAATTTCACACTTAAACGGTTTTTCGCCGGTGTGAATGCGCATGTGAGTCATTAAATGAATTTTTCGTGAAAAGTTATTTGAACAAATTTCACACTTAAACGGTTTCTCGCCGGTATGATTGCGCATGTGATCCATGAAATGAATTTTTTGTGAAAAGGTTTTAGAACAAATTTCACACTTAAACGGTTTTTCGCTAGCGTGACTAAGCATGTGATTTTTTAAACTATATTTACGTAAAAACTGTTTCTTACAAATTTCACACTTGAACGGTTTCACGCCGGTGTGAATGCGCATGTGTCTCATTAAATAAGTTTGTTGTGAAAAGTTTTTCGAACAAATTTCACACTTGAACGGTTTTTCGCAGGTGTGAATGCGCATGTGAGTCATTAAATAATTTTTTCGTGAAAAGTTTTTTGAACAAATTTCACACTTGAACAGTGTTTCGCCGGTGTGAATAGCCATGTGATCTAGTAAAGTATTTTTTTGTGAAAAATGCTTCAAGCAAATTTTACATTTAAAAGGTTTTTCGTTCGTTCGTTTTTTAACAAGATGTTGAAACCAATGTCTCAAAAACAAAATCTTGTCCCTGAAATATCGCCCACAAACAAAACACATCTCCAATTTGTTGTTAAAATGAACTTTTAGGTGATTTTTCTTAGTAGTTGTCTTTGCGAAGCCTGTAAACAAAAATTATTTATAATCAAAACTAACATATTAAACTAGAACTAAGTGTCAAGCACATTAAATTCCTAGGAATAATTTTCAATAGAACACTCTCTTGGAAACAACATATATCAAACATTAAAAATACATGTGAAGGCAGTCTCAATATATTGAAGTCTTTGGCGTCTAAATCATGGGGATCCGATTACAGTTGCTTAATGCACATCTACAAATCGCTCATCTGTTCCAAAATTGACTATGGATGTATTGTTTATGACACAGCAAATAAACCGAGCCTCAAGCAATTGGACACAATACAGAACAAAGCATTAAAACTAATAATCAGGTGTATATAAATTGGAACTTGCCCTAAGGTCAAACTGGTAGAACTTTTAAAAATCGCACATACGAACATCATATGATTTGTGTGAATAAGAAAACTAATTCAACAAATTCAAATAATCTTTTAAAAGAAAATCATACTTTTGATGAGGAATTTTACATATAGAAAATAAAGGAACAAAGTTAAATTACTTAGAATCATTAGAAATTAATGAATGGATGGATGAAGGAAGAACAAATTTATAAGGCGAGTGTGAATTGACAAATCGGTAGAGGTTGACCTCGGCAAACATATCTTTTGAAGAAAGGCCAGGTCAAGAGTACTAACAACCGACTAGCATGCATGAGAGCTCTGATGAAAGTAGAGGAAGCAAAAGATGTTTGTAAGAGCTGTAGCAAGTGGAAGGAAGTGGTCTCTGCCTACCCCGATGGGAAAAAGGTGTGACTATATGTATGTATGTATTTTCTTAGAATAGAACTAATTTCATGTTTCCTGAGTTGTAAAATAAAATTTCATTTATTTAATTAATCTTTTAAGTTACGATTACCTAGAATTACGATATACCGTTTTGAAATGGAATTCTATTAATGTAAATATGTTAAGGACAGGTACAGTTAGGTACCTAACTGTAAGGGTATAAAAATGGATTTACTTAGCGTATTGTATAATCACTCGAGAAAGCTACTGTGTTAGCGAAACATGTTGTATGTAGAATAAAAAATTTGTGAAGATAGAATCATCTCCTGTATATTTATTTAATTTACTATGGATCTTCATCAAGTAACGGCCCTGTCAATTATAAATAAAATTACTTGTCCATCAACGGCATTTCAGTTTTATTTATTTAGATATTAAAAAAAAAGAATAGATAGATCCGCTAACTGATCTACCTATTCCCTCAAATTGAATTTAATTGAGAAGTCAAGATTACATCCCTGAGATAGGGTCTGCAGAGTTTTTTTTGTTTAATCATTTTTAATATACACTACTTTTCCCTAAAAGTAGTAGTATAATGAAGACAGAAATAAGCAACTATTGAAGGGGACAGCCAGTTAATAAACAATACAGTATTTTTCAAATTTTAATAGTTTCATTAAATATATTAAAATGGAATATAGTCTTGACTGAATGATAAAAATTAAAATGAATTTAATATATAATTAAATTGTTCACCAAGGAGTAAAACCTTGCGAAGATTAATCTACACTTACCTTTTCTGCAAACTATACAGGAGTATTTTCTAATTTTGCAATTATTCCTATGAACATCTTTCTTGGAACTTTTAGGTTTGATATCATTACATGATAGTTGTTGCATCCATTTCAATTCATCTTCACTTTTGATTGATGGTAAATCACATTCTTCGTACAACATTTCAGTTTTAATATCCTCAGCATCCTTCTCTTCCTTCTTGAAATCATTGTTATGGTTATTCTTCACTGCTGGGTAAAATTTAATTTAAATAATGTACTTACACATTTCATAACTTAAAAACAATATCTTCTACTTATTATAATACTGTAATTAACCTTTACAATAACAAAAAGACAAAATTACACAGTTTTAAAGTTCATTTAAACTTACCTTTTCTGCTAACTAAACAGGAGTATATACTTATTTTGCTATTTTCTGTTTGATCAAAACCTTTTATAGAATTTATGGAAGTTGCATTTCTACAAAATGGTTGTTGTATCCACTTCAATTCATCTTCACTTATAATTGATGGCAAATCACACTCTTCATGAAACATTTCAGTTTTAATATCCTCGACATCCTCCAATTCCTTCTTGAAATCATTTAGTCCCTTGATAGTCTCTACAAAGTCTGTTGTTTCAACTTTTTCACATTTTAGGGATTGTATTTGAAAATTTGAGTGGCATATTCCTAGCTCTGGTTCGCTTTTTATATTACAACATATTTCTAGAGATGACACTTTACTATTTTGCATACGTTTTTGTTTAGCCATGTTGAAAAAATGAATAGCAAATCATATAATAAATAAAAACAAACTACACAATCAAACTACCCAGTTAACGTATACAGTGTTTTCTATGCGTATGAACATTTATGTCTGTACTAGAGATGGGTAGTTCGCGAACGAACTATATAAAGGAACCGTTCTTAAATGGGAACTAAACTATCGATGAACCAAACAGTCCGAACATGAATATAAGGAACGAGAATTAAAATAATTGGTACGAACGAATTGAACTGAATGAAATGAATCATTTCAAATGATTCGTGAACGTGAAATTCTGCAACCGAACGTGTTCGCATCGAACTACTGAAATTGCAAATGCATGCTACGCTTGCATACGAGTATAGCAAAGTAACCAACAGCCTTAGCCTATTTAAAATTCGAATTTCGTTTTATGATGAAAGAAAATCCAATATTTTTCTCACACAAAACGATGATTTAACTGAATGAAGAAGCAACCTTAAAAAAAATAACAGATAACACTGATTTAACAGAAAAAAATCAAATAAATACTTAAGGGGAGTGTAACAGCCGATAATTAAAAATAAATAAATTTTTGGTTTTTTGTCTTAAAAAAATTATAACCTAACCTTGACATTTTGATATAAAATTTATAATTTTCCGAACACAGGAAATGTTTTTAATATATTTTTTAAAATTTTGCATTAAATAGTAAGATTCAAAAAGGTCAAATCTTTCTCCATAAAAGTTTATTTTTTTGCATATTTTTTTTAAAAAAAATTATATTTGGTGTCTTATAATACTAGAATTACAATAAAGGACTTCTGTAATTCGTTCTTCTAATTCAGTACAAACAGTTCAAAGAACTAGTTCATCGAAGTGAACTAATTCGGAAGAACTAGTTCTTTAAATAGAACGAGGAGTACCCATCTCTAGTCTGTAGAGATAAATTTTTATTGCGGAAACTAAAAAAGTAATTACTAATGTAATTAAATTTATGGAAAATGAGGTAAAAAATGGCTTGCAAATTCTAATTGAAAATTATATTCAAAGGGTTGCGACCCCCAATGATCTCGAAACTATCAATTGATATGTTTTTTTTATTTATTTAACGCGAGATGGCGCTGTCAATGACAAAATTTTTGATCGAGGAGTTTTCAGTTCTGCTCTCACTGGAATTCTTGTTGCAATGCCTATGAAAGTCGAAATATCAATAGGGAAGAATCACAGAGTGGGCGACATCTATTATTAATCGTATGAACTTCTTGAGGTGTGAACAACAAATTAAACTCCATTTGTTTATATGGGTGAAAAGTGAACTTTATATATTATTTTGAGCCAATTAAGGATTGAAAGTGTTATATTTGAACGATATTATGTGAAGAATTGGTGTTAGTAAACCACAAAATCCGAAAATGTAAAGAATTAAAGAATAAAAAAGGTGATATGGAGATAAAATCGCGGAAAATATGCTCTGTTCCACAATGCTTTACGTATGGCATTTCGATTAAATATTTGCGTAAATTTTCTTCAAATCGTAAGGCAGCTGAGAAATTAAAGATGATCTTGAAGACAGAAAAACAAATCTCAATGAACTAATGAACTAATTTACTGAACTACTGTCAGAATATGAAAAGTAAATATTTTTGATGAAGTGAAGTATAACAATTGCCAATGAGAATTCTGTGAGCAAATCAAATAAATGTCGTTTTAAACTATCTTGATTCAAAGAATGCATTGAAATAAGAACTACTATTTGAAAAAGCCAATACCTGAAAAACTATTTAGGTTAGGTATAGAGAATCCCAAAATGAAATAAAAGATAATTGAATTTTATATTGTTCAGACAATTCATTGTTTCATTTGAAATAAAAATAAATATCTTTATCCGAAATTATAAAAAAGTGACAATGATTTTTGAACATTCTGTATAATATTGAGAAACTGGTTCTATCGAAATCAATAGCCCAAAACCTCTTTTATGCTTGGTCAGATTTCGTTATTATTTAATTTCCAATTGTACCTAGCATTTTCATAAAAAAATCAATAACTCGAGAATGGTTATAGTTAGCTACATAGTACCTTTTATGAAATCGTATTATTTTTTTCTGAACCATTTAAAAAAACACAACTTTGATATGTCACACTTTTTTGAGCCACCCTGTAGACTCCAAAATAATTTCCTTTTGCAGCCTTAATTAATACACATAAACGCCATGATGGTGGAATCTGTAGTTAAAGAATGAGACACTTCCAAATGAATATCTCTATCAGACAAACCCCTATCGTTTTTCTTTTCTTCTTCCTACTGAAACATAATCTACTTTTCTAGTCCATCGCATATCTAAGCATATGTAATGTAACTTACATACATAAAGTCACACCTTTTTCCCATAGGGGTAGGCAGAGACCACTTCCTTCCTCTTGCTACAGCTCTTACACACATCTTTTGCTTCCTCTACTTTCATCAGTGCTCTTATACATGCTCGTCGGTTGTTGGTACTCTTGACTTGGCCTTTCCTCAAAACAATGTTAATCTGATCAAGATATGTTCTCCGAGGTCGACCCCTACCGATTTCCATTCACACTCGCTTTATAAACCATCTAAGCATTCCTTTATCTATCTTTGTAACCACATCTTCTTTTACACCACAGCGTTCTCTTATCTCACTATTCTTTACCTTATCCAACCGAGTCACTCCGGCTATACTTTTCAGACTACTCATCTCCGCAGCATTAATCCTATTTTCATGCTTCTTCTGCCAAACCCAACATTCACTACCATACTGATAAGTGTAGGAACCAACACACCTCTATGCACAGCCAGAAGTGCCTTTTTTGACACTTTCTGGCTATTCATAAAGCTATGCAGTGCCCCATTCATTTGTCTTCCTGCCAACACCCTTCGCTCAATGTCACCGTCATTCTTTCCATCTCTCGTAAACTTTGAACCCAAGTACACAAATTCATTTACTTGTTTCACTCTTTCTCCCTCAATCCAAACTCCACAGTTTGTCATGCTTTCTTCTCTTTCAAAAACCGTTACTTTCGTTTTGCTTACATTTATTTTCATCCCTTTGATTTTCAGGGCATCATGCATAACATTAACCATCGCCTGCAAATCCTCTTCAGATGACGCTAATATGACTTGATCATCGGCGTAAAGAAGGCATTTGACGATCAAATCATTCATTTTCAATCCATACGCACTCTCTTTCAAATATTTTAAACAATTGTCTATGTATAAGTTAAACAGCCATGGCGAAGCCACACATCCCTGTCTTACACCTTTTTCGATGTTAAACCAGTCTGCGCAAGCTCCGTTTATCCTGACACAAGCAGTGGAATCCTCGTAAAGTGATTTCAGTGCTCGTATTAAACTACCACTCACCCCATACATTGACAATGTCGACCACAATTCACTCCTCACCACTCTGCCATAGGCCTTTTCCAAGGCTATAAAAGCGCAATAGACCTTCTGACTTCTAGCCAAGAATTTATCGAATTACAATCAATGTCAATTCCATTTTCGTTAAAACTCGTGAGAGGTTGTCTGCTTTCAACGACTACCAAATTTGACAATAGTCTATAGATGGCAGTGTTGCAATTACAGTTACTGCGCGGGAAATTTAAAAAGTCACTGACTTATCAAATAGAGGAAACAACTGATTATTTCTGTGGAAAATGAGAAAACTAATGATTTAACCACTTATTTATTTAGGTATGTAATTTTATTTTTATTATAATTTAATATGTGATACTAATACCCAAAATATATTCAATATTAAATTTTGGAAATATGTCTGAACCCAACATCCAACATAATATTTTTATAAAAATAATAGTTTATACTTTACTATTCTTTACGGTAAAGACAATTCTTATTCTCAGTCATTGCATGCATACAATTTTTGATTTATTCCTTAAGGTTTGCTCATTTGCATTTTATGATGTATATTGTGTTCGACGTTTGTCCGGTTGGTCACACTAAGTCTTGTAAAAACTCACTACAGTTATAAAATTATAAACAGCTCATTGTGAAATTTAAACATAAGGTATTTTTTCGCGAGTTCGCGTTGATCTGACATCGGTAACAGAGCGGTTATACCCCCACCAAAAAATAAACTGAAGATTATTATCATTCTGAATCTCTCACGAAAATGAACCGATTAACCGTTTAAATTGTTGTTGTAGAAATGCATGTTTGCCGAGTTCATTTATTGTGAGTGAATTAAATTATTAATGGGTGGCTCAAAATGTTTCCAGCAGTTCTGTCGATAATTGAAGATTTTTTGTTTTACAACTCCGTTTGTACTTGTCATCATCATCAGCATCATCATCATCATCAATGGTACTACAGCTCTAGCTGAGCCTCGACCTTCCTTAGCCTTTTTCGCCAATCGGTTCTGTCCATTGCCAACCGCTGCCAATTTGTCGCGTCAATCTTTTTGGCATCCTCATCTACGCCATCCTTTCACCTTAATTTTGGCCTACCTCTGTATCAACTTCCCGCAGGCTGTCATATATATTATGTCGTCTTGGAGGGTTGTTTTCGCGTGTCCTCGCCAGATGTCCCGCCCATCTCAATCTCCCTATCTTTATGGCGGATACAACATCTATGTTTGTACTTGTATCATTACATTATTTAACGTCCCAAAGTACAATAAGCATGCCACGAATTTCAAATGACTATTTTCACCCCATAAATATAACGAAGTTGTCTTTATATAACCGCCAGTAACCATGCTCACAGATGCGGAAACTAAAACAGTTCCCGTTTTATAAATTATGACGTTACTGATCAAGTCATTTTCGTATTCCCCTATTACCAAAGTGAAGTTCTCAGTTCCCGGTAGATCAACATGATCTCGCGAAAAATTACCAATAATGTTATACAGTACTTAAAAAACTTTATGAATTTTTTCATTATTTTTATCATTTCTTACAAATTTCACACTGGAACGGTTTCACGCCGGTGTAAAGGCGCATGTGAGTCATTAAAATATATATTTTTTAAAAAAGTTTTCGAAAAAATTTCGCACTAAAACGGTTTTTCGCCGGTGTGAATGCGCATATGTCTCATTAAAGTATCTTTTCGAGAAAAGTATTTCAAACAAATTTCACACTTGAACGGTTTTTCGCCGGTGTGATAGCGCATGTGAGTTATTAAATAGGATTTCCGTAAAAAGTTATTTGAACAAATTTCACACTTGAACGGTTTCTCGCCGGTATGATTGCGCATGTGACTCAGTAAATCATCCTTTCGTGAATAATTATTTAAACAAATATCACACTTGAACGGTTTTTCGCCAGTGTGTATGCACATGTGTCTTAATAGAGTTCTTTTAAGTGGAAACTTTTTCGAGCAAATTTCACACTGAAACATATTTTCGCCTGTGTGAATGCGCATGTGAGTCATTAAATGAACATTTCGTGAAAAGGTTTTCGAACAAATTTCGCATTTAAACGGTTTTTTGCCGGTGTGAATACGCATATGAATTTTTAAATCACTTTGTCGTGAAAACATTTTTAAGCAAGTTTCACACTCAAACGGTTTTTCGCCAGTGTGACTAATCATGTGATTTTTTAAACTATATTTATTTGAAAATTGTTTCTTACAAATTTCACACTTGAACGGTTTCACGCCGGTGTGAATGGGCATGTGTCTCATTAAATGAGTTTGTTGTATAAAGTTTTTCAAACAAATTTCACACTTGAACGGTTTTTCGCCGGTGTGAATACGCATGTGAGTTATTAAATGATTTTTTCGTAAAAAGCTTTTCGAACAAATTTCACACTCGAATGGTTTTTCGCCGGTGTGAATGCGCATGTGATTTGTTAAAGAACCTTTACGTGAAAAGGTTTTCAAACAAATTTCACACTTGAATGGTTTTAAGCCGGTGTGAATGTGCATGTGATCTATTAAAGTATTTTTCTGTGGAAAATGCTTAAAACAAATTTTACATTTAAAAGGTTTTTTGTTTGTTCGTTTTTTAACAAAATGTTGAAACCAATGTCTCAAAAAAGAAATCTTGTCCCGGAAATATCGCCCACAAATGAAACACATCTCCAATTTGTTGTTAAAATGAACTTTTAGGTGATTTTTCCTAGTCGTTGTCTTTGTGAAGACTGTAAACAAAAAACATTTATAATTTATACTGACATGCAGACTGATAAAAAAAATTATAATAACTTTATTAAAGGTTCAGAGTTTATTCAACATTGTTTTTATTGACTTCCAAGGTAAATAACTTACTAACCTTTTCTGCAAATTAAACAGGAGTATATCTTTATTTTGAAATTTTTCCTACCAACAGGTTTCTTGGATTTTTTAGGCTCAATATCATTACATGATAGTTGTTGTGTCCAATTCAATTCATATTCACTTTTAATTGGTGGTAAATCACACTCTTCATGTAATATTTCAGTTTTAATATTCTCAACATCCTCCACTTCCTTCTTGACATCATATAATTCATCGATAGTCTCTACAAAGTCTGTTGGTACAACTTTTTTCCATTGTTCATTATTTTCTACATCAACCTCTTCTTTCTTAACTTCATTTAATTTCTGTACAGTCTCTACAAAGATATTATGACTATTATATTCCTCATTGCTAGGTAAAGTTTTAATTAAATGATTGTATGCATACGTACGCTAACAATACCACATAACTATAAAATTTCAATTATAAGATGTGAAAATGATTTTGGCCAAATATCATTTTTTCCTTACCTTTACATAAGAATTACTAGAGGAGATTTCATAATTTTCGTAAGAAATTATAATAAGTTTTATTTTGTTTATTTAAATTAAATATGTTTAAATTAAATATGTCATTAAGAAATCTTTACCGCAACAGATCAATACTAAGCAAAGAACTGAAAAAACAGTTATGTGAATCACTAGTTTTGAGCCACTCAATTTATGGCGATATTATTTATGGACCATGTCTTGATATCCGAACTTCAACTAGAATTCAAAGAATTCAGAACTCATGTATTCGTTTCATCTATTCACTAAGATTACGAGACCACGTAACTAAATTCAGAGCTGAACTAGGGTGGCTTGATATGCAGGACAGAAGGAAACTTGCATGTTTTGTTCATAAAGTATTAGAAACAGGAACTCCCTCGTATATTAGAAAAAAAATGTCATATAGGTCGGTTGTGCATGATGTAAACACCAGAAATAGAAACCTACTTGTAATACCCAGGCATAACACTGCTGCATTCAAAAGGTCATTTTCTCATTCAGCGGTAAAAATATTTAACTCCATACCAACTCCTATCAAGAACAAGTCATCTTATGGATTTAAAAGAATTCAGAACTCATGTATTCGTTTCATCTATTCACTAAGATTACGAGACCACGTAACTAAATTCAGAGCTGAACTAGGGTGGCTTGATATGCAGGACAGAAGGAAACTTCACCTTGCATGTTTTGTTCATAAAGTATTAGAAACAGGAACTCCCTCGTATATTAGAAAAAAAATGTCATATAGGTCGGTTGTGCATAATGTAAACACCAGAAATAGAAACCTACTTGTAATACCCAGGCATAACACTGCTGCATTCAAAAGGTCATTTTCTCATTCAGCGGTAAAAAAATTTAACTCCATACCAACTCCTATCAAGAACAAGTCATCTTATGGATTTAAAAGAGCCTTTAAGGAATACCTTATGGTTCTATAACAATTGTGTTTTATATGTTGTAATTATATTAACGTTCTTCCTTTGCGCATTCTTTGCATTGTTTACATGTTACATTTTAGTTATTTGAACATACATACATGTTACTCTCATGACTGTTGATTATAATACATACATATATATATATATATATATATATATATATATATATATATATATATATATATATATATATATATGTAGGCATTATACTGTATGAAATAATTTATTTGTAACTGGTACTCGGTGGAGTTGAGCAGTCTAACTGGACTTCGCCGAGGATGATTAAAATAAAGACATTTTATTATTATTATTTAAATTCGTGTTAATACCAACTTTGTTTGAACAAAATGTATTTATTCTGATTACATTTAACCACAAAGAAAGAGAAACTCAAATATTTTTGAAGATACCATGAATTTACAAGCTGTTTATGATTTTATTTTTATTATACATTTATATTGCACTTTTAAAAATAGACCAGAGGGCAAGATCATTCTGTACCCAAGCTATGGCTATGATTTTATTATATTGTTAAATTTACAATTAGAAACAGATGTGGCACAGACCATTTCATACCTACCATCAGGTAAGAGTTTATTGTTTTATGACAAAAAGCTTTCAGTTGCCTACGACACCTTTAATGTGTAACAACATTATATATTCAGCTCCCAAACATTCAACAGTAAACATTCAGTTTCCGGAACGTTCATCAGTAGACATTCAGCTTCCGAGCGTCTAAAATATAACAACATCATACAACATAGCTTTCGAGTTTATAACAACAAATTAAGTGTATGTATATATTGTAAATATACGTAGTATACATATAATATATGTATTTCTGAGCACAAAAAAATCATGAGTCTGAATAGCTCTAGATCTCATAGTAAACCTCTATTTAAAACATTATCTATTCTGCCATTGTTCTGTTGCTTAATTGAATGCCTGTTACTTATTCACAAAAAAAAGTTTTACTGATGGTATATCACGGCACAATAATGTAAACACATACTCAACCAGGAATTGCAAACAAAATCTACACACCTTTTTGCAGAATTAAAAAAACACAAGATTCATATAGATATATCAGTGCTAAGCTTTACAATGCCCTACCACACTGTTATAAAGATTTGACTCACAATAAATTAAAAAAAAATTAATGATGCATTGTTTCTATGCAGTGGAGGAGTTCCTCCTGTACAAGCGAGTTAGATATTTATAACAAATTTTTGGACTGCTTTCTGCATGCCCTTCTCTCTTTTAATTATTTATTTTAGTTTTTAATTGTGGCTTTTTTACAATGTATCATGAAGAATGTGAAATTCTTGTAATTTTATATTAATAAATATCTATCTATTAGTCTGTACAGTCCATAAATTAGTTCATTAAATTGAGAAGAGAAAACAAGTGGAAATCTACCCACTGATCACTGATTCCTAGTTGAATCTGATAGATACTGCATCACAATATGGGAATGCATGTTTAATAATGTACTGAGCAGTATTCAAGTGATACAGAACACAATGGTGAAAATTATTTACAAAAAAACCAAAAATAATTAGTACACAAAAACTATATGTTAAAAGTAATACTTTTAAGAATACGAATATATACCAACTTTTTCTGAAAACTTTCACATTTTACAAAACTAACCACAATACTATTTTTTGTGGACAAACATACATACATACATACAGCCACGCCTTTTTCCTGTAGGGGTAGGCAGAGACCACTTCCTTCCACTTGCTACGGTTCTTACACACATCTTTTGCTTCCTCTACTTTCATCAGTGCTCTCATACATGCTCGTCAGTTGTTGGTACTCTTGACCTGGACTTTCTTCAAAGCAATGTTGATCTGATCGAGATCGATGTTCGCAAAGGTAGACCTCTACCGACTTTCGTTCATTCACACTTGCCTTATAAATTTGTTTCGTCAATATTCCCTCATCCATTCTTTCTACGTGTCCAAACCATCTAAGTATTCCTTTATCTATCTTTGTAACCACATCTTCTTTTACACCACAGCGTTCACTTATCTCACTATTTTTTACTTTATCCAACTGAGTCACTATGGCTATACAATTCTCAGACTACTCATCTTCACAGCATTAATCCTATTTTCATGCTTCTTTTGCCAAACCCAACATTCACTACCATACATAAGTGTAGGAAGCCATAAGCGCTTAGGTACCCGTTTTCGATCTCTAGGTGGTAAAATATATAATTGATAATATTACTGTACTGTATATTCTTTGAATTGAATTGATAATTTAATAAAAAGAATACTTATTACACAAAAAGACAAAATTACACAATTTTAAGGTTTGTTTAAACTTACCTTTTCCGCTTACTAAACATGAGTACTCCCTTATTTGGCTATTTTTCTTTTTATCAATATCTTTTGTAGAATTTTTAGAAATTACATTACTACATAATGGTTGTTGTATCCATTTCAATTCATCTTCATTTTTAATCGATAGGAAATCACACTTTTTAGGTAACATTTCAGTTTCAATACTCTCAACATCCTCCAGTTCTTTCTTGAAATCATTTAATTCCTTGATAGGCTCTAGAAAGTCTGTTGGTTTAACTTTTTCACATTGTTGGGATTGTCTTTGAAAATTTGTATGGCATGTTTCTTGCTCTGATTTGCTATTTTTTGTATGAAAGATTTCTAAAGATGACACTATATTATTTTGCATATGTTTTGGTTTAACCATGTTATAAAAAAATGAACAGCAAATTTTATAATTACACAAAACAATAAATAGAATACAAACAACCAGTCAACGTGTATCTAGTTACACAGGTCTGTACTGTAACACTCTTTGAATATAAAATTGATATAAAACGAACTTAAATTCAAAATTATTAATTTTAAACTCGCGATTTTTGTGAAAAAAAGCTTTATTGGAAAGGTGTAAATAAATACCAAATATGATTTTAAATTTAATGATAATAATAACTAAGTTATTATTAATAAACACGTTGTGGACAATAAAAATGTTTAATTGATGTTGATTTATTAAAAAATTTTACCTAAAATAAAATATTTAAATTTTGAGTATTTATTTATCATTCATTTATACCTATCAATTGTTTACTAATACACATACACACATGCACGTAATTTAAGATATTAATATTAATTTAAAAAAAAAAGAATTTGTTTTTAAGAACTCAGATAATTATATCTCCCCACTTTGTTACATTTTCAGGTGGCAGCCCTATAATATTTGCTGTTGGGTAGGTAATCTGTGATTACTATCAGAGAAGAGATACTAGAACCACAAAGCCGGACAAAGTCTGACAAACTGAAAAATGATGACTGATGGCAAAACTGACAGTAGGTTGTCATATCCTTGTTAAGCTATGTTTGCACACTTAATTTCGCTTGTGCGTTTGTTAAATATGGGATGTATTAAAATACTAAATGAAATGAATAAAAGTAAGTCATTACAATCGAACATGCTAATGTAACATACAGTGTGTTTCATGATTGAGGTAAACCATTGTCTAAATGTAGAAAATTTAACGTGTTACGTGAATATTTTTCAAGATAGATTTTTATTGAAAAATTTTTTGGAGCTTATTTCTGATAATTTCCTTCGTTAGGTTCATCAAAGTAAACTGTATTATGTATAAAGAAATACCAACCTTAACCTCATAATTCTGACAGCCTTGAAAGTAGATAATCTATCTCTTTCTAATTTCTTTTGTCTCGTCATATGATCTGTGGTCTTGTCTAACCTTCCTATCTGTATATTTTATAATCTGTGCCTTATGATACAATTAAGTGGAAGTTTGTATTCTATTTATTTTGTATTATTCTTAAAATTTGTTGTTCATTTTTTTCAACATGGTTAAACAAAAACATATGCAAAATAAAAAAGTGTCATCTTTAGAAATCTTTTGTACTGTAAAATTGGAGCAAGAAACAAGCCATACAAATTTTCAAATACAATCCCAACAATGTGAAAAAGTTAAACCAACAGACTTTGTAGAGACTATCAAGGGATTAAATGATTACAAGAAGGAAGTGGAGGATGTTGAGAATATTAAAACTGAAATGTTACATGAAGAGTGTGATTTGCCATCAACTAAAAGTGAAGATGAATTGGAATTGATACAACCATCATGTAGTAATATTACTCCCAAAAATTCTACAAAAAGTGTGGATAAATATAGTGAAATAAGGAAATACTCCTGTCTAAATAATATCATTCAAATAAATTTTGATAGACTGCCATTAGCTGAGAAACTTAAAATTAAAGAACTGGGGAGACCGTTGCCAGATATAAAGTTGTCACAAACTTGTGTACGAAAGGCCCAAAACCGGTCTTTTACGCGTCGGTTTTCAAAAGACATTTATAAAAAAAACAATTGGATAAGCGGGTGTGAAATAACAAATTTGTTGTATTGTTTTCCGTGCTTGCTTTTTTATAAAGCCGGCTCGAAAATGGACCCCAACTGGGCAAGAAAAGGAGTCAATGATTTACACCATCTTCCTGAAAAAATGAGGAAACATGAATCGTCTCGTGACCACATCAATTCTTGTACTGCCTTTGCTGTGCTCGGTAAGGTTAATATCATGTCTCAGTTAAGCTCTGCGTACAGGGATAGTATTATTTCGCATAATAATAGGGTCGAGAAAAATCGCCATATTTTAAAAAGGATAATCAGTTGTGTAAAATTTTGTAGTGCTTTTGATTTAGCACTCGGAGGTCATAATCATAATGAAAGTGAATCCTCTAAGAACGAAGGAATATTTAAAGAGCTAATTAATTTCACTGCAGAGCTGGACAATATACTAAAAGAAGAACATTTGCGTACCACAACCATTTTCAAAGGGACCTCAAATATTGTCCAAAATGAAATTCTAGACAGTATGTTACAAGTGTGAAGGGAAGAAATTCAAAAGCAAATCGAGAATGCGGACTATTTATCAATTCAATGCGACGAAACCACTGATATCTCAAATTATTGCCAAATGGTTTTAATATTAAGATATTTTTACGAAGGTTCCATCAGAGAATATTTTTGGGGTTTCATTAGGGCGAAAGATAAAACGGCCGGTGGGTTGAAAACGTGCATCGAAAATGAAATCGACCCGCTAGTTTTAAAAACTCCCCGAAAATTAATAGCTCAAACGTACGACGGCGCAAATGTTACGGGCGGTGCGAACGGAGGCGTTCAAGCCCTAATTAAAAAAAAATATCCCAATGCTCATTTTATTCATTGTTATGCCCATCAATTGAACCTCATTATGCAGAAATCGGCGTCGCAAAATGCGAAAGTACGCGTGTTCTTTAATAATCTATCGGCCGTGCCAATTTTTTTTTCGAACTCGTCTCATCGTTGTGACGTTTTGCAAGAGATAATAAATAGAAGATTACCGAGCGCGGTGATAACTATGTGGAATTATAATATTCGCACGGTTAATTTTGTCCACGAAAATCTCGACAAGCTCGTGGAAGTGTTCGAAGAAATTGAAACGAGATGCGAGAAAAGTGTTACTTCGAACGAAGCGTCCGGTCTAAGAAGGGCATTGGAGGATCCAGAATTCATATTTTGGTTGAAGTTCTTCCATAAAATTTTGCCGCATGTTGACATACTGTATAATAGATTGCAATCGAAAAATAAGGACGGTGCTCAGTTGCAAAAAGACTTGACAATTTTCGAGAAAAGCGTTTCTGACATAAGAAATCAAAGCGTTTCACTTAAAAACTACGTTGAATCGGAATATCCAACGTCCAAAAGAAGGCGAACGGACGATAATTTTCGAAGTGTTGTAGCCAAAGAAGTTTGCCATACAATTACATTACAAATGAAGGAACGTTTTTCCTGCCGCGGTCATTTACAAGCGGCTGATCTTTTTAGCAGAGATAAATATTCGGAGTTTTCGAAAAATTTTCCCGCGAGTGTTTTAATCGATGTATGTTCGTTTTATCCGATGCTGAGCAAATCGAGATTAAGAACTGAGTTGGAAGTAATTTACTCGAGAGAAGATTTAAAAGAAATTGTCGGAGCGATGAATCTCCTTTTATTTATTACGGAGAATAATCTTGGTGAAACTTTTATCGAAACATCGAAAATATTGAAAATTATCGTGACGACTCCAATGACAACAGCAGAAGCAGAACGCACTTTTTCGACGCTTAAACACATAAAAACATTTTTGCGAAATACCGTGCTTAATTACGGACTAAATGCTTTAGCTATGATGTCCGTAAATCGAAATTTAGTGCACGAAATAAATAATTTTGATGATAAAGTCATGGAAAAATTCATTTCCATGAAGGACCGCAGAGCGGATTTCACTTTTAAAAAATGACTTTCCTGCCCACCCATTTTGTTTAGTTCAATCAGTGTAAATATGTTGTTCTTTCTTTTTCCTACTTATAAGCAGTGTAATAGTGACGTGATTTTTTATGACACAAAACTATTCCGCTGTTCCAGCTATCCCTTAGCATCTCTTTATCCTTCAAACTCTACAGATGATGCCATTGTAGCAGAACTTGGACAAATTAAAACTGCTTTAGAAAACTTGTCTGTTTAACGGAAAGAGCTTAACAATAAGCTAAATAAGCTGCATCACAACAATGATCGTGGCAGATCTCGTTCTCGTGGACGTTCTGAAAATCGTGAGCCACATATTTCTCTTCTAACTACACGTGGCTACATTGTTAAAGAATCAATTCGCAGCATCTCAACAATAGCATCATCTCAAGATTCTTCTTCCAACAACCTTGATCCACGTTACAAACAGCTTGTGTAGAGATTAAAGCTGACTTCGATCTTCTGCTTTAGTCAGGTAGCATCAGAGCTTCCAGTAGTAGTAGTATTCACATAGTGTTCAGTATTTTCAACCATTGATCTTGTTAAGGCATATTACCAGATCCCGGTAGCTAAAGAAGACATTCTTAAAACTGCCGTTACGACGCCATTTGGAATGTTCGAGTTTTTAGTGATGCCTCCAGGTCTTAGAAATGCTACACAAACCTTTCAACGTGATATCGACAACCTTTTGCGTGACGTTGATTTTGCATCCTGCTTCATAGACCATTTGATCATTTTCTCCAAATCTCCGGAAGAGCATCTGCAATATCTCGGAAGTTATTTTCAAGCTATTACGGGAAAATAACCTGGTAATTAATCCCGGTAAGTGTTCGTTTGGCAAGCAAGAGGTTATTTATCTTGGTTTTTTATCGTGCTATAGGAGCTGCTTTAGAGAAGATGGAATCTGGAAACCACTTGTGTTTTTCTCTAGGAAATTAAGCCCCATTGAGACTCGCTACAGTACCTACGACGGAGAGCTTCCTGCCATCTTCTCCGCTATTAAATTCTTTCGTCATATTCTGGAAGGTCGTCCATTCTGCGTCAAGGCTGACAACCGAAACAACTTAGTTTCATATCTGAATTCACCACTGAAATAGTCTATGTTAAGGGTACACAGAATGCTGTTGCTGATACTCCATCTAGGATCAACGTCATCAACATGCCCACTGCTTTGGACTTCCATACAATCCAAAATGCTCAACAAGCAGATACGGAGCTTCAAGATTTGTCAAGAGACAATCGATCATCCTCCTCAATCATCAAAGACACCAAATTTATTGTGATACTTCTACTGGTTGGATTCGGCCTTATCTTCGAGAGCCTCTTCGTCGACAAGCTTTTGACATTGTTCACGGTCCTGCTCATCCTAGTGGCCGCTCTACACTTCGTCAATTAAAAAAAAAATTATCTGGCCGTGGATTCTCCGCTATGGTCAAGAGAATGCATTTCTTGCCAACGGCTAAAGTGCAGAGGCACAATCGTATAGGCTCACGACACATCGTCGTTCCAGATAATCGCTTTGATCATATCCATCTAGACATCATCGAGCTTCAAGTGGTTGACGGTTTTCGTTATTGTCTGACAATGATTGACCGCTTTTCACGCTGGCCAATTGCTGTTCCTTCAGTCAACATCGAGATAGATACTATTGCCACTACTTTCTCCAATCGTTAGGTCGCACAGTTTGGCACTCTGCTAACTATAACCACGGACCAAGGTGCTCAATTTGAGTCTAGGCTATTTACTGCTCTCGCTCATATGGTCGGTGCACAGCGTATTCATACTACACCATACCATCCTCAATCTAATGGGCTCATCGAGCGCTGGCACAGAACATTGAAAGCCACTTTAATGTGCGGTGCACCTACTTCTTGGCCTCAATTATTAGCAACTGTTCTTCTTGGTATTCGTACATGCTTTAAGGAGATCTCAACGCATCACCAGCTCAACTAATGTTCGGGACAGAACGAGTTCTTCATCAACGAAGATATGCCAGCTGATCCAAAATGGAAAATTTTAGGGAGTTCATCGGAAGAATCAGACCTACTCCCACAGCACACCATTACAAACAAAGACCTTTTATTCTCTAAGACTTATATGTGTGCTCCCATGTCTTTGTTCGTGTTGATGCGGTTAAGCGTCCTTTGGATCTTCCTTATTCTGGTCCTCACAAGATTATTAGAAGAGTAGACGATCGCGTTTTCATCATTGATTTTAATGGAGTGGGAAAAGCCATTTCAATTGCTCCATAAGGTTGTCCTACTATGTTGTCTTTATACAATGATTCGATTTAAATAGAAGTAAAAATTTGACGACGACGCTTGAACTATTCAACAAACAAAAAGAAATTTTTCGAGACATTTCGATTTTTTTCAAAATTTTGAAAAAATCCTAGTCCGATTGCTCACTTGAGCGAATGAACGCTCTCGTGAGCAATCGCCAACTAATAAAACGAAAATGTATACATTATTCAACTAACTAACTTCATCTACTTGTACTTATAAACAGCTAACTTCGCAGAGACTACTTACTGACGGCAGCGCGGCTGGTGACTAAAAGATGAATTATAAATTCTACAAATTTTCAGGGACAGGCGGGCTAATGCTTTAGCACGTAGCGATCGTTCTCCTTCTCTCTAACCTCCATGGTTCAAACATCCGATCACGAAATTGGCCCAAATCCCAAATCAGGGCTGACTGTGGATCAACCGGCGGCGTTGTTTACGACTAAAGTTGAGGTTATGAGTTTTCCACGATACTTGTTTTGTTTGAATTTTGTGTTGAATACGCGAATACAGGCTTTGAATAGCATTAATCCTGATATTCCTCAATATGATGATACAAATTTAAATAATGTATACCTATAGGCAGAATTTAGTTAACAATTACTTTCCAAGACTTTTACGTCAAAGGTAGTATTGTAATTATTAGTCAACTATAATAAAAAAAAATGTATTGTAGGTATATTATGTATATTAGTCCAATTAGTAAAAAAAATTTTCATATTTTTAAAAAAAATTATTATAAACATTACAAAATTTAAACTAATGTGATTATATAAAGAAAAATTATTCCTAGTTTTTCAAGTTATGTAACAGAAGTTCTATTTCTAATTTTTTCTTTCAATTTCCATTTCATGAATTTCTTTCATATGCGGCATTTATAAATTTTGTTTTGCAAAAGTTTTAACTTTATATTATTTCATCTACCATCCACCCAACAATTTAACAATATAATAAAATAAAATCCCAAACAATAATAATGTTTATAACGAAAGTAACACAACACACGCTTTTCTCACAGGCCTAAACAGTTAAATAAAATTGGAATAAATACAAAATTGCTACGAAGCATTATAAAGTTTCATAGTACGGTTTAGGGCTCCGTAGCATTTGCTTTGCTTCGTCCATACTATCTGCGATAATTAAGATATCGTCGGCGAATCTTAGATGGTTTAGTTTTTCGCCATCTATGTTTACGCCCATGTCACCAAAGTTGGCCTGTTTGAACGTATAATCTAGGAGGGTTGTGAATAACTTTGGTGATATGACATCTCCTAGCATTTTTACTGGTTTATTGTGTCGAAAGCCTTCTCGTAGTCGACGAAAATTATGCAGAGGGGTTTATTATACTCGATGCATTTTTCGATAAGTGACTTGACTATTTGTAGATGGTCATTTGTTCCAAATCCGGCTCGAAAGCCAGCTTGCTCGCGGGGTTGATATAGGTCGAATTAATTTGTTAACCACCATAGATTAGAAATACAAAATTTTAGGAAATGCAGAAATTTCATTTATTAACCTATCACAAGAGCAGTTACGTACAAAATCAATATTGTGGCGCAAGCGCGTTTTCATCTCCAGAGCTACCACCATAGTACTAACAGACCGAACCACAAATCAGCTGAACAGAAAATGTGTTGACCAGAGATCGAGTTTTGAACTCTAGTCTTGTGATCTATCGGTTAGCTATTTACCATACAACCCACCCTTAAGGCCAGTTGTACAAAACGCAGTTCACCGATAGTTCAGTTGAACCGTAGATCACCGGTGAACGTGGTTCAAATACCAATCGGCTGTACCAAGTCTAGTTCAGTTGACTGACGATCATTTAGGTTCGTACATAAATTCTTTAAAACTGCTACTTCAGTTATTAGATATACGGTGTTCTGTGGTAATTTATGTGACTTGATTTTTATACTCAAAAGCATATTTATTGTGTTTTGGAAAATAAGAAGTGTATTATGGATTTATTGAATGAGCTAACGGAAGAAGAGGAATTTCTGGAGGTAGTAAATAATATTCATCGCGAAAGGCTGCCATAAACATATAGGGAACGCCCCAATCATTTTACAAAATAGAATGATAGAGATTTCAACTTTCAAAAGAAGTTGTACAGTTTTTACAAGTGTAAGAAGAACGCTATTTTTTTTTGGTGAGAAGTTAACTGACCTCCTGAACTTTTTGGAGGAATCCATTATTTTTGTAATAAAAAAAGTAGAATAAAGTATACTTATTTTAGGTTATCAATAAATTACAACTCAATTCACAAAATCCACAACGGAACGAACCGTAGAAATAATAATCAGTGGAATGAATACGCTTTCAAAATGATACCGATAACTACTCTGCGATAACTTACAAACAATAACCTTACGCCAATCTATATTTCTGGCATTTTGTTGAGGTTATGATTCCAAATTCAACGACTTGAACTGTGTTTGAATCACCGATCAGTTGACCTCGCTGCTGATCGCCAATTCATCGTTGATCGGAATTGGTACAACTGAATTTTACTCATGATCTAGGTTCAGCGGTGATCAATCAATGAACTTGGATGGTACAACCGGCCCTTAATATAGTTATAGAATTACTCTATGTTTTTATTTATTAAATGCTTAGATGGTTTGGAAACGTAGAAAGGATGGATGAAGGAAGATTGACGAAACAAATTTATAAGGCGAGTGTGAATGGACGGAAATCGCTAGAGGTCGACCTCGGCGAACATCGATCTCGATCAGATCAACATTGTTTTGAAGAAAGGCCATGTCAAGAGTACCAACAACCGAAGAGCATGTATGAGAGCACTGATGAAAGTAGAGGAAGCAAAAGATGTGTGTACGAACCGTAGCGGAAGTGGAAGGAAGTGGTTTCTGCCTACCCCTATGGGAAAAAGGCGTGACTTTATGTATGTATGTATGTACATATTTTAAAAGTGATATCGTAACGTTAGATTATCTTTTTAGGAAACAATTTGGTAAGTTTGTTTAATCATTTTACCGATAAATTTACTATTAATGATTTATTTTAATAACATTGTTACAGATTTTGCAAAGGTTATAGCGTTATAAAAAGTACATTTTGCAACATCGCTTATTGAAAAAAATTAGTTCGTGAATTATCTGTCCAATGTAAACAATAAATTTATTGTAGGTCAATACACGAGTATAATTTGACAAAATAGTAAAGATTTAAACAAAAATATGTATGATTATTTTAAATATGACTTAAAAGGAAGTTTCTGCGGATAAAAAACAAAATTTATTTGAATAATATATGGGTTTAAAAATATTTTATTAATTCAAAAACTATTAAATAAATAGTTTTAAAGAAAGCGTTATTATTTAAAATCATTTTAAATACGTATTCTTTTTTAATTGTTTGAAATCCTGTAAATGGCGAAACCATTTGAACTATTAATCACAAAACTTAATGGTATTGGTATAAATGGTCAAGTCTCGGAATGGATTCGAAGTTATCTCAATGCAAGAGTACAATAAAATGTTTCACGTTGCCGTTGGTCTGATATTAGTATGTTACAGTTACACACTGATAAGTGTCATAAGATCACTTTCAGCAGATTGAAACATTCTTAAAATTTGAATATAAAATCAAAGTAACATTGTTCTTAGTGATACAGATAAGGACAAAGATCCAGGAATTATATTCCGATTCAAAAAAGTTCTATAGTACGGATAGTGACTTGCTTGATGCCATTCAGAAGAGGTTTTTTAAGGTACTGTGCATATAAGTTAGGTTATAATAGAGAATAGTATGAATATAAAACAATCTTGGAAAATATGAATTTAAACACATTAGAACATAGAAGGTTAAAAGCAAGAGTCTTATCTTTTTATCCAAAATCATAAATGAAAATGTGAATTCACCAGAAATCTCAAATCTTGTAACATTTAATGTGAATGAGAGATGGACACGTAATTCTGAAATATTCAATATTTCCTTTGGACAAATTTTACACTTGAACGGTTTTCGCACCGGTGTGATGGTGCATGTGATGTTTTAAACTATTTTTTCTTGTAAAAAATGTTCTAAGCAAATTTCACACTGAAGCAGTTTTTCGCCGGGGTGTGAAGACGCACGTGAGTCATTAAAACATTCTTTCGTGAAAAGGTTTTCTTACAGATTTCACACGCGAACGGATATTGACCGGTGTGAATGCGCAAGTGGGTCATTAAATTAATTTTTTTTGAAAAGGTTTTTGAACAAATTTCGCACTTGAACGGTTTTTCGCCGGTGTGAATGCGAACATGCTCTATTAAAGTTTTTTTAAGTGAAAACATTTTCGAACAAATTTCACACTTAAACGGTTTTTCGCCGGTGTGAATGCGCATGTGAGTCATTAAAGTGGATTTTTGCGAAAAAGTTTTCGAACAAATTTTACACTCGAACGGTTTTTCGCCGGTGTGACTGTACATGTGGGTTATTAAACCACTTTTTACCGAAAACTTTTTCGGACAAACTTTACACTGAAACGGACTCTCGCCGGTGTGACGTTGCATGTGATTTTTTAAACTAGTCTGATAGGAAAACTGTTTCAAGCAAATTTCACACTTGTGTAATTTTTCGCCAGTGTGATGGTGCATGTGATTTTTTAAATAACTTTGTCGTGAAAATTGTTTTAAGCAAATTTCACACTTGTACAATTTTTCGCCGGTGTGATGGTGCACGTGATCTTTTAAATAACTTTGTCGTGAAAACTGTTTTAAGCAAATCTCACATTTAAACGGTTTTTCGCCAGTGTGACTGAGCATGTGATATTTTAAACTATTTTTATGTGAATATTGTTTTCTACAAATTTCACACCTAAACGGTTTTTCGCCAGTGTGACTGAGCATGTGATATTTTAAACTATTTTTATGTGAAAATTGTTTCTTACAAATTTCACACTTGAACGGTTTAACGCCAGTGTGTTTGCGCTTGTGAATCATTAAAGTACTTTTTTCTGAAAAGTTATTCGAACAAATTTCGCACTTGAACGGTTTTTCGCCGGTGTGATTGCGCATGTGAGTCATTAAATGAATTTTTTGAGAAAAGTTTTTGGAACAAATTTCACACTGAAAAGGTTTTTCGCCGGTGTGAATACGCATGTGAGTTATTAAAGTAGATTTTTGTGAAAACGTTTTCGAACAAATTTTACACTCGAACGGTTTTTCGCCGGTGTGAACGCGCATGTGAGTTATTAAATCATTCTTTCGTGAAACGTTTTTTGCACAAATTTCACACTTGAACGGTTTTTCGCCTGTGTGACGGTGAATGCGATTTTTCACACCATATTTTTGTGAAAACTGTTTTAAACAAATATCATACTCGAACGGTTTTTCGCCGGTGTGAATGCGCATGTGATCTTTGAAAGTATTTTCTTGTGATATATGTTTTAAGCAAATGTTACATTTATAAGGTTTTTCGTTCGTTCGTTTTTTAACAAAATGTTGAAACCAATGGCTCAAAAACAAAATCTTGTCCCTGAAATATCGCCCACAAACGAAGCACATCTCCAATTTGTTGTTAAAATGAACTTTGAGGTGATTTTTTCTTGTCTTTGTGAATCCTATGAACAAAAAAATATAATCAAAACTAACATGTACACTGCCATTATAACTTTATTAAAATTGTCGAGTTAATTGACATTTTTATTTTTGTTATTGACTTTCAAGGTAAATACAACCTGTCTTTTTTAAGATATGTACCCAGAATTTGATAGAGTTCTAGATATTAATATGATGATGTGTTGCTAATTCATTATAGAACACAACACTATCATCTATGGGGTACGTTAAATGGGTCATATCTCTTCTTCCAGGGAGCATAAGCAGCTGATTTGAATAGTTTGGATTAAAAAAGCTGTATTGTCATGACATTCGAGTGCTCTTGAACCCGAGAAATTAAGGCAGTTACCGATCGGTGAGCTGCTCCTATTCTGGGGGAAGACAGGCAAAGCACATCGCTAACGTTCAGATGGAACCGCCCGTTAGTTTATTATTATTATTATTAAGTGTGTATCGAGTGTAATTTCCTATATTTCACTAGAGAATATTTTTCTGTCAGATCAGATTTCAGTACTTAAAAAAAGGTGTATGTTGAGATCATTTTTATTTTGTGCCAAACCTTGTGCGAATGTTTTGGCTTTCTCTGCATTGTTTCTGGCCCACTTACCTTTCTGCGTCTTTATAGGAGGTATGTACTCTATTGAAGGGGCCAGCCAGTTAATAATAAACAAAACGCACTGTTTAATATTTTGTTTACAATTCCATTAGGTACATTAAAACGAAATAGTTTTGTATGACTGATGAAAATTAAAATTAATTAAATATAAAATTTAATTGTTAACCAAAGGGTGGCGGTTTTGATTAATAAATTTAATAGGCTTTACACATCCATAAATGGCAAAATTATACCTACACTAACCTTTTCTGTAAACTAAACAGGAGTATTTCCTTATTTTGCAATTTTTCCTACCAACAGCTTTCTTGGGTTTTTTAGGTTTAATATCATTACATGATAGTTGTTGTATCCATTTCAATTCATCTTCAATTTTAATTGATGGCAAATCACACTCTTCATGTAACATTTCAGTTTTAATATTATCAACATCCTCCACCTCCTTCTTGACATCATTTAATTTCTTGATATTATGATCGTTCCTCATTGCTGCGTAAAGTTAAATTTAAATAATGTACTTACACAAATTGTATAACTTTAATATATAAAGTAATAATCAAAGATGTAAGCATTTTATAAGTTTAAAACTAAGAGAAATCTAATGAGAAACTAGTAAATTATGTATAATTGTAGCAGTGAGTAGACGTGTCGGTGAGCTCCTAGCAAATTAATGAAATAATATGTGAAGGAAAACTGCCCACCTTAATATATTTAGCATCCTGTATACCAACATAGTTTCCTACCGAGTAACAGAGTACAATATTCGTAACTATGGTTATTACTAGGAATATAAAGGAAAAAGTGCCGTTATCTCAGCATTCACGGCATGCATAAACCGTTAAGTTTATAATAGAGTCTAGAGTCTGACACTGTGTTTCCCTATACCTCCTCCACCAGGAATACGCAACCGAAGGTTCGAGGGTAACATCTGCATACAGATAAGTTAGTAATGCAAAAAAATTGTTAAAATTAGCATGTAATATGTAGTTAAATATTAACAATAATACAATCAAAAAATATACAGTCCTCAGTGGTATTATATCACCTCATTAGTGAACATTAACATCAAAGCATTCATAAAAACTGTAGCTGATAGTGTGTATTGGAGGCGATCAAAAAAACCGTAAACAAAAAACTTTCCAAAATGAAACAAAAAAGTAAATATGAAAATGGATAGATGAAAATACACATACTGTTAATGTATTATTAAGATCTGTCATCATCCCTTTGATGAATCAGCAATATTGCATTAAGCAAACCAAAACAAAAAAATTCGGATGCTAAAAGTACCTTGTGCAGTTCGTTTAAACTTACCTTTTCCGCTAGCTAAACAGGAGTTTTGCCTTATTTCACTATATTTATTTTTATCAATATCTTTTGTAGAATTTTTTGGAGTTACATTACTACATGATAGTTGTTGTATCCATTCCAATTCATCTTCACTTTTAATTGATGGAAAATCACATTCTTCATGTAACATTTCAGTTTTAATATTCTCAACATCTTCCACTTCCTTCTTGACATCATTTAATTCCTTGTTATGATTGTTCTTCATTGCTGAGTAAAATTTAGTTTAAATAATTTACTCACACAAATTTTATAGCTTAAAAACAATATCTCCTACTTATAATACTTTTTATACTTCACATACCTACACAAAAAGACAAAATTACACAGATTTACAAGTTTCCTTTAAACTTACCTTTTTTGCTAGCTAAACAGGTTTTCCTTATTTCATTATGTTTCTTCTTATTAATACGTTTCGTAGAATTTTTCGCATTTTATAGTACAAAAGATTTCTAAAGATGACACTTTATTATGTTTTTGTTTAACCATGTTATAAAAAATTAATGCAAAACAATAAATCACAGATCATATTATGCAATAAATAGATAATAGAATAAAAACTACCAGTAACCGTGTATCACAGGCAGGGTTGCCACCCGTACGTGTAAACGTTATTTTGGCTAAACATACTTTATACTTAATAAGAGCAATAAAAAAGTGAAAATACTTTATTTTACCTATTTTCACTTTTCAAAGTTTTATTTTATTTGTTAACAAAAATATTTAAAAATGGTGGCGTCTTTTTGCATTTTGTTCACTTAGTTGAAATTTTGAACATCCGATTATTTTATTCAAACAGTCGAATGAGAAATAACCTGACAAAAAATAATCTGATGAAAAATCGACTCGCTAGAAAACCTGTGCGCAACGACAATGCAATGGGACAAGCGAAACGAAATTTAAGCCACAGAGAATAGGTTAGTTGTCTAACCACTAATCTTTGGTTAAGCATTCGTAGCCGAGATCGAGAGTCGTTGGGAGTAGAATGAGACTACAGTTAGCAGAAGCAAACAAAAGCCCTGGTGAGCGAGTTCATGTGCTGTTGTTGTATTTTTGGTATCGATATATTTCATTTCATATCGAAACATTATCATAATCGATAACATTAAGTGTCAACTGTCAACCCTATTAGTAAGGTTAGTTTTGTTTTTAAAATTTCAATAATTTGGTATACAGGGAAAATTAGATCTAGGTCAATTATATTAATGTACTATTAGGAAAGTTAAATAAATTGATATTTGAAAGGGTTTTTTTTTCTCGTTTGGAAGGTGATTGTAAATCTGATCACCATTATTTGAGAAAAGGTTTGTACTACTTTTATAACAACTTTTAATATTATTAAATTTATTCATAACTGTGCCTAAGTGACTTATTGTAAAATATTAATGACTACTATTCATGATTTTAACACAATATTACATTTGCAATACTTATTAAAGACTACACCTGTGGTTAGGTGAATCTAAATTTTCCGATTAAAATTTGAGGTATTGTTCAAATACACTTATCATTAAAAAAAACACCTCCTTCTAGGAGCATATATCTTTGAATTCTAACTTTTACATGTTAAGAATAAATCACAATTATATTTGTTACAAAGAACCAGAAAAACACCGGCAAGCTAATAACAAATGTTTTAAATAACAGCTGACAGCTCATTATTGTATTATTCATAAAATTATTCAATTGTAATATTTCGATTATACGCGCCAACCTTTAAACTTTCAAACCTTGCACGATTGGTCGTTTGCGATAACATTGAAAATAGTTGGCATATTTTCCGCGGCTTTTGTTTGCTTCTGTAAACATTAGATAAGTTGTCGACTCATAAATCGGAGAGCCTAATATCTGTTTAAATTTTAATCTTTATTTTTATTTAATTTGATGAAGAAAGTAATATAAGAATTTTAACTAAAAAAAATTTTTATTGATATAAAACCTAATAAAACTAGTAAACAAATAAACAAAAAACTGAAAACTTAAATTTTTTTTTTAATAATAAACAAAATAAATAACTTGGAAGGTTTAAAACCCTAAAACTGATAATATACATTCTGCATATAAAAGTAACAGACAGGAACAACATTCTTGGCATTAAAAATGAACAAATTAAAAATCTTGAAAGTTTTAAAATCATAAAACTTATACATTTTACTTAAAGTAACAGATAGGAACATAACTTTTTTTCATTTAAATTAAATTTAGTGATAAAACTTAAACCTAGAAAAACTGCAGGAACAGGGCAAAATAATTAACATTATGTGGGTCCCTAGTCATATAGGTATTGTAGGAAATTAATCTGCTGATGAAGCTGCCCGTGCAGCAGCTCATTCTTTACAGGTTGATGTCACAGCATTAACATTTGCTGAAATAAAAACATTTATTAAAAGGGTCATTGTAGTAGGCTAAAAAGAATCAAACCCTCTATAACACCTTGGGTTCCTTTTCCAAATCTTACGAGGACAGAAAGAGTAAAACTTTACCGTATTAGATTAGGGCATACCAAACTTCACACTCTTTTCTTCTATTGGGAAAGCAACAACCTTTGTGTTCGATATGTGTATCAATACTTACGATTGAACATCTATATGAAAGGTGTGTTCATCTTCAAGAGAATCGAAACCGACACGGCCTTGGCAATAACTGGCTTCAGCTACTGACGAATAAGAGTATCAATGCAAAGCAAGCACTGGAATTTTCAAAAGAGATAAATGTTTATAATAAAATATGAGTAATAAAATAATAATAATAATAATACTAATAATAAAAATAATAATAGAAATAATAATATTCTACAACTTCGAAGAACAAATCATTAACCACAAAAACTGTCGCGTCAGCATGTGTCAGTTGTATTGGGTAAGGGAGGGGAGTCTATATCAAGAAATAAAGTGTCACGCGGTTCATTCGCGCGGTTGGCTTCCTACGTAGAGTGTGGAATTTTCGCTTGAAAATATTTTGAATTAGTTTAGTAGGTAATTATATTTTTTCAGCAATTACTACCTGACAATAAATATATATTTATTGTAAATTTATATATCCTAACCAGTTTAGTGACTTGGTAATAATAATAATATTCTACAACTTCGCATAACAAATCATTACCCATAAAAACTGTCGCGTCAGCATGTGTCAGTTGTATCGGGTAAGGGAGGGGAGTCTATATCTATAAATAAAGTGCTATGCGGTTCATTCACGCGGTTAGCTTCCTACGTAGCGGTCAAGTGTGGAATTTTCGCTTGAAAATATTTTAAATTCGTTTAATAGGTAATTATATTTTTTTAGCAATTACTACCTAGGATATATATATATATATATATATATATCCTAATGGTTTAGTAACTTCGTAATAATAATAATAATATTCTACAACTTCGCAGAACAAATCATTAACCACAAAAACTGTCGCGTCAGCATGTGTCAGTTGTATTGGGTAAGGGAGGGGAGTCTATATTAAGATATAAAGTGCCACGCGGTTCATTCGCGCGGTTGGCTTCTTACGTAGCGGTCGAGTGTGGAATTTTCGCTTCAAAATATTTTAAATTCGTATAGTAGATAATTATATTTTTCCAGCAATTACTACCGGATAATTAAATATATATATATATATATATATATATATATATATATATATATATATATATATATATATATATATATATATATATATATATATATATATATATATATATATATATATATATATATATATATAACCTAACCTAACCTTTTAGTTTAGTGACTTGGTAATAATAATAATAATATTCTACAACTTCGCATAACAAATCATTACCCACAAAAACTGTCGTGTCAGCATGTGTCAGTTGTATCGGGTAAGGGAGGGGAGTCTATATCAAGAAATAAAGTGCTATGCGGTTCATTCACGCGGTTAGCTTCCTACGTAGTGGTCGAGTGTGGAATTTTCGCTTGAAAATATTTTGAATTCGTTTAGTAGGTAATTATATTTTTTCAGCAATTACTACCTGATAATTAATATATATATATATATATATATATATATATATATATATATATATATATATATATATATATATATATATATATATATATATATATATATCCAAACAGTTTAAAGACTTAGTAATAATAATAATATTGTAAAACTTCGCAGAACACATCATTACCCACAAAAACTGTCGCGTCAGCATGTGTCAGTTATATTGGGTAAGGGAAGGGAGTCTATATTAAGATATAAAGTGCCACGCGGTTCATTCGCGCGGTTGGCTTCTTACGTAGCGGTCGAGAGTGGAATAGAATAATTTTCGCTTGAATATATTTTGAATTTGTAATTATATTGTTTTAGCAATTACTACCTATATATATATATATATATATATTTGTACATATATATGTATATATATATATAAACAGTTTAGTATCTTAGTAGTTCTTTTAATTTTTCAATAACATTTTTTCTATATTTATACTTATAATTATAATAATATTATTTTTATTTTAAAAAAGAGGTAATATTTGATTGTTTGTTTGTTTTCATTGAATGGGCTTCGAAACTACTGGATGGATTTAAAAAATTCTTTAACTGTTGAGATGCTATACTATCCCTGTGTGACATAGACTATATTATATTTTCAAAAAAATTAGGGATTTTTCCTAAAACTCCAATAATATAGCCCGATGTATAATAAATTGACCTAAAAAATTCCTTACTTCCTTACTTATGTCCGAAACTATGGAGACCAGACTTGTATGTCACTTTTACGTGTAACCATAAATGGCCTAAAATTAAAGCGGAACTATTATCTAGTCAGAGGTCTTTTGATCGGCATAAGATAATTTTAGGGTATTTCATATAAAGATAAAAAAATTCATAAAATTATTCACCAAAGACGAAATATTTAGCAAAGTGAAATGTTACATGCCAAGTGTGAAGTGGCAGAAGCAAGGTTTTACCACACTGTCATTTGCTGCTAAAAAGAAAAATTCAGCCAGACGAAATTGATAGTGTTATAGTTGCGGAACCGCCCAACCAACAAAGAGATCCAATATTGTACGATAATGTATTTTGGATAGTCTCCAAAACCGAATCCCCTGTACAGTTGCTGACTGAATAAATTTTTCGTTGAACTATTTTTTTCCTATGCTTTACCCAAAATTATGTTAAACTTTTATCAGTTGCAATCTGAGTAACTCTCTTACTATTTTTTGCTCATATTTCTGTGTTTATTCAAGTTAGCAACTAAATGGACGAAGTTATGTTTTGGTTATTCTCCAAAACCGCATGTGTGTCCAGTTGCTGACTAAATAAATTTTTTATAAAAAATTTCTTTCCTATGCTCTACCTATAATCATGTTAAACTTTTATCAGTTAAAATCTAAATAACTATTTTTTGTTACTTTTTTTTCTCATATTTCTGTTTTTATTAAAGTTAGCAAGTAATGGATATAGTTATGTTTTGGATATTTTCCAAAACCGAATCCTTTGTCCAGTTGCTGGCTTAATAAATTTTATCTTAAACTATTTTTTCTCATGCTTTACTTAAAATCATGCTAAACTTTTATCAGTTGCAATCTGAATCACTGGGGTTCAAATGGGGTAGTGCATGCGCACCGTACGATGCTGCTTTCTGTTAGCGTCGCTTAGCCTCTCCTACTCAATTCCGACTCTCACCTCCTAGTAGCCTTTATATGAATATAAATGTGGTGAGCCCCGGCAACCTGAGCAACCTCACCGGAGATCTGGTAACCAACCCAGGTGGAAAGTGAGTCAGGGCTGACGAGAGCGGGAGAAATGGCCCTCCGAATAGGGGGTTGGGCGTGGGGTCAACAACCCCACCCCATAAAATAAAAATTGTTACGGAAGCAGAGCAGGCCAAAACCCACCCCGAGTTGTAGTGCCAGCCGAAGAAGAAGAATTTGAATCACTATTTCTAGTATGTTTGGCAAAATTTGTCAAATAATTTATTAAGCAAGGCGCCGAATGAAGTTTTAAAATATGTTTTAAATTTTTTTATTTAAAATTACACATAACTGATGAGCGAATTGAAACTAAAGACTCCATCTAACAATTTCCTTTTTTATCCTTTAAATTGTTAACCTGTTTTTTTGTTAATCGATTATGTAGATACTAATGTGTATGTTTTTTATCCAGCAATAATATTAAAGGCACCTACAGTATTTGTAACTACACTGTTAAAATAATGTATATTTAAAAAATATAAAAACATTTTACACGAACGGCGTCGTTATAAAATCGTTAACAAAATTATCACCAAAATCTCTTTGTATCCCGATGGACTATACAGCTATAAATAATTTGGTAGCAGGACTCTTCGTATTCAAAGTATGTATAGTAATATGCAGAGTGTCTTCTGCAGGTTATACATAGTTTGATGATTTTTTTAGCACCACGCTACTTATCTCGGGCCTCTGTGTAGTGCCTTTGTATTTCAAGGGGTAAATAGCTATAAATAATTTGGTAGCAGCACTCTTCTTATTCAAAGTATGTATGGTAATTTTTTAATTGGATTAAGTACCTGAAAAACATGTAAGAGTATAATTGTAACGTTGTATACTTTGAAATCTGAAAAGTATCTCTTACAGTGATCACCCCAAATGTGTTGAAACAGACTGTTAAAACTGGCACGTCTAGTTAACGGCTGTTTGCGATCGGTACATAGTGACATTCGACGCTTTATCGACACTGGGGGCGAAAAGCTAATAAAGATCAGTGTAAGTTTCTGTTAAAGAAAGCTACTGACCTCGGGCCTCTGCGTAGTGCCTTGTATTCTGAGGGGCTCAAAAGCTATAAATAATTTAGTAGCAGGACTTTTTGTATTTAAAGTATGTATGGTAATTATTTATAGTATGAGAGTATACTTTGAAATCTGAAGAGTGTCTCCCTTTAAATGTGAGTGTGCAGAATTTAAAGTGAAAATGTTTATGTGCAAACACATACACGCTGTTGCCTTATTTAAGCAGAGAAGCGAATCTGTTTTAGTTCTTTTAAATTGAACTACACCAAGTTTTGAAGAGGATGAAGAAGATGTTTTATTAGCTGATGAAACTTCCACCAGCCAGAATAAGTACCAGCAGAATTTAAAACTGTTTTTATAAGAAACCTATCAAATTTAAAAAAAATTTATTAATTTTAAAAGAAGATTTTCAGATTTTATATATTTTTATCCAATTATTTAGGTACTAGACTGTTAAGTATCAATTTCGTTAATTTTAATTTATAAATTATCTTACTAACTTGGAAGATAAAATCTTTGAAGAATTTAAGGATATGGTAAGGAAACATAAAAATAAAAATGACACCAATACATGTAAAAGAAGAAAAGTAGAAATTCAGTTATATTTTTCAAACTACAAATAAAATTGAGTTTGTTTACAAAAAAAACATTTTTGGTTCTTATTTTTTTCTCTCTCTCTCTCGCAGATATTTTAATTAATCTTTTTTTTAGGTTTAGAATTATTTACTTAGCTACAACGTTTTTAACTAACATTTCTTATCAACATTCCTAACTTACATTCCTGATTTTAACATTCCTTGTCCCAATTCCTTGGCGAAGGATAAGCTCTTACCTCCTCGTGGTCTTCGCTGGGCAGTGACGATATAAAATATTAATAATCAAGAAAGTAAGGGTTGAGAGACATTAAATGTTTCTATTCTAAAATTGTTTCATACCACTTTTTAACTAACAATAAGTAATTATTATTTTACATAATAAATATATGTTTACTCAACTCACACAATATATTTGGTAACATTAATTTTTTTTATTTTGTCACTGGCAAAAAGAGCAACCCTTAATGATCTCAAAAGTGCAATTTAAAATTACATACTTTTGATATATTCGAGTTTTTTTAAATTGTTGTTTTATTAACTTTTAAATACATTTAATATTTTGTTTATTATTTTCTTCCTTCTGCATACAAATTACAATTTTGAAAAAATGTTATCAGGTAACAAGTAAACTAATTCATTTATTTATATTAATTTATTTTAAAATATTTGAGTACCCCTACCGTGAATAACTCTTTCGTTAAATCCTAATAAACGTTAATTTGTATTCCTAGAGTTACAAATCCGGTCCTGTCGGCAACCGAGGTTTTTGGCCGACGAACGGTCTAGCAAAGTCGAGCATAGAAGACAATAGATAATTCGAGAAATTACTGGACCCTTCTCGTGGTTATTCGTTCAGGTATAAAAAAGGGGGACAGCGAGCGGAAAAGGACAGTATCGGCTTATGTGTTTATGAATTAATAAATGTAAATAGTTATTTAGAGTTTTAAAAGTTGTATAGCTAAGTGAATATCTATTATATATATAAATATTAAGTTTATGTATACTGTGCTATAAAATAACCTTGCCTTTGCGAACCGCATTCGCATTATTTTTGTTGCGACGATTTCTTAGCGATTCAATACCAGTAGATAATATTTTCAATAAAATCTTATCATTACCAAATAAATTAAGTAGTGTTCCAGATGGAATCCATGATTATTTTCTTATGAACTGTATTTACTCTCAGCTTCTCTTTATGTCATCACTAAAATCGCCAGTTTTTCCAGCTTTATGGAAACATACTTATATCTGCCCAATTTTTAAATCCGGTAATAAACAGGATATAAAAAATTATCGTAGTGTAATGTAATCAGTCCTCTATATCAAAATTATTTCATAATTTAATTTATGAACAGTTAAAATTTTATTGTAAAAAACGCTTGATAAATAATTAACATGGATTTTCACAAAAAACAATCATGGAAAATATGAATTTAAACACATTAGAACATAGAAGGTTGAAATCAAGTCTCATATTTTTATCCAAAATCATAAATGGAAATATAAATTCACCAAAAATCTTGAAGCTTGTAACATTTAATGTGAATGTGAGAAGGACACGTAATTATGAAATATTCAATATTTCCTTTGTTGAAATATTGAGTTCGTCTACAAAAATCATTCTCTTTGTGATATTATATTTTAAATCTTTTAAATTTGTTTTGTTCTGAAAGTAAAAGTTTTCCTTTTTGAGTAACATTTGGTGAACACATTTTTACCCTTGAGAAAGGTTTTATTTTATTATTTCGGAGAAAGATAGTTTAAAGCACTCGAACTACGAGTCATAAAAACTAGGTACAATTCGAGTATTGTATAGACTGTATAAACACTAAATGTTATAGATGTAAAAAGGGGGACAACTGTAGAAATATAGTTGTAAGTAGTTAGTTCTCTCCGATCCTTGATGGTGTTAAGACACACTTCCGAAAACTCTATTTCAATAAATAAAATCTTCATTCATTCTAAAGAAATACACCGTCACTTTTATCCATAATCCCAACATCCTTTCATCACACTAATTGTGAACAAAGTGAGTCGATTGTTAAAATGCTGAAACAAGCCAATAAGTACAGTTCCAAAATAGATTTCGTCAATATGTCAAACATATCTATTAAAATACTTGTTAAAACATTTTTATTTCTTTTTTTTCTTTAGCATATATATTTGTTCTTTATTGTGTTAGTGGAATTAAATAATAAGTAGGGCAATTTGTATTGTGATTATAATGTATGAAGAATTTTGTTAAATTAACAATGTTAATAAATAAATTTAAATTTATTCTTACAATGTTTCGAACAAATTTCATACTTGTACGGTTTCATGCCGGAGTGAATGCGCATGTAAGTCATTAAATGAGTTTGTTGTGAAAAGTGTCAAACTTGAACGGTTTCTCTCCGGTGTGAATACGCATGTGAGTCATTAAATCAGTTTCTTGCGAATAGCTTTTTAAACAAATTTCACACTCAAACGGTTTTTTACCGGTGTGAATGCGCATGTGATTCATCAAATAATTCTTTCGTGAAAAGTTATTTAAACAAATATCACACTTGAAAGGTTTTTCGCCGGTGTGATGATGCATGTGATCTATTAAATTCTTCTTTTGTGAAAAGTTATTTGAACAAATTTCACACTTGAACGGTTTTTCGCCGGTGTGAATACGCATGTGAGTCTTTAATTTATCCTTTCGTGAAAAGTTTTTTGAACAAATATCACACCGAAATGGTTTCTCGCTGGTGTGAATGCGCATGTGAGTCATTAAATCGGTTTGTTGTGAATAGCTTTTTGAACAAATTTCACACTTGAAGGGTTTTTCGCCGGTGTGAATGCGCATGTGCTTCATTAAATAATTCTTTCGTGAAAAGTTATCTGAACAAATTTCACACTTGAAAGGTTTTTCGCCGGTGTGAATACGCTTGTGATCTATTAAATTCTTCTTTTGCGAAAAGTTATTTGAACAAATTTCACACTTGAACGGTTTTTCGCCGGTGTGAATACGCATGTGAGTCTTTAATTTATCCTTTCGTGAAAAGTTTTTTGAACAAATTTGACACTTGAACGGTTTTACGCCGGGGTGAATGCGCATGTGAGACATTAATTTAGTTTGTTGTGAAAAGTTTTTCAAACAAATTTCACAATGGAACGGTTTTTCCGTGTGATTGCGCACGTGAGTCATTAAAGTAGATTTATATGGAAAGTTTTTCGAACAAATTTCACACCGAAACGGTTTTTCGCCTGTGTGATTGTGCATGTGATTTTTCAAGCCAATTTTGAATGTAAACTGTTTTAAGCAAATTTCGCACTTAAACGGTTTTCCGCCGGTATGAATACGCATGTGAGTCATTAAATCAATCCTTCGTGAAAACGGTTTCTTACAAATTTCACACTTTACCGGATTCTCGCGGGTGTGAATACGCTTGTGATCTATTAAATTCTTCTTTTGTGAAAAGTTTTTTGAACAAATTTCGCACTTGAACGGTTTTTCGCCGGTGTGACTGCGCGTGTGTCTTACTAAAGCACATTTCACTGAAAAGTTTTTTGAACAAATTTCACACCGAAATGGTTTCTCGCCTGTGTGAATGCGCATGTGGGTCATTAAATTAGTTTGTTTTGAAAAGTTTTTTAAACATATTCCACACTCGAACGGTTTCTCGCCTGTGTGAATGCGTGCGTGAATCATTAAATCATTCTTTCGTGAAAAGTTTTTCGAACAAATTTCACACTGAAACAGTTTGCCGGTGTGAAAACGCATGTGAGTCATTAATTTATCATTTCGTGAAAAGCAATTTGAACAAATCTCACACTTGAACGGTTTTTCGCCGGTGTGAATGCGCATGTGAATTTTTAAACTAGTTTGACCTGAAAATTGTTTCAAGCAAATTTCACACTTAAACGTTTTTTCTCCGGTGTGAATGAGCATGTGATGTATTAAAGTAGAAATTCGCGAAAAGTTTTTCGAACAAATTTCACACTGAAGTTTCTCGCCGGTGTGAATACGCATGTGAATCGTTAAATTAAATTGTTTTGTAAAGTTTTTCAAACAAATGTTACATTTAAACGGTTTTTTGCCGGTATGACTGCACATGTGGGCTATTAAAGTATTTTTCTGTAAAAAATGCTTCAAGCAAATTTTACATTCAAAAGTTATTTTGTTCGTTCGTTTTTTAACAAAATGTTGAAACCAATGATGTAAAAACAAAATCTTGTCCCTGAAATATCGCCCACAAACGAAACACATCTCCAATTTGTTGTTGAAATGAACTTTTAGGTGATTATTCTTAGTCTTTTTCTTTGTGAATCCTGTAAACAAAAAAAATTATAATATATAATATAATAATCATATAATAATCATAATATATAATAATCAAAACTAACATGCAGACTGATAAAAAAAATTTAAAACTGCATTAAAAGTGTGGAGTTTATTTACATCGAAGATAATCCAACATTTTTTTTATTGACTTCCAAGGTAAATAAAATTTGTCTTTCTCAAGACAATAAGAATTTGGTATGATCATATGAAAGATGATATTGAAAAGTGGCATTCACTAATACCGTTACTAGATAATAATATGATGGCATATTACTTATTGATTTCAGAATTACATTTAACAGCACTTTCATCTGTGGGGTAGGGTCATATCTCTTTAGTTTTATTGTTGGCTGATGAATAAGATTTGCAGCTAGTTTATTTAGGTGAACACTCAACCGGTTCTGATAACTCTCGGCTAATTTGGCGCATTCTTCTATGTCTCTGTAAAGTACATGGTTAGAAATTTACCAGGGAGCATTAGCAGTTGACCTGGCGAATTTCCTATAAATTCGTACAAAAGTGGGGTCAACCGACCCTGATCATTTCATTCAATACTAAATTACCCTTTGCCACCACGTTAAAAGGTTTGGACTTTGGTACCCGAATGAACGACCTTGCCCGAAGCTGCCAAACCTAATTATACCTTAAAACTAATACCGTTTCATTCAGACTTTCTTGTAGGACACAAGTGCCTAAAGCAGTGGTACAACTTATTTACTTTGAGTACATTTTTACGGTTTACCTATTTCGTATCAAGTTCGCTATTTTTCTGATTTGGTCTACATGTTTAGCGAATGTTTTGGCTTTCTCTGCATCTATTCTGGTTTAAAGCTTCCAGAAAGAGTAATTTGATATTTTTTTTGAGGCTAGATATGCTGTTGAGGTTAGTTTTATCATTTAGGACGTGAGTTTTCAAGTTTTCTTTTCTATTCAATACGTTTTTTGATGTGATCCAACATGAATGTTTAATTCTTATACTATAACAAATTTAATTTTTTCTTGACACCAATACTTTCCGGTAATTTATCAAAACAGTTACCACTAAATTAAATAAAATTTTAAAAAATTTGTAAATAAAGTATTGTCGTGCCACCTTTTAATTTAGGCCAATCCAACCCTGCTCAAAATCTTGAAATCGCGGTGATAAAAATACTACACTAGAATGGAACAATTTTGTTTGCCCGACTGATAAAAATTTAAATTAATTAAATTTAACATTAAATTAATTGTTTACCAATGAGTGGTGGTTTTAATTAATAAATTTATTAATCTTTACACATCCATACATGGCAAAAAATAACACCTTCTGTGGCGTCTCGCCCTGTATGAAGAAAAAGGAAAATACGATTTTATTTAGATTGACATTTCAGATAGAAATAATTTTTTAAATTTGTCAAGTCAATTTGGATTTTGTAATTTTCATTTGAATAAACCGTTGATTTGAATGATTGTACAAAACACCTTCTTAAGATTAATTTACACTTACCTTTTCTGCAAACCAAACAAGAGTATTTCCTTATTTTGCAATTTTTTCTACCAACAACTTTCTTGGTATTTTTAGGTTTCATATCATTACATGATAGTTGTTGTGTCCAACTCAATTCATTTTCACTTTTAATTGGTGGCAAATCACACTCTTCATGTAACATTTCAGTTTTAATATTCTCAACATCCTCCACTTCCTTCTTGACATCATATAATTCATTAATAGTCCCTACAAAATCTGTTGGTACAACTTTTTCCCATTGTTGGGCTTGTAACATTTCAGTTTTAATATTCTCAACAACCTCCACTTCTTTCTTAACATCATTTAATTTCTGTATAGTCTCTACAAAGATATGATTATTATATTCCTTATTGGTAGGTAAAGTTTTATTTAAATCATTGTATGCATATGTATGCTGACGATACCATAGTCAGAATCAACTCAGACCATACGCAGATATATTCTTGCACATATGGAAAGAATTGAATATGGTTATGCAGTCATTAATTGACAATGAATTATAAAAAAATCATCCTTTGTGTGTTGGTTAAAAAAAATTGGTATTGGAGAAAAAAGATAAAAAATAAATCTAAAAAATGGATGTCTAACACAATCAAATTAATACCATTTTAATTATAATAATAATATAATAATCTTTATTTCAAATAGGCATCCTAATATACAAAAATATTTTTAAAATTGGATGCACTAAGTCACAGTCCAACTTCATAGCAATAAAATATGTATGCTCGGAATTATCCAAGCATTCAAAGAATTGAAAAAATAACAATATTAATTACAAATACTAGATATATATATATATATATATATATATATATATATATATATGCAAAAAATGTGTAACTGATTGTTTAAAAACCAGCTTACTTTCGCTGTATAATACCCATTTTTATATAGGTATATGTGTAGGTTGATTGTACATCAGATAACAACTACTCCCCTGACTATGTGTCGCGGCAGGTATTGAATTACATCCAATGTAAATTTATATATATATATATATATATATATGATATTATTTTACTGTACTTTTTAAATTGAATTAAATATTTATTAAAAATTCCACTACTTATTACAATAAAAGGTATAAAAGCAATTAAGCTTTACCCACACAAAGAGACAAAATTACACAGTTTTTAAGTTTGTTTAAACTTACCTTTTCTGCTAACTAAACAGGAGTATTTCCTTATTTCGCTATGATTATTTTTATCAACACTTTTCGTAGGATTTTTAGAAATGACATTACTACATGATGGTTGTTGTATGCACTGCAATTCATCTTCACTTTTAGTTAATGGCAAATAACACTCTTCATGTAACATTTCAGTTTTAATATTCTCAACATCTTCCACTTTCGTCTTGTAATCATTTAATCCCTTGATAGTCTCTACAAAGTCTGTTGATTCAACTTTTTCACATTGTTGTGATTGTATTTGAATATTTGTGTGGCATGTTTCTAGCTCGGATTCGCTTTTTATGCAACAAAATATTTCTAGAGATGACACTTTATTATTTTGCATATATTTTTGCTTAACCATGTTGGAAAAAATGAACACCAAATCATTTATTTATACAAAACAATAAATGCGTGAAAGTGCACTGCTTGGTAATTTCCAAAGTTTCGACGAAACACTGAAACAGTGAAGTCACATACCTGCACAACAAATAATAATTATATCTTTCACGAGTTATGTGTGTTTGGTTAACGATTTTGAGTTTATAATGAGTTATTTAACAATTATTTAAAGGTTTAAGAAACCATATTGTGATGTACTTATTTAACTGATGTATGGCCGAGGCCACTTATGTTTGAAGTTTGAAGAACTAGTTCACGGAACAGTTTGCATTAACCAGCTCCGAGGAACCTATTCCGTTCTTTCTGTAACAACTCTAGATAAAAGAAACAACTAAAGCACAGAATACACAACCCTAAAATCACAGAGAATAGGTTAGTAAACTAACCACTAACCACTAATCTTTGCTAAAATTGAGTTGGTGTATACTGTGACTAAAGTAATAGTATATGCGTTTAATGGTTATGTATTCTAATGCTATTTTTTAATGAAATATAAATAAAGAGCCATCGAGTGTTTCACCTTCATGTTTTACTGCATGCGTTACAGACATACGTTTATATTGGTCGACTCGTAATTTTTATTCTATTTATTATTTTGTATACATGATTTGCTTGTTTATTTTTTAAATCTAGTAATATAAACAAAAACATGCAAAACAATATAGTGCCATCTATAGAAATATTTCCTTCTATAAAGAGCGAACTTAGGCAAGAAACATGCCATATAAATTTTCAAAACCAATCCCAAGAATGTGAACAAGTGAATCCAACAGGTTTTATAGAGACTATAGAGGGATTAAACGATTTCAAGATAAAAATGGAGGATGTTAAGAATATTAAAACTGAAATATTGGATGAAGAGATTGATTTGCCAACAATTATATGTGTGGATGAATTTAATTTGACACAACAACCATTGTGCAGTAATGTAAATCCTAAAAGTTCTATGAAAGATATTGGTAAAAAGGAAAATGGCAAAATAGGGAAATACTCCTGTTTAGTTTACAGGAAAGGTAAGTTTGAAAGTGTGTAATTTCTCTTTCTGTAAGCGTGTAAAGCTTAATTAATTACAGGATATTTGTACTTTTTAATTTTAAGTAGGAGATTTTTTTCCTAATAAATATGTCATTTGTTTCCTTTCAGTTTTAAACTTTAAATTGCTTACAACTTTGATTATTACTTCATATATTTGAGTTATAAAATGATCTAAATAAAACTTTACCTAGCAATAAGAAATATAATAATCCTTTGTAGATACTATAAAGACATTAAATAAGGTCGAAAAGGAAGTGGAGGATGTTAAAAATATTAAAAATGAAAAATTACCATTCCAACAACATGGTGAAAAAGTTGAACCAACAGACTTTTTAGAGACCATCACGGAATTACATGATGTCAAGAAGGAAGTGGAGGATGTTGAGAATTTTAAAACTGAAATATTACATGAAGAGTGTGACTTGCCACTAATAAAAAGTGAAGAGGAATTGAATTGGACACATCAATCATGTAATGATATTGAACCTAAAAATTCCCAGAAAGCTGCTAGTAGAAAAAATTTCAAAATGAGGAAATACTCCTGTTTAGTTTGTAGAAAAGGTAAGTGTAAATTAATCTTAAGAGGTGTTATTTTGCCATTTATGGGTGTGTAAAGCTTAATAAAATTATTAATCAAATCCATCAACTTTTTGTAAACATTTAATTTTTTATTTAATGAATTTTAATTTTTATCAGTCTGACAAACAAAGTTTTGATGTACCTTCCCTTAGTTACTTATTTCCGTCTTCCGGTCAAACTATTGTTCTTATTTTTTAATCATGATCGAAAAATACAGTACCACGGATTTTCGTTTTTCACAGTTTACAAAACAATCGGCCTTAAGTTATATTTTTCTTAAAAAAATCAGGTTTTTTTTGAGCATAACAAACTGTCAATGCTTTGTTTGACAGTCAATTCAAATAGCTGGTGTTACTATCAAGTACTTCATGTTGATGTAGATCCCTGTATGCTCAAAGCAATCTACAACAACCTAAATATATAAAGGACCTCAACAGCACCAACAGTCAGTATATCATTCCCTTTCTTCTTCTTCTTCTGCACTTCAAGGATTAGGGTTGCAGCCTGTTCCGTCTTCATTCTAGCCATCTTCTTCTGGGTCTACCAATGTCTCTTCTTCTTCGTGGTCTGAAGTTTACCATTCCCTTTGTATTAGTAAATATAGTTTATATAGTAAATAAGCGTTTTAACTAAAGTATTCAATGACAAAAAATTACACAAAAATATTAAAAAAAATAAGTAATATGATACGATAGAAATAAAAAAAAATTTCCTTGAGAAAAATCTCAAACCACTCCTGTAACTAAACCTTTCCCGTATACTTTTGTGGTCTCTCTCACGATATAGTCAAGCAGTGGGCAATTAAAAAACTAGTGTTAGTGTCCCATGAGAAGTTTCACTTAGTATAGTTAGCATAGACATTTTAACAGTGTACATGTTAGTTTTAATTATTTTTTTTTGTTTACAGGTTTCACTAACGCAAAGACTATGAAAAATCACCTAAATGTTCATTATAACAAAAAAATGGTGATGTGTTTTGTTTGTGGAAGCTATTTTAGGGACAAGATTTTGTTTTTGAGTCATTGGTTTCAACACTTTGTTAAAAAAAAAACGAACAAAAATCCTTTTAAATGTAAAATTTGCTTGAAGCATTTTTCACAAAAAAATATTTTAATAGATCACATCCGCAATCACACCTGCGAAAAACAATTCAAGCGTGAAATTTGTTCGAAAAAGTTATTACTCAAAAGTACTTCAATAAGTCACAACCGCAGTCACATCAGCAAAAAACCGTTTGAGTGTAAAATTTGCTTAAAACAGTTCTCACAAAAAAATGGTTTAAAATATCACATGCACCATCACACTGGCGAAAAACCGTTTCAGTGTAAAATTTGTCCGAAAAACTTTTCACAAAAAGAAAATTTACTGACTCACAGGCGCTTTCACACTGGCGAGAAACCGTTTGAGTGTGATGTTTGCTTAAAACTGTTTTCACGACAATATAATTTGAAACATCACATGCACCGTCACACTGACGAAACACCTTTCAAGTGTGAAATTTGTTCGAAAAACTTTTCAAGAAAAGCCACATTAATGATACATATGCGCATTCACACCGGCGAAAAACCGTTTAAGTGTGAAATTTGCTCGAAAAAGTTTTCATATAAATACAGTTTAATGACTCATCTATTTATTCACACTGGCGAAAAACCATTCAAGTGCGAAATTTGCTCAAAAAAGTTTACAGTTAAAAGAAATTTCATGTACCACAAACCTATTCACACTGGCGAGAAACCGTTTAAGTGTGAAATTTGTTCGAAAAACTTTTCACGAAAGCTTACTTTAATGACTCACATGCGCACTCACACCGGCGAGAAACCGTTCAAGTGTGAAATTTGCTCGAAACAGTTTTCACATAAAAATAGTTTAAAAAATCACATGCACAGTCACACTGGCGAAAAACCGTTTAAGTGTGAAGTTTGCATGAAAACGTTTTCCCAAAAAAGTAATTTAATAGCTCACGTGCAACGTCACACCGTCGTAAAACCGTTTAAGTGTGAAATTTGTTCAAAAAGCTTTTCTCAAAAAGTTATTTTAATGACTCACTTGCGCAGTCACACCGTCGAAAAACCGTTTAAGTGTGATATTTGTTCGAAAAACTTTTCACAAAAAGTTACTTTAATAATTCACTTGCGCATTCACACCGGCGAGAAACCGTTCAAGTGTGAAATTTGCTTAAAACAGTTTTCACAACAACATAGTTTAAAAAATCACCTAAACGCTCACATCAGGCGAAAAACAGTGTGAAATTTGTTTTAAACATCAGAATAAATTTAGTTTGACTGGTCACATTAAAAAATACATCAGAAAAACCGTTTAAGTCATTCTGTAGTGGCATAAGACACTTACCTTTAACCTGATGTACTATGAATCATCATCATTATTGTTATTAGGTACAATTCGGTCCTGTCGGCGACCTAGGATCGACCGCGGCTGGGGTGCATATTAATGACCGCTTTGTCGGTCGCCGTCGCAGTCTGGCAAATTCTAAAACACCGCGTCGCGAAGGTAGAAAAGGGGCCCGGACTCTCGAAAAACAGCAGGAATGGTCTGGATTTGTGATTTGGAAATATAAAAAGGACAGCGGTTGTGAAAAAAGGGACAGCTTGTGTTTTAAAAGTGTTTACTAGGTATGAAATGTAAATAGTTGTAAAAGTTGTAATTAGTCGTATATCTAAATAAATATCTATGAGAATTATAAACGTAAAATTTATTGTGTAAAAGTATTGGAATAAAGATTGTTTTGTTACTTTATCGAGAATTTTAAATCAACGAACCCAAGAACGAAGTAAATATCATAACATTATTATACGGAGTAAGTCGAGTAAGTCGATTCAGCGCATTAAGTAATCCACTTGGTCAACAGGAAGCGGAATATTGAACGTTTAAATATCAGCAAAATAACTAATGACACAAACTGAACTTTGTATCAAAGTAGGTCGTAGAACTCGAGCAGCGATCTATAACAACCAAATATAGACAACCCCTCTCGACAAATAAATTACAAAGGTTTAATTACAAAGGTTTAATTCCAAATGTAACAGTATGATCACGTCTGGCTGTGCATAGAGGTGTTTTGGTTCCTACACTTATCAGTATTTGATAATTTTTTAAAATATATTAGGTGGCAAATTTGTAAATCCGCCACTGCACGGCGCTTACAACTCCATTTCCACTGCCATATCAACTGACTTTTTTGTCGTCTCTCAGCTCTGAAACAACATACAGGGTGTCCCTGAAAATAGTGCGTTCCTTGAAAGCAGGTGTAGAATGAATAATTAAGAACAAACAATTCTTAAAAACTTTTTTCCTTAAGTCATTTCGTTTTCCCAAAAATTGAAAACAAAAATTACTCTAGTAAAAGCCACACAATATACCTACTGAGGTTCGCGGTGGAGGGGCGACCACGCCTCACTCACATGATACCTACTCTAGTAGACAACGCAGAAGACGAAATAATGAATATTGTCGACAATAATCCAACAGTAAGTACCCGGACAGTTGGTGTTTCTTAAAACATAGTCCATAGAAATTTTAAGGAACAACTTTTACGTCCATATCATTACCAACGAGTAAAAGATTTACATCAAGGGGATTTGCCACGACGATTAACATTTTGTAGATGGTTTCAAAACAAGACCGCTAGAGACTTTAAATTCCCATGCAAAGTACTATGTGCGGACGAAGCATGATTTACACGAAATGGTATAATTAACTTTCACAACTGTCATCTTTGGGCCGACGAAAACCCCCACGCCATACGTAGTACAAATTTTTAGAGGAAATTTGGTATTAATCTCTTGGCTGGAATTATTGGCAATCGTCTGATAGGACCATATGAATATCCTAGAACAGTCAATGGAGAAACCTACCTTAATTTCTTGGAAAATGTTCTACCAATACTGCTTGAAGATATACCATCACAAACACGCCGTGAAATGTGGTTTCTTCATGATGGTGCTCCAGCACATTTTACAAGAAATGTAAAAAGAATATTTATCTAGACAGGTTTTATAGCCACCTAGATATTCTACAAACCCCATCTTCAGACATTAAAATTGGGCCAATACTCACCGTTTTACTTCATTACTTCTCTAATGCTCACCAATGAGAGCAATTGTTCCCCGATTGGCAACACTGTTTACTGTTCATTTTTTTCAATTTATTTTTGCTATTGTTGGTATGACTCATTGACATTGACACTCTGTTTCATAACACAGCCGCTAGTGTTACTAAAGGATACCGGTGTAATCTTTGGTGTAACAGTGTTACTTTAAAATTCCTTTTTTATTCAAGTGATTAAGATTGTCTCCTGACTGATTTAAACTTTCAAATAATTCAAAGAGTGTTACAGTACAGATACACGTTGACTAGAAAAATATGCAAAATAAAAAAGTGTCATCTTTAGAAATCTATTGTACATTAAAAAGCGAATCCAAGCAAGAAACATGCCACACAAATGTTCAAATACAATCACAACAATGTGAAAAAGTTGAACCAGCAGACTTTGTAAAGAATATCAAGGGATTAAATAAATTCACAAAGGAAGTGGAGGTTGTTGAGAATATTAAATCTGAAATGTCATTTGAAGAGTTTGATTTTCCATCAATTAAAAGTGAAGATGAATTGGAATGGATACAACCATCATGTAGTAATGTAACTCCTAAATATTCTACGAAAGGTATTGATAAAAATAAAAATAGTGAATTAAGGAAACCCTCCTGTTTAGTTAGCAGAATAGGTAAGTTTAAACAATTTAAAACTGTAATTTTGTCTCTTTGTGAATGTAAAACTTAATTGCTTTTATATTTTTTATTGTAATAAGTTGTAGAATTTTAATAAATATTATTTAATTCAATTTAAAGAGTGTACAGTACAATATTATCAATTATATATATATACCTGGAGACTGCATAGAAACAATGCATCATTAATATGTTATGTATTTTTTTTAATTTATTGTAAGTCAAATCCCAGTGTGGTAGGGCATTGTAAAACAGCGCTGATGTATCTGTATGAATCTTGTGTTTTTTTAATTTTGCATAAATGTGTGTAGATTTTCTCGAAATTCCTGGTTGAGTATATATTATTGTGCCCTGTAACACCATCAGTTAAACTCTGTAAATGAATAACAGGCATTTCATTATACAGCAACAGGGCAGTGGCAGAATAGATAATTTTATAAACAGAGGTTTACAATGAGTTCTAGAGCTGTTTAGACTCATGATACATATTCCTTTTTTTGTGCTCCGAATACTTTTTCTTTGTTGTTATAAGTTGTTATAGAACATTTCAAAAAAGACACAACTGGCTGTGCCTAGAGGACACTTATGTACGTTGGTAAATGTTGGGTTTGGCAGAAGCATGAAAGTAAGATCAATGTTGATCAATTCTGGTTAAATTTTGATTCATTATAATTAAGTGAAAAGTTGGGAATCTGAAAATCACTTACCACGTCTATGTTCCAAAATTCTAAGAAAACTATTATATCAATATTATATTCATCTTCTATATACTCGAGGAGCTCATCAAAATATTTTTAGTTTTTGTTTCTTTGTTGTTAAATGTAATCATATTGTTAGTAATAGCAAACATTTAAATAAACAAAATAAAACTAATAATAATTTGTTACAAGAAATCTCTCCTAGTAATTTTTATGTAAATGCAAACAAAAAATGATATTTGGTTGAAATCATTTTCACATCTTATAATGGGCACTTGAAGGGGTTTCATGAAAAGTACTGATTCTTCTTAATTCAACCATTTTGTCGAGAGCAGCAGAAATGTTGTTTTTGTCCTGGTTGGTTTTGAGGAGAATGCCTGTTCTCGTTTTGGTGATTTCATCATCAGATGTAGGGTATAGATTTTCTCAGAGATTGCAGAATGCTAATCTTGTCTTCCCTGTATCAATTTCGATGTAGAACAGTATTTCTTTGTATTTCTTTTGGGAAATTCGCTGCACTATCTGAGCGTTTTTGTAGAATTGAGCGTTTTTACTTGTTGAGGTTTTTTTGGTCTGGCTGGTTGATTGTATTGTAATAGTCCGGGAGCTCTCTCCTAAAATAATTTTATTGATTTCATCTGAAGTCAAGCTACTTTTTTTTCTATCTTTGTTCAGTTTCGTTTCTTAATTTGTTTTTTCCTTACCCTAGTCCAATTGCCTTTATCGTCAACGACCTCCATTTCAGAATGGCTGGCAACTCCATCACAAAATAATAGTTCAATACCCTGTACTATTTTCAATACATAGCAGAAGTCTTCACAGTATGACTTCCTCTACTTGAATGAAATTTTATTAATATGATTGTTTTAGCCATCCATTATTTAGATTTATTTTTTATCCTTTTTCTCCAATACCAATGCTTTTTTAAACCAACACACAAAGGCTGATTTTTTTTAAATACAGTGTCAATTTATGACTGCATAACGATAATTCATTTTTTCCATATCTGCGTATGGTCTCAGTTAATTTTGACTATGGTATCATCAGCATACATATGCATGTAATGATTTAAATAAAACTTTACCTACCAATAAGGAATATAATAATCATAATATCTTTGTAGAGACTATACAGAAATTAAATGAGGTTAAGAAAGAAGTGGAGGATGTAGAAAATATTAAAACTAAAATGATACAATCCCATCAATGGGAAAAAGTCGTACCAACAGATTTTGTAGCTACTATCAATGAATTATATGATGTCAAGAAGGAAATGGAGGATGTTGAGAATATTAAAACTGAAATGTTACATGAAGAGTGTGATTTGCCACCAATTAAAAGTGAAAACGAATTGAATTGGCCACAGCAACCATCATGTAATGATATTGAATCTCAAAATTCCAAGAATCCTGTTGGTAGGAAAAATTTCAAAAATAAGATATACTTATGTTTAATTTGCAGAAAAGGTAAGTGTAAATTAATCTTAAGAAGGTGTTATTTTGCCGTGTATGGGTGTGTAAAGGTTAATAAATTTATTAATTAAAACCACCACTTTGGTAAACAATTTAATGTTAAATTAAATGAATTTAAATTTTTATCAGTCAGGCAAACAAAATTATTCCGTTTTAATGTACAAAATATTAAAAATACTGTATTGTTTATTGACTGGCTAGGCTGTTCCCTTCAGTAGTTGGTTATTTCGCTCTCACTTCCAGTCGGTGCTCGTAGTTCCTTTTATGTTTGGTGTTAAGGTTTTTATACCAAATAGTCATTCGGCGATGGGAAATAGTTATCCTATGAACCGAGTATGTTTATGAGTATGTTTATAACCGTGATTTCAAGATTTAAAGCAGGGTTGGATCGGCCCAAATTGAAAGGTGGCACGACGATACTTCATATGCAAATTTTTTAAAATTCCAGTTAATTTAGTGGTAACTGTGTTGATACACTACCGGAAAGTATTGGTGTCAAGAACAAATCAAATAGGATTAATGCTGCCGAGATGAGTAGTTTGAGAATTGTATAGCTCGGTTGGATAAAGTAAAAAATAGTGAGATAAGAGAATGCTGTGGTGTAAAAGAAGATGTGGTTACAAAGATGGATAAAGGAATGCTTAGATGGTTTGGACACGTAGAAAGGATGGATTAAGGAATATTGACGAAACAAATTTATAAGGCGAGTGTGAATGGACATATTGGTAGAGGTCGGCCTCGGCGAACATCGATCTTGATCAGATCAACATTGTTTTGAAAAAAGGCCAGGTCAAGAGTACCAACAACCGACGAGCATGCATGAGAACACTGATGAATGTAGAGGAAGCGAAAGATGTGTGTAAGAACCGTAGCAAGTGGAAGGAAGTGGTCTCTGCCTACCCCTACGAGAAAAAGGCTTGACTATATGTATGTATAAGAATTAAATATTCATGTTGTATCGCATCAAAAATAGAAAAGAAAACTTGGAAACTCACGTCTCATATGTTAAAACTAACTTCAACAGACTCTATCCTCTAAAAAATCAAATTACTCTTTCTGTAACAAACCAGAATAGATGCAAAGAAAGCCAAAACATTTGCTAAACATGTAGAGAGTGTGTTTTGTACTTATCCTGGAGAATCACAAATTTTAGATAGCTTGATGCGAAATAGGTAAACCGTAAAAATGAACTTACAGTAATTAAGTTGTACCCACTGCTTTAGTTACATGTGTCCTACAAGAAAGTTTGAATAAAACTGTATTAGTTTTAAGGTATAATTAGGTCTCTGGCGGATTCAGGCAAGGTCGTTCATTCGGGTACTGAAGTCCAAACCTTTTAATGTGGTAGCAAAGGGTAATTTAGATTGAACGAAATGATCGGGGCTGGTTGACCCCACTTTAGTTCGAATTTATAGGAAATTCGCCAGGTCAACTGCTAATGCTCCCTGGTAAATTTCTAACCATGTACTTTACAGAGACATAGAAGAATGTGCCAAATTAGCCGAGAGTTATCAAAACCGGTTGAGTGTTCACTTAAATAAACTAGCTGCAAATCTTATTCATCAGCCTACAATAAAACTAAAGAGATATGACCCTACCCCACAGATGAAAGTGCTGTTAAATGTAATTCTGAAATCAATAAGTAATATGCCATCATATTATCTAGAAACGGTATTAGTAAATGCCACTTTTCAATATCATCTTTCATAAGATCATACCAAATTCTTATTGTCTTAAGAAAGACAAATTTTATTTACCTTGGAAGTCAATAAAAAAAATGTTGGATCATCTTCGATGTAAATAAACTCCACACTTTTAATACAGTAATAATTTTTTTTATCAGTCTGCGTGTTAGTTTTAATTATAATTTTTTTTTGTTTACAGGATTCACAAAGAAAGCGACTAAGAAAAGTCACCTAAAAGTTCATTTTAACAACAAATTGGAGATGTGTTTCGTTTGCGGGCGATATTTCAGGGACAAGATTTTGTTTTTAAACCATTGGTTTCAACATTTTGTTAAAAAACGAACGAACGAAAAAACTTTTCAATGTAAAATTTGTTTAAAGCATTTCTTACAGAAAAATATTTTAATAGATCACATGCGCATTCACACCGGCGAGAAACCGTTTAAATGTGAAATTTGCTTAAAACAGTATACACAAAAAAATGGTTTAAAATATCACATGCACCGTCACACCGGCGATAGACCGTTTCAGTGTAAAATTTGTCCGAAAAAGTTTCCAGTAAAAAGTGCTTTAATAGACCACTTGTACACTCATACCGGCGAAAAACCATTCAAGTGTGAAATTTGTTCGAAAAACTTTTTACGAACAAACCATTTAATGACTCACATGCGCATTCACACCGGCTTAAAACCGTTCAAATGTGAAATTTGTTCGAAAAACTTCTCGCAACAAACTCATTTAATGAGACACATGCGCATTCACACCGGCGTGAAACCGTTCAAGTGTGAAATTTGTAAGAAACAATTTTCACGTAAATATAATTTAAAATATCACCTGCTCGGTCACACTGGCGAAAAACCGTTTAAGTGTGAAATTTGTTTAAAAACCTTTTCACAAAAAATCCATTTAACGAATCACATGCCCAACCACACCGGTGAGAAACCGTTCAAGTGTGAAATTTGTTTAAATAATTTTTCACGAAAATCTGATTTATTTACTCACATGCGCATTCACACCGGCGAAAAACCATTCAAGTGTGAAGTTTGTTCAAATAATTTTTCACGAAAATCTTATTTAATGACTCACATGCACATTCACACCGGCGAAAAACCATTCAAGTGTGAAATTTGTTCAAATAAATTTTCACGAAAATCTGATTTAATGACTCACATGCGCATTCACACCGGTGAAAAACAGTTCAAGTGTGAAATTTGTTCAAATAAATTTTCGCGAAAATTTGATTTTAGGACTCACATGCGCATTCACACCGGCGAAAAACCGTTCAAGTGTGAAGTTTGTTCAAATAACTTTACACGAAAATCTGATTTAATGAATCACATGCGCGTTCACACCGGCGAAACACCGTTCAGGTGTGAAATTTGTTCAAAAACCTTTTTTCGAAAAAATAAATTAATAAGACACGTGCGCATTCACACAGGCGAGAAACCGTTTGAGTGTGAAATTTGTTTGAAAACCTTTTCGGAAAAATATACTTTAAAAACTCACATGCGCATTCACACCGGCGAGAAACCTTTCAAATGTGAAACTTGTATGAAACAATTTTCACATAAAAATAATTTAAAAAATCACACGCTCAGTCACACTGACGAAAAACCGTTTAAGTGTAAAATTTGTGTAAAACAGTTTTCACTACAAAATGGTTTAATGCATCACATGCGCCGTCACACCGGAGAAAAACCGTTTAAATGTAAAATTTGTTGGAAAAACTTTTCGCGAAAAGATACTTTAATGACTCACATGCGCAATCACACCGGCGAAAAACCGTTAAGTGTGAAATTTGTTTAAAATAGTTATTTGTATGTTTAGACCGCGAAATACCTTTTTAACGTTCCGAAAGAACAGTTATCGCCTCGGCCGCTTGCGGCCGAGGCAAGATAATCATGAGTTCATGGCATACACACCATTTTTCGTGCAATCGTTAAAATTATTATACTAAATAATTGTAAATAAATATATAATTGCTCCAAAATCAACAGCAGTTCAATTTTTTTAACAATATCACCGTGTGCTATGGAAATGATATGTTTCAATATATACAAAATATTTTGACAGTTCTTGACAAAACGCAAAATGTCTGATACTGATAGCGATATTTCAGTACCTTCCACTCCTCCTGAACTCAAAAGCGTTGTAAATTCGGCGCTTTCCGTTTTAATACCCGAAGTACCATTTCTGTAAAGAAAAGCAGTAGGTTATCGAGCAAAAAAGTCTAAAATTCTTACGCGTGAGCTAATTGATACATTCCTGAAAGAAGCTAATGATGAAAAATACTTATTGTTGAAGGTAAGTGTTAAGAGATATCATTTACAATTTTCTCATTTATTGTACTGATTTTTGTAGGTAGTTTCGATAATGGTGCCTTGCGACGAGATGAGTTAGTAAAAATGGCCATTGAAGATATTCAGGAAGAGAATGTTGTATTAATAGTAACCGTTCCTGATACCAAGACGGATAAGAAGCGTGTTTTCACTATTACTAATATTGATTCCATAAAAATTTATCGTAAATATGCAGCTTTTCGACCAAAACATATCGTTAATAATCGTCGTATATTCTTGAGATACGTAAACGGAAAGTGCACAGCACAAATTGTTGGGAGTGCATACCATTGGGAAAATGCCTAGTATGATTGCTAAGTATCTCAGATTACCAAATCCTGAAACATACACGGGTCACTGTTTTCGGAGAAGTTCTGCCACTCTGCTTGCCAATACTGGGGCTGATATGTCAATTTTTAAACTACACGGTGGATAGAAGTCCACGACAGTAGCGGAAGGATATGTAGAAGACTGTATCGAAAATAAGAAGCAAATTTCCAACTCAATTTCTGGCGATATAGTATCTGGTTTGAATGTAGGCAATAACCATTATTCAGAAACACTAGTTGTAGTTACTTCAGCTTCTGGAGTGAATATAAGTAATAATACAAACTGTACAATTAATGTTTATATTCATCCTAAATAATATAGGTACTTAAGCATTTGTTGGTATTCAATAAAAAATAATCCTTGTCTTTGTAGTATTTGGAAGTGATATTCAAATTTGGAAGTGACGTTTAGTTACCCATAGCAACGGCCGCGAAATTGAATTTCGCGGACTGTGCTGAGAACGCGAAATACTGACTCACATGCGAATTCACATCGCCGAAAAATCGTTTAAATGTGAAACAGCAACACATACCTTAAAATATCACATGCACTGTCACACCGGTGTTGCAGTGTATAATTTGTCCGGAAAATTTTCCAGCAAAGTCCACATGTGCAGTCACACCAGCGAAAAACCGTTTCAGTGTGAAATTTGTTCGAAAAATGTTTCACTAAAATCTACCTAATTGAGACACCTGCCCATTTACAACAGCGAGCAACCGTTTAAGTGTCAAATTTGCTCGAAACAATTTATGAATAATTTCAATTTGATTGCTATATGCGAGTACACACAGACGAGAAAGCAGTTTGACTGGTTACATTGAGGATGTTTAATGGTACTTTTAGGGAGATAAAAGGTAAAGGGGAACTATATGTTAAATATAGATTAAGAAACTGTATCGTTACGGATTGTGGTCAGCGAGTACGCCCCTGGAGCCATTATTTGATCTGAGCCGACGGCGAATCGTTCACAAAGTATATCGCATGATTTATGGCTTTTCGGTGGCATCAAACGCCAAGATAAATTTCGAGAAATATTGTATTCATACCCCTATTTAAGAACCGCTGTGCCGCGATAAGATATAGTTTTTTGACAGATTATTATAAGAAGTTTAGTGTAAAAAGTTATATTGGAATAAATTGTTTGGTTATTTTTGTACTAATTTGATTTTAACTAAAGTCATTTTGATTCTGATTGCTGCCAACATCCATACAAACATACTCAAACTTTCGCGTTTATAATAGCAGTAATTTTTTTTTTTAATGAAAATAGTCGCAAAAAGAGTAGACCTATCGTGTGGGCCGCGGACGGCCCACACTGCGACTATTAAAAGGGGTAGGATTATAGAAAGAAGATGATTGTGTGCCATGTAGACGAAGGATTCTTGATAGAGATTGGTCCTCGTAGTGCCAATCTTGAGAGTAAATGGGTGAGACTGATCAGCGTGCCGAGATCTTCGGCCGAATGTGGCCAATGGTGGTACAAGAGTTTTTATTTCTCTGGAGCATCTGCCATGGAAATATCTGTAGAGTAATGTCTGGTCTGCAACTCTTCACACAATATCTTTATAAATTATAGTCTATGTGTTATTCTGATGTATAAGCTACATTACTGTAAAGTTTCATTAAAATCCATTATGTAGTTTTTGCGTGAAAGACTAACAAACATCCATACATACATACATACTCACAAACTTTCGCGTTTATAATAGTAGTAGGATTTATTCTGTGACTTCTGTACATAAAATTGTACGAATAATTAGCCACATTAGCTAACTACACTCCTTTACTGAATTTTTACCAACTTTTAGTCGTCTGATTTAACTTGAAATTTCATTAGGTGTTTATAATTACGATAAAAAATGCATTACGTATTTTTTGTTACGGAAAAAACAAAATGGCGAAGAAGATTTGTGATTATGGTCCGATTTTAATAAATTGGTATGCGGAGAATTTATAAATTTAAAATGGCGGACGAGTTTTGTAATTATGAACCGATTTGTTATAAAATTGGCGTCGGAGATTGTTTTTTTTTTTGTCAAACTTCGTAAAAACGGCAAACTAGTTGCGTTAAAATATTCAGATTCTATTAAAATTAAGTATGCTGAAGTTTTTGGAATGGAAATTTTAAATTCGGTCGAAGATAATGAATTTCTTCTTAAAATTAATAAATTCAAGATGGCGAATGAGTTTTGAGATCGTAGTCCGATTGTACCACAGAAATATAATAAATACAGGAATGCCAATCAGTGATGTATGATTTGGCACCCCATATGGCGATTTAACTATCTCTGAGTTTGCGCAAGAAATAGTTTATTGAGCGGAATATTCAAACGTGTCACCAGAACATGACTTGGGAATTTTGAACTTGTCCAAGCACTTGAGAGACTACTAAAATTAACTAAAGTAAAAACTTAACGAATCTAAACTACAGGAATGTCAGAAATATACAATGTTCATAAAAACAACGAGGAAACACAAAAAGGAAAACAGATATCAACAACTTATTAAACCTGAATACGACACTGTTCTTTTCTTTGCTTCTTTATAGTTACGTACGCATCTACGGCGGTGTTGCCGGATTTTATCGATTTTTCCTAATAACTTGCCCTAATAGCAAATATTTCATTTGAAATGTACAAAAAAAAAAACTTGGCAACGATGTGGCAAGAAAAGTTATTCTGCGCATGTGCAAAGCTCAATATGTTGAACTTTATCGCCAGACTTTTACAAGCCGCGGGAAATTTAAAATATTGTCACGTGACTTACTTTGTCGCTGAAAACGAGCGACTGCATGATGCCGCACCTTTAGGACTGGAAAGATAACCGACCATACGGCACAAAACGAGTATAAAATTTTAGCGAGAAATAGATAAGCAGGTGTCGCAACATCGGGTATGTTTGTCATGTTCTAAGGTCAAAAAACACGAAACTCATAATAAAAGCATTGTATAAGGACAACAGCAATGCAATGATAAAAGGAATGTAATATTTCCAGTTTCGTTTGCGTTTTATGTTTACATATTTCGTATTTAAATCATCGATCGAGTCAAAAATGTCAAGATATTTAGTGAGGTTATGCTATGCTATACCTAGTTATTCTTGCTTTTTGACTGTTGAGTGAATTGCTCTTTAATCAAAGATGCGTTCACATAGTTTTGATTGTGTCTATGTTATGTGTAACAACAATCGGAATGCTAACAAGGAGCTGACATTTTTTTCCTTCCCTTGGAAACATGCATCTCGTTGTAAAGAATGGGCGATGAATTGTGGTAATATTTACCTTTATGATCTAGTACCAACTGCGTTAAGAAATAAATTGGTATGCGAAAAACATTTTCGCTCTGCGTTCATCCTGTATTCAAGAAAGAGGAAAATTTTAAGTAGCTGTGCTGTGCCTTCCAAATTTGACTGTAAAGTTCAAGTGCTTCCAAAACAATCAGGTATGTTACAATAATTATATTTTTTAATGATTCCATACATTTTCTTCTATATTTTATTCGTTAGGTTATCAATATAATAATAGTTGATTGTTGAAATAGTATTAGGTAGGTGAATCTGTGGTATTAGTTTAATAAATGTCAAAAATGATAAATTCTATTCAGACTTCATAAAATCATTTAGTTCTAGAGGGTGTTTAGAAATTATAAGGCACAGCAATTCTAAGATCTAAAATGAACCTATTATTATTGAGCTTATTATCTTCAAGAGCAATTCCTCAACATTTTTCAGCTCCGTTAGAGGTATGTGTGAAAGCACTGATGAAAGTAGAGGAAGCAAAAGATGTGTGTAAGAACCGTAGCAAGTGGAAGGAAGTGGTCTCTGCCTACCCCTATGGGGAAAAGGAGTGACTATGTGTATGTATATATGTAGAGGTAATTAGAAACCCACATTCACATAAGTTTCCTCTCTAGTGTAAGTTAATAGAAATACTGATTTTTTTTGACAGGTAGTGTGTTCATTAACATTTAATCTGGATGATTAAAATCAACAATTAAGATGAATATCAGACAAACTCTGGTTATGTAGTAAGTTTTGTAGAAATAGGCCTTCAAATATTCCAAAAATATATGAAAATCAGTGTTCTTATTTTTGAGATGTTCTCCAAGCTCCATCTGTCCAAAGTAGTCCTGATAAATCTATGAAAGTTTTAGAACCACTACAAAATATCACTACTTATACAGGACCTTCAAAAAACCATGCTGATTCTAATTGGAGTGATTTTTTGATATCACTAGATAAAAAATATGTGACCATCAAAAAATATTATGAGTAACAAGTCAGTAGAATATGCCAAGCCCAATTCCATCTGTTAATTCTCCAAGAAAGGTGAAGTTGAAGAGGAAGATTGTTTGCTTGCAGCATACAGTAAGGAAGAAAAACAATTTAAATTTAAGTTGAAGAGGAAGATTGCTTGCTTGCAGCATGCAGTAAGCAAGAAAAACAATTTAAATTTAAGGCTTTGTCAAAAAGTTATAACATTCTTAACCAGAAATGTGCTTGCCAGTCTCTTAAAGAATAAATTGCCTGCTTCCAAAACTCTGATTTATATGCAGTGCTTTCATAATAAAAGAGTAATATGGACTGCTGCTGAGAAACAACTAGCACTGTCCTTGTATTATAAATAAATCGCCCAGCAATTACAAGTTTAATATCAACAACTCAGTCATGGTTGAAAATATTCAATTTGAAAACTGGACTCAACACTAGGTTAATCGAGAAATTCAAGTTGAAAATATCCAGTATGGAGACAGATGAAAAGCACTGTGTGCTGATGTTTGATGAAATGGCTCTCAAAAAAGTAAAAGACCACAATAAATTCCATGATATTATAGAGGGCTATGAATATTCTGGTAATCATGGAAGGCATGCCAAATTTGCTAAGACTGCTCTAGTTTTTAACATCTAAATATTGTTTTATAATTAAAGGTTAGCAAATTACACCGTTCAACACAAAAATCCTCTTTATAAAAATATCATGTGTTTTGTAACATTTGGACTTCAACTAATGTACAACTGACCCCCAAATGTTTATATTGGCCTCAGATTTCTTGGACATGACATACCTGGACTAATGACCGAACTGAACTTACCAAATAAGAAAGAGGAGCCCGAATTTGTTAGCCATCTATTGCTGGAGCCTAATACGAGACACATCCAGAAGTTCTTATAAAAGAAAGACGTTAGGGAACTAAATATTAAATTTATCGAAAATTATTTAAAAATGTTTATACTGTACCTAAGCTAACTGTTAAAAAAATTCCAGGGAGGAAAAAAACGTTTTAAAATGTTCGTGAGTGTTATTAGTTGAAATAATTCAGAAATTGCATCAGCTTGGTTTGACTATTCCTATTACAGTATGTGATCAAGGTGCAAGGTGAATTATCACTCCTAGGAGCGACAAAAGATACTCCAAAAATTACTGTAGATGAAAAAGATATTTTGGTATGTTATGATGTTACACATCTCAAAAGTCTGAAAATTCTGAAGAGCACAAGATTATTTATTGTATTGATGGTTTCAGTTGGTCCATGTATTGCAATGCAATAACGTTTTCAATGTATTATTATCGTAGAAAAAAATATTAGCATATATACTGATTACATTCCTGGAATTAAATAATTAAATGATAATCGTGCAACTGATCTTTAAAATGCGATTGTCTCGTAAATGGTTAAGTTTTAAGATTAAAAACCAGTATATTTTTTCCATTAAAGTAACGTGACTGATATTATTTTACAAAAATAAAAAACAAAAAAAAGTTCAGCACACATTTATGCCATAAATGTGACCTATGTTGCGACAACTACAAATTACATCGAAGCATAGGTGTATCAGAATATGATTTATTGTGCCCAAAAACCCCCAGTTCCAAATTTTCCTGTGTACATATCTAAAAACGTTAAAATTATTGCAAGAAAGAAATCTTAAAATTTAACCTTCATCACCCAGTATTTTTCGTATTAGCAACATTTTATTTAAGCAACTTGATTCAAATTGTAATAATTTAAAGTAAGGAATATCTACCATACTTCTATGTACAATTACCTAAGGACCACCTTGTATATATCAGAACAATTATAGTAGGTAATAAATTCACTGCATGAAAAATCTCCATTTTTATGTTTATCAATTTTATAAAAGATGCTTTCTAATATCAAAATAATATGCAATGCTTTATTATTTTATCTTAGCAGGGTAATTTTGATCACTTGCGCAAAATATCGCACCCGCGAACACTTTTATGTATTCTTTCTGAAATCCATCCCTTAATCAAATAATACCCTCTCATACCATACAAAATTTTTATTTTTTTTAACACCCTTTAATAGATCACACATTCATAGGTAACCTTTTTACTGGTAGACGCCCACAAAATGAAATTTCTTTGAATCACCAGCAATTTCAAAAAAATAACTTCAAGGAAATGGCTAATAGCTTTCTTTTACATGGAAGACCCCCCTCCTTTCATTTTGGATAAGGAATCACTACTTGGAAACTTTCCCGCATATTTAAACCAATGTTGACGACTTAAACTGAGTTTCAGCGCCATCTATCGGTTTGGAAGGAACTAATTCGCGGAAAGAGTGGCAAATTCAAATCCATATCTATCTTGATAGTGAGTGCAGTGTTATGAAATGACAAAATCATCGCCGTTCTAATTAAAAGCCTAGAGCTGGAATTCCAGCCTACTAGGATTCCATTACGGGTAGCAATAAATTGTCATTTTTTAAAATTGCACTCATACTATCAAGGAAAATATGTTTTTTGCAGATTTGTATGGTCGATTTTAGATTTTTATTGAATTGGGAATAATAGAATAGTGAAATTGACTACACCAATTCATAAACTATCATTCAACCACTTGAACATTCATTACAGAAATTTTCTAGCTAATTCAACAGGCTAAACAACATAAAAAGTGGATAAGTTAACAAAATGTACTGCACAACTCAAACATAAACTTACAATCAACTAGAATTTTAAAGAAATACAATTATTGCTCTAAACGATCTAATCAACCAACATGAACAACATGCAATTCCAAAATAATGTAATCCATTTAGTATTGAAAAATCCATCAATTGAATAGTATGCCTCTGGTCATAAAAACAATTTGAGTTTTCTTCTAAAAACATTGATGTTTGAAGATTTTGTATGTAAATATTTTTTGTAATGTATATCAATATAAGGTGGTGAAATAAAGATAATGTAGGTACCTGATTTGATTTGCCTTGGAACATTAATATGTGGTTAAGATGTACTTTCAGTTTATCATCCATGAAATCATCCTCACTGAAATGGCATCTGCATACCCTGAAATTTGAATATATTTTCTGAGCATGTATGAGAGCACTGATGAAAGTAGAGGAAGCAAAAGATGTGTGTAAGAACCGTAGCTGAAGTAGAAGGAAGTGGTCTCTGCCTACACCTACGGGAAAAAGGCGTGACTATATGTATGTATGTATTTTCTGAGGTGTGAGGCCATTTTCCTGGAGTCTTTTATTTTGGCATATTGTTATCCTTTTTTGAAACAGTGACATTTCCTTCACTGGATGTGGGAAGCGATGTTTGGAACATTTGTCCCCATGCTCTTCCCAACAGTTCCCCCACTCAACTAACTCCTACCATATCTGCACAGTCAGACCTGAATAAAACGATCATTTAGCAAGTAACAATCCCATATTATTCCGGGATGCAAAACTATTATATGCCATTTGTATCACAAAACTCGCTGCAATTGTCGCAAATACAGCAAATCAAAAACAGTAAACACAACGCATGCTGCGTCCTCTGTTGCGTTGAAACGGAATCATTTTTCACTGATTTATAGGCAACACAGACACCAATGATCTGTATAACTAATTGCATATAGTAAAAATATCGCCTTTTGCGCCCTCTTTATTATGCCAAATATTTACCGATGGTGGCGCTGCATCAGATGATCCCGAATTGCGTAACCTAACCAACATAAACACCCAATGGACGAAACAAAACAAAGAAACGATACGCGTTTTGGAAAGTTCACGTTATCGCCGCTAGGGTCGCATGAATTTGTGTTTTGTCCAATAAAAGAGAAGAAATCTCAAACTGTTTCGTCCATTTTTAAGCTTAAACGTCACGTGCACTTTACCGGGTTCCAGTCTAATATCTCTCTTCTCTGACAACGTTGAGTGTTGGGAGTTCGAGCCCACCACAGGGTTTTTTTCTAGCAGAGACAACCGATTCTAGTCTCTCTTCTCTGATAGTTATTACTTTTGAATTTAAGTTCGTTTTATATCAATTTTATATTCAAAAAATGACTCATTCGATTTATTGTTTTCTCTAATTATAAGATTTGGTGTTCATTTTTTTCAACATGGTTAAACAAAAACATATCCAAAATAATAAAGTGTCATATTTAGAAATCTTTGGTACTCTAAAAAGCAAACCCAAGCAAGAAACATGTCATATAAATTTTCAAATACAATCCCAACAGTGTGATAAAGTTGAACCAACAAACTTTGTAGAGACTATCAAGGGATTAAATGATTTCAAGAAGGAAGTGAAGGATATTGAGAATATCACAACAGAAATGTTACATGAAGAAGGTGATTTGACATCAATTAAAAGTGAAGATGAACTGGAATGGATACAACCATCATGTGGTAGTGTAACACTTAAAAATTCTACAAAAGATATTGATAAACAGAAAAATAGCGAATTAAGCGAATACTCCTGTTTAGTTAGCAGAAAGGGTAAGTTTAAACGATCTTTATAACTGTGTAATTTTGTCTTTTTGTGTGTGTAAACCTTAATTGCAATATTTGTGTACTTTTTATTATAATAAGTAGGAGGTTTTTTTAATAAATATTTCAATTCAAAGAGTGTACAGTAATATTATCAATTATATATTTTACCACCTGGAGACTGAAAGCAGGTACCTAAGCGCTTATGGCATGATTTGTACTTTGTTTCCATCTCATGGCAGCTTAATAGTAAAAATTTATTTAACCATGTTTTATACATTACAGTACAATTATAGCAGGTTATACAAGTTTATTAGTAATGGGCATCTGCCATCTAAACATTACAGGGTTTCCTGAAATTGGAAATCGAGATACTCTTGCATGGAGTAAAAACAGCGTGTAAGAAAAATATTTTATATGTAATTTTTGAAAGGGTTGTTGGTACCGTCTTCAATAAACAGGTATTTTTATATAGAGATTGAGTTTAAGCTAGTTTTTACTTGTTTTTCTCCAGTCTAAATTTCTAAATCTTCAAAAGGTTACCAGATCTGGTTAGGTAGCTATGAAAGTAGAATTTGTTGCCTTGTTTTTTTTATCTATTCATTTTCTCTAAGATATTCTATACTTCTAGTTGTTTGCATCAATTGTTTTTCAATATCTTCTATTTTTTGTTTTATTTTGAAAGTTTTGTTTACAATTTTTGTGATTGGCTTTAGATACACACTATCAGCTATAGTTTGTATGAACACTTTGTTCTTCATACATGCCTTGAATGCTGAGTTAACAGCACTTTAAATTTCTTCCTTTATTTCTATAGTGATTACCGTAGTTATGAATATTGTACACTATTGCTGGGTAGGAAACTATGTGGGTTTACAGGATGCTAAATATATTGAGGTGGGCAGTTTTCTTTTATATATTATTTTATTAATTTGCTAGGAACTCACGGGCACGTCTACTCTATGAAATTAAATGATGTTAAGAAGGAGGTGGAGGATGTTGAAATTATTAAAACTGAAATGTTACATGAAGAGTTTGATTTTCCATCAATTAAAAGTGAATATGAATTGGAATGGTTACAACAATCATCAAGTAGTAATATAGCTCCCAAAAATTCTACGAAAGATATTGATAACAAGAAAAATAGCGAAATAAGAAAATACTCCTGTTTAGTTAGCAGAAAAGGTAAGTTTGAAAGAACTTAAAAACTATGTAATTTTGTCATTTTGTATATGTTAAGCTAAATTGCAGTATTTTTATACTTTTTATTGTAACTAATAAGTAGGAGATTTTTTTTAATAAATATTCAATTCAATTCAGTGTACAGTGCAGTAATATTTTCAATTATTTATTTTACCAACTGGATACCGAAAGCAGGTACCTAAGCGCTTATGGCTTGATTTGTTCCTTGTTTCCATTTCATGGCGGTATATTATTCACATTTTAAGTGTGGTTTGTCGACAACAAATAGCATTGTGATTAGTTTTGTAAAATTTAAAAGAGTTTTCAGAAAAAGTTGGGGATATTTGATGAAGCCGCGGGCCAAATGGAGGGGGAGTTTAACGTTTTAATGTGCATGTTGGCAGGACTCTCTTTCCAGTTTGAAATCTCGTGACCAGTTCTTGATTACCTGGTACGAAGGGGCAGAGTCACCCAATACTTCTACCATGCCCTTATAAATTTCTTGCGGTGATATTCTTTTTTTACAGAGGTACTTTTATCGCACCTCTTATCTCAATTTTGTCCATTTTTATAAAATTACGCACACCTTAATGGAAAAAAATTAATATTTAACATACACAATTGAGGTGGCAAAATGAACTCACATGCATATCATTGAAACAGATTTCGCCTAAACTAGATTTACATCGAACTAATGATCTTTTAACTTTATCCAGGGAGTCCATTGGAAATGCGATCATGGCCATAACAGGACACTGTGCAGGTGGATCCCATGCATGGCGCATGGGAATCGCAGAGCTAAGACATGACTTCTCTCGTCCATGCTCGTCAGTTGTTGGTACTCTTGACCTGGCCTTTCTTCAAAACAATGTAGGTCTGATCGAGATATGATGCGCTGATGCACACACTTTTGCCTGACACTTTATTTGCATTTGCCATTCTACGCCAACTATGTTAGGGACAACAATTTGTGAACTATCCTCATACTATGACTCCATCATGCTGGTTATATTTTAATTCATTTGAATAAAGTGAAAAGTTGGGAATCTGAAAATCACTTACCACGTCTATGTCTCAGTATTCTAAGTGAACTATGATATCAATATTATCATAATCATCTTCTATAAACTCGAGGAGCTCATCAAAATATTTTTCTGAATGCTTCTTATTTTAAAATGAAATATACCAACTTTTTCTGTAAACCTTGTAAATTCGTAGTCATTAATATTATATATTGATTTATGTTGGATAAAATTTTAGTTTTTGTTTCTTTGTGGTTAAATGTAATCAGAAAAATACATATTGTTCAGACAAAGTTAGTAATAACAAAAATTGAATTAAACAAAATAAAACTAATAATAAATTTTTAGGAGAATAATGAAATATCTTCTAGTAATTTTTATGCAAATGTAAAGAAAAAGTAATATTTGGGTTAAAATCGTTTTCACATCTTGTAATTGAAATTTTATTATTATGATTGTGTAAGACTGCATTATTTAGATTTATTATTATATATCCATTACCGCGTTTCTTTTTTAACCAACATGAAGGATGATTTTTTTACATTCAGTATCAATTTATGACTTTCTTCTTCTAGCCATTTTCTATCCTTTGGACATAGGTCTCTCTCATATTTTTCCAGTTTTCTGTTTTGTGGCACTTGGTACCAGTTAAGTCCGGCTGTTCTTTTGATGTCATCATACCATCTTTGCTGTGGTCTGCCGGTGCTTCTTTTCTTCCCCCAATGTCTCCATCTTGTTGTTTTTCCGCTCCAATTGGTTCTATTTCGGGCAACATGTCTGGCCCAATTCCATTTAAGACCACCTATTCGCCTCGCTATATCTTTGGTTCTATTTCTTATTAACTCATTGGTCTTATGATCTTTAAGTGTTATTCCTAGCATTTTTCGTTCTATTGCTCTTTGGTGTATCTTTAATTTATTTAGGATTTTCTTTGTTAGAACCCATGTTTCACATACATAGGTTGTTACCGGGAGAATGCATTCCATGTAAACCTTGGTTTTTAGTTTGAGGGGCAGGTTGGAGTGTCTTACTGTAGGCCGCCCATCCTAGACGTAATCTATGGTTAATTTCAAGTTCTTGATTAGTTTTTCCCAATGTTACCTCTTGACCTAGGTAGACATAAGAGTTCACTTTCTCTACCTGTTGTCCTAGCACATTTATACTCTCTATGTTTGTCTGTTAGTTTATCATGAATTTGGTTTTAGAAATGTTTTTTTTTTTTTTTAATCAAAATAGTCGCAAAAAGGGTAGACCTATCGTGTGGGCCGCGGACGGCCCGCACTGCGACTATTAGAAGGGGAAGGGATTATAGAAAGGAAATGATTGTGGACACGTTTTTTGAAAAGTTGCAGGCCATAGTTCTCTGGAAAAACTGATTTTGGAAGCTTATTCCATTCCGTAGCAGCCCTGTAAAAGAAGGAGTCTTGATGAAGAACTGTCCTTGTAGTGTCAATCTTGAGAGTAAATGGGTGAGACTGATCAGCGTGCCTAGCTCTTCGGCCGAATGTGGCCAATGGTGGTACAAGAGTTTTTATTTCTCTGGAGCATCTTCCATGGAAATATCTGTAGAGTAATGACTGGTCTGCAACTCTTCTATGTTCTAGAGGGTGAAGGGTATCTGTGAGAGTTGAGCTGTTTATCAAGCGAATGGCTCTTTTCTGAATGGAATCTAGAAGACGAAGAGAATGCCTTGGTGCTGAACCCCAAATGTGCGAGCAATACTCCAGTAGAGGTCGGATTTGAGCCTTGTACGTCGTCAACAGTTGATCAGGAGTAAAAAACTTTCTGGCTTTCCACAGAAAACCTTGCCGACTTTGCGATGTTAGCAACATGGTCATGCCAAGACATATTATTGGACACCGTGACTCCCAAAATCGAGATGGAGGGACTTGGTTCAAGGGTATTTCCGGACATTGTGATGGGATGATTTGAGGAATTCACTTTCTTGAAAAACGTGGCGCTTTGTGTTTTTTGGGCGTTGAACTGAACAAGATTGTTGGTTCCCCACTCGACGATTGCTTTAAGATCTCTATTGATGGAATCAACCTGTTCCTGCCCGAGTCTATTTGTATCATTTACCGAAAGTGATCGATAGGAATTGAAAGTTGAGACAAGTGTGCTATCGTCTGCGAAACTGTAAATGGGGTTCGTGGTGGTTTTCAAGAGGTTGTTGATATATAAAAGAAATAAGGTGGGGGACAGGATGGAACCCTGGGGGACCCCGGCATTGGTTTTAAAAGCATCAGAAGAAATATCGTCAACTGCCACATATAAGGAGCGATCTTGCATGAAGCTCAAGAGCCATTGGCACAGTTTGGTTGGGAGACCGTAGGCAGATAATTTACTCACTGGTGCCAAACGCGGTCAAAGGCTTTAGATATATCCAAGGCTATTGCACGAGATTCTCCAAACTTCTCAATAGTGTTTGTCCAGAGCTGAGTGACATAAGCCAGCAAATCTCCAGTGGACCGAAGTTGTCGAAATCCATATTGTATGTCATGGATTATCTCAAATTTCTCCAGATATTTGATGAGTTCTGTGTTAATCGCTTTTTCCATAACTTTGGATATGATTGAGAGCAATGCAATAGGGCGATAATTCGCAGGAATAGTCATCTTTCCTTTTTTCGGAATCGGTTGGACTTTAGCGTTTTTCCACATTTCTAGACCTACTTTTCTTGCTACCTGTTGTAGTTCTATAAGCATGGTTTCTAATTCTTCACTACATTTATGATTGCATAACCATTATTTAATTTTTTCCATATCTGCAACAATATATGTGTGTATGGTCTTATACATATGCATACAATTATTTAATTAAAACTTTACCTAGTAATGGTGAATATAATAATCATAATATCTTTGTAGAGACTGTACAGAAAGTAAATGAGGTTAAGAAGAAAGAGGAGGATGTAGAAAATATTAATACTAAAATATTACAATCCCAACAATGGGAAAAAGTTGTACCAACAGACTTTGTAGAGACTATCGATGAATTATATGATGTCAAGAAGGAAGTGGAGGATGTTGAGAATATTAAAACTGAAATATTACATGAAGAGTGTGATTTACCACCAATTAAAAGTGAACATGAATTGGAATGGATACAACAACAATCATGTAATGATATGAAACCTAAAAATACCAAGAATGTTGTTGGTAGAAAAAATTGCAAAATAAGGAAATACTCTTGTTTGGTTTGCAGAAAAGGTAAGTGTAAATTAATCTTAACAACGTACTATTTTGCCATTTATGGGTGTCTAAAGCTTAATAAATTTATTAATAATACCCACTACTTTTACAATTTTATTTTACATTTAATGAATTTAAATTTTTATCAGACAAACAGAACTATTCCGTTTTAATGTATCTAATGGAACAGTTAACAAAATATTAAAAATACCGTATTTTGTTATTAACTGGCTGGCTGTCCACTTCAGTACTTGGTTATTTCCGTCTCACTTCCAGTCGGTGCTTGTAGTTCCTTTTACGTTTGGTGTTAAGGTTTTTGTACCAAATAGTCATAATGGGAAATAGTGACTCTATGTACCGAGTTTTTTATCACAGTGGTTTCAAGTAGGGTTGGATCGGCCCAAATTGAATGGTGACTCGCACAGCAGTACTTTATTAGCAAAAATCTTAAATAATTTAGTGGTAACTGAGTTAATACATTACCGTAAAGTATCAATGTTGAAATTAAATAAATTTTTTATAGTATAAGAATTAAATATTCATGTTGGATCGTATTAATTAGTTAAGAAAACTGTTTACACTTGTCTCTAATTTTAGTTTTCGTTTACATTAAGTTTTGGTCCCTGAGCCGGTTCCGGATTGTCCTTCTATCTAGGTCCAGCTCTAGGTATACAAACTTATTCTTATACCAAATTCTTATTGTCTTAAAAAGACAGATTTCATTTACGTTAAAAGTAAAAAAATATATAAAATAAACTCTGAGCTTTTAATAAAAGTTATCATACATTTTTTTATCAGCCTGCATGTTAGTTTTAATTATAAATTTTTTTGTTTACAGGCTTCACAAAGACAACGGCAATGAAAAATCACCTAAAAGTTCATTTTAACAACAAATTAGAGATGTGTTTCGTTTGTGGGCGATATTTCAAAGACAAGATTTTGTTTTTAAACCATTGGTTTCAACATTTTGTTAAAAAACGGACGAACGAAAAACCTTTTAAATGTAAAATTTTCCAAAAAAATATTTTAATAGATCACATACGCGTTCACACCGGCGAAAAACGGTTCGAGTGTGAAATTTGTTCAAAAAATTTTTCCCGAAAAGATTCTCTAAAGACTCACATGCGCATTCACACCGGCGAGAAACCGTTTCAGTGCGAAGTTTGTTTGGAAATTTTTTCACGAAAAGATGCTCTAATTTCTCACATGACCAATCACACTGGCGAGAAACCGTTTAAGTGTGAAATTTGTTCTAAAAACTATTTACAAAAAATTAATTTGACGGCTCACATGCGCATTCACACCGGCGAAAAGCCGTTCCAGTGTGAAATTTGTTGGAAAATTTTTTCTCGGAAAGATTCTCTAAAGACTCACATGCGCATTCACACCGGCGAGAAACCGTTTCAGTGCGAAGTTTGTTTGGAAATTTTTTCACGAAAAGATACTCTAATGTCTCACATGACCAATCACACTGGCGAGAAACCGTTTAAGTGTGAAATTTGTTCGAAAAACTATTTTCAAAAAATTAATTTGACGGCTCACATGCGCATTCACACCGGCGAAAAACCGTTTAGATGTGAAGTTTGTTCAAATAATTTTTCACGAAAATCTTATTTAATGTCTCACATGCATATTCACACCGGCAACAAACCATTCAAGTGTGAAATTTGTTCAAATAATTTTTCACGAAAATCTGGTTTAATGAATCACATGCGAATTCACACCTGCGAAAAACCATATAAGTGTGAAATCTGTTCAAAAAATTTTTCACGAAAAACTGTTTTGATGACTCACATGCGCATTCACACCGGCGAGAAACCATATAAGTGTGAAATTTGTTCGAAAATGTTTTCACTAAAATTTAATTTTATGAGACACGTGCGCATTCACACAGGCGAGCAATTGTTTAAGTGTGAGATTTGTTTGAAAAACTTTACACATCAAAGTTATTTAATGAGACACATGCGCATTCACACCGGCGAGCAATCGTTTAAGTGTGAAATTTGTTCAAAAAACTTTTCACATGAAAATAATTTAATAAGACACATGCGCATTCACACCGGCGAGAAACCGTTTAAGTGTGAAATTTGTTCGAAAAACTTTTCACAACAAACTCATTTAATGAGACACATGCGCATTCACACCGGCGAGAAACCGTTTAAGTGTGAAATTTGCTTAAAACAATATACAGAAAAAAATACTTTGCTATATCACATGCGCTGTCACACCGGGGAAAGACTGTTGCAGTGTAAGATTTGTCTGAAAAATTTTCGTCAAAAAAAAACTTTAATAGCCCACATGTGCAGTCACACCGGCGAAAAACCTTTCAAGTGTGAAATTTGTTTAAAAAACTTTTCGCGAACAAATCATTTAATGACTCACATGCGCATTCACACCAGAGAA